>CM053580.1:34048424-34091989 GCA_028627135.1 Pseudochirops cupreus | reverse complement strand
ACAGACAGACAGACAGACAGACAGATAGATAGATAGATAGATAGATGATAGATAGATGATAGATAGGTAGGTAGATAGACAGATAGATAGATAGATAGATGATAGACAGACAGACAGACAAATAGATAAATAGATGATAGAAGACAGATAGATAGCTTGATTGATAGATAGATGATAGATAGATACATGATAGATAGACAGACAGATAGGTAAATAGATAGATGATAGATGGATAGATAGATAGATATGTAAAATTGTTCTATACATGCTTCCATTCATCAGTTCTTTCTCTGGATGCATATAGCATCTTTCTTCATATGACTTTTATTTTTAATTTGTGTATTTATAATAGCCAAAATAACTTATTTGCTCAGAGCTGTTCTTCAAACAATATTGCTGTTACTGTATATAAAGTTCTCTTGGTTCTGCTCAATTCACTCTTCATCATTTTGGACAAGTCTTTTCATGCTTTTCTAAGACCATTGAGCTCATCATTTCTCATAGCACAGTAGTGCTTGGTGCAATACTTGGCACATAGAAAGCATTTAAGAAATGCTTGCTGATTGACTGATTGACTAGTTGCTAAGACCTAGTTGTCTCTGTCTGCTAGAGAAGTATGGATACTCTCAGTACTCTTGAAGTTTCATCATCCTGGATGATGATCATAATTATGGCCCCGCAATCAGCCTGTTGTCTAGGTATAGGAGCACCTGAACCTTATGAAATACATACGTAAGAAAGTCATTCTGAAGGTGACACAGTTTTAAAGGCTCTTGGGGACATCTTCAAAACATGGCAAAGAATGAAAGATTGCAAAACTATGGAAAAAATAAAAGTCTGTTCTATTGCCGGAAAACAAAATGTGAAAGAGAAGACAGTAGCTACTACTAATCCATGTGTCTGCTTTCTTTCTATATAATCTTTATGGAGATTATTATGAATGGATTGAGGGGATTCCTGGTGAAAATATAAGACAGGTTCAGGCAGGCAACACCAGGTGATTTTCCACAACAGGACACATCTTAACTGTCACACAGTTAACTGGAAGGTGTTGAGAATACAAAAGCCCACTGTGGTTATTGTTTGGTGACTCTCAAAAACATTCTTCTCTATAGAATGACAGCTAGCCTTGAAATCTACTCCAACAAGCTCTCTTCTGTGAATGTGCTAGGACCACCTAAGAGCCCTTGATGGGTGCTACCAAAGAGGCAATTTTATTCAACAATCCTGAGAACGAATATCTAGAAGTACATAAAACAGGAATCACGCTCCCTACTGGTGTCCCCCAGTGTCAAGGAGGATGTCTTTTTTCTGCAAAGTTCAACCAGAAGAGGGATTTCCTATAGTTGCTCGTGTTCTCCAGAGAATCCTTTTGGCAGATGGCATTGTCCTGCCTTTGTCAAGTTCCTCAGCTCTTCAGGGCCTCTTCACTGTGATCCAAACCAGATCAAATTTGGGAGATTGTATAGTACTTTCAATGATTCTCAACTGTTCCCAGCCATAAATGCCTATCTTCGGACCAATATTTTCCCAGGGATACTTTATAGTTGTGAATCATGGCAGCACTCACCAAAGGCAAAGTTTTCCTGACTATCTTTGACTTTGGGCACAAGTCCTTTCTGTCTTTTCTTTTCTGTATAAAAAAATTGTTCTATATTCCATTCCATTATGTCAATGCTTGCAAGGGAACTGAATGCCCCCAGAGGAGAGCTAGAAATAAGGCAAGACTGGATGTTACCAGGGCAGGAGCACTGAGTAGGGACAATAGAAAGCATGTTAATAATGGAGAAACTATGGGGGGCTAGGTGGTGCAGTGAATAGAGCACCGGCCCTAGAGTCAGGAGGACCTGAGTTCAAATCCAGCCTTGGATACTTAACACAAAATTAGTCATGTGACCTTGGGCAAGTCACCTAACCCCAACTGCCCTACCTTCCCCCTCCAAAAAGCAAAATAATAATAATAATAATAATAATAATAATAATAATAATGATAGGAAAACTACAATACTAAAGGCAGCATGAAGCAGTGGAAAGAGTGCTGGCCTTGGAATCAGGAAAATGGGAGTCTAATTTCTACATCAGATACTTACCAGCCATGGGATCTTGGGCAGGTCACTTAACTTCTCTGTCTCAGTTTTCTGACCTATAAAACAAAGTTTGACACAATAGCTTCAGATCTGACTCTATTATCCAATAATCCTAAAACTGTGGCTGTTTGTTCTCAATCAACTCTCAGCTAATAAAATTAGTAGCAATAACAAAAATAATAATAGCTACATTTATATAGCAGGTTAAAGTTTGTAAAGTCCTCTGTATACATTCAGGGAATGAGGGCGGATCTAATTTCACCAATGTTAGCATTCGTCTAGAAATAAGATACAAAAAAAATAGGATTTTTTTTCTCCTTAGGATAAAATTGAATTTTAAAAATAGAACTAAGGAGTACATAATTCATTCCTAAATTCTCTACTTTAAACCTCCTTTACCATCACAGAATCCCAGAGTTTGAAAGAACCTTCTCCTAGTGCTGATTATTCAATGTTGTTAACATCCAGGAGGAGGGAAGGAAATCCTGCCCTTATTCCTCTGGAGAATTTTAATACCCTCACATTCAATTAGCATAATCCAATCAAGGAAATTCTGTTTGCCTTTTACCAAGGAGTATCTATCAGTAGGCTGACTTTAGGTCCCATGTTAAAACACAAAGTAAGATTTTAAAACGCTGGATTTGACCTTAGAGGACCTGAGGGACCTATCCCTGCTCTGCACTATACCAACTGTGTGACCTTGGGCAAGTTAGTATCCCCTGCTTGAACCTCAATTTCTTTATCTGCAAAATTAGGGGATACATGATCTCCAAGGTCCTTTTCAGCTCTATATTCTATGAAAAGAACTGTAATATATGAAGGTCTGTGTGTATACTTCTATATGTGTAGGTGTATTTAGTCATTTATTAATTTGTTTGTTTGTTTGTTTGTATATACTCAACTATGTTGGCAGTTACAATTGCCAGATGTCAGGACCAAAACTTACAATTAGAACAGTTGTTTTTGCTATTTTCCCTGCAACATATCTAGGTATGCAAGTCAAGGCAGAGCCTAAGTTGGAATTTCTAGACTAAGCAATAATAGCCCCAACATCCCATTACCTCTATGGCTGTTTCCAGTTTCGCAGACACTTTCTGCCTCTGCTGCAATTAGGCTTTTTTTAAAGAGCGTTTGGTTAAGAGTAGAATAGTTTTCTTTTCCCATGTGTTCTAATCCCCATTCCCTGCTCTCTCCTGAACCAGCACTTCTGCACTCACACTGCTGAGTTGCTGAAAGGTTTCAGAAGCCTTTCTTTGAGCGCTGAGACTGGCTTGAAATTGCCTGTATTTGCATTTAGTATTCAGCTACCCAATTAATATTATTAACTATATTTTGACCAAAAGGAGAATTCATGGGATCATAGTTTCAGAGTTGGAAGCAACCTTAGAGGTCATCTAGTCTGACCTCCTCATTCTGCAGATGAGGAAACTGAGGCTGACAGAAGCAGTAAGGTTACAAACTAATAAATATCTGAGGCAAGATGTGAATCCAGGTGTTCTCGATTCTAAGTCTGGGCTTCCTGTTTGAATATAAAATATTAGGTAGATGCTTCCTACTTCACAGAATCCGCAGTGGGCTTGAAGCTCAGAGGCCAACCCATAAACTCATTTAAGCCATATACTCTGTCTCTCCTGCAACCCCCTTGAGGCCAGGCACTGGTTTTGCTTTTTCTTTGCCTGGCTAAGCACTGGAGATCATAACTGACAAAGGATCTACTCTCCAACATCAATTGATCCATCCAATTAAATCAATCAATTAAATGCCAGGTACCAGAACACAATGACAAGAGTCAAACAGTCCCTGCCTTCAAGAAAGTTGCATTCTTTGGAGGAAACAACACGCACATAAGCAGATATGCCTAATATAAATACGAAACAAGTATTTGGGGGGGAAAGACAACAGCAACAGGAAGCGTGGGTTCAGCAAACACACTCTGCAAAAGTATGCTTAAGGACTTTCTACTGCTTGAAGTAATATAAAGCATGCTTCTTAAATAAGAATTCTGCAGTCAGAATAAGATTCTAGTCACATTTATAGTTTCAAGTCAAAAGGAAAACATAAATTGCAGCCCCAGCATCCTAGGAGACCTCTTCTTCTTGCTAAACAGTGACCTTTCCCTCCTGCAATCTATAATCCAGACTGGTCTTGAAACATTGATGACCTGGGAGCCAGACACAGTAATGGAGCCTTGTTAGGCATGCGCCTGGTGAAAGGCTGATCATCTTTCACCAGTGAAAAGGTGCACTAGAACAGAAATGTTAGTACATGACATGGCCTTTTATTGTACTAAGGCAGCCTTTAAAAAATGCTCCAGGACAGCCTGTCAGGACCAGTCACTGCTTCAGAGGGACTGATTACCTGGGAGAGGAGTCCTGCCTGACACATCATTTTTGTCATTCAGTCTTTTCAGTCATATCTGATTCTTCATGATCCCAATCAGGGTTTTCTTGGCAAAGATACTAAAGTGGTTTTCCATTTCCTTCTCCAGCTCCTCTTACAGATGAGGAAACTGAGCCAAACAGGATTAAGTGACTTGCCCAGGGTCGCACAGGTAATAAGTTTCTGAGGACAGATTTGAACTCACAAAGATAAGTCTTCCTAACTCCAGGACAGGTGGCTCTATCCAGTGCACCACCTAGCTACCATAGCTGACACATCATAAGAACTTAGATATGCACCTGGAAGGTATCATTAAGGTCAGCTGATCTAAATCCCTCTCCATTTTACAGCTGTGAAAACTGAGGCATCAAGGGGTTCATGCTTTTCCTAAGGTCACATGGGAAGTAAATGACAGAGCTAGGATTTGAACCTAGGTCTTCTGACTCTTAAGTTCAGCTGTCTTTTCCCTCACACCCTATACCATCAGATAGATAGATCATTAGCCAATCAACAAGCATTTTTAAGTTCCTTCTATGTGTCAGGCATTGTGTTGGGGATACAAAGAAAGGTAAAAGACATCCCTGCTCTCAGGATAGATTGATAAATAGATAAAAGAGAAAAAGAAGGAAGGAGGGAAGGAAGGAAGGAAGGAAGGAAGGAAGGAAGGAAGGAAGGAAGAAAGGAAGGAAGGAAGGGAGGGAGGAAGGAAGGGAGGAAGGAAGGAAGGAAGGGAGGGAGGGAGGGAGGAAGAAAGGAAGGAAGGAAAAGAAAAAGGAAGCAAGGAAGGAAGGAAGGGAGGAAGGGAGGGAATGAAAACAAACACGATAGATGATAGACATAGATAATAGAAGAAAGAGGGAAAGAAGGAAGGAGAAAAAGAAAGACCAAGAAAGGTGATAGATGGATAGACATAGATTGAGAGAGACACACACAGTGAGAGACAGAAACAGAGAAAGAAAAACAGAGAGAGATAGAGAGACAGAGAACATTTACAAAGTGCTTACTATGTACTAGGCACTGCACTAAACTCTACTGCAAAATTATTGTAATCTTTTCAAGTTCTTCATGTCACAGTAACCACCATTCATGGCACTGTCGTGTAGTGGCTATAGTTTCAGGCTTGGAATCAGGAAGATCTTAGTCCAGGTTCTGACAAAAACTAACTGTTTTGCTGGGCAAGTCACAGCCTCTCAGATGACTTTCTAACAGTCAACTTGTATGTAATTTACTGATGAAGAGTCTATATTGAAGGAAGGAATCATGGTTATGAATCCAAAAGAGTTTATCACATTCCCTGTGAAAAGCAGGACTTGCTTTATTTGTCCTCAAAGTATCTTATTCAACCTTCCTGAGGTGTTGCCTCATCCTAACAGTCCCAGAGTTTATCAAACATTTCCCAACCCTGGTCTTCTCTCCCCTATCATTAATATGTTTATTATCTCATTTCTCAGTTGTCTTTCCAGATAAGATTCTTATTTTGTGACCTTCTAGTAAGTTTACATAGGTCTCTATATATACCGTTGTCTATCCAGATGAGTTTATTTCCAAAGGATTCTCGGATTTATCTTTACAAAGCACCTAGAAAGTACATCTGTTGCAGAACACAGTGAGTGGCTAGATTCCAGAGTACTAAAACCTACTGAAATGATACTGTTGGCATTGATTCCATTTAGTTTCCAGATGTAATTCCAAATTTGGATTGTATTCTCTAAAGTCATGCATGAGTAGAGCCCTGGGCACTTTAAGGAATACCTCTCCCTGGCCCCTCTCCCTCTTATCACATAAATTCTGATAGATTGATGTGATTCCACTTATAATGCTATGGCATAAGCACTGGAAATGAAATGATGTTCCCATTAGTGTCCAATTTATAAACAACACGCTAATAGGCAATAAGTGATTGCCATATCATTGGGGAATTAAAATATTGAAAATATGAAGAAAATCAAAGTTGGACATCTAGTGGCTACATAGTAGATAGAATGCTGACCTTGGAGTCATGAAGACCCCAATTCAAATCCTATATTGTCTCCCTCTAACTCATTAGCTCTTTGGGGAAGGGTGGTGTTCTGGAAATACTTTTCTGGTGTAGTTTCTGCTCTATGATTCTGCTCCAAAATCCTAGAGATGATTAGTAAGGAAAACAGCCCAAATGGAATCAGAATTCTTATACGTTGAAAATAAGGGTGCATAAACCTTGCAGAACAATGCATGCAAAGGAGTTACTGTAATAGGCAGTAATGTGCATAAATTAGGAAACAAATTAATTGCTTACACATCACTGATAATTGAAGTGACAAACACAGAGGGAGTCTGAGTGCCTTCTAAGTACTGATTTCTTAAAAATCTGGTTTAAGGCTAAGGACTCTATTTTTCATTTTAATATTATAACTCTAAACATTATTGCCTAAAAGATAATTTCTAAACAAAAATCATTAACTGTGCCTGGAAGGGTTCCATTGCTAATATTTCTAAATGAATAAGACATAAGAGTTCCTCCTTTTTGGGGACCTGTAATTTCATTTGGGTAGGGAGTTCTCGGTGAGGAAATTCCCTCTCTCAACATCAATACCTGCTCTGCACCTTAGTTTTAGAGACTGAGAAGCTGTGTGACGCACTGAGCTTTACATGTGCAATAAATATGTGACCAAGCTGGGATTTGAACCCAGGTCTTCCTGTCTATGGGGCTGGCTCTCTATCCATTGTGCAATACTGTCTGTCAGAATAAGGAATATGCTTCCTGGAACCCCAGCTTTTTTCTTCCAGCAGCCTCTATTCCAATCTGGATCCCCTTTCTCTGTCCTTCCCTAAAATGATCAAACATCTACAAGTTGAGAAAGAAACAGCTGTGGGGCCAGTTAGATGGCACATTGAATAGAGCACTGGCCCTGGAGTCAGGAGGACCTGAGTTCAAATCCAGCCTCAGACACTTGACACACTCACTAGCTGTGTGACCTTGGGCAAGTCATTTAACCCCAATTGCCTTGCTCCCCCCCCAAAAAAAAGCAGCTGTAGCCCCATTGGATAGTGGGACTTCAATATCAGCCAGTTTCAAATTCATTCTTTACCCAGGTACTGAGTATGGCATTCTGGGTTTGCACTAAAAGGTTTGATCCTTCTGTGTCTGCAAGAAAAAGCCCTAAGTGAAACTCCAACTGACTTGGCAAAATGAAAACAATGCATGGTCCAGCTCTGCAGTTGGTGCTGAGAAGATGGTGTCAGAAGCAAGGGTTCTCCAGGCTTCTTAGCCCCTGGTAGTCCTAAGGGGCAACTGTAACCAGGTTCTTTGCCAAACGGCTCATTCACCAGGAGAGGAATATGGGTGCTTGTGGACAAGGGGAAGGAAAAATAGCATCCTTTCTATGGTGTATGTGATCCAAACACTGCCAGGTCCTCACCCTTATTTATAAAAGGGAATGGAGGAGAAGAGACAAGTAGACTGACCATGACCAAAGGGTCAAGTGAGGAATGACCTGGGAACAGGGAGGAACAGAGACTAGTGTGTGGAGAGAAGAGGTGAGATGCACCTGGCCAATATCAGCCAGTAAAGCAACCATATATTATTCTAGGACAAACAGAATTAATTTTGTACTTTCTAAGAGGTGAGAAGAGTAGGTAGCCACCTGTTCCTTGTGGGAAGAAAATGTTTCTTTCCTACTGACTCTGTTTGAACATCCAAAAAGCTATCCCATGGAAGAGAATGTAGCCTTATTGGTGTTGCTCCAGAGGGCAGAATAAGGACCAGTAGATGGAAGTTGCATGGAGACAGATTTGGGCTCAGTAGAAGCATGGAGAGAGGCAGCATGGCGGGATAGATAGAATGCGGCCTTGGGAGCTGAGAAGACCCAGGTTCAGATCCTGCCCTGGCTATGTGACCTTGGGCAAGTTACTTAATCAACCAGAACTCTAGTTCATGCTCCAAGTTTCAGAGAAGGTGCTGACCTATATTAGAAGAATTCCCAACACTAAGGAAATCACAGATCCAATCCCTATTGCCTATAAGGAGTGCTTTTTAATAATCAAGCTGCCCAAAAATGGCAAGGTCTACTCAAAATCTAGCAAGCCCATTGTCCCTGTCTGGATGGAGGCATTGTGGAATATGGGAAGAAATCCTGGATTTGGACATAAAGGACCCAGGCTTAAATTCTGATCCTGCTATTTACTAACAATATGGACTTGGGCAAGTCATGTAACTTCTCTGGGCCTCAGTTTCCTCATCTAAAAATTGAGGGATTGGAGTAAATGACTTATAAGGTCCTTTCTCTCTCTAATTCCCATGCTCTGGTCAGGGATTTTAGAGAAGGGTTTTCTGCTTGGAAAGGTTGGACTGAATGAATTTTCATCTGACTCACCGTGTACAACTGTCTCCAAAATTCACATGACTGGAGACACTCTTTCAGAGCCTTCTGGAGATGTGTGTATGTAACTGGGTGGAGGTGTTATGCAACCTGTAAAAATTAACACACTGGAGAATGAAGTGTTCTCCTGATTCTAATCATTTCACTGTAAACCAGTGATAAAGCATGGTGCCCACTTCCTGACAGAGAGACGATAGACTCAGAAAGAGACACGTTTGGACGTGGCCACGTGGGGATTTGTTTTGCTTGGTGATGCATGTTTATCACAAGAATTTAACTTTTCCTTTTTCCTCTTGCTAGGGCAGTTGGGTAGGAGAGAGAGATAAAATAAATGCTTTGTAGTTGAAAAATTAGCATTCAATTTTTAAAAAGTGGAGCATTAGCAACAATTAACGCATCTCTCTAGGTATGGCCTGTCAGCCTCTGATCTTCCTTAGCAAAGACTGGGCTCTAAGGGAATGAGAAGAGGCCCATTAGATTATTGTTGCTGGGAAGATGCAGGGGAAGGTTCACAGCCTGCCCTGCTGTGATGGGCTGAACTACAGTGCATGGAGGAAGGAATGCAGGAGAAGGAAGCCATCCAGGAAGAAAAGGAAAGAGGGAAGGAAAGAGTATAAAGCATTTATCAAGCCCTACTATTTTCCAGGTGCTGTGTTAAGTGCTGGGAACACCAATACAAATCCCAAGGGATTTTCTCAAAGAGTCTGCATTCTAACTAGAAATGACAATACCTAAAGGGGACCTAAAAGTAGGAGGAGGGTCCGAGGGAAGGGAGAGAGCCAGGAAGTGACAAGAAGGCAAGATAAGACAAGACTTCATCCATCAGAGACATCCAGGGCAGCAGCTGGGAAATTCCAGTGGGAGGGGGAGGAAGAGGATGGCCATAGCAGAAGCATCATGATTTGCAAATAGCAGGAAGTGATGTGGAGACATGAGTGTAAGAGTATCTGGGGAGAGACATAGACATCTGACTTCGCACTTGGCTTAGCCTTTGATCTTCCATAGGGCTAGCTCTGCTATGAAGTCTATGCTGGCCCATGAGCAGCTCTCTACGTCTCATGGAAGGGCAGTCATCTGCCCTTTGAGAAATATTCCCATTGCTAAGTAGTAAACAAAAGACTTAGGTCTCTTGTAGGTGCCTATTGAGTTCTGGTGAAGTCCAAAGGGAGTGAAATGGAGAAGAGTCAGGCAGCGGTGACTCATTTGATTACAACGTCATTGTTTTGGGCTTATTTTAGGCTCGACTGACCAAAGAACATCGCTGGGGAAGTGCATTACTCTCCAGAAACCACTCGTTAGAAGAGGAATTTGAAAGGGCAAAAGCAGCAGTGGAGGTAAGTTTTCTAACAAGTATAATTTCTTGTTCTATGCTTTTTCTAAGACAAAACCTCAACACCAAATCCCTTTAGGACTTATAGGAAACAGACCATCCTTCCTTCAGTGACTCTAGGAACTTATCGATGTGGGTACTCCCTCCAATGGTGCTAGTAGCAACCCACCCATGTTCTCCTCCTATACAATTCTTATTATTCATTAATCCATATCTTCCCGTAAATCAGAGCATCTTGGACTGACAACTATCAATAGATTTCATGTGGTCTGTCAACTTGGATGGGGAAAAAATACATCTTTATTTGCACTAACCTCTAACTGAAACTTAGCATTTCAATTGCTTATTTGAGAATGATCTCCAGGCTTCACCAGACTGGGGTCTCTGACACCAAAGACATGAAGATCCCCTGATGTAAATCTTCAACAAGTAGACACTCAGCATGTTAGGGGACCTGCCTCTTATTCTCTTGACATTGCATGGAGACCACTGTACAGGGCTATCCATAGGTTATCCCTCTCAGTCTCTCCTGCTGTGTGACTCACCCTTATAACTACAGAAAACAGTCATGGATGTTTTATTTGTCTTTTTAAATATATATATATAATATATAAATATATCTGTATCTTTATTCTATTGTGTATTTAGGGCACCTTGGGAATGAGACTGGGCAGTTAGATGGTACAGTGGATAGAACACTGTGCTTGGAATCAGACTTATCTTCCTGAGTTCAAATCTGGCCTCTGGTACTTACTAGATGTGTGACCCTGGGCAAGTCACTTAACTCTGCCTCAGTTTCCTCATCTTCAAAATGAGTTAGAGAAAGAAATGGCAAGCCACTCCAGTATCTTTCCCTAGAAAACCTCCTAATGGGGTCATGAAGAGTCAGACATGATCGAAATAACCAAGGAAGGTGACTGGATGTGGAGTCTATGGTCTTGTCCTTCAGTTATCAATCAGGTCACCACAAGATCTGCTTGGCCCCAGAAGGCAGAGCCAGAAACAGTGGGTGGAATTTGCAAAGAAGCAAATTTAAGTTTTATGTAATACAAAAAAAAATTCTTAACAATTTAAGCTATCTAAAAGTAGAACAGGGTACCTCAAGGAAGAGTAAGTTCTCCTCACTAGAGGAGTCTAAGCAAAGGCTGGATAACCCCCTGTTAGCTATTTGGTAGAGCTAGATTCTGGATCCAGTGTGTTACATGTCCCCTAAGAGACCTTCTAGCTAGATCCATATGCCTCTGACATCTAAAATTCCCTAATTCCTAGACTACTTTTGGAGAAGAACACTGTGGGGAGATCCTGGTCCTAATAGGACTAACGGAGAAGGAAACTCCTATCACTTCCATAGGGACCCCTTAAGACTTTATATATTAAAAAATCTGGCCTCTCTTTGGATATCCTGTTAAGTCCCAGGTCTGGAAACTAAGACCACAGAATGGTATATTTCAAGGTGGAAACAACTTTAAAGACCAGCAAGTACACCTCCCTTCTCATTGTATAGATAAGGAAATTGAAGTGCAGAGAAGGTAAGTGACTTAAGCACAGTCATAGTGCTTATAAGTGTTCGTGTTAAAATTTGAACCCAGATCTCCCGGATTTGAGTTCCAGTGCCTCATCCACCGTGCTAGGCTGCTGCTTCACAATAGATTGCTCAGATCTCCCAGACCAATAGAAGCAAACAACATGGTTGAAGGTTCTATATCTTTTGGATCATGTAATCCCCACATGTCTACTTCAAAGCTTGTGCATCATCATGCTTAAGAATGGGGCTGGGCCCTTGTTATGAGTTTTTATTTCCTTTTATTCTTTCTCCATCTTTTGCTTAATATTAACCTAACCTGACCAAAACCTGTCCCCATGGGATGTGAACATTTATTTACAAACTTTAAGAATTTCTTAGATAAGAAGCCAGAGGAAAAATCTCAGTTGTCTCTGACTCCTCGTTGACATGTAAATCCTCCTTAATTAGTCCATTTGTGAATCTTCTAAGTGTAGTTTAGTCTGTAATCTGACTTAGTTCACCTAAAGAGTTTGTTTGGTAAAGTTTATTTCCTTAAGGGCTGCATGAGATTATGACTCTCTTTAACTAAATTTGTTCAACTTTAATGACATTCAAGGAAGGATGGGATTATGTATGGATCTATCTTCTCTTTAACTTTTATGACCCTAGAGAAATGTATAGGATTGTCATATGTAAATGCATTATTTCTCTGACATAATTTTTCCCTCATTAGAATCCTAATGAGGGTTCAGATTTTCTCTGAGGTCTAAGTCTATTCTTGAGCACAATAGTACAACCTAAGTTTTTACCTCCATAATTTCTGCGTTGTGGTAAATATGTTTGGAGCAGTTACTCACTTACTACATGAACTCAGAGAAGAGATATTTCTCCCATAAAAAATTTGACAAGAGAGGAAATATTTTTCCCTTAAAACCCTCAAGGGACTCAGTAGTATAGAATGTAAGTCCCTTGAGGGCAAGAAGTGGTTCGCATTTGTTTTTCTATCTATATACCTAGCACAGTGCCAGGCATATAATAGATCCTTAATAAATGCTTGATGATTGATTGATTGACAGTTGGGATGATTTGCACCAGACTGACTTTTCCAGGTATTCCCTAGAAGTATACAAAGCTACTGTGTGACATCATTAGTTCATGCATATGAGTGAGCAAGCATGAAAAAACCCACTGGAAAATAGAATGTGGTCAAATGGGGAAAAAATGTTCCTTTTGGTTCAAACCCCAGAGGGATACTTACCAGTACCTGGGCTGGGTTGGGTTATAAGTTTGGAGCATATATGCTTCAGCAAAGCATGAAATAGTGAGGACCTCTCCTTCATTATTGATCCAAGATCTTGAATGCCATAATTATCCTGGGAATGTAGTTCATTTCAAGGGCTATCTTGCCCTCAGAGGTCGGACAAAATGATGGCCTCTATTCATTCTCTCTGTAACAGTGTACTCAAGACATAATCAAATCACCATCTGCCATTTAGCCCTTCTCGTATTCTTTCCATTCTGAGTGATAGCTCCATCATGGTGTTCAATCAGTCCTAGGAAGCCCTACGAGAGCACTAATTCATCTTATTAAAGTTCAGTCCACCCAATTTTCTTTTTTAAATCCTGATTTCTTTTTCTTTTTTTTTAAATTGCAATTGGGTTTAGTGCTCTTGAGAGTGGATGAGACCAGCCAACTCCCCATCATCTGACTGTTCACATTTCCTGAGCAGGCAGCAAAGATCCTCAATTTCACTTATACATAGATTTGCCAGATCCTAGGGTTAGCTAACAAGGATTGACCTCCTGCTGCATTCTGAACATAATGTAAGGAAGGATACAAAAGAAAAGAAGATACAGCTTTGACTAGCTTTTGTTACGCTTATAATCGAGATGACAAAACATTCACGAAAAGACAGTCAAATAACACAGTACTGACTCAAAGAACATAAGATGCTAGGACGGGAAGGGACCTCAAAGATCCCCTAATCCAACCTCCCATTCAACACAGGAATCCCTTGGATAGGCACGGTGCAAAGGAATGAAGAGTAGAATTTGTCATGGAGGATGTTGGATTCCATTGTAAGCAAATTAGCTTGGTTAGAATAGAAAGACTGCTTCAAAGAATAAACAAAGATGTTGCTAGAGGTATAGGGAGAGTGGAGAAGAGAGATCACACATTTAGAGCTCTGATCTAGAACTTCAGGAGCAATCAGATCCAAGCCCATCATTTTCAAGAATTTTACCTCCTTTTTCTGAGGGCCAGGGAGGAAGTGACTTGCACAGGGCTACATGATCAGTATGTGCCAAAGATGAGACTTTTAAGTTTGTAAATCAAAGAATTGTAGATTTCAAGCTAAAAAGGGCCTTGGAGGACAGACATCAAGACCAAGTCCTTCATTTTACCTCTAAAGAAACTGAAGCCCAGAGAAGTTAGGTGACTTGCCAGAGAGCACAGATAGTGTCAACAACAGAATTAGAATCCACCTTCCCCTGACTCCTACTATAGTGCCCTATTCCCTGTATCATACTGGGGAATAATGAGTTGGATGGAGACCTTGAATGAAGACCTAAGCAAAAGAATTTAGATTTGAAACAACCAATCCAGTTCAGATATTCACCCCCTTTTACTTGACTATCAAAACAACCTCCATTTCATCTTCCTACCTCTTGTCTTTCCCTTTGACCACATCTTTCTCTTCTTCAGACCACTAACAAAGCAAACATTTTGATGTATCACTTGATCAAATTACTCTTGGACTCAACAATCTTCAATGGGTCCCCATTGCCCACCAAGTAAAACCTACACTCCTCAGCCTGGCATACGAGACCTTCCATGACTTGCCTCTCCAGGCTTATTTCATAGTCTTCTCACACTGTCTTTCACTGGTCTTCACACACTGTACTCCAGTCCCTGTTCTCCAATGACACCCTACCCTGTCCAGCTTGGTGCAGTAATAATGATTAACTGTAATAATAGCAGGCATTTTTATAGCATTTTAAAGTTATCAAAACACTTCACATTCATTATCTCATTTGATTCTCACAGCTGCCCTGTAAGGAAGGCTCTACAAATATGCTTCTCCCCATTTTAGATATAAAGAAATTAAAGTCAGATAAGTGACTTGTTCATGTCAGATGACTAATGTCAGACAGAATTAAAAGAGATAGGCCTGTTTGGAGTCAAAAGACCTGGGTTCCAATCTCAGCTCTATTGCTTAACTCTCTGTGTAGCCTTTGACAAATTGATTCTAGATTTTGAATTTCTCATGTGTAAAAATGAGGGAGTTGGGCCTCGTAGGTCCCTTCTAGGCTGAATTCTTATCATCTTCTGATTTTACCTACACACAAACCATCCTCTATGCCTTGAACAGTGTCTACCCACCTCTCCTCATATATGCCCACTAACATTCTTCCCTTCCTTCAAGACTGCCCCATCTAACTCAGATATGGGGAGAAAAAAGGAGTTAGAGGCCTGAAGTTTACAATCTACCCCTGTCATGTATTACCTGTGAGACCTTGGGCAAGTCACTTATCATAACCAAGCCTGCAGTCAGGAAGACATCTTCCTGAGTTCAAATCTGGGTTCCAACACATCCTAACTGTGTGGCCCTGGGTAAATCACTGTAACCTATTGGCTTCCATTGTTTCATCTGTAAAATGAGCTGGAGAAGGAAATGGCAAACTACTCTAATATCTTTGCCAAGAAAACCCTAAATGCGGTCATGAATAATTGGACACGACTAAAATGAATGAACAACTACCACCACCTTGTTCAAAAAACTGGTATGTATCAGAGTGAGGACTTAAATCCAGGTCCTTCCTGAGTCCAAGGCCAATCTTTATCTTCTATGGCCAGTGAGTTATTCAGTCCTATGGATTACTCCATCCCTGGTACAGTCTGGATTACAAGCACATGAAAGTTACTTAGAAAAATATCCAAGAAAGGCCAGAAAGAAGCAGGATGACTTTCAATGCTAAAGTGAGGTTGGTTTGGTTATTTTCTTAATTTATTATATATTTAAAGAGAAAACCACCATGTGCACAGTTGAAAGCTATAGCTTCCCCTTTTTCAGCTCTCCTCTGATTGATTCTGTTTGGTGCTAAGTTCTAAAAAAAGTCAATTAAATTTTTTAACATTGATGGGCTGTAACCAAGGCTAGACTTGAAAAAAAATCTACTATTTTTCCAAGGTACACTCAATACCCTATGTGGTGGATGAGTTCATGATGAAATATTAAAGAATATATGTCAAAATCTTGTGAATTCAGTGCCAAACTATAAAGCAAGAGTCTGTGGCAAAGAGAAGATATATTGCATAACAAAGAGAATTTTCAAAGACCTCCAAAAAAAAGAAAAATGCCCAGTGGAAACAAACTTGCCTCATGACACATCACAAGATTATTCCAGAAAAGAACAGAACTGAGACTGAATGCCCAAGCATTTTATTAGTTGGTTTATTTTCCCAGAAAATTGTTTTGTTTTGTTTTCCTTCAGAAACAGAGAGGTTGTGTGGGTCCACAGGATTCTAATGATTAGTATGGCAAACTTGACCTTGCTGCTCAGAGATGGAGGACTTATTTATATGCCCTGAGGACAGAGGAAAGGGGACCTCAGATGCCTGTCTTTCCTCCCATGTCCAACATTCAGCTCACAGTTAGTAGCCTTGATACATTTTCTTAGGAAAGGGGAGATGATGGATGGTTGACCCATGGGATTCCTGTATAGCCTTAGAAATCCCCTAAGCTGGCTCCAGAAAGCAAAAACAGAGACTATATCCCCTCCTCAGCATTGAGGATAATGTGCTTGACTGAGCTGTACACATACCCACATACATGCACATGCATGCACATATACACATGTGCACACAAACATAAACATAAATGCACACTTAAGATGCACATGCATGTACACATGTTCTTCACAACCAAATGAATGGTCAAAATGGGATGTCTGTTGCTCATGGAGTCAGGAATATCTGAGTTCAAATCCCATAAAATCACAGAATCTTCCAGTTGGAAGGGATGTCAGGGGCCACCTAGTCCACCCTAGTCCTAAAAATAGGGGTCCCTCTTCAGCACGACCAATGAGTAGTCATTTGGCCTTTGTTTAATGACCTCTAGACAGGAGGAATCAAAGTAATTGACCTTTACATAGGATTTAAAGCTGTGCTAAGAGCTTTCCAGATGCTATCTCATGAAACTTTCATAACAATCCTGGAAGAGAGGTACCATGAGTATTATTATCACAATTTTATTGCTGGGGAAACTGAGGCTGAACAAGGTTAGGTGACTTTCATTTTGTTTCATTTTTGTCTTTGTGTTCCCCACATCAGAGGTATCAAACACACCCATGACACTCCTGAGCATAGCTTGAACCAGGTTAAAATGTAATTGGGTGATATATTTAACAAAATAAAATACAATAAAGCACAAAAAATATAGCATTTTAATTCAATATATGAGATCCTTACATACAGAGTAGTAGCTCCTATTTATTTCTCTTTGAGTCTGACACCACTGCCCTTCATAGTAGGCTCTTTAATTAATTACATTGATTGATTTACAGGGAGGAGAAAGCTAGCTATTCAAACCCAGATCTTTCTTCTTCCCAAGTCAGAGCTTTAGGCACCATATTAACCTTCCTCTTGAGGCAGCCCTGCCCACTTTGGGAGAGCCCTGATTTTAAGGAAGTTTTCTCCCCTTTCATCAAACCTATATTTGCTCCCTTTGCCACTCCTGGCTACCTCTGAGACATACCACCTGTGTGACCCTGAGCAAGTCATTTACATTCTCTCCATTTCAGTTTTCCCATCCACAAAAATAAGACTAATGATAACATCTGTCACTCAGGGCCATTGTGAAACCCAAGTCATATACGGGAGCACTTTGTAAACCTAAAAATTCTGTCACTGCTAGCTATTATTCCCATGTTAATACTAATTGGGGCCAGATTTTGCCAAAAAAAGAAGTATATTGACCAATACACTTATAATGATTGGAAACTGTGTAACAGATATCTCTTTGGAAAACCCATGGATTCCACTGCTTTATCTGCTTCCTTCATGGGAACTGCATGGATTGTAAGCTTCTTGAGGGCAGGGATAGTTTTATTTTTTTCTTGGCATCAGAAGAGCAGAGGATCACAGATCTAAAGCAGGAAGAGTCCCTAGAAGCCATGGAATCTGACCACTTAGTCCCGCTGAGGTCCAGAAAGCTTAGTTGACTTGCCCAATGGCACATGGGTTATAATTGGCAATAATGTGGTTCAAACTCAGGAACTATGACATCAACTCTTTCTGCTGCATCATGCTCCCCCTCAGTCCTTAGCACAGCATCTGACAAGTAGCAGATGCTTAATAAATGTATGGTGAATAAATAAATGAGGATAACATTGGAAAAATGGAAGAAATATCTATAATTTTCTATCCCCCTAAAATAGGCTATGAAATAATTTCTACAGATATATATATACATACACATGCACACACACATATATATGTATATATATGTACATATACGTATATATATACATACATATATATGTATGTGTATATATATATATATATATATATATATATAAGATACATTCAAAGTACATACAAGGTAACCTTAGAGGAGAAATAATTAGCATCTAGGAATCTGGGAAAGGCCTCCTGAGAAAGGTAATATTTGAGCCAAGTTTTTAAGGAAAGTAGGGATTTATGGGGCAGGGGTGTTGAGGGAGAGCATTCTAGGCATGGGGCACAGTCATGCAAAGGCCCTGAGATAAAAGATGAAACATCCTGGGCGAGGAATGGCAAGCGGGCCAGTGTTACTAGACCTCAGAGTACATGGAAGGAAGGAATGGGAAAGAAGGGAAAGACAGGAAGGAACTGAGTCATGAAGAGTTTTATATGCTAAACAAAATAGTTTACATTTGATGCTAGAAATCCTTGAGAGCTTCTAGAGTTCATTGATTAGGATGGTGACATGGTCAGACCTGTGCTTCAGGAAAATCACTATGGTGACTGAATGGAGGATAGATGGATAGACTGGACTGAGAGAAACTAGAGGCAGGAAGACCAACTAGGAGCTGTCCCAATAGTCCAGGTGAGAAGGGACAAAGGTTGGAATTAGAGTAGAAGGAAAAGAGGTATATTTGAGGACTGTGGAGAAAGAAATGACAAGATTTCACTAGAAATTGGGTATTTAGGGTAAATGAGAATGATACCTTGACTAGGGGACTGGGAGGATGATAGTGCTAAGAAGATTCTATGGAGTGGAAGTTTGAGAGAGGGGGGATGTAAATTAATTCTGTCTTGGAAATATTGAGTTTGTGATGACTATGAGACCTCCAATTCAAGTTGTCTAAGAGTTTGTTGGTGACATAAGATAGGCTGAGCTGTGGAGAAAGGTTGAGCTGAACTCCCATGTGGAAGTTACTTGATGAAAGATGACAATGAAATCCATTGGAGCTGATGAGATCACCATGAGTACAGAAAGGAAAGGAAAGAGAGTCTACCATCAAACTGATGAAACATCCCTCTAGGGGTATACCTGTGCCAGCCTGAGAATGGGAGAGCCACAGTCTCGCCAGTTCCATGACTGCTGCTGGATTTGGTTTATGTATTTTAATTAATGTTTTAATTACTGGGCTTATCCCCTGAGACAGTTTTGCTGTAGGCTGCAAGTTTAAAAATTAAATAACTAAGTGAATAAATAATAGAGTAAGAGAAAATAAGCAGGATCCACATTGGCAGAAGAAAAGGCAATGTCTCTCTTGTGAAAGACTCCAAGAATCTCACAGTCAGATTTCAAAGGGACATTAGGGGTTATCTAGCCCAACCTCTATATGAATAAGAACTTTGAGGCCATCAAATGTTCATTCATCCAGCCTTTGCTTGAAAACTTTCCTGGATGGAAAGCCTGTTCCATCCCAAGGCAGCCCATTCCATTTTTGGAGAGTCCCAGCTTCTACAGAAAGATCTCCCTTAATGTCAATGCCTTATCTCTATTGATTATCTCCAATTTATCACGCGTATAAAGTGTCTGTCATTGTTTGTACATCAGCACCCCCCATTAGGCTCTGAGCTCCTTGAAATCAGGGGCTTTCTTTTACCTTACTTCGTATCTCCTGTACTTAGCACAGTGCTTGGTACAGAGTAAATGCTTACTAAATATTATACTGACTGGCAGCTCTAATACTTAGGAAAGTTTTCCTTACCTCACATACATTTTCCTCTTTTAATATCTACCCATTATTCCTAATTCTTCCCTTTGGGACCAAGCCGAACAAGTCTAATTACTTTTTCACTCGGAAGTCCTTCAAATCCTTGAAGACAGTTATAATACCCTGTCCCAGAGTCTTCTCTTTGCCAGGCTAAGTGCGCCCAGTTTCTCCATGTGTATCACATATAATCTTAAGGCTCTTTACTATCGTGGTTACTCTCCTCTAGCTGTATTCCTGTATATCAAGGGCCTTCCTAAAATGGACACCTGAAGCAGCAAATCCTGTTCCAAGCAAAGTAAAGCAGAACCACTAACACCCTAGTCCTAGACACTAGGACTCCATCAGTCTGCAAGCTCATCTTTGGGCTTTCATCACATTGTTGACACAATGAGCTTGTCGTCCTCTTTAAATCCCCAGATATTTTTCACAGAGGACAATTCACAGAATTAGAATTGGAAGAGATCTCAAAGGTCATCTAGTTCAAGCTGTAGCTGAAAAAAGAATCCCCTCTAATCCCTCAATCAATGAGCATCTTCTAGGCTTGAAGACTTCTAGTGGGATGGGAGGTGGGATTCACTCCCTCTGGAGACAGCCCATTCCACCCAGACAGTTAGTATTGTTGGGAAGGGTTTACTTACATAGACAGAGCCTCAATTTGCCTCTTGGAAACTTCCCCTATTGCTCCCGATTCTGCCCTTGGGGGCAAGCAAAAAAAGCCTCATATATCTTCTTATGAATCATAAAATTCAAAAAAATGAAATCAATAAACATTTATTAAGTATCTACAATGTACAAGGTATGGTGCTGGGGAAGGGGCAGGATAACATAATACTTGCCCTCAAGGAGCATATATCTACTGGGGGAGGCAAGTGAACCTACGATCAATTACTTAATCAACAAGAATTTATTAATACCAGGCACAATCCTGGGTACTGGAAATAGGAAGACCAAAATGAAGCTGTTTCTGTCCTTAAGGAACTTATATGGGGGGGAAGGGGAAGGCTGGGATAGAATTTGTGTGCAGCTGAAGCAAGTATTCAAGTTCTTATATCCATAAAACCTCAAATTCAGATTAGGAAGAGAGATATTTTCATGTAGATGTTTATATATGTATATATGCACAATATATACATATGTATGTATGTGAGTATATATGTATGTATTTGTACAGCATTTTCAAACTAGGACCCAGAGGCTGTTCACCATCTGGTACTCATTCACTTTGGAGAGGAAAAGGCAGGAAATAAGCATTTATATAATTCCTACTATATGCCAGACACTGTGCTAAACATTTTAAAATATTATCTCCATTGATCCTCACAACTCTATGAGATAGATGCTGTTATTTTCTCCATTTTTACAGCTGGAGAAACTGAGGCAAACAGAGATTAAGTGACTCATGAAGGGTCACACAGCTAATAAGTGACTCCAGGAAGTCTCCATGAGGAGAGTTCCCCACAAAGTTGAAATCACAGATCCAAAACAACAAAATAAAAATGTGTGTGTGTGTGTGTGTGTGTGTGTGTGTGTGTGCGCGCGCCAAAAGCAAACCATTGTAAGACTAATAGGTATTTTCACATTGTTATGATGCAGGCCCTGAAATGCAATTGAAACTTTTAAAATGTGTTATGTGTCCTTTAGTCAATCACTCTAGCTCCTTGGGCTTCAGTTTCCTCATCTGAAAAATGGGGAGGAGGGGCTGGACTAGATTGCCTCTGAGGTCCCTTCCTATGTCTTTGCTTAGGATACCTAACATCTACCATATGTAGACCCAAAGAACAAGTAACAACAGTTCAAGAGACCCAGCAACAAAGAGAAGCATTTTCTTTTTAGACCAGTGGTTCTCAACCTGTGGGTCACGATTCCTTTGGGGGTCACCTAAGACCATTAGAAAACACGTTTCAGATGGTCTTAGGAACCAAGACACCGCTCTTCTATCCATCTCCAGGTGGGTGCACCCACATGCAGATACGCCCACATACAAGTGTTAAAGGGTCGTGGCATTAGGAAGGTTGAGAACCACTGTTCTAGACAAAGGTTTAGTTTTCGCCTGAATTCATTTTTGTAGAATCTGACTCTGAGGACAATAGATGCCAGAGACACACTAGCTAGGCTGAGAGGAAGTTGTGGATGATTCTTGAGCTCCAATCCTTAATCTTGGATTAACTAAGAAATTGCTGACTTGGGAACCCACCTACCCAGAAGATTATCTCTTCTTCCCATCCTCAGCCTAATTCACATTTCCTTTCTTTGAAAGTTTCACCTCTTTGAGGTAGGAGGAAGAGATTAATGGATTGAAAGCCTGTTACCTGCTCAATATATTACACAAAATCATCTTCAGGTCATATTTAATATCCTAAAAAAAAAAAAACAATCTTCTCCTCTTCAGGAAAGTCAGAAAAGACCCTTTAGGCAAAGAATAAAGTCACTTGATGAATATTTTAACTTAACCCTTTTCAGATCTGTATTACCTAAGGCCTGAAAAGTCATCTAAATGAATATATCTCCCAGTGAAGAAACACTTTTTAAATTATTGAAAAGACACAATGAGAGAAAATGTTTTTATGTCCCTGAGGAACACAGTAAAAATTCCTTTGCTCTTACATGACTAGACTTTGAGCTGTTTCAGCCAAATAAAATCTGATTGTGATAGGAGTGAGAATCACTAGTAAATAAGAGATGAAGGAATGGAGAGCAGTTTAAGTGAATACAAGAAATCAAATACCTTTTATTTCAACTTTGGGGATAGTTTGAAATTAAGTGACTTTGTGTGGATTTTTATTTGCTGGCAGTATCCTAGAATCTTATACTCTAAGTAGAAGAGACCTCAGTGTCCATCAAGTCCAACCCAAGTTTAAATAAATAGCCTTTTTCTAGTATCTCTGACAGGAAGTAATTCAGCCTTTGCTTGAAACCCTCCAGTGAGAACCAGGATGATGGAATAATGTCTTGGCAATGATGAAAGCATGTGCTATAGATGCCCAAAGTCCAACAATGGCCACTAAATATGGTCAAAGATTTTTGAAACTACCATTGAATGATAGATTTAGAATTTAGTCCAATTTTTCCTTTACAGATGAGGAAACTGAAGCCCAGAAAGTTTAAGTGAACTACCCAAAGTCATACAACTCATAGATGCCAAAGCTGTAATTTCAATTCATGTCCTCTGACTCCAAATTCAGTATTCATTCCACTGTACCATGATGTCAAATATTAGGATTCCCACTTGGCTTACTAGGGCAGAAGAGGAAGAAACAATGAAGTCTAGTAGAGTTAAGGATCTTGTGACCATGAAAAAATAAGGTCAAGAATAGAGAGAGTTTGTCCTCCATAACCTACAAAGCCTGGCCATGTAGAGTGTTGTCCATATGCGAGCAAGCTTTCCCACCAGCATCAGGCCTAATGCCAACCAATCAATAACAGTACTTCAAGAGGATACTGGTCACTCAAAAACTAGCACTTTCTCTCCCTTGCCCCTGCCACAAAGCCCATGAGTATGACATTAACTTAGTACAAAGTAATTCCAGCATGATGTCCATACTCCCTGACCAAAGACATGGGCCCTGAAGAAGTCTTTAACCTAAAACCACCATAAAGGATTCATTCAGTCATCCTTTTCAATTCAATTCAGCATTTCTTAAGTGCCTACTATGTGTAAAGCCAACAGGAGTATTAGTGCTCTTTATAGAAGGGAAAGATGGTAACTTGGAATGGTGCCATGACAAGAGAGACCTTACCATTATGGATAGCCACGACCAGTACCCTTCCCACCAATTTTGGGCATCCTAGATCAACTCAAGTGCCAACTCTGTCATTTACCAGCTTTGGGACTACAGGCAACCATCAGTATGCTAAACTCTATATATGGTTTAGAGGTCATGTTTCTCTTTATTCCAGTGCCACTACTCTATTGACCTCTGTTGCCTTCTAGTTTGTAGCCCAAAGCATAGTCAGTCCATGAAATGTACAGCAGGTAGCAGACCCAGAGAAGGATCTGCACGTAGGCTGCAGCTAAGAAGGCAGAAAGGAGACCCTGGGTAGCCAAACACGGCTTGAGGACACCCACAGGAGGGAGAAGGAGACTGAAGGAAGAGGTAGGAGACGACAAAGACAAACTTCACCTACCTCAGTTTTGCCCAACGCTGGCCTGAAGTGTCTGTCCTATTTTTAACAATCTCCAGGGAATACAATTCAGAAATTTTCCTATCTCAGTTACATTAGTGTCTCCCAACCATTGCCACCTGGATGTGATTGGTTTGGCTTAGAGCTAATTAGTTCTTACTATAGAGACTGCAACTATTTTCCTCTTGTTCAGTGATGATGAGAAAAAAGCTATCTTTTTTCCTTATCTTCTGCTAAATATTCTTTCACACACTTAGGATACCCCCTCAACTTTCTTTTCTATATGCTAAATAATCTCATTCCTTAAGACTTTCCTCAAAACTCCTGCTTTTCAAGGTTTTCATGGTGAGAAAAAAAATTTTATATTCCTTAGCTGTACCCTAGCAGAGAAAATATTTTTTTTTGCCAAAAACCATTTCTAGTACTAAGAACCCACGATGTAGTGTAAGGGATACTAGATGCCAAGGACCTGTATTCAAATCCTGGCTTAGCTACTTAGATCACATGTAATGCTAAGCAATTTAATGAAATTCGGGGAACATTTATGAAATGCCTAGTATTTACTGGTTACAGGAAACAAAGACCAAAATTAAAAGTGTTCCCTACCTTCAGGGAATTTAGAATCAGGCGAGGGGATACAACGGAAACAGGAAGTACAAGATAATCCAGGCACAGGTGTCTAAGCTGTGTAAAAACATGGAGATAGAAGATAAAATGTTATCTATGAGAATAGCCAGCTATCTGGCTGAACATAGCATCTCTCAGGAGAGATAATTTAGTAGGTAATGATAGACTGGAAACAGCTTCTGATAGATGCCAAACTATATTATATTCTAGAAGCAGTAGAGAGCCACCAAAATTTATTGGGCAAAAGAGTGACATGGTCAAATCTGTGCTGCAAAAATACCAAGTTGGCAGCTGATCATAGGATCCCAGTATCTTTGAGCTAGAGCTGGAAAGGTCTCAGGGGTCATCTGTTCTACTTTCCCATATACACACCATCTTACAGATGAGGAAACTGAGGCACAGGGAAGTTCACTCAAAGTAGAATAGTTCACACAAGTAGAAGGGTTGGAGCCAGGATTTGACCGCAGCTCCTCAGTCTCCAGAGCCGGTGCTCTTTCCATGGACCACACTGCTTGTGTTGGACCAGAATTAGAATGTATGTGGTGCCAGTGTAGAGGAAAGACAGATGGAAGAGATATTTAGTCCTGATGTTTAAAAAATTTGGTTTTAGCAGTACCGAAATACTGCAAAATTATTCCAGTTCACTTACCCTTTTCAAAGTTAATAAATAAAGTGGCTGCAGCAGAATCCCTGAGATTTTCAAAGAAATAGGAGTGTTTTAGATAATTCTATTGAATTGTGTTGATGGCAAAGAATCCATTACAGCGGTTGAACTGTACTTTTTGTCAAGTTTTTTTCTTTCTGCTGCTCTGACATATCAATAGTTTCTCTGGGTGAGCAGTTACATCTCTGAAGCTTTGACATTATCCAAAAAGGTTTCTCATCTCTAAAGGAATGAGTTCTGAGTTCTACAGGAGAGAGAATTAATGGTTCACTGAAGTCAACTCAGACCTAGGCATGAGGAACCACAAACTGCATTCCTGGCTCTGCCTCTGACCTGTGGCCTGACTGCGGCCAAAAATCAACACCCCTGGGGGAGATCTTAGACATCATCAAATCCAAACATTTGACAGATAAAGCAACAGAAGCCCAGAGAAGTTAAAACAGTACCTGCCATACACTAGGTGCTTAATAAATGCTCGCTACTTGCTTGTTTGGTAATAAATATTTAGTGGTAGACTACATACTAGAATCTAAGGATTCTGACTCCTCATGAATTTAACACAACCAATAAGGAATAAGTGAATTAATGATGAGGGAACCAATTTAATTCAACTTAGCAAGCATTTATGTGCCACATACTATGCTCTTGGAATACAAAAACAAAAAGAAGCTAATCTCTGCCCTCAAAGAGCCAATATCCTACTAGAAAAAAAATAACATGAATGAGGATAAGTAAATGTAAGACATATGCAAAACCAATCAATACAAAATAATTGCAGGAAGTACTGCCAACTGGGGGGATCCAAAGAGATCCTCCAGGGAAAGCATTCTGAGTAGAAGGAAATTTGAACAAAGGCATGAAAGTGGGTGACATACTATCCTACAGGAAACAGTATGAAGAGTCATTTAGCCAGAGTATAGGATCTGTAATAGAAAACAATATGTAAGTAGCCTGGAAGGCTAGACTGGAGTCAGTTTGTGAAGACCTTTAAATATCAAATGGAGGAATTATAGTGCCAATGCAATATTCACAGTGTCAACAGTCTCTATAAATATACCGGCATAGTGCTCAATCACAAAATATAACAGACTCTCCATATAGAAGACAGAAGCAAAACATTTATTGAGACACCAGAAAAACAAATCCCAAAACCAGTAAGCTGATTCCATCAGAGTAACAAAGAAGTTAATAAGCCAAAATAGTACAGACAGTCACAGCATCCTTTTGCCTTCCCACAATCCAACATTTACTCACAAGTCTGTCTCCCTTGGATGTGTCCTCTCCTCCCAACTGTGTTCTGACTCCCAGCTTCCTGTGCGCTCTGCTCCACTCTTCAGCAAACCCCTCCCACCATAAGCTCCATGTGATTACATTTAGCCTATTAAGGGGCAGAGTATATTTTCAAAGCAGGGAATGTCTTCAAATTCCCTTAGGCTTATTAAGGGGCAGTGAAGATCTCCAAATTCCCATTACCATTACAAGAATTTGTATTTTATCCTAGAAGCAATGGCAACCCACTGTATCTTCTTGAACAAGGAGAGGCATGGTCAAACATTCAATCAATTTACAAGTGTTTATTAAGTACCTACTATGTGTCAAGTATTATGATAGGTCAAAATGAACGCAATGGTCAAGGAACCTTTCTAGTCATAGCAATGGTCCACTTGAGGTGCTAGAGTGTCCTTATAAACCTGTCTACTTGATTGTTATCTATGGGATCTTCATTTTCATTGCAACTCTAAGGTTATGTGCCTGAGCAACAAAAAATAAATGAGAAAGGAAAGAAAATAGTGATGAATTGATCCTTCTGCTTTTATTTAATTTAAAGAGTATCTACTGTGTTCCAGGTACTATTCTAAATTCTGGGCATACAAAGAATAACAAAAACATCCCCTGTCCTCAAGAAGCTTACCGTCTACACTATTTTTTAAAATACAGAAAAAGGTTTTAAGCCACATTTTTTCCCTTTTGATGGGTGGGGTGGAGATAAAATCCAGAACTCCTTGGTTTAGGAAATCTACAATTGCCCAACAACTTAAAAGTCTGACAATGGCCCAAAGGTTCAGAGAAGTTAAATCACTTGCCCAAGTCACACAGCTAAATATGGCAGAAGGCAGAGTTAGAGCTAGGTCTCCATGACTCTAAAGCCTATTTACTATTCACTGTAGTGTGCTGCAATATTGTTTAGTCTGCCTTTTAAGGAAAATGTTCACTTGAAAAATTTTTTTTCAATCCCATTACAGGATCAGTGAGTTTGCTTAACTCAACCAGATCTTAGTTTGTAAAAGATACATGTGACTTACACGTAGGTACCTATAAGAAGACAAACCTTGTACAACCAAGAAAGCTTTTGAGTTCCTAAAAAATATTCACAACCCACAAATTATTTGGTACTCCTCATTGTTCCTCACCTGACACTCGCCCTCATATCCAATCACTTTCCAAGTCTTACTGATTCTGTCTCCACAACATTTCTGAGATCTGTTTCCTCTCCATTCACACAACTGCACCGTCTACCCTAGGCTCTCATCACACTTGGGTTAAGCTCAGAATGCCTTAAGATTCTCATTATTCCAAATGGAAACTAGTTTTTTCTTTGGTACTTCCTACAATCCAATCCCTCTTACAGCTCCAGGGAACTGGCCCATAGGCAAATATAGCATGTTTGGGGTACATTTTCTCCCAATACTTAGTTAAAATGTTGCTGCTATAATTATTCAGGAGAATGACTTTTTAATTATCCAAGTGTCACTACAGTAGAGCTGAGACCCAGCACTTGACCTTTCCAATTTTCTTAAGTCAGCAATGTTCTTTAGTTTCTAAATATCCTCTTTTAAAAATAAATCTTTAGCCTTTGCTGCAAAAGAACAAAAAAAAACCCCTTAATAACTGTCCTTTTATCTGTGGGATTTTAACACTATTGTTCAATCCAAGATTTGTGGACACAGAAAAGTTGGAAAAGGAAGTCAGCCTCTGCTTACTTTCCCATTGGTGCATCCAACAATAAAGACTGAGAAACAGGGTGGGTAGGTGGCGCAGTGAATAGAGTACTGGCCCTGAAGTCAGGAGGACTTGAGTTCAAATGTGGCCTCAGACACTTTACACAAAACTAGCCGTGTGACCTTGGGCAAGTCACTTAACCTCAATTGCCCTACCTTCCCCCCTCCAAAAAACCAAAAAAAAATGCTAAGAAAAGAAGGAAGGGAGAGAGGGAAGAAGGGAGGGAGGGGGGAGGGAGGAAGAGAGGGAGGAAAGAGAGAGAAAGAGAGAGAGAAATATTTACTTTAAATAAGAAGAGATTGTTTCCAAATAAGTGGTCCTGTGGGTGAGTTTTAAAGCTGATAGACATTTGTTCATGTTTTTCCTGGGTAAGACTGATGCAGATAATAGAAAAGAGGCTGGGATAAGACCTCTCTTACCTCATATTTCTAAGTACTAGACACGTACATCATCTAACTAACTGTAAGGAGGAAACAAGTTAACCATATAAAGGAAACTGGTCCACTTGTCTTTCCTCCCGAAGAAGGCTGGTCTTAAAAGCAGGAGGTTGATTCCTAACCCAAAAAACAAGCCCAAATTGGAGAATCTGGCAGAGGTGGGGTTAGGCAGCTCTTGGTACTAGGGACACAAATGTGAAAAAGTCTCATCTGTGCCCTCAAGGAGCTCTTAGATAAATAGGTCAGATACAAGGCAGAATATGATGGGGCAGAGGAGAAATTCAGAAAACCTGGTGTAAGAGAATTTGAGGGGGCAAGATCATTATTACCTGGAGAAATCCTAGCAAGCTCCATCTCCCAACTGCGTGCATTTCTCCCACACTTGGATGCTCCTCAGCCTTACCTCCTTTAGCTTTCCTGACTTCCTTCAGGAATCAGAGCAAATTCTATCCACTCTTGGGGGCCTTTTTCCTATTCCTCCAACCATAATAACAATAATGATAATAATAATAATAACTAACATTTACATAGCACTTACTATGTACAAGGTATACTAATTATTATCTCATTTGATCCTCACAACAGCCATGGGAGGTAGGTGCTATTATTATTCCCATACTACAGGCAAACAGAAATGACTTATCTAGGGTCACACAGTTAGGAAGTATCTCAGGTCAGATTTGAACTCAGGTCTTCCTGACTCCAAACCCAGTACTCTATCCACTGTGCCACTGTGCCCTTTCCCCTCTCAGAGTTCTCATTCCTCTGTATCTATCTTATATCCACCTAGTTGTTTACATGTCTCCCCTATTAGATCAAAAGTTCCTTGAGGTTAGCACTATTCTTACTCTTTTTTTTTAATCTCTATCACTTAGTATGGTGGCTGGTGAATAGTGAGAGTCTAATAAATCAGGTCAAATTAGTATCTAAAGAGATGACATGTATAAATACTTAAAGCTATATGTAAGCAACATTTGTTAAGTGACTGTTGACTTGAAGGATGGAGACATAGTCAGGGAAAGAGGATGATCATAGGATCGTAGATTAAGAGAATGAAGAGATTTTAGAAACCGAATCTGATCCCACCCCCATTTCCCAGATGAGGAAACTGAAGCTAAAATAAGTGATTTGCCCAAGGTCACATAAAGATTAAGTTGCAGAGCTAGAATTAGAACTCAGGGCCTCCAACGCCAAATCCATTGCTCTTTCCTTGGTGCCATTCTGCCTCCACAACCAGGAGAGAGGAGTGTCAAGACAATGACAAGAGATAAGAGTATGGCATGAAAAGTCAACAAGGTCAAATGGTACAGAAGAAGGTGAGGACTGAGTGGAAACCCTTTGGACTTGGCCAATGGAATATCAATGTGGACCTAGGAGAGAACTATTTCAGATTAATGGGAATCAAAACTAGACTGAAAAGAATCATAGGCTTAAATGATCATAGATATGAAGTTGGAAGGGAACTTCAAAGTTACCTAGCTCAACCCCTTCATTTTACAGATGTGGAAACTGAAAACAAAAAAGTTTAGTAGCTTGCCCCCGTGATCACATAGCTAGTTAAATGTCTAAGGAAGCATACTCCTTGAAAAAACTCGACAGTGAAGAAGAAAGACATAGAATAATCATGGACCCATTTATCTACAGCTGAGATTGTCCTTAGAGTCCACTTAGTCCACCCCCTATCATTTTAAAAATAAATAAACTGAGGCACAGAGTGTCTATAGTCACATAGATAATAAACATCTTAGGCAAGATTTGAACTCAGGCCTATCCAGACTGCAAGTCCAGCTCTCCATCTATTAAACCATGATGCCTCTCAATAGCTTTAGCAAGTGACAGGATCAGGGGAAAGCCTTTTTAAAAGAATAGGAAAGACTAAAGAATATTTATAAGCAGAGAAGATGGAGCCAGTAACAAGAAATACTGAGGATGAGGGAGAGGGGGCAACACTAGAGGAACCTCTTTTTGTTCTTATTCATATTGTTTCTGACCAATAAAATGTAAGCGACTCTAGAACAGGAATGTTTTGATTTTTGTTTGTATGTCTAGCATATGGCTAAAGGTGTTTGGCATGTAGTAATCACTTAATAAATGCTCATGGAATAATTGACCAAAAGAATGGATGACCATGAACAGAGAAGAGATAAGAAGACAAAGGATTAAAGGACAAGGGACAGTCTCCTGTTGAAGTGGATGGCTGTTGGTGGGAGGGATGTGAACCTAGAACAGGGGTGATAGATAAAAAGAACAGGAAAAAGTCTAGGGGATGGAGGTCCTGAAAAAGTTGGAAAGAAAGGGCAAGAAGGATGAGTTGGTGTACCAAAAAGATGGACAGTGGTCTACTTGAGCTACAGGAATATCAGAGTTCTGAATCTTGAAGGTAGAGCAATGTGGGCTAATGGCCAGCCTTAAGGCTTGACCATTTCTGTGGATGACTGATGTAAAGGGGAGAGAGGAAGACTATGGGAGCTGAAAACATTGATAAACTGAAATACCCACATATTAGGTAGATTACAAATAAGAATATTGAAATCCCTGTAAGGTAATGGCTGAATCGGGGATGGAGAGGTAGACTCAAAGTAAAGTGCCAAAGTCACTGAGAAAAACTGGAGAGAGGCCAAGAAATAGAAATTATTTGCCCAAGGTTATACAGGTTGTGAGTAGCAGAGCTGGGATTTAACTCCAAAATCTTGGGTCAGCTGGGTAGCGTAGTGGATAGAGTACTGGATCTCTAGTTAGGAAGACTCGAGTTCAATTCTGGCCTCAGACACTTAACTGTGTGACCCTGAGCAAGTCACTTAGCCCTGTTTGCCTCAGTTCCTCATCTATAAAATGAGCTGAAGGAAAAGGCAAACCACTCCAGTATCTTTGCCAAGAAAATCCCAAATGGGTTCACAAAGAGTCAGACATGACTGGACAACCAAAACCTTCCTATTTTCTTCTGCTTTATTTTCTGGCCAATATCAAGGAGGGCTCCCTGCTGCTGGCCATCTCTAGGCTCCTGAGTTGGGGGGAGCCTTGAAGCAGCCAAGCTCTTCTGCCAAGGAAGCCATCCTAGAACAGCTGCCACAGCTCTGGGGGGGGTATCAAGTGGGCTGTTGTCATGGCAGCCTGCTGGACACAGTGTACATTCGCTAGCCAGCAGTGTTTCCTGCCTACAATCTCAGACCATATCAACTCAGATGACATGTTGGGAGAGAAAGAGACACAAACAGCTGTTCAAACATCATGCACGTGAAATAAAATGCTCACTTTCCCAAAAATAACTTCAAGTGTTCAATAAGGGTGGAAACTCATCTTGAAAGGCTTTTCTTCATTTGAAATGGACCAGAGCACTTTTTGTTATCAACAGACATTTTGTGCGGGGCACTTTCCCTATGAGATTACTTTCCCTTGTACTGCGTCTATCTTGTACATACACAGTTACTTGCATTTTTCTCTCCTATTAGAATGTTAGCTCCTTGAGAGCAGGGATCCTTATTTTCTTTGTATCCCCAACACCTGACACATAATGGCTGTTGTTCAGTTGTGTCCAACTCTTCCTGATTCCATTTGGGGTTTTCTTGGCAGAGATACTGGAGTGGTTTGCCTTTTCCTTCAGCTCATTTTACAGATGAAGAGCTGAGGCAAAACAGGGCTAAGTGACTTGCCCAGGGTCACACAGCTAGGTAGTGTCTGAGACTTAATGACTCCAGGACCAGCCTTCTATCCACTGTGCCAGTTAGTTGTTTGTTGACTGTGTTAAACACTGGAGACGTATAGAAGAGTGCCTTTCCTTGAGTTTACATTGTAATAAAGAGACAGTATGGAGAGACAGACAGATAGAGACACAGAGATAGAGACAGAGACAGAGAGAGAGAGAGAGGGAGAGGTGTTAGGGAGGCAGAATCTCCAAGATTTGGTAACTGGTTGGGTATGGGAGAGGAAGAAGAAGAAAGAGTTGTGGATGAGCATGTATGCCTCAGTCCAGAGTAACTGGAAGGATAGTGGAGCCCTGGACAGAAATAGGCAGTGACAGAAGGATGTGGACTTTGGCGAGAAGACAACAAATTCTGTTTTAGACATGTTGAATTTGAGGTCTACAAGAAACCAAATTGGAAAGAGCTGGTAGGAAGTCGGTGATTCAGGACTGAATTTTTGGAAAGAGGTGAGAGCTGAATGTTGTTCAGTCATTTAAGTCATGTCCAACTCTTCATGACCCCATTTGGGGTTTTCTTAGCAGAGATACCAGAGTGATTGGCCATTTCCTACACTAGCTTATTTTACAAATGAGGAAACTGAGGCAAATAGGGTTAAGTGACTTGTTTAGGGTCATACAGCTAGTAAGTATCTAAGGTTAGATTTGAACTCAGGTCTTCCTGACTCCAAGTCCAGTACTCCATTAACTACACCACCTAACTGCCCCCAAGAGCTGGATAAAAAGACCTGAAAGTTGTTAGATAGATAGATAGATAGATAGATAGATAGATAGATAGATAGACAGATATGCAATGTTTAATATGCCTTTGGATTATAGCTCCTTTGAAAATATGCTTCAAGATATATGAATGATCCCCTGTTCCACACAAAAAAGTGCCTACTTCATGACAACCAAAGTTTATTTTGTTTGCTTATTTCTCTGGTCTATGATTTCATTAATTAAAGAGAACTCCCCGTGTAGAAACCCTCCCCCATTAATGCAGATCAGCAACCCATCTGTAACTTATCGTTTTACCTTCACTAATTTATTTTTTTAATTGTTGGCTAGGTTTTCAACAGAAATTTGATAGCATTCATTTCATAGCTGTGCCCAGTCATATAAAGGATCTGAGTATGCTTACAAGCACAGATTTTTTTTAAAAAATTTCTATCCCTTCTAGTCTCTGTAGTCAAATAATTGAAACCAGAAATAAAGAAAAGTATAAATTCTTCCACAGTGCTGTGTTGGATTATGTTGAACTGAGGAATAAGAATGATGAAATTTCTCTGGTGCCAGCCTTTTGTATACCCAACATCTGGCATATAGTAAACAATTAATATATGCTTCCTAACTGACTATGCTAAGTGTTTGGGACATACAGAAAAAGTTGAAACAGTCCTTGCCATCAAGGAACTTACATTCTAATAAGGAGAGGAAACAGTGCCTAATACTGAGGGAATTGAGGGGATCATGACAAGTGGTTAATTGTGGGAACTGAGTGAAACACAATGACACTGTTTTGTGACTCCATTCTGGAGCTAGCTGAATTTTTCTATAATTATGGGTCTAATCCAAATTCTGTCCTGTGAGAAAACATTTTTCAATTGTTGGAATTGGAATAAAATTTTATTGCATTGTTTGAACCTAGCTGTGCATGGGTAGGAAGCTGGACCATACCTGCATGCTGCTTAGAGACCCTTAACCAAGGACCTAGGTTTTGCTGACCAGAAACCTTCAGATTCAAAAACTAATGCAAGGATTTTTCTCATAATTGCACATCTCAATCAACCCATAAGTCTTATCTGGAAACTGGTCCCATACTGATCAATCAATTATGGTTTTCTTGTTCCCTTGATTGTTTCCAAATACTTGGGGAGTGAGACACCTCTTTTTCTGAATTAAACTAATTACACCTGTTTACTCTTCCCCCCCCCCCCAACTTGGAAAGTCCCTAATCTTTCATTCAATTAGAAATCAAATTAACTAATAATGTAGTATTTCCTTTTAATTAATTGGCCTTATTTGATTAATTGTTTTAATGTACCAAAGTCTGTCTTCCCCTGTATTTGGGACCCAGCCCTAAGTTGAGGAAGGGGTCTGGTCCTGATTTATTAAGCAATTAGCATGTGTTGCTCTAATAAATTGATGTGCTTGGAAGATCAGGCCTTTGTTTTCCTCAGTCATTTTAACTTTCACCCACCATTGATTGCATTAGTCATTTTTTTTTCAGTTGTGTCTGACTCTTCATGACCCCTCTGGGTGTTTTCTTGGCAAGATACTTTCAATAGGTGTTTAATAAATGCTTGTTGACTTAACTGACACTATGCCACTCCCTTGACAGGGCATTCAGGTTACAAGTTTTATTTTTCCTCTTCTCCCTTTCTCTATTTTGCTACTGGGTATTGGGTAGGAGATGGAGCTGTTTGAGAGTGGGCATTTCTAGTGCCTGCAAGCTTTGGCCAAGAAAGTCATTTTCCAGTACTCTACAAATTAACATTGGGGGAAGTCAATAAATCAAGGATTAGAGTAGAATCTAAAATAATTTTCTAGTTATCAAAAATTAAACAAACACATTTGTAGGTGTTTTAGGAAGCTACCTAGTTGCCCAAATAGCACCAATAAGGCAAATATTAATCCCAAGGTAACATAATCACCTTTTACTTCCCTCTTCAGGCATGCTCCCCAAGCTCTGGGTTGCTGTGTTCCTGGCTGCTATTCAGAACCTTTTCTCCACGGTTGAGTTTGCCTACTTCATTTTGATGCCAGAGAAAGCAGCTTCAACTATTTCTCTTGCTAAGACTTGCAATAATACAAAATGGATCAAAGCTGGGTCTTCACCAAAATTTCCATTTCATCAATCACTGTAATTGTTAAGTCAGCCAAGAGAATATTGGTACTCCTATAATATAGGATTGACCATGTCACTCCCATACTCAAGAAGCTTCAATAGTTCCCTATAGCTTCTAGGGAAAAATACAAACTCTTTTGTCTGTCAACTAAAACCCTTAACAATCCAGCTTTAATCTATCCCTACAGATGGATTGCTTATGACTCCCCTCAAGAATTCTATACTCTAGTCAAAACAGGCTACTTATTGTTCCTTGTATACAACATTTTATTTCCCATCTCTTTTCCCTTTTACAGGCTATACCCTTGCCCCTTGCCTCTTTCCTCACTCCATCTTGGGAATACTTGCTCCCTCCAGGGCTTAGTTCCCAAGTTCCTTCAACCAGTTGGTTGAAGACACTAAAGATCTCCTACAAAATGCCTTTTGAGATTCCCCTAATTATTACTTGGTCCCCCAAAAATTATTTTGCATTTATTTCCCATATATTTTGCACGCACTTATCTTTGAGCATTTTGTTACCCCAGCTCAAAGTAGCACATAAGACTTTGTCTGTCCTTTGGCCCCCAGCTCTGATAGATGAGTTTTTGCATTACCTTGCTGGAGCCCAGGCCCTCATACCCCTTCCTGACCAGCTCCATGCCACACCTCTTTCCAACTGCATTTATGTAGGGTTCTCCCTCATTAAAATTCAAGCTCCTTGAGACAAGGGCTATCTTCCTGGCTTGTATTTGCATCATCAGTGTTGAGTGAAGTACTTGGTGTATTCTAAATGTTTAACTAATGCTCTATCTCTATAGTATGAACTTGAGACCCTATACCATCATGTTTCCTTCCTAAAATTTGTTACTTAAAATTTAATATAGTCAATCAGATGTTATCTTTCCAGAGCAGAATATAGCAAAACTGTTACTTCCTTATTCCTGGACACTACTATGCCTCTCTTAATGAAATTTAATGATCAAGTAGATGCCATAGTGAACACAGTGCTAGACCTGGACTCAGGAAGGCTCATCTTCCTGAATTCAAATCGGGCCTCAGAAATTTACTAGCCATGTGATCCTGGCCAAGTCAGTTTCCTCACCTATAAAATGAGCTGAAGAAATGGCAAGTCACTTCAGTATCTTGCCAAGAAAACACCCAGAGGGGTCATGAAGAGTCAGACACAACTGAAAAAAAAATGACTAATGCAATCAATGCTGGATTAGGGTTTTTTTGTTCCCATTTTGTATTATTGATTCATTTGTAGCTTTCAGGTCACTAAACTTCCCAAAATCTCTTCAGATGACTTGTTTTTTAGCCATACCTTCCCCATCTTTTACTTTTGAAGTTGATGTTTTGAACCTGTATAACTTTACATTTATTCCTATTAATCTTTATTTTAATAGATCCAGAATAATGTTCTAGCTTATAGAGAAAAAGATTCTGAATTTGTTATCTATGTGTTAACTATCCTTCCTATATAGGGCATCTACAAATTTGATAGGCATGCTTTCTATGCCATCATCAAGATCATTATTAAAAATATTAAACATTTCAGAGACAAGGACAGATTTCTGGGGCATTCCACCAGAGACCTGTAGGTAATGAAATAGTAATAGTGATAGTATTAACAACAACCAGAATTCATATGCAGCATTTTGAAGTTTGTTCTACAACTTACAAACATTTTCATCTCACAACAATGTTATGAGGTCCACACCATGGGTATTATCCCCACTTTAAAGATAAGGATCAGACTCATACAGGTAAAGTGACTTATTTGTCCATAGTTGCATAGCTAACAAATGTCAGACATAGATTTTAACCACAGTTTGGGTATCATCATTCCACTAGCTTCAAATCTACCTAGCCTTGCGATCATTGAGGCCAGAGGTGTCAAATATACAGCCCATAAGCAGCAAGACTCCCAAAGGATTTTTTCTAAGTTGATATGCTACCGGAGGGGAACCTTGTGTATGGTTTAGTGGCCATTTTTGTGTTTGAGCTTGATACAACTAGTGTATCTTCACCTTATTCACAAGAGATTTTGACTCTCAGAGATTTTTATCAAGGAATTTATCATAAGTTTTTTGTTCCAAGAAGAGTGAGATCATGTTTTCTCTCAGTGGTTATTGACCCCTAAAATGACTTTTCTTTGGTATGAATTTCTTTATCTGTATATGTATTTTCCTTCCAATAGAATGTAAGCTTTTTGAGGGCAATTCTAACTCAAATGGGTCCTATATGAGAAGCCTTCTCAAGTGATCCACCCCCACCTCCACTGATACTTTTGAATACTTTGGGTACTTCTGAATACCTTTCGTGATGTTTATTCCAGGTGGATATTATTTGTGTCCTGAAATCTGATACTTTTGTGGACTAGAATCTGTGAATAAGCAGTTATTGTTGTCCACTATCAGCACAAACAAAACCAGATTTGTGTCTTCTAAGTAGCAAACTTTGTTTAAATATCTACTATGTGCCAGATACTGTGATGAGTCCTATGGATTCAAAGGCAAAAACTAGCCAGTCCCTGCCCTCAAAGCTTACATTCTATTGGAAGGACAATATGTATACAGATAAAGGAATACATACCCAAAAAAGTCATTTTAAGACATGCCTTTTGGAGGAGATGGCACTTGTTCTGAACTGGAAAGGTCACTAGGAACTTTAAAAGGTTGAGGTGAAGAGGGAGAAAGGCGCTGGGGACAGCTTGTACAAAGGTGAAGACATGATGGAGTGTTGCATATAGGGGAGAGCAAGCAGACCAGTTCGGCTGAATTTAGAGTGTGTGATGGGGAGTAATATATAATAATCCTGGAAAGACAAGCTGCAGCCAGATTGTGAAGGGATTTAAATGCCAAACAAAGGAATTTGTATTTTATCCCAGAGACAAGAGGGAGTCACTAGGGAATCTTGAATGAAAAAGTGATATGGTCAGACTTATGGCTTAGGAGTATCAATTTTGAAGCTGTGTGGTGGATGGATTGGAGTGGGGAAAGACTTGTGGCAGCAAACTAATTAGGGGGTTATTATACAAGTCCAGGTGAGTGATAACCCAGCTACAGCCAGGCCCCATTGATCATCTGGTATAGCTAACCTAAATACAGTTAGAGAACCAAGGAAGAAATGGAATATCCTCTGAAGGACCATTTATTCCCTTCAATTAAATTCAGACAGTCATTTATTAAACAGATGCTTAATTGTCACAGACTAGCTGTATGTACCTGGACAAGCTACTTAACCTATATGTATTTCATACATGAATACATACATATATACACATATATGTGTGTATATATGCATGTATATATGTATGTATATGTACATGTTGTTTCCTCCAATGGAATGCAAGCTTTTTGAGGGAAAGTACTGTTTTACTTCTATATTTGTAAACCTAGAGCCTGACAGTACCTGGCACATGGTAGGTGCTTAATAAATGCTTAATTGATTGATTAATTAAGCTTCAGTTTCCTCTTAATTCTTGTAGTGAGATACAACTTGATAATGCCATGCAAACTTTGTGCAAACTTTTAAGCACTACATAAATGTAAGCTAATGTCATTATTATTACTTTGTGCAAGATTCTATGATAGAAATACAAGCTGACTGTCTTTATCAGCTATACCCAAACCAAATCTCAGATGGCAACCTCTGTCCAATTCCGCAATATTTTTAAAAGCATTTCACTCCAAAAAAATTTGAAGAAGAGGAAGAGGAAGGAGGAGGAGGAGGAAAAGGAGGAGGAGGATGAGAAACAGAACATGGAGAAGAAAAAAAGCATTTCACTGATTTGACTCAGACATGTCATATTACTGTAAACATAAGCTCATAAGAAAATATCTTTTACAGAGGCACAAATATCAACCAATGCTTTCAAATAAGCCCAATTCCATATGGGCCACCAGATTTTATTCTGCAGTTTTTATGAAACATTATTCTTTCTTTCATTCCCCCCAGCCACTGTGGCAACAAGGTGGTGGTTGGGGAGGGGTGCATGATAGAGAACAATCTTGGATTTTCTCTTGAGGAAACTTGGTCCCCCATCTCCAAATCTTCTCAAATCTTCAATATCATTATTCTCATATCTACACCTGTTCTTTATTCCTCTTTTCATAGTCTTCCATCTTTCTTCAACATTGTTAATCTGCTGGCATGTCACTGAGCATGAGTTGCTTGCTGTTCTGTCTGTGAACCTTGAGGCCACTTGCCTATGGTGGCCAGCTTGATTAAAGATGTGAGTGGCTCTGTCATAGAGGAAACAGGAGGTTTTGGAGGGAAACAGGACCCAGAAGCATTACTAATATTGCTATTACTATTCATTTTCAAGCTATGCTTTCTCTGGGGGGATATTTGAGGAATTTTTTTAGCTAGAGGGTCTGTATTGCAACCATGCTGGGATTTTCTTCTGAATTTTTCACAATTGTTTAGACTCAGGAAAAGGAATGGTGATGCTGATTAAAGTTTATGTCTTTGAGAGATATGGACAGAGTAGAGTTGGGAGACATGGGTTCAAATCCCACCTCTGACATTTACTAGTTTTATGACCTTAAGTAAATCACTTACTTTTCCCATCTCATTTTAATATATGGGCATTGAAGGGGCAGCTAGGTGGCGTAGTGACTAGAGCACCAGCCCTGGAGTTAGGAGGACTTGAGTTCAAATGTGACCTCAGACACTTACCACTTACTAGCCATGTGACCTTGGGCAAGTCACTTAACCCCAATTGCCCCTCCAAAAAAAAAAAGCAAAAAAAAATCAGGATTGAACTAGATGGTCTCTCTGAGGTCCCTTTGAGCTCTAAGTCCATGATTTAGTCAATTTGTGGATAACTCCATTCAATATTGCTTTTGGATTATACCTGTGATTTAAGAACTTCTAGTGAGGAAGCTCACTCTGTCAATGCAGAGTGAAGAATATATACTCAAAAAAAAATGTCTTAAAGTTCTTTCTGAGGCACTGAGAAGTTAAATTATTGTTCCAAGGTCACACATAGTGACTTGAACCCAGGCATTCCTGAGTTCAAGGTCAGCTCTCTATCCATAATACCAGCATGATTATTGATATAGCAGTTATTTATGCAAGATACTAGCCTAGGTGCTCAGAGATGGTAAGATGAATAAGACATTAAGGATCTTGCAGCATGATAGAGGTGATGAAATTTTTAAAAGCATACAAACGGTAGCAAATAAAACACAATAGGAAATGATAGTGGCATAGGAGAGGAATGAAGTGCTAAGAGAGGTCACTTCTGATGCCCCATTAGTATTATCAACAAAGTCACAGTATCTCAGTATCTCAGGACTGGAAGAAACTTCAAACTGTCTAGGTCTACCTGAACCTGAGATTCTCCATGCAAAATCCTCAACAAGTAGTTTAGCAGTCTCCACTTAAATACCTTCAATAAAGGGGGCTCTACCACCCCAGAGAGCAGTCTGACAATACTAGCACCTTGGACAGAGGTTACCATCTCAGACTGGGCTTGGGTATAGCTGATAAAAGACTGAACAGCTATTCTATCATAGAATCTTGCATAAAGTAACAACAATGACATTAACTGACATTTATATAGTGTTTAAAAGTTTCCACAATGCTTACACAGCATTATCAAGTTGTATGTCACAACAACACTGTCACTACAAGAATTAGAGCAACTCTTGGTTGCTCTAATTATGAGGAACTTTTTCCTGACATTGGTTCACAGTCAGCCTCTGAAATTTTGACTTGCTGTTCATACTTCTATCCTTTGGGGCCAAAGGGAACAAGTTTAATCTCTTTAGCATGAGTAGGCCTTTCAAGACAACTCCCATGCCCCTATCCTACCAACTATTTTCTCCAGTCAGATAATACCTAGTTCCTTTAATCAGTCTTCATGTGGCATGAACTCTAGATGCTTCATGATCCTGATTGCCCTCCTATCAAAGCTCTCTGGCTTGTCAATGTCCTTCCTTAAATATGGTGCCCAGAACTAAATACATATTCCATAAATGGAGTGGCCAAGACAGAACGAAGATCAGCAATTAATTATTAAATTTGTATGTGCATCATTTTCTTTAAAGAGCCATAGAATATATAGCATAGAGTTTTTATCCTAGATCTAAAACGTGTTCTTGGCTGAGATGGGATGTGTTTGGGAAAGAGCTATTTTTTTTAATGTTTTGGACCTAAAACCCCAAGGCATGTTAACCAAAGATAGCTAAAACAAAAAGAGAATGCCGTTGCCTAAAAGAGAGCTGGCATATTGTTGTTCAGTCATGTCCACCTCTTCATTACCCCATTGAGGCTTTCTTGGCAAATACTAGACTGGTTTGCCATTTCATTCTTCAGTGGATTAAGGCAAACAGAGGCTAACTGACTTTTCCAGGGTTACACAACTAAAGAATGTCTAAGGCTGGATTTGAGCGCAGGCCTTCTTGACTCCAGGCCTACTGTTCCATCCACTGAGCTTCCTGGCTGCCTCCAAGAGCTGGGATATTACCATCTTCTAATATATCCTCTGGCATCCCAGCCTTAAAGATGGTTTGTTTGTCATGCTGACCTCCCTTTGAATGTTATAATCCTAATGGGTTTGCATGTCTCCACTTTCATTCTTTAATTTTTGAGTCAGAGAATATGATCAATGAATAAAAGAAAAATGCTTCTGTAAGGTGAAATACTGACAAATTATTTTTATAACTTTCATCCTTATTCACTGTGCCTTTATTTCCTTAGTACTTGGGTTCTGCAGGCATGGTCCTAGAGAATTTTATTTTCTGTTTTGTCCTCTAAAGAAAGAGGAAAAATAACTAAGGTATTCCCTGAAAAATTCTCTAAAAGCATATGTGAGCCTTCTGTGGTGGTTCATTCCTGCATTCCCTACTACTAGCAAGGTGGAGGTGAGCGGATTGCTTGAGTTCAAGAGTTCTGAACTCAGGGGCTAAGTCTAACAGGTGTCTGCACTAAATCCAGCACCAGTACAGTGAGCCCCAAGAGCAGGAGAGCAACAGGCTCCCTAAGAAGGGGCAAACTAGCCCATGTCAGACTCTGGGCAAACCAGAGCTTCTGTACCCTTCTGCAGTGGAATCAGACCTATGAGTGTCCACTGTACTTCTGGCTTGGGCAAGATGTGAAAACTAAGGTTCAAAAAGAATAGCATTGGGCTAAATGGCAGCTAAGATCACCTTCAGCTCTAAATCTAAGAGCCTCTTCATGTCTACAAGCTCAGTCCTGATTTATTTCTCTTGTTTTATCTTAATCAACATATCATGTGAAAAAAGATGTAGATTCATTTCCAAAATGGCATTGCAAAACAGTTGATGGAAACTAATAAAGTCACATACTATGTTTCAGCTAGAATACAGGTTTAAATCAGGAAATACATCTTAACAACCCAGAGAGAGTTGAAAATCTCTTGAAAATGGTGTTTGCAATAATCAGTAGAACGGGAGTTCATCTGTACCAAAGGAAAAACTCAAGAGGTAGTGTGGTATACTAGACAGACTGCTCAATGTGGAGCCAATAAGGACTGGGTTGAAATCCTGCCTCTTATACTTCCTGATTCTGACACTGATCAAGTCACTTCCTCTCTCTGACCCTCAGTTTCCTCATCTGAAAATTGGAAATGATAATACCTGCAGTAACTGATTTTGAGACTCAAGTAAGAAAAGCATTCCACAAACTTTAAAGCCCTATGTAAATGTGAGATATTATTAAGTGTAACAAATCCATCTCAAAATGTGCTTAAGCTTTTTGCCTACCCAAGCAGTCAAAGAGCTGTGTTTCCCTCTTACACCCAAAGCACCAGCACATTAAATGGCTTACTCAAGATCTCTAGGGATGAAAGAGCCAGGAATAGTTCAGACCAAGAATAACCAGTTGTTCATACAGGCATGCTAGGAGGCAGCATGAGGAGCCTTCAACCTCAAGTACGTCTGCTGCCCATTGGTTCCTCGACCTGGAATCTGAGACTTCTCCCCTTCTCTTCTTTTTTCTCCCAGGCATCAGGGACACCATGAGGGCATCCTTGAGTGCTAAAATGCAGAGACTTGATTTGTCTTGCCTATGTCTCCTGAGCCTCGCAGAGCTTCTAGGGAAACAAAACCACTGCAGAATGAGATCTTTAGATAAATGTCATCTCCCACTCCAGTTTTGTTACTGGCATATTTCTCTGTGTGTCTCTCTGCCTGTCTTTCAGTCATGTTTTTCATTCCCTGTCTCTCTCTCTCTCTCTCTCTCTCTCTCTCTCTCTCTCTCGCTCTCTCTATCTCTCTCTGTCTCTGTCTCTCTGTCTCTCTGTCTCTCTGTGTCTCTGTGTGTGTGTGTCTCTCTGTCCCCTTCCCTCTCTCTCTCTCCTTCCCTCTTTGT
>CM053580.1:33982140-34048324 GCA_028627135.1 Pseudochirops cupreus | reverse complement strand
AACTGTCACCTATAGAGAAATTGTCAAAGAGATCTATGAGGTTTCCTAGAACAGCCAAAAAAAAAATCAATAAATAACTCCTTTCAGTCATGTCCGGAATTTTTTTTAAAAATATTCAAATATGCTCAGCTTTCTCTGAAATTGATTAAAAATAGAAGTGTGTGCTGATTGGGCCCCCAAGAATGAAGTCTAGATTCCAAAACAAGATTGAAATTGATTGCAGTAAAAGTAAGCGGCTGTAATTAAATGAAAGCTGTGCACCGAACCTTAATTAGTGAGAGGTAGCACACTTTAAGGGCTAAAAGTAAATACTGATGGAGCTGATTCATGGAGCAGGCTGCCTTAGGTAAGCCTTGCAGATTCCCTTTGTGGGCCAATTGCTCTTCTTGTCAGCAGATGAAAAAGTGAACATGTCCTCTCCTAATGCACACTCAAATATGGATCCTGAAAAAAGGGTTCCCAACCTGAAGGAATCCTACTTGCTGTAAATAACAAAGCATCTCACCACTTAAAGGGAACTGCCTTAGAATGGGAACTCCTTGAAAATTACTCAGAAGCTGCCTCTTCAAAGTCAATAAATATTGCAAGATTCATTGGTTGACTTTTAGAGCTCTTGGTGTATTTTTATTTTAACAAACAAGAAAAGATATTCCTTTTGGTTACTATGACTTTATGAGGGGTTTTAATGTGGTGCCAAAAATGCCAAATTCTACCTATTTTTTATGATTTTGCCTCATTTCATAGTTTAAGTTTCAGAGTCAAGGGTACCAATTCAAAATGTTCTCCAAACATCAAATCTCTGTGCTGTCAGGCAAGGAATTGCTTTTTCAATGTCTTTTAAATGTGATTCAATCAATCATGCAACAGGCATTTTGATTCAATCAATCATGCAACAGGCCTTTATGAAGCGCTAACTCTCCTAAGCACTGGAGATAGAAAGAAAGGTAAAAATAGTCCCTACCCTGAAGAAGCTTACATTTTAATGGGGAAACAGCACACAAATTAATAGGTTCATATAAGATACCTGCAGACTAAATGGAAAGTGATCTCAGAGGTGATACTTCATTTTGAGGACCTTGTTATAGGGATCTATGAACACTTCCAAACATATGTTATGTTTTATATTTTATTTTTCCCCAATTACATGTTAAAGCAATTTCTTAACATTTGTTATGGGGTTTTTCTAAGATTTGAGTTTTAAATTCTATCCCCCCCTCTCCCTCCTCCATCCTCTTCTCTGAGATGGTAAGGAATCTGATATAGGTTACATATGTGCAATCATGTAAAACACTTCCACATTAGTCATTTTGTGTAAGAAGGAAGGAAGGAAGGAAGGAAGGAAGGAAGGAAGGAAGGAAAGAAAGAAAGAAAACATGCTTCACACTGTGTTCAGACAAAATCATTTCTTTCTCTGGAGGAGTATAACATGCTTCATCATGAGTCCTTTGAGATTCAAACTTCTGTTTTTACAATAAATTCTTTCCAGGGATAGAACTAAGGGGAGGCATTGGGGATTGGGTTCCAGAGTGCTGAAATCTTGGGGGCCTGGATAGCTTTATTAATTTTTAAACAGGTAGAAACAATATAATTTAGCACTGAGGTTAATCAAGCATTTGAAAATCACTTATGATAGATAGATAGATAGATAGACAGACAGATAGATATATACTATTGATAATCATTAAATATCATTTTTTGGCCCACAATAAGATCCAAAGCCTGAATTAATCAATCAGACTGCTTTACTTTGCTTTAAAATGCCCTTTCCTGTATCTGTAACTTGAAAGGACAGATAAGGTCAACAGTGAGTATTCCTTTCCATTCATGACAGGATGCTTGGAAATTCAGAATAGTGGAATTTCTCTTATCTTGTGGGCACACTTGGGGGGGGGGAGGGGGGAAGGTGACACAAACATCCTGAGATCATAAATTCCAACAGACCCTACTTTGTCAATTGTCTTGTCCATCTGTATTTGCAACTAAGAAACTTCCTTTTTAATGGTATGGATAAAAAAAAACATATGGAGGTCATAAATCTGAGGTAAACAGACATCCTTGGATTGTCCTAAACACATAAAAACTTTGTCAATCTTGTATCAGGCAGTCAGAACTTAGGTATGTACAAGCTTACTGGCTTCATCTAGCTTTAAAGGAATAAACAATATGGATTGGGGTGGCTAGGTGGCACAGTGAATAGAGCACCAGGACCTGAGTTCAAATTCGGCCTCAGACACTTAACACAAAACTAGACTGTGACCTTGGGCAAGTCACTTAACCCCAATTGCCCTGCCTTTCCAGCTTCAAAAAGAAAAAAAAAACAATATGGCTTTATACATCACCTAGTCTGTTTGCCTCCTTTAACCAAATTTTCAGGTTAACACTATTTACTGTGCTAGGTACTAGAAATACAAGGGGAAAAAATGAACATTCTCTGCTCTCAAAGAGCATTTTCTTTTGTGCGGGAAAAGGCATGTGCACAAATAAATATATGTAAAACATGCAAAACGGCTACAAGGTGAGTTCTGTAGGGAAGAGAGGGCACTAGCAGCTGGGAATATCAGGGAGGTTATATAGAGAAGGTATTTGCAGTAACAATTAGTCTAAAATAGAAATAAATAGGAAGGTACCAGATGGTTGGCTTCATCCTACCCTTCCCCAGACCAGTCATTCTGCCCCAGGTGGACAATTTCCTGCTACCTCTCCCAGTTCTGTCCTCCCCAGCTACTAGGCCTTGGTATCCAGGAATCTCTCCTCCCTCCCCTACAGTGCCTTGTACCTTCACTCTCTTTCTGCATTCTCTCTCTTCCTGCCTCACACTTAACTGAATTTTTTTTTAAGTTGATTTTAAGGAGCTTTTCATGCTGTTTGCCTTAAGGGCCAGTATCCTAGCAATAGCTCTGATTCTTCCTTCTACATGAATAGAATTGTTAGCCCTGCAGGCTGCCACTGAGTAGAGGGTCTCCATGTAAAATAGGATGTTGTGTGGCTAATACAGGACTGAGGGCAAGGCCTGCAGGTGGCCTAGAGCAAAGCACATATGTTTCCCTAGACAGTTTTATAGAAATTAAATCAGATTAAAATGAGTATTGAGGGCAAAGTGCCACCTAAGAATGAGATGAAGGAAAGACAGAAGAAAAAGCAAAGTACAATCCCACTGACTTTGCTTTGGGGTGGCAGAGGTGGACAGTTTATAAGCAGCTAGCACATAGGGGGACCTTATATCTTTTTTTTGCTTTTTTTTTTTTGGAGGGGGGAAGGCAGGACAATTGGGGTTAAGTGATTTGCCCAAGGTCACATGGCTAGTAAGTGTTAAGTGTCTGAGTCCAAATTTGAACTCAGGTCTCAGGCCAGTGCTCTATTCACTGTGCCACCTAGCCACCTGGAACCTTTGTATCTTTAAATCACAGAGTTGTGAGGAACTTTGGGCCAGTCTCCCAACCAATTCAGGAATCTTGACTTTTTCTTTCTTTCTTTTTTTTTTTTTGGTAATACCAACTAACAATTGTTTCATTCTTCACTACTGATTTTTCTCCTTTTAAGTTACTTGGGACCACTCCCCAGACAATCAAGGCAATTAGATATACTAGGGTCAGCTTTGGGTATAGGATTCCTTTCCAAAACTCCACCTGGAGTCAACACCTGAGACCTCTCTGGAGGCTCCCTGAGTTCAAGGTCTTCCTTCCCACTTCACAGCCATAAAACTCCATGCTAGTCATCTACCTTAAAGAAGCCTTAGTTCCCATACATGTAAAATGGAGAAATTGGACTACATGGTCTCTAACAACCCTTCCAGCTCTAGAATTCTGTTTCCATGATCCTCTAGAACAGCAAGTGCTCAACAGGTGCCTTTCCTGCTCCCCAGAAATAAGACTCTGTGGAATCCTTGACCTTTGGATAGTAGATGTCTTACTATTAGTTAAAATGGTCTTTAGCAGTCAAACATTATAGCCATCTAATTGGACTTAGAATGAGAAGGACTTGGATTTGAATTCTGCCTCTGATATCAGTATGACCAAGGACAAGTCCCTAAGCCTCTTTGAGATTCCATTTCTTCATCTATAAAATTGAAATAATAATAGCACCAATTTCACAGGAGTATTGTAATCATCAAATGAGATGATGCACATAAAGTGCTTTGAAAAGCTTAAGGTACGATGTAAATGCTAAACATTATCATTGCTATTACCACTAATAACAACAATAAGAGCAGCCAGTATGATCCACCAGGATGCTTCTCTATCTTGAGAACAACGAAAGTAGCCTAAGTGTAGCATCCCTAGCTCCACCAGGACTACAATTCAACTTTGTTCCACAAGTTTTCAATTTTTATCTCAACATACTTTTATAAAGCACCTCTTCCATGCTAGGTACTGTGCTAGACACTGAGAATACAAAAACAAAATGAAGAGAGTGCACGCCCTCTATTAGGGGAAAATAACACATACCTAGAAAATTTAGTATAAAATGAAGCAATTTCTAGGGGAAGGCACAGGTCAAATAGTAAGGGCAGTATGTTAACAGAATTGGACACAATCAGGGCACAATGAAAGAAGAGGATGGAGAGAGATGCAATCTCAGGAGAGATGTGTCTGACAAGGATGGGTAAAAGGAAAAACATTTGCTGGTAAATCAACAACCTATTCTAGCAACTCCTTAAAAATGTTTCTGTCTTCTCTGTCTCCAGTCAGACACAGAGTTTTGGGATAAGATGCAAGCAGAATGGGAAGAAATGGCTCGAAGAAACTGGATATCTGAGAACCAAGAAGCCCAAAATCAAGTGACGATTTCAGCTAGTGAGAAGGTAACTTATGAATTCAGGATTTGGACAGTTCCGACCTTGTTTCTCATCCTTTATAGCACGTCCATTCAATTCAATGAAATTCGATTCAAATCCACAAGCATATCTTAAGCACCAGGCTTTGTGGTAGGTATGAAGACAAAACCAGCACAGACTTTGCTTTAAGGGAGTGTTCGTTCTAGTGGGAAATGCAACATGAACACGGGTCCTTAAACACAAGGAAAATTGGAAGAGGTGAGGTGGGGATCAGAAAAGTCTTCCAAAAGCAGGCCACGTGTCAAGTTATCTCTAAGTTATCGCCAGTGTTTTGGAGAAAAGTCTAGAGTTAAACAGGAAATCAGCATAGCAAGCCGAGCTAGAGGGAATGTTGTTGCTGTAGTGGTTAATTGTTGTTGTTATTGTTACTGTCGTAACAATCCTATTCATGATGACCAGAATTCGCTTCTTTTGTTCAATTTCTGTTTGACAGACAGACACTGGGGCAGCCAAAGTATGTCCAGACTGTCTTCTGTCTGATCTCTAAGCCCTGAGTTCCTTTTGAGGCTTGGTTATCAGAGAATAAAGATAACTCCACAGTTCTGTTGTCCTCAACCCCCAAGCCCTATCAGTCAGGCTGGCCCTACCTGAAAAATACTGTTTCTTTGAAGGTTGCCAGTTACTTAGGTGTTTGGAAATGGGAGGCAAGTGACATAAGGACTGCATTCCTCATTTTGACCTTGTGTAGGTCACAGAGATGCTCCTGTCAAAGTGTTCAGTTTGTGCCTAAAAACATTAAAAGGAAAAGGTCAAATCCCCAGGGGAATCTTCAGAAATTCCCTTAATAGGAACTTCCAGGAAACAAATGAGTAGAGCAGACAACCAATCAAACTACCCATGAATTCCCAGGTCTATAGTTAATACTTTAAAAACAAAAAACAAAACCTTTGGATCCAAGTTTCCTTAAAATGCCCACCGTCTTATCCATCCTCTGGAAAAATTGTAAGCATATTTTGATATTCCAGTGAAGTTATGATCTCTTTGGCATGAGCAATCCATCCTAAAATGTAGAACACATGCCTTTGAAGTCTCTAATATGTTTTCATGAATCTTAGTGGTGGATCTAACCAAGGTGCTGAAGTCCTCCTCTGATGGTGGGTTTGTTGTTGTTGTTGTTTTATTGGACCCCAATGCCCATTAGAGTTCCTGACACAGAGCTGATTATTTGATAAGTAGCACAATTCTTGGACTGTTCATCTGTTAACTCCTCCTTCTTGCAATGTGTCTAGGTCACCTCCTTTTTTGGTCCAATTTACATATACCTGTTGAAGTCTTTAATGACAATTTTTACATGCAGGACATTATTGGTACATGTGCCTGCCATGACTCTCTCCTTTGCGCTTTTAGCCAGATGTGGTTTGAGTTTTCTGAGAGTGAGATGTTCCATAATTATGAGTCACACATCATCAAAGGGAAAAATAAATTCTTAAAAAATAGACTTCTTCAGGAGTAGTTTAGCATCATTGAAAGAGTCATACAGAGAATTAAGGTCTCAGACTAGATAAATGAATAAATCATTTACTTCTTTCTTCTGTGTGTCACAGGGGTACTACTTTCACACAGAAAATCCTTTCAAAGACTGGCCTGGAGCTTTTGAAGAAGGATTGAAAAGGCTGAAAGAAGGGGACTTGCCTGTCACTATACTGTTCCTGGAAGCAGCCATCCTTCAGGACCCTGGGGATGCTGAGGTATCTCCTCTTTTATTCAAGGAAAAGCTGTAGACAATGTAGCTGTTGTAGAGTGACTAGAGATCTGGTATTAGAATCAGAGAGCCCAAGGTTCAAGTCCTATCTCTGATATGTACTGGTCCATAGTGAACTTGGGCAAGTCACTTAACCTTTCAATGGCCCAGGTCACTCTAAAAGACTCATTTATAAAGTAGGTATGGATCTTCACTGATAGAGGGAAATTCTGCCTCCAGAATTCCTTGTCCTAATGAAATTACAAGTCCAGATCAAGGAAGGAAAGAAGGAAGGAAGGAAGGAAAGAAGGAAGGAAGGAAGGAAGGAAGGAAGGAAAGAGAAGGGAAGGAAAGAAAGGGAAGAAAAAAAGGGAAGGAGGGAGAGAAGAAGGAACTGAGGGTAGGAATGCTGTCCATCAGGAATAGAATAGGAAAAAGTGGGAAAAAAGCTGGGTGTGGGATCAGAAGCTTTAAGTCCAAATTCTGTCTCTGCCATTTACTTTGGTGGAGTCATCTGTAAAATTAGGGGCTAAAGTCCCTGCTAGCTCTAAATACATGCTCTCAGGAGAGTGGATTGCCCCCTTGAAGATCTTTGATGCACTGAGCTTTTTAAGACACAAAGGCAAAATTTCTCCTAAGTCAGGATAGAGTTATATTAGGAAATGGGATAAGAAAACTCAAATTGCCAACCTACAGACTAGCCTCTACTCCCGGGCTATAAGATGAACTTTTATGTGGAGGATTATAGGTCTAGTGTTGGAAGAGACTTTGGTGATCATTGAGACAAACATTCTCATTTCACAAATTAAGAAACTGAGGCCTAATGAGAGGAATGACTTGCCCAGGGTCACACAGGTAGTAAGCAGCAGCAGTCTGGTTGGACCCTGTCTGACTCCTGAGAAGAAGTATCCAGCTGGGGCATCTGCAGCTTCATAGGGTTGTAGTTGTTTGTGCCTTTAAGACTGGGGGTGCTTCTCAGTGCACTGTAATAAATGAGAGAAATATCCAACTGCACAGAGTACTACAAATATTTAGAAAGCCATGGAAGGGGCAGATAGCACCAGCACAAGAGCTGCTAAGTTCTGCTGTGTTGAAATTGCTTAAAAGGAATGAGTGATCACAAATGAAAAGAGCTAAGACCTAGCCATTCCATGAGTGGGGAGAGAGAACCAAGAACTATTTCCTTGTAGAAGACAGAAACGAAAGTCTAGAATGGAGATGAAAAATGCTTTAAATCATTCTATTGGCTGCATTCTTATAAAACGGCAGCATTTCATCAGGGATGAAGGTAATTATAGGTACCAAAGGGGCACTTTTTGCTGAGGACCCAGTTGGTAGTGAAGGAGATGAGTGGCAGAAGGGTGCTAGGGTAGCCCTGTGGTTTTATTAATGTGGGGGATTCCTAGTGTGGAAATTCCTTCTACAAATCCAGATTAGCCATTCATCTTCTTGTTATCTTAGAGAACTGTCTGGATCACTAAGGACTGAAAGTGATTTATGCAAAGTCACTGAGTCAATCATAGGCAAGTCTAGAACCCCTGTCTTCCTGCCTCCAATATCCACTTGTTATCCCCATGGGGCAGTGACTGTACCTTTATTCTGATTTCACATACCCCCCTCCAAAAAAACTAAATAATGAAATTGAAAACTAAACTATCTGGGCAGAGGAGGGTCACTGTCCAAGCCAAAATCCTTATAGATAATGCAATGTTGATAGTCCTTGAAGACCTTAGAGCCAGAATGATTATAGTGGCTGGCATTTCTGTACTTCTCTTTAAGGTTCATAAAACCCTTTATATATATTACTTCATTTGATCCTCACAAGAACCCTGTGAGGTAGATGCTATTATTATCTTCATTTTACAGGCAAGGAAACTGAGGCAAACAAGGGTTAAGTGGCATGCCCCAAGTCATTTAGTCATATAGTGAGTATCTAATGTAGAATTCCAGTTCAGTTCTTCCAGACCCAACTCTAAAACTGTATTCATTAGACCATACTGTATCTCCAAGAAACCAGTGAGGTTATTTAGTCCAAACCCTGCATTTTATAGATAATGAAATTAAATTTCAGAGAGATGAAAAGAGCTTCCTAAGGTAAGTAGTAGGGCCAGAAGAGAATTAAGGTTTCTTGATATCTTGCCCAATGCTCTGTCCATCAGGAATAGAATAGGGAAAAATGGAAAGAAACCTGGGTCGGGGATCAGAAGGTTTAAGCCCAAATTCTGTCTCTGCCACTTACTTTGGTGGAATCATCTGTAAAATGAGGGGCTAAGGTCCCTGTAGCTCTAAATGTCTGATCCCAAGAAAGCCAATTTTCAAGAGAGCCATGTGACATAGACATATCCCAAGCCTTGGACAGTGCCCTAAAAGAAGGAAGAGGATCATACATCCATCTTAACTTAAGCGGCTCTCCAAATGCATTTGTACCATAAAGCCAAAATGGAAGCAGATTTACAGGCTGTTTATAAAGGAAGGACAAGGAGGAATCACAGACAGGCGAGCTGGGGAACTGGAGGGGGAAAAAAACCACTCCTCAGCAGTTTTTATTCACAATGCTGGAGCCCATCTGGCATATACAGTAAATAACCTGTGAGGGAAAGGAAGATAAAGTTGTAATTACACTTCAGTGGGAATCTAAGTGTTTTCCCCTTGGTTTTGTTAGAAGAGATGTTTATCAGTCTGTTCTTGGGCCAGCACTGAGGGAAACTGCTGCAAAAAAATAATAATAATCATAATCTTACTGTCCGTCAAGAGATTTTGCTGTTACCTATTGATGGAGACCTTTCTGCCTTCAACAAGACTTTAGCTAAGTACATGTATCCTTTAGGGAGGTCATCTCCCAAATGTCTAATTTCAGGTACTTCTCTTATACACGTGGTAGCAGCTAACTGAAGTTTTCAGAAATTCAAAGATAGCTTGAATTTCTGGGAGGTTATACTGACCAGAATGAGAGTCAGTAGGCCTGAAGATGAGATTGGGCTGCTCCTGATATACTGTATGATCCTGGGAAAGTCATTTAACATTTCTAGGCCTTGGCTTCCTCATGTGGAAAGGGAAAGATTCGGCTTAGATGATTTTGGAGTCCTAGATATCAGGACTAAAGGATCTAGGCTAGAATCCCAGTTCTGTTCCTTATAAATTCCTTGAGGCAGGAACTGCCTTTTTGCTTGTACTTGTATTGCTGGCACTTAGCACAGCATCAGGCAAACAGTAAGTGTTTAATGAATGCTTATTAACTTGTTGACTTGAGTTTCAGGGAGTGCCTATGACCAAGTCATTTCCTCTCCTTGGCTTCACTGTCATTATCCAGAAAAGGAGATTTGACAATGTCTCTAAGGTCCTTTCTCATCCTAAATGCTGACCCTGGGATTACATCCATCTCTGATGCTATAGGCAATAAGACATATGAGCGGCAGTAAGGCAAACATCTGACATTTACTAGCTGTGTGAAGTTGGCAAAGTCACAACCTTGCAGTGGTCCAGGCAACACTCTTAGATGATATATATGTAAACATATACATATATGCATATGCAAATACATATATACATACACATACATGCATATGTATATATACATATGTGTATGTGTGTAGGTTAAATTGCCAACAAGCATTAATGGAGGTAGTTTCATACTAACAACTCCCTGACCTGATAAAATAGTTTATTTAGTCATGTCTGAATCTTCCTGACCCAATTTGAGATTTTCTTGCCAAAGATACTAGAGTGGTTTGCCATTTCCTTCTCTAGCTCATTTTATAGATGCAGAAACTGAGGCAAACAGGATTAAGTGACTTGCCCAGGGTCACACAGCTAGTAAGTATCTGAGGTCATATCTGAACTCAGGTCCTCCTGACTCCAGGTCCAGCGCTCTATCCACTATGGCACCACCTAGCTGCCCTGATGAAATCCTAAGTCTGGACCAAAAAGAAAAATATGTGTTTTTACAGGGAATGTATGAGTATGTATATATCGTACATATATATTCATATATTATATATATTTATATTATATACATAGATACATAATATATATGCATATATTATATATACATATATATACATATATATTATACATAATTATAACAATATGTCATATTGCTATGTAATGGAATGTGTATCTACATCTTCCAGTGGGCATTTAGGGCTCTTCCTTCCCTTGGGTTTAGCCACAGGCAACACTAACCAGAGAAGGGATCTGTAAATCCCTTCCAGGTGCAGAACCCAGCAGTGTTTGGATAGAGGCTAGGGTGGCACTCAGACAGTGTGGTACAGAAGCTTCTGCCTGGACAGAACCTCCTCCACCCTAACTCTGAAGTCAAAGGTCCTGGGTGTAAATCTTGCCTCCTATTCTTCCTGCCTCTGTATCTTTGGGCAAGTCACTTAATAGTCCCAGGTTTCCGTTCTTTATCTCCAAACTGCTTGATTGCTGAGGTCCCCAGGATCCTACCTGGGAGGGGTAGTTCTGCAGTGGGTTAAAGGTCAGATTGGCTGACTTTCTGGGTCCCCATCAACTTTAACATTCCATGAGTCTCAGCCACTTAAAGAGATAGATTTTCTTGCTGGAAAACCCTCAGTGCTCCAGGGTATTGAGGGCAGAGTGGCCCAGCACTCACACCACTGGAGGGCTGGTTTTCCCCTGGGTCCCCACTCCACATTGACATCAATTTTTGTTTTCACAGGCCTGGCAGTTTCTGGGTGTAACCCAGGCAGAGAACGAAAATGAGCAAGCTGCTATCGTGGCCCTCCAGAGGTAGATGAAGCTAAGTGTAAACCCAGGGATGCTGCAGGCTCTTGCTATGGATTCCTCCTGTTTCTCTCAGATTCGTTTCAAGCGTTCCTTAATTAAATTTTTTTATTAGAGAGTAGAAATGCCACTTAGACCCAACACCCAAAAGCTAGGTCAAAAATAGTGTCTTGTTTCCTCTCTCTGTAGAAAATAGCAATATTTCTATACCCTACAAAATGATCCAAAGACCTTTCCCCAGAAATGGAGTCAGTGTGATGACAGCCTAAGGGGCCCCATAGAGAACATATGACTTTGTCTCCCAGCTAACATCTTCTAGAGCTTCTAAAGAAGAAAATGGGTTCCAGAGTCTAGGAACCTTGATTCAAATCCTGCCGCTGATGATCACTGTGTGACTTTGGATGAATTACTTAACCTCCCTGGGCCTTCATTTCCTCATTTGTAAAAAGAGGGCCAGGGGCAGCTAGGTGGTACAGTGAACAGAGAACCAACCCTGGAGTCAGGAAGACCCGAGTTCAAATCGGGCTTCAGACACTTAACACGTATTAGCTGTGTGACCTTGGACAAGTCACTTAACCCCAATTTCCCTGCCCTCCCCCTTCCAAAAATCAAATAAAAATAAAAAGAGGGCCTGAGACCAGATGACCTCTGAGGTCTTTTCTAGCTCCAGACCTATGATACTGTGTAATCATGTGTGTTTCCAGGCCTATGATTTCATGGATAGAGAGAATATCTGGTATGGAGATTCTCTGGATCAGTGCAGGTCAGAAATTTACAGGTCATCTGGTATAACCCTTTCATTTTACAGATTAGAATACTGAGGTCCAGACCAGGTAAGTGATTTCCCCCAAGGTCAAAGCGCCAGTATGCATCAGAGATGGGATATGAACCCAGGTCTCTCTGATTCTGCGGCCAATGTTCCATTCATTCATTATTCTATACTGTCTTTCATATACACATACATAGATATGTTGTAAGGGGTGGTGGAAATTATAGTATGTATACACATATGTATTTGCTCATAACTATATTTATTCCCTCCTGAATGCTAGCCCCTTTTGGTCCTTTCTGATCTGATTTTTAGGAACTTAGAAGTGTAATTATCACATCTATAAATACAATATTTATGGTAAGACAGCAAATTTTCCTTATGCTATTTACAACCCACTTCCTAATGCATTTATCTTTCATTATAAACCCCCAGACTGAATCCCCTAATTAGGTTATCTATGCATTCGATTAGGTTAGTTATCTACACAGCCAAAGCAATGTATCCCCAAATCAGCTAATGATTTAGCTTAATATGATCTGCCCGCCCGGTGCCTAACACATGAACATCCTCCACCCTGGGAACCAATAAATGTTTGATACTGTTGATGCTGATAACATCCAGAAACAAAAAACTTGTCCAGAAACAAAATTCTTACTTTTGCATCAGAGCACCAATGTGTAGCCATGGATTATGTGGTCATAGCACCAAGGCTGAAGTAAATGGCCCACAGTGATGATTCAGATGCTTTCAAGCTTCTAGATGGTCAGGATTGTCCTACAGGGTGAGCAGACATAGTGTACCATGTATTGGTGGGTGTATTGTAGATAGACTAACTGGCAAAATGGACAGAGACCTGGCCTTGGAGTTAAGAAGACCAGCTTTGGGTCCCTCTTCTGACACCTGCTGTCTGCAGAGTCCTGGGAAAACCAGCTAACCTCTCCTTACTCCCAGGCAACTCTCTGAGGCTGTGGAAGTTGCCAGTCATGTTCTGATCTTCGCTGGGAGAGGAGCTTTCTTACCAGCAACTTCATAAACTAATAAAATTATAATTTTGGTTAAAAATGAGAGAGAACAGGAACATCAGTGATGACATTCCTGCCAACCTTAACTCAGTCATCTAGCATCATGGGAATTTCCCAGCCTCCCTTGCAGAAACTGTCCAGGAATAGTTACAAGCTTGTATCTCTATATGGTCAAATGTATTTAGATTCTATGTGACAGGGCACCAATTTAAATGGCCACATTTCTTTCCTCTTAGAGAAACTAAGGTATGACAGTGGGGGATGGGACATGTTCCACCCCAGACATGTTCCACTCCCAATTTCAGCATGAGGTTAGCTGTGTGACTCTGTGCAAGTCACTTAACCCTGACTGACTCACACAAAAAAGATTAATCTAGGAAAACCATGCTGGAATTAAAAAGGTTGTGGTTAAGAATACTTTTTAAAAATACCTAAATAAAGTCCTAATTTGCATATAGGTAAATAGTATATCTGGTTTGCAGGATGATGTAATCTTCATTATCATTACCATAGCTAGCATTTCTTTATCACTCTAAGGTTTGCAAAGCACTTCACATGTGTCATCACATTTGATTGTATGAGGGAAATGCTATTATTATGCCCATTCTATAGATGAGGAAACTGAAGCAGGAAATAAGTGACTTGCCTTGGGTGATCCAGGGAGCAAGTAATTGGGGCAGGTTTCAAACTCAGGCTTTCCTGACTCCAAGTACAGTGTTCTAGCCTTTATGCTTCCTCATCTCTAGAGCTAGAAGGAACTTCAGAGGCTATGAAGTCTACTCTTCTCTCCCCATTCTACCAGTAAGGAAACAGAGGCTCAGGATGGGGGCAGGGAGGGAACAAGAAGGTAAGTAGGTATCAAGTGATTCTTCCAAGGTCACACAGACAGCAAACATCAGATCCTCTGTGCTCTTTCCCTATACAACTCCCCACTCATCATTCCTCCAGAGTTTTGTCAAACTCAGCAGTGCAGTTCACAATGCTTAACAAAATCAGCATATTATCAGAAGAATTGCTAGACTCTGTCTTGTAATAAGATGAATTCTAAAATACTTTTTTTTTGCCTTCCCTCAGGTGCTTAGAATTACAACCCAACAACCTGAAGGCTCTAATGGCCTTGGCCGTGAGTTACACCAATACTGGCCATCAACAAGATGCTTGCAGCGCTCTGAAGAATTGGATTAAGCAAAATCCTAAATATAAATACTTAGTGAAGAACAAAAAAGCATCTCCAGGCCCAACCCGAAGGATGTCTAAGTCACCAGTTGATAGGTACCCTATTCAATGTTTTACCTAATTACTAAGTACCTGTATTCACCTTGGGGTTCAATCAGTCAATCAACAAACATTTATTAATTACCTGCTCCATCACAGGCACTATGCTAAGAGCTGGGGATACAAAGACCAAACCAAAACAGTCCCTGCCCTCCAGGAGCTTACATTCTATCAGTAAGACAGTATCTCCATATACAGGCAGATACAAAATTGTTACAAAGGAACAGAAAAGGGGCAGTAGGAGCTAAAGGAAAGGGGAGATCCAGAAAGGTTTCATGAAGAATGTGGCATGTGAACTGAGCTAAGGTTTCCTGGTTTACTGCTCCAGAATGGGTTTTAGTAAAGTATCCTTCCAGAATAGCATCTTCTAAGTTAAAAAGCAAATGATAAGATATCATTGGATTGGAACTCAACCTTTCTAAACATAATCCCAGCTCAAGACTCTTTCGTGGCTGCTTACTGCCACCATGATGACATACAAAGTCCTCAGCTTGCCATTTGAGGATACAAACAATCTGTTTACAGCCCCCCTTGCCAGGCGTTTCATATTATTTTCCCTTCATGCCCTTTATGTTTCAACCAAACTGGTCTGGTCAACAGTCCATCTCCTGCCTCTGTGTCTTTGCATAGGCTGTGCCCTGTCCCTGGCAAATACTTCTGCTTCCATTTCTCAGGATCCTTAATTTCCAAGTTCCACTCAGGTGCCATCTCCAATGGAAAGCCTTTACTGACTCCCATGGTTGTTAGTGATCACTCTCTCCTCAAATCATCTTGCATTTACTTCCAGATCATAGGCTATGATGAATCACAGCTGCAGAGCTGGAAGGGGCCTTAGAGGCTATCTCTAGTACAATCCTCTTTTTTTTACATATAAGGAGCCTCAAGAGAAGACGGGTAAATGACTTACCCAAGGTCACACAGGTAGTAAGTAACAGAGGCAAGATTTAGAACCTGGTTCTTCTCTCTCCAAATCCAGGGCTCTGCTTAGCTATGCACATATTGATTCCCCATTAGAATGTAAGCTCCCTGAGGGCAAGAACTTTCGTTATCATCACTGTACCCCTAGCCTCTATCACAGTGCCTAACACACGGCAGACACTTAATAAATACTAACTGGGTGAAACTGCATTGAATCAAAGCTTTCAAAACATAATGCACATTAAACAAACTCAAGGGACATTTGTATGTTTACCATATTTTAAACCAAAGCCTTTGACCTTTTAGTTTGTCTAAAGCAAAATATAATTCATATCAACACTTCAGCTTTTATGTGGACTATGAGTTAAATTGTGGCACAACTAGAAATGACCTCCCTGAGGAACCTCAGCTTTTTTAGAGACAAATCAGACAAACCCAAAATGATATTATGCTACTGGAAGAATGGGGAAACTTGGTGCTGAAATCCTCCACATTCCTCTTTGTGGTTTTAAGTAGAGTCCTTGTAAATGTCTCACCTTTGGAGCAATACCTCAGTGAAGCAAAATATCTGAATGAAAATGAGCACATATTTTGTAACATTTGAGGGTAACAATAGTAAGAGTTTCACCTCATACTTTAAAAAAAAAGAAGAAAGATTGCTTGGAGCCTAAAATCCAAAAAAAAAAATATTTTCTTGAGGGCCATCCTGTGTAGAGATGAAAATTCCCCCCGTGCATTTTCATTTACTCCTCCAGAGTGACCTTTCCCCCAACTGTAATCTAGCCTGGGCAGATGCTGAAGTATTACCCAGCAGTCTAAGTGGGTTTGCGGTTTGAAGAAATTGATCCACAAATGTGAATGAAAGCCCTAGACCCCATTTTCTTGAGACACAAATTGAATTCTAGCTTAACTGACTAAATTCTGCACACCATCCACTCATTTTCTTGGAGGGAAATCTACTGCTTTTTTGATCTTATCTCCAGAAGGTCAAATTCTGAGATCAAATAGAAGTCGTCTCTTTGACTCCCATCTGGAATCTTTTAAAGAAAACTTAGCAGTACAAACTACTTTCTGAATTCCACTTGTTACGGGGCTTTAGACATTAATGAAGAAGCCAATTTTCCTGCTGTTTCCATGTAACTGTGAGATAAATCCCCAAGCTTCTGATTTTTTAAATGTCATTCTTGTTTTATTTTATGAATTGAAAGGAAGACAAGCTGGTTATCAATAGGCAAAGTATTGTTATGGAGTGCTCTACTGGTACTTTTGTACCAATAGAGATGAGGAGAAAATGAGAATAAGGAAGCAATAGTCTTAGTTGACCCTGCCTTGGTCAGACCACAACTGTAGTATGTCATTGCTGTTCTGGACATCAGATTTAAAGAAGGGCACTGATACACTGGAAAGAGTTTAATGGAGGGCAACCAAGATGGTAAAGTCCCCTGAGCCCATAACGTATGAGGATCAGTTGAATGAAATGGGTATATTTAGACTTAGTCTGAATTTAGTCTGACATTGATGACTGTCATCAAGTATTTGAAGGATTTTTTTTTGTGGGTGATTACATTTCTGCTTGGCCCTAGAGGGCAGAACCAGTAAGCAATGGGTGAGAGGTACAAAGAGCTAAATTTAGGTTAGATGGCAAAAAAAACATCCTACTGAGTAGAGCTGTCCAAAAGCAGACTGAAATTCTCAATTTCTTACATTTTGAGGCTTATCTTCCTAATGGAACTGTGTAGTTGTATGGATCTGATGTAGGCAGAGGACTTCTCATCGTGACTGATAATAATAATGCCTGGCGTTTATATACTTTTATATACTTTACAAACATTATCTCATTGGCTGTGGACAGTGTGGGATAAGGAAGCACATTTTGAAGGTGACTATGATTTGTGTTTGACTCCCCTCCAGTTCAGTCCTGGAAGGAGTTAAGGAGCTATACCTGGAGGCTGCCCACCAGAATGGAGAGATGATCGACCCTGACCTGCAGACCGGCCTCGGGGTGCTATTCCACCTGAGTGGAGAATTCAGTAGAGCAATAGATGCATTTAACGCTGCCTTAACAGTTCGGCCAGAGGCAAGTGCAATAATGGTTTCCCGTTCATTCGTTGGATCTCCAGCTTCCCCTTCTGCCCACCCCACCCCAAAGGCAGGGACTATTTCACCTTTGTCCCTGCATCCCCAGTGCCTAGTATAGTGGCTGGCACATAGTGGGTACTAAAAAAAATGCTAGTTACTTGATTTGTGTCCCAGTTTCTGGCATATAATAAGTGCTTAATAAATGCTGGTTGATAGATTTTTAATACATAGTAGGTGCTTAATAAATGTTAGTTGATGGATTTAAAGCTCTAGTTCCTAGCACATAGTAGGTACTTAAGAAAGATTTTATTAATGAAATTCATTACAATAATCAACGTTTTTCAGGCCACACTCCCTCCACATACATACTTAACAGTTGAAGATGGTTAATATTAATGAGGTATTACTTTGGCTGTTAATAGTTTAATTCCTTAAAAAAAAAAAGGAGAAAATGAATATCTTAATGCCTAAAATAGAAATGTTGTTTGAAAGAAGCTCCCAATGAAAGCAGATTTATGCATGTCAAATGATGGACACTGGTTGATGAATGGAAGCAGGTTTACAGAGTTTTCTTTAATTCCATTGTGTCAGTCCATGACAACTAGTCCTAGATAAACTTTTATGGATCTTCATTACTCTAAGGCGGAAAAAAAGAATGGTTTCCTCTGTCATTCTGACTCATACCAAAATTAGAAACATCTCATTTCATTGTTAGGATTATTCGTTATGGAACCGCCTTGGTGCCACATTGGCCAATGGAGACCGAAGTGAGGAAGCTGTTGAAGCCTACACCCGAGCTCTGGAAATCCAGCCTGGCTTTATCAGGTCCAGATACAATTTGGGAATTAGCTGCATCAACCTGGGAGCTTACAGGTAACTCATGAAAACAAATTTAGTATTGAAAGCTGACAGAGAGAGAGAGAGAGACAGACAGACAGACAGACAGAGACAGAGAGAGAGAGGGAGACAGAGAGAGAGAGAAACAGAGAGACAGAGAGACAGAGCGAGGGAGACAGAGAGAGACAGAGAGAGACAGAGAGACAGAGAGAGGGAGACAGAGAGAGAGACAGAGAGAGAGAGAGAGAGAGAGAGAGAGAGAGAGAGAGAGAGAGAGAGCATGATGTAGTGAATAGAGAGCTAGTCTCATCATAGATATGAGTTTACCTTCTACCTACTGGCTGTATGACCCTGATGAAGTCACTTTACCACTTAATTCCCCAGTTCTCTAAAATTATATATTTCATAGCAAGTGCCAGATAGATAATAGATAACATTATAGGCTAAAAGTTGATGCCATGGGCTGCTGGACAGAATGATAAATGGAAAAAGAGCTAATAAGTCACAGTATCATTGCTTGCTCTTATAAAATTGTTATTTCTAAAAGCTCTTTGTGCTTTTTGCCAGATTATTTTCTAGTATCATAATGATAGACCTCTCCCTATTTCCCTGGAGACAATATTCCATAAATTGTTAGTCATAGAGGATTTTTTAGTCACTTTTCAGTCATGTCCAATTTTTCATGACTGAATTTGGGGTTTCCTCAGCAAAGATGGAATGGTTTGCCATTTCCTTTTCCACTTCATTTTGCAGATAAGGAAACTGAAGCAAACAGGGTTAAATGACTTGCCCAGGGTCACATAGCTAGTAAGTGTCTGAGGTCAGATTTTAACTCAGGAAGATGAATCTTCTTGCCTCCACACCCAACACTCTATCCATTGTGCCTCCTAGCTGCCCTGGAGAAGAAGTAGGGTGGGGGGGGATGAAGGAAATATATTTGAGAAATAGAGTTTTTCAGAGTGTTATGTTCTCTAAGAGGAAAAATTCTCCCCACAATTTTAGACAAGCAGATGTCCGCAAAGTCCAGCACATAAGATCATAGAGCAATAATTAGTAGGGACCTCAGACACCATCTAGTCCAACTCACTCATTTTACCTATGAGGAAACAGAGAGTTCAAGGAGGTTGTTATTTGACCAAACTTATAAAGACATTAAGAGTTGGAGGTAGGATTTGAATTCAGATCCTCTGACTTTAGAGTCACCATTCCACACTATGTGAAATTGTCTCTGCTCTTTAAAACAAAGAGCCCCCAAAGTGTGGATCATTGTCAAAAGAAAGAAACATTCCATGCTGGGGACATATGGAAAGCAAAGGGTATCACCACTTAACAAATGCACATTGAACTGAAGTTGGATTTTCCAAAGCATTAATAAGCATCTCAAGTATTTTTTGATGGTAATTGTTGTGTGTGTCCATAAAGTATATGGTTTTACAAATCTTGTCGCTTCTTGTTCCTGTCCGAGAGTAGCCCATGCCCTACTTCTACTATAACCATCACCTACAATGACAGACAGGGAGTGGATTGGCCTAGGTCCTTAGAGATGCATGACTGTGGAAAACTGTTCTAGCGCTTCTTGATTCAAGCATTAGTATTAGCCCTTCCTATGCAGGTACAGTAGCCCATGTCCTATGATGTTAGCATATAACTCTCAGAGCAATACAGGCCTTGATGAAGCACTGGACCACTTTTCCCTCCTTGTAGAGGCTACAAGAGTGAAAATCCACTCAACTCCAAGATCTTTGGCTGTACCTCTAGAGCCTTGAACTCAGCCTCATCCCAGCAATCAATCAACATGCATTTATTGTGCTCAGAGCCAACTCCTTTCTTCATCTTGGATAGGTAAAAATCAAAGTAGAAGTCTTAGAGTGGGCTGCTTTTGGACAGGGATGAGAAGCAGGTGAAATAATGGGGATAAGGGATAAAGAGACAAAAAAAAAAATTATCCCTGTTCTTGAGGAGCTTGCATCCTACCCAGTGAGTCAACATATACTCATTAGTTAGGAGGAGGAGACACTGGCAATAGGAGGGTTGGGGAGCCAGGGAAGATTTCATGTAGAAGATGGTACTTGAACTGAATCTTGAAGAAAAGTAGAGAGTTTAAGAGTCAGAGGTGAGAAGGAAGAGCATTCCAGCCATGGAGGATGGTCAGTGCAAAGGCATGGAGGTAGGAGATAGGAACAGCTGGGAGGCTAGTTTGGCTGGATTATAGAGTATACAGTATCACATAATGAGGTTGGAAAGGGATGTTGGAGCCAGGTTGTAAAGGGCTTGAAATGCCCATGCTGCATCATGGATTGGTTGGTCTCTATGGCCCTCCCTCCCCACCAGTGTTCTTTTATTTCTTTGAATATGAGTGAAATCCTAGAATCTTTGACTCACAGTTCTAAGAAAGAGAAGAATCATTTTGTGAAGGAAAGGGGCCTGTTCTACCAGTCCCAGCTCACTGCAAATTCCCCCACGTGTCCTCAGACATGTCCCTCCTGTTCTCTCGGCCTTATCTAAAAGAAGGAATTGCTTCTAGTTGGGATGACTTTGGCCAAGCACCTCTCCTCTCTAGGGCTCTTCTATAAAATGAGGCAGTTGGACTCAATGATCTGGGGATTGTGGGATTCGGAGTTAGACCTTAGAAAACATATAAATTCCTGATGCCCTGTGTCATAGACTCAGAAAGCCAACTTCATATTCATATCTGTCTCTGGGAATATTAGTGGCATTAAATAATAAAATTTGATTTTATAAACATGTATTGGTGACCTAATTAGTATAAAGTTCCTGCCCTCTAGCTTAGTGGGATCATAGCTTTAGAGTAAGGGGCGGGGAGAGAGCTTAAGGGTCTTCACAACCTTTACATTTCACATGTGAGGAAAATTGAGGCACAGGGAAGTTAAGTTAATTGCTCAAGTCCATTCAGCTAATAAGCATCTGAAGTGAGATATGAACTCAGGTCTTCTTGACACCAGTTCTAGTATTCTATCCGCTATTCCACACTGCCATCTCTATAAGCATGGAACAAAAGAGAAGAAAAAATAACATGCATTTATATAGTTCCTGCTATGTGCTAGGCACTAAGAGCTATTTAAAAATATCTCATTTGATCATCACAACAACCTTGTGAGGTAGGTGCAATTATTTTCAACATTCTACAGAAAAGAAAACTGAGGAAGAGGGAAGTCAAGTGACTTACCCAAGGTCACATAGCTTGTAAGTGTCTGTGGTGGGATTTGAACTCAAGCCTTCCTGACTTCATGCTCAATACTCCATCCACTGAGCCACCAGCTGCCTCACCATAAACCAATTAAGAGAGGATTCATGAAAGTCCACTAACAGTGGCAGTGGGTAAAGAGAAAGGAGCAATTAGTCCCATCCAGAATGACTGAGCCAAATCTTTTCTACCACTCTCTCTCTGTCACTTACCACATGCCAAGTAGCAAGGAAAGAGTCTTTCAAAGGTACACCATAATTACACTTGCATTTGGGAAAAGAACAATATGTTAGTAGCAGAAAATTATCACTTTATGGAAGTGGTTTGTACTTCAATAACAAGAATTTTGACTGCAAAACATGGAATGAATCTATTGGGAAAATGTTACCTTTTTCAACGTCTGATTTTTTCTTCTCCCTTAGGGAGGCAGTCAGCAATTTCCTCACTGCCCTGAGTTTGCAAAGAAAGAGTAGGAACCAACAACAAGTTCCCCATCCGGCCATTTCTGGCAACATCTGGGCTGCCCTCAGGATTGCTCTCTCCATGATGGACCAGCCCGAGCTATTTCAGGCAGCTAACCTTGGGGACTTGGATGTTCTACTAAGAGCTTTTAACCTGGATCCATGAGGAAGAGATGATTCCCTCACCCACCCAGGCCACTGGAAAAAAATAATTATAATGTCATGCAAATTGCTGAAACTATTTTATTATGAATTTCAAAAGGAGAAATCAGAAGTTCACGGTCATGGAACCCAAGGGAACCCCTCCCAACGCTGCCCAACTTCTGTCCAAGTTTAAAAGCACAAAACATTGTACATAGTATCAAGTTTGGATTTAAAACAAGGCTAGAAAGAAATGAGACCAAATGAAAGAAGATGGACAGTGGGTGAGGAGCAGCTCTCACCAACTAAAAGTGTGTTGTAAGCCATTGATGCCAGTTTTGAGGCAGCTGACCATTTGTCCAAGGACCTATCCCTTTAGGACATCAGACCCATGCAGAAGAAAGCACTGCTTCAGGCCATGGAATACAGACTGGGTATCCTGCTGGGTTCCCCACAATCCCTCTTCCCTAGGACGCAATCCAGCTTGGACCACAGGGCATGTACACTGTGTGGGTTGGCCGGGTGGGAAAGGCAGGCAATGTTCCCTGGGATGGGTTTCTTTTGGAGCATTCGCAGTTGCTGTTTGATTTCAGAGAGTCGGCTTTGCAGGCAAAAGCAAGCTTTCTGTACTAGGCTTTTTTTTTCTTTTCTGCTCCTAGCCCAGATTGAGGCAGGGGCAAAAGGGTGGTATGGGGGAGGGGGGAGATGAAGGGGAGTAAAACTGTACATATGCACTTTAATATCTCATCATTTATGCCTTGCTGGGATCTTGGGTTGTTTCTCCAGTTTTAAACCTGAGAGTGAAAGGTTTCTGAACACAGCCACGGTTGTTCACTCAGTGGACCAAATATTCATTTTTGACAATTGTTCTCATGGTATAGGGTTTGACAAAGTGTTTTTCTTAAAGCAGACATAACAGGCCGAAGGCATCAGTTCAAACATAGACTTTCTTACTGACATAATTTCAAAACATACACAACCCAGATGTACAGAGCTTTATTCCTTCAAGTACCTTTGGCTGGGGAGCAAGTTCACTATTGCTGAACCTACAATTGTTGGGTGGGGGAAGTTTGGAGGGGGTAGGTGTTGGTCCAGACCAATGATTTCATCATTGTATAGAATCTCCTGGTAAGGAATCTCCTTCCACCAATGCAAGTGGGCAAATGCTCTACATCTTAGAATCTTAGATAATTGCCTAGGAGGCACTTGGAGGTTAAGTGACTTGCCCAGATTTACATATTCAGTATGAATCAGAGACTGAACTTGAACACAGGTCTTCCTGACTCTGAGGCTGGCTCTCTATCCATTATGCCATGCCATTTCTCATAACATCTTCTCTAAATGACATCATTGATCTGCTTTGCTTGTCTGCATATCAGTGGTTCTTTTTAACTATTAATAGTTTAAATGGTACAGCCTTGATAAATACATTTTTTAGACTAAAACTAAGAGTGTTGGTTCAGTTCCACCCTGCTGGTGCTGCTCCCTGCCCCCACAGTGCATTCTGAAATGGAATATGGTGCCAACTTGCCCACAAGCTCACAGGCTTTTCCAGCCAAATCAGTGGATGAACTTGGAACGTTCGTCTCTTGACCTTGACCCTTATTTTGGCAAGTTGTCCAAGTACTGTAATTGTCCCTGAGATTTCTCATTTACTGTGGAGAGGTTTCATTTAATTAGTAAACACTATGGTTCTAGGATCCTGGAATGCACTCAGCTCCTTATCACATTCAGTTGGCTGCTTGACTGGTTGGAGTTTTTTGTTTTGCTTTTTGGGGGAGCTAATATTCTAGAACAGCATATATTCATGTTTCCTGTACTTTTTCTGTCTCTTCCTCCAGCCCTGGCTTCACATCACCACCAACTCCACCCAAAAAGTCCCTAAGACTATGGTAGCTTTTTCCTTATTAGTTCTGTCAAATTCAATTCATGGTTATCCAATCCTACCGAAAGGAGCTGCTTAAAACACTTCAAGAAATCTACTATTTGAGGTTCATGGGACTATTTCGTTAAACCACTTCATTTTTCATATGAGGAAACTGAGGCTAAGAGAGAGGAAGCTATTCAACTAGGTTAACATCATAGTAAACAGCAGGATTGGGATTCAAACCCAAGTCTTCCAATACCAAATACAGCATACAGAAATAGAAGGAAATGCATGCCCTAGTCCCAGATAGCAAGCCTCTTCTCTAACTGTTAAATATCACCTTATATTGGGTAGATGGTTGAGAAGAAAAAAAAAACCAATCTAATGTGATCTAATGTGGATCTAATGTGAATATGAAACTTCAAATCATGGGATCATAATTATAAAGCTGGAATAGAATTTAAAAGTCATCTAATCCAACCACTTCATTTTAAGATAAGGCCCAGAGAAGTTAAATTACCTGTCCAAGGTCACACTGATTGTAAGTGACCAGAACTAGGATTTGAACTCAGATTCCTTAATTCCAAATTTATCACCCTTTTCACTGCTGAAAGGAAGGGCAGAGTTTGCCAGTTCTTACACACTGATGGAACATGATCCCAAAGTCCCCCACCAGCTTAAAATCTATGGAACCTATAAATTCTTAGAGTTCACTTTTGTGGAAATCAACATGCATTTTTCGCAAGGCAAAATATGGAGGGCAGCAAACCAGTCAAGGGCATCATCACCTGGAAGGAAGCGATTTGTGATTGCAGACTTAGTATTGCAGATTTCAGACACAGAACCACAGCAACATGATGGCAGGCCAATGGCATAGGCAAGGATGGCAAAAGGAAGGCAAGATAGAAAAAGAATGGAATTATGAAAGAATAAAAGAAGTTACAGAGAGGGAGAAAGAGAGATAAAGAAGAAAAAGCCCTACCTCTGGTAGAAAACAACCAACAATTGCCTCAAGAGCACAGACTGCCTGGTCCTAAACTAATCCACCTGCCTTCTCCAGGCAAAACCACACCTTTCAATACAGATGGGTATTGATTTGCATATTTTTAATACCTACAGACAAAGTTTCCTCGCCTTCCATGGTAGCCCAATCCAATGTTTGTCCATCCATTCTATAAGGAAATTCTTCCTCCATACTAATTTAGACCTTTTATAATGCAGTAGAATCACAGATTGTTAACACTGGAAGGGACCATAGAAACTAGCTAGTCCCTATCATATTATAGATGAGGAAACTGTAACCCAGACAAATGTAGTAACTTTGCCAATGTCCAATAAGTCACAAGTAGCAAAACTAGGACCTGGGTCATCTGGCTCCAAATCCAGCATTGCTGTCCATACACTGTGCTGAGTTTTTTTTAAGAGAAAGACCATTTAAGTACCCCAAAATTTTATGGGGTTAAGCCTACCATCACAAGTACTCCCCTTGTAATACTATTCTCCCATTTGAGAGAAAATTGAAAGCCTAATAATTGCTACATGCTATGTCTGAAGGCTTTGTGAGCTACATATCCACAATAAGATTGCCGTGAAGAATTCATTTCTATTCCTGTATTCTATTTGTGGAAGTCTGTGGAAGTTGAGGTAGTGATGAATTTTCAGGGTCTCAAAATGTTTTGGCACAGAGATAAGACAATTTTAAACTCAAAGACATTATGGATTTAGATTATAGATTTGAAGATTGTAGACTCAGACCTGCAAGGAACCCTAGACATCAACAAGTCTAATGTTTCAGTTTACAGTAGTAGACAGATCTGTTCCTACCAATGACTTAACTATTATATTAACACCCAGTCTAACTGTCCTGAATTTGCCCAATGTTCATAAAACACAGAGATTTTAGAGAACTTAGGCTATCCAGAATGAAGGTGCAAATATATGATAGACACATGCTCAAATTACATTTTCCATGTAGCGTATGGCAAATATTTACAGAATCCTGAGAATAACCAAAAATTAAGTATAAGACATTACCATAGGCTTAGCTATATGTGTAGCCTCATTTTTAAATGTATGTTCAGGTTTCTTTTAAACAAGAAATGTCTTCCACATGAGATCCATATTGAGTAGCAGAATGTCATTCAAATTTCTTTTCTGTTTGAAAAGACAAGTTTTTGGGTCCTGAATGTCCTTCCAATTGGAGTTGTTTGGCCCCTGAAAAAGAGAATCCTGTGTTTGTGTAGCTATTTCTTTAAATTTCTAAGCATAGTTGAGGACCTTACCCTTAGGGGTATTACTTGATGGTATCATCCTACCACACCATGGAATAGTCCCTTGTGGTTGCTCACAGGTGCTGAACGTGCCGGTTATTTGAGGAGAAAATGCAGAGAATGCTTGTAGAGTGTGCTGAGTCAAACGCATTAGATCTGGTTGGAGTGGGAGCTGTTTTTGCCTCTTTTAAAGTATTTACCAATGTTGGATAATATTGATCAGGAAAAAGGAAGAAAAACCAAAGAAAGAATAGGGCAAAGAAGGACAAGAGGAGGGAGAAAATAATAGAATAAGGATAACAGAAGAAGGAATGAGGAGAAAAAGGAATAGGAACAGGAAGAAGAGGAGAAAGAATAGGAGGAGGAATAAGTGGAGAAGAAAGACTAGGAAAGGAGCAAGAATAAGAGAGAAGTCAGAATAGGAGAAGAAAAATAAATGGGAAAAGTTGAAGTAGAAAAAAGAAAATGAGGAAGAAAAGAAGAAGAAGAAGAGAACAAAAATAAGAGAAAAATAAGAATATAAGGGAAGAAAGGGGATAGAGGAAGAATAGTAGTAGCAGGAAGAAAAGAAAAAAGAATAGTAGGAGGAATAAGAGAAAGAAGAATACAAGAGCAAGAATAGGAGAAAGAGGAAGAAGAATGAGCAAGAGAAAGAAAAGAAGAAAAGAGAAAGGAGGAAAAGAAAAATGAATAGAAAGATTAGGCATAGAAGAAAGAAGAATGAGAGGAGTAAAAGGAAAAAAGAGAAAGAGGAAAGGGAGACCGGAAGTAAGAAGAGGAAAAAAAGGATGAAGAAGAAGGGTAGGAGTAAGAGGAGAAGGAAGAATGAGGACATATAAAGACCCCACTCCTCTGGTCATTCACCTCACATTCTTCTGCAGATAGCTTCCTGACGCACCTGAAAGGAAGGCAAAATCTCGGCCACCATGAAACTGCTTTAGTAGACTATGAACAATGTTTTCTATACTGATGAGCTCTTTTTATAAAGGCCCACTGGCAATACCTGAATTTCCTTTGGTCATGGTGACATCTGAACCATGCTTCACTGGAAGGCACGTAAAGTTAGCTGATTTTGCATAGTTCTGTCTTCCACTCTGGAAGGGAAAAATCTTATGATGCTTCTTGCTGCCATGTGTGACCCATGGGGCCAGATAGATTTTCTTGACTACCTTCCCTAACCAATGAGATTGGACTATAATCATGGCTGGCCATGCCCCAGCTAGAATGGGATGGATAGAATTTCCAGCCTCACCTTGATCTCTTCTTTAGGAATAGAAGAGTCAAAGTAGATTTCACCTTTATCCTCCCATATTAATTGCATTTCCCCTTCCCTTGTGGGCAGCACCGTGGGACCAGATGGAGTTCTGTGTAAGTTATTTTTTTCCTCCTACTTGGCATTACATTCTAATGATTCTAGAGCCTTTTGGATAACAGGGTACTCTGAATGCTCGGTGGGCTTGTGTCCTCTTGCTTAGAAGGCCTTTCATTTTATAAACCACAACACGTATGTGCAAGCATGCACAGATATATACACACAATTTCAACTTTGTAAAATATTTTCAATTTCACCCCCTTGTCCTAAATTTACTACGATCGAGTTTCCTTATCATCACAGTATTTATACTCCAGCTAAAATGAAACTAACATTTTGAACTAATAAATATATATAATATATATATATTTTTAAAGAACGTTCGTAGATGGACAAAGACACATGGTTTCTAACAAAGGGGATTTTTGACAATAAAGCATATAACCTCAGGTACCAAAATATTGCATGCATTAGATTTGCACACCAACCTACTCGCATATTAACCAAAGCATGCAAGGTAACTGAACTGAACTGAATGTAAATTTACAAAGTGCATGCTGTCAACTTCTAGGTTAGTTCATTTTTTTTTCCTCACTCCTAAACCAGGTCATTGGGGGAGACATTGGTACAAATACCATGTCATCTCTTCCACACTTGCTCTCCATGTAAGAATATCCTTTGGATGGTCTCACAATGGTTCACTCACACTAGCCTTCACAGGCCATCCTATCTGGTTTCCTGCTGTATTGCATGCAGGGCCAGTCAGGCCCTCAAGAATGCAGGGGCTTTAAATACGTATAGTCCTCTGGCAACGGCCTCTAGAAACATCAGACATCAAACCAGAGGTTCTGATGACTTTGAATGCTACCAGATATCCAAGCTCACTGATGGCCACAGTCCAGAATGCTCCAGGCTTGACGTTTCTGAGTCTGTTTCCACTTCTGGGAGGTGATGTACTGTTAAAGTGGCATTCTCATTCTCAGGGCCTGAGTAATGTAATTCCTTACCAGGTGGCAAGGTTGGGGTTTGGGAGCCACAGATGAAAATCGTCACAAAATAACGAGCCCTTTCCATTTCCGTGACATCTTCCAGATGGATTATAGGGGACGTCCCACCATCTTCTGTTCCCTGGCCCTGGTTGCTATAGAGTCTTGCTTATGTATGTTGAGTGCTCTACAAGCCTTTACACATTCTAGAAACGTCAGTTCTTATTAGCTGTATCTATGAGCCCCTGGTGACCAGCCTTTTGTCAGAATGTCTGAAAACAGTGCATTCCAGGAGGGGTCAGGAAAATTGGGCCTTCTCCAAGAACTCTCTACACTGTTCACCACGTTAACTCCTACCTGTTTTATATACAAAGTACTACCAAGTGTGCCCCTGTACTGGCAAGGAACCAAGCTATTTCCCGGCTATTAAGCAGAAACAATAATGCCCAATAAAAGGGAACTCAAAGATTTCAATATTGATCTTAGCCTTGTAAACATTCCACCACCAAATATGTTGCCCCCTACCAATTAAGGATTAAAAGGGTTTTTTTTTTATTTTAAAAGTTTTCTGTGTTGGGGTTAAATCTATTTAATTGAAAATTAAGATATAAAGTTGAGAAAAACAGGAGGTACATAACCAATTATCTTTTGGTTCTTTACTTTAAACAAAGTGCTTGGTATCTTCTTGATGTAACATCATATGGGAAGAAACATGTGTAAGAGTTCCTATGTCCTAACAGAACATGAGATCCTTGAGTGCAAGATCTGGATTTTTTTTTTCTCTTTCTATAACCAGTGCCTAGCATAGTGCCTGGCACGGTGCTTAATAAATGCTTGTGGAATTGAACTGTTGTTTTGAAAAAAGAATGCCTCTGTCTTAGGATTATTTCCTAGGGAGCTTCTCCAAGGGAGAAAAAAAAAGTCAACTAATTTGGCTTTTAGTACATGGCTCATAAAGAATCTGGAAGTCACAATAGACCATCTACAGAAACCTGCACACAAAATTCCATCACAAATATAAAAAATATATATCTTTTTCCTTCCCCCATTCTTTGGAGGGAAGATTGTCTAATGGAGAGAAAAGAAATGGGAACATACATACTTACCTTGTCATTTTGGGAATTGGAGCCAGGGAGCATATATTACTAAGATCTCACATGTTCTCTGAATGGATAACCTCACAGTTTTGTATTGCATATGAATACTGGAGAGTAGGAACAGGACTCACTAGGAATGGCCAGAAAACACAAAGAACTCAAAGGGTCATTGATTTTCTTCCACTTGTCTCCCTTTTCCATAGACCCCAAATCTCTTCATTCTCCATCACCAGAATTTGTTTACATTCATTGGGGGGGTGGAAAACCAATTGTCCAATTTAGGCACCTTTTTACTATCTATAACAAGCATTTATTACACATTTAGAAAGAACAAGATGTTTCTAATATATTTTGTATATCTATCAATATTGCCTCTCTAGACTAATCAACAAATATATAGTTTTGAAAGACATGCTGCTGCCTCTGCTGCTTCTCCCTCATGCTCAAGTCAAGAAGGTGGGAACACACTTCTTGTACCAGCTTTGGGCTCTGGTTTTCTGCCCACACATATAGCAAAGAAAAAGTGACATCTCAATGTTTACATTCCATTTCTAACCCCAACTAAGGGATCTCTGAGTCAACCGAAGGGACAAGGAGGGTTAAAGGCAACCCCCTCCTCAGCCTAGGTGATCCTGCATCTGTATATTTCATGCCATATTAATCATGTAGATGAGCCCAGATCTGCGGCAAGTGAATACTGCTCTTTAAGATACAATTACTCACAAGAAAATGACCTGTTTCTCTATCTCTGTGTCTCATTTATTCATTCGCAAAGCACTAATGCCAAGGTAGTATTTTTGTACTATTATCAGAGGCATGCCTTTCTCTTCTTTTTTTCAACATTATTAAATGGCATTTATATCTGTGTGATTTTTAAGTATGTTTTCAAATAAACTTTATCTGTGGCTTCAAGTGGTATTTGAGGATCTCATGAAAGAGATTGAGAAGCAAAACTGCTTCATACAAAACAAGAACTTTCAGCATAGCATAGAGGAAAATGGGTTGGATTTGTAGTGTTTGGGACTGGATTCAAATCCTGACTCTGCTACTTATTAACTCTGTGATCTTCATAACTTCCATGACTCCCTTCAACTCTCTGGACCTCAGTTCCCTCTTCATTAAAAGGAAGAAGGTGGAACTCAAGTTTACGATTCCCTTGGTACTAGCTTATTAAATATTCCTTTCAATTGGATGCCGTCCAGAGGAGGGAAATCAAGATGGGCAAGGTGGGGCAGGGAGGGGACAAAGTTTTATCCTGTCAGAGAGTCCATTTGAAAATACCTTTGAAGGGAGGAGCTAGGTAGTACAGTGGATAGAGTATCGACCCTGAAGTCAGGAGAACCTGAGTTGGAATCCACCTTCAGACTTAATAGCTGTGTGACCCAGGGCAAGTCATTTATTCTCAATTGCCTCCAAAAGAAAATACCTTTGAAGAATGATAGATACAAGCTTAGAGAGGTCATCAAGTCCAACCTCCTCATCTGTAAGATGAGGATATATAGATTTTAAGAGTTTAAGCGACTTGTCCAAGGTCACATAGTTAGTAAGTGTCTGAGGCAAGATTTGAACTCAGATCTTCCCAACCCCAAGCCCAAAGCTCTATACTGGGTGTGAGATCCTTATCAGCATGGCCACTTCCAAAATTGCAAAAAATTAATCTTGATGCAATGAACTTCAGAAATTTAGACTGAAGCCTAAGTGATAAGGGATTGCTGCTCTTCAAGTCAACAGACACTTATTAAGTACGTACTATGAACAAGATACTGTGCTGGGTAACAGGGATAAAAAGACATACAAAAATGAAACAGCCTGCCCTAAGGGAGCTCCTATTTTTCCATTGGTTTGAAGAAAGTGTCAACTTGTTCTGAGGTCATGGCAGCCAACAACCACTCCAACAATCCAACAATCACTTATTAGATACCTATTATGTATACAATCAAATGGAAGCCTCTTGAGGGCAATAACAATATTTTGGCTGAGTAAGCTCTGAGGCTGCCATTGGTCTGCTACTATCAAGTGGCCTTCATTACAGACATTATCTGGCATATGGATTGGATTGGGTGTTGACTTTTCTCCTGCCAAAGACTAGGTGAGCCAGCAGGCTAAAGCAGGTCCCCTACACTGAGAAGAACCACTGAAAAAAAATCAATTCATAGGTATTTATTAAGCACCTACTGTGTACAAATGTTACTATACTTGGCACAAACAGAAACCATACCCTTAAAAAGTTTGAAACCTTTGGGGGGAGGGACAGAGAGATGACATTCACAGCCACAAAAGCAACCATACCATAGGCAGTGGGTATATAAGTATGTGGGTGTTGATGGATACACCAACACATTCACACATTAAAAACAGTATTACAAAGAATAAATGTTCCTTATGGGAGTGGGCAGTGAGGGTGATTAGGGGGATCCTAAGAATAAGAAAAGCTTACTTTCAGCTGGGGTGATCAGGAAAAGCTTCATGAAGGAAGTGAGACTTGAGATGGGAAAACTGGTGTGTGAGGCTGGGGAGGAATAAGCATGTTGTGGAAATGGCAAACAGACCAATTTGATTGGAGGAGAGAATTCAGGGAGAGCAGGAGGGGGATACAAGTCTAGAAAATGATTTGAACAGAGAACTTTTAAATGACAGGAGCAGGCAGTTGGGAACTGCTGAAGGTTATTGACCAGGAAAGTGGCAGTATGGTAGTGGCCAATACTTTATCACAATGGATCTGTCCAAATGAGACAGATTGAAACATTTATGCCTACTCATCCTCTGAGACTCTTCTCCATGATCTCTCATAAATCCATTGTGGGGACAGGGTCTGCCCAATGTACTGGGGACTCTCTTGGGCACATTAGTTATGCCTGGATCTTATTATGTGAGTAACCCAAAAAGTAGGATTTTAAAGATATTAATATGGCAGGATATACATGGGGTGGAGGGTAGGGGAGAAAGCAATGGTAGCCCATTGTGCATCTTCTTTCCATCCCATTTGTTGCCAGTGTTCTTAATCCATGCTTCCTGCTGGCTCCCCTACCATAAGCAGTGATTGTTGAAGGAGGAATGTGAAACACTATGCCGATTGCTGGGGAGGGAGAACTCAGGAGTGGTTGGGGAAGGAAAGACATATAATATTGATCAGCCTTAAGAAGAGGTTATAGGGGTCCAATATGAATCTGATAGGGTTAGCAAATGGCATTGGGATCAAATAGAAAAAGTTCTGACAGCCTCTGATGACAATGGGCACATTATTGAGCCTCTCTGACCCTCAGTTTTCCTCACCTGTAAAATGGTGATGAGTCCCTGCAATCCCAACCTCATAGGGTTGTCAAAAAGATTGAATGAGATAATGCATATAATCTTTTGCAAACATTAAAGCACTAGAGTGGGAAAGAATAATTGTTGAAATAAATGCTTTGTGTGTGTGTTTGCAGATATATATACACATATGTACATATATGTATATATACACCCACACCTTTATCTATATGTATGTATTTGTAGATAGACAGACAGATAGATAGATGATAGATAGATAGATAGATAGATAGATAGATAGATAGATGGATAGATCCCAATAAAACATTTCCTAAACAACAACAGAAAGTGGTGGGTGGGGAGGTTTGAACAAAAGTACTGGTTAAAACCAGGACTAGTGAGGAAGGGAAAGATAAGCTCCTATTTTTACTTGCTAATTTCCCATGAAACTTGTCCAGTATCGGATCAGCACCAGGGTAACAAATGAAATAGAAATTATCAATTCAGAGAGCACATATACATGACTGGAGTCTTGATTTGCTTAATTAAGAAACATTATAGAAAGCATTGACTGAACATGAGGAACAGCTGGCTTGCTAACAGTTTCCTAAAGAGTAAACGAAACAAAGTTTGCTGGATCAGAAACCATACATCACTTTCTCATCTCCTCCCTAAGCACTCAGAGAAATGCTGAAGCTGTCTATATGTCTTTTTGCATGACTTTTTAATCCTGATTCATGGTGACTGTTTAAAGGTTACAAAAATGATCATCATCTTTGATGCAATCATTTCAATTTAAAGAATATATCCTGGACATGTTATCCAAAACAAAGAAAGAGCCATCTGTCACTGATAATCAAAGCAGCTTTATATTCAATCGTAAGATTAAAATAATAATGATAATTAAAAACAAGACCTGGAAGCAACCTAAATATCCAATGAGAGGAGAATTGTTCAATAAATTGTGGCAAACTTCATGGAAATCTAGAAAGCAAATAAACCAGACAAGGAGGAAAAATACAGAAAGATCAGGAGTTTTATGAAATAATGCAAAATGACAAAAGAAGGACTGGAAGAACGGAATCCCTGAAATGATTCTGCCCCTGTCACTTTCTACCTGTGTGCCCTTAAACAAATCACTTTCCTTCTCCAGGTGTTAGTTTCTTCACTTGTAAAATGAAGTGGGGCCAAATGGCCTTTAAGCAGCTCTAAATCTATCATCCTAAATTACTAGGCCATGTAAACCCTTTGACTCAGAAAAATTAAGTTAATTTTTAAATCCATAATTATATGAGGAAAATGGAAAATAATGAATGGAAAAAGAATAATGTCTGGGACACAGCATGAGAGTAGTAAACAGTGGCTGATCATTGATTCATTGATTGGCAAAGAATCCTAATGGAGAAAGAGGGAAAAACAGAAAATGTGATAAGAACTTATACACTGAAAATAGTCAATTTAAATGGAAATAATGATTAAACAAGTATAGTTGGTCATAATGACATTTAATGTTTCTAATGAAACATTTTTTTAAACTGGGGTGACTGCTAGGCTGATGCTAGATTTTTAATAACAGAATTCCTATGACCTGAAGACTCTCACAATGGAAATGCTGACAGGTTCCAACAGAATTATTTTAGAAACCAGTCCCCTGGAGACCCTTCGCTTCTTACAGCAGTAACTGCTGATGCTACCTTTATCTTCATGGGGACAGACACCAGGAGCTGAAGGTTCCTAGAAGCAGGGATAGGTTGAGAAAGACCTCTCCTCCTCTGGCATGGAACTCAACCCATCAACGGCAGAGTCCTCAGGGGCTCTGGACCCATAGGTTCATGGTCACAAGGGTAACCACCTACCAAGGGCTGACTTTGCATTATGAGTAGAAGCAAAGAACACCTGCTGGGAGTTAGCTGGCAACACTAGGCCCCCTGAAGATAAATGACCATCCTCAGAATCAGTGCTTCCAAAGCAGCCCTTGGAAGTCACTATAGAAAAATAAGTTCCTTGAGGGCAGTGACTGTTGTTCTTTTTAAAATTCCTTTGTCATCTTTTGTCTTAATCATAGTAACATAGGATCATGGATTTGGAGCTAGAAAGGACACAAGAGACCATTTCATTAAACTTTCTCATTCCCTAGGTGAGGAGGAGGAGGAGGACAAAAAGAAGGAGAGGAAAAGGGAGGAAAAGGAGGAGGGGGAAGAAAGAAGAGAAGAAGAAAGAGGAGGAGAAGAGGAGGAGGAGAGGAGAAAGAGGAGTAGGAAAAGGAGAGGAAGAGGTAGGAAAAGGAGGAGGGGAAGAAAGAAGAGAAGAAGAAAGAGGAGGAGGAGGAGGGGAGGGGAAAAAGGAGGAGGAGGAGGGCAGGGAAAAGAGGAGGAGGAAAGGAAGGAGAGGGAGGAAAAGGAGGAGGGGGAAGAAAGAAGAGGAGAAAGAGGAAGAGGAGAGCATTTATATGGTGCTTTTAGGTTTGCAAAGTGATTTTGAAATATTATCTCATTTGATACAACAACCCTTGGAGGTAGATGTTATTATGTTCTCATTTTAAAGTTGAGCAAACTGAGGCAGGCAGAGATTAAGGGACTTACCCAGGATCACACAGTTAGCCTGAGCCAGAATGTGAACTCAGGTCTTCCTGACTTCAGGTCCAGACTCTATTCCACACCCAACCTAGCTAATATTACATAACTGAAATGCCAGTTCTTACTTAGAAAGAAAAGAAAAGCAGCCAAAGCCTGTGAAGATGTAAGAATAGTTTTAAATTTAAAACATCTGAACTAGAGATCACATGCCCCTTCCCATCACAGTAAACACTTCCCAAACATCTGTGGGGCCACATCAAGCGAACGATTCTGCATGGTACTGAACAGAATCCCTTCTTCCCAATATAGCCACCAACCCTAGCAAGCTTAGATGGAAGAGGACAGGACTCCTGATAATTAACACAAGGGGCAGACAGATACCCTAAACAGCTACAATGGGAGTTTCCCTGAATTCACTGGAAAATAAACTGGGAGAAGATTGTCTGAGGCATGGAAACCGCGGAGCCCCTGGGAACAAATGCATTCAGGTGGCAAACTCCCACAACCTGTGAAAGATACTGACAGTTATGAAAAAGAGATGCTGGTCATAGCGTTAGCTGAGGGTTGATTTGTGGGGTGTATATAGTAGACTTTATTTTGGGGTCTTTTTCCATTTTATTTGAAAATTTATACTCAAAAGATTTGTCATTTTTGTTCAGTTGTCAGGAGTGTCCATTATGAGGACTTCTTCACCAATGCATTTCTCATTGAGCTCTGTGCCTTAGAAAGGATTCCTAACCTAGTCCCTGAACTTGTGCTTACAATATTTTAATAAATTTATTTAATTATAACGTTTTTCTTTTTAATCCTGTGTGGGTTTTTTGCATTTAAAAACATTATTTTGAGAAGGGATCTCTAGTCAGCATAATGGAGAGTGAGCAGGATTTAGAATCAGGAAGACCTCAGCTCAAATTCCACCTCTGACATTTTCTAGTTGGTGATACTCAGTTTCCTCATCTGTAAAATGGGGCTGCCAGCACCTCACAAGGTTTTTGTAAGATTCGAGTCAAATACAAAATGTAGAGTGCTTTGCAAACTTTAAAGTGCTATATAAATGTAAGGCATAATTATGATTATTGAGATAGGAGCTGGACCAGTGATTTTACTGATATAAGTAACTTCCAGATGAGGAAATTCCCTCTACCAATGCAGGTCAGCTTTCTACAACTAAAAGTCCCAGTCTCCTGATTTCACCACCATTCCTCACCTTCTGTCTTACCCTGGAGCATCCTTCTACCCCTGTACCCCCCTTTTCCCTTTCCCATTGGTGAATTCTTTCCAGAACCTCCACTTTGAAGAAGGATCCAAGTTGGCCATGATCATTCCTCTTAGGGCTCTACTTCTGACTCTCTGGACTTCACCACCATGCCCTAGTGTATCTCCCTCACCCTCAGCTCCCTTTTACTTATTATTTTTCCATATTAGCATATAAGCTCATTGAGGGCAAGAATTATCTTTGTATTTGCATCCTTCCTGCTTGTTGACCTGACTTGTCAACTTTACAGCAGAGGTTCTTAACCCTTTTTTGTGCCATGGATTCCTTTGGGAATCTGGCAAAGCCTGGGGACTCCTCCGAATAAGTGTTTTTTTTTAAATTCCATAATTGAAGGGAATGCTACATTTTAGTTAGAAGTTAGTGAAAATAAATATGTACATTTTTGGCTCATCCATGTTTACAGACACCCTGAAATCTATCCACGTCTCAGAGAGTTGCCTGGGGGCCCTGGAGGTTAAATTACCTGTCCCGAGTCTCAAAACCAGGATGTCAGAGGTGGGACTCAAACCCAGGTCTTGTAGGCTCCAAATGCTGCCTTTCTGATGATTAATATTGTCAATGATGATAATATACTTTCTATTTTTAAAGAGAGAATAGAAATAGGCAAGAAGCTCTCAGGGAAATGATATACAGTCTCATATTTCCACAGGTCAAATTTCTCCCTTCCTCCCAGATTGTGAAACTTAAGGGAATCCCATTCTAATGAACACCATGATGACATGTGGCTCTGGAGAATGTGAACTCCCCAAATCTCCATGAATCATCCATGGCAACAGCCCTGATGATTTCATAGTGACTTTTCTGTTGAACGGAAAACCCATCCATCTCCATGTCAAAGACATGATTTAGTACAGAATATTTGAAATCTCAGTGTAGTTTAAGACATTCTTCTGCACTTCAGGAGGCAGGACCTGTACTTTTCTGGGTATTTTTCCCTGGATCTGAGGGGATGGGGGGGAGAAGTGAGTGGATATGGGGAAAACTCTTTTTCAAGAATGAGTGGGATGCTGACAAGGTCCTGAAAATAAGGCAGGTGCTGAGGTGTTTTCAATTCAACCAATATTTATTAAACACCTACTCTTTGCCAAGCACTATGCTAGGCACTGGGGACACAAAGCCAAAAATAAAACAGGCCCTGCCCACAAGGAGCTTCCATTCTATTAGTGGGAAAGAACAAACATCAAGCCCCAGAACTTGGAAACAACCAATAATAACAACCACCCTTCCCCATGGCATCCAGCCTTAGTCTCACATAACAGATCTTCATTACAAAACCTAATACAATGAAGCACCTTGGATGTCCTACTAAGTGACTAAAAGAGGAATCTACCTATTTGCTCAGCACACAGTAGGCATTTAATAGATGTTTGTTGAATTTTTTTTCTATTTCCCTCCCTCCTTTAAAGATACCATTAATACAACACATAAGATCAAAATAGATTCCTAGTTTGCTGTAGGTTTTATAAGTCAGACAAGATTAAAAATCTGGAGCTAGAAGAGACCTCAGAGGCCATCTAGTCCAACTCCCTCATATTACAGATGAGGAAACTGAAACCTGGAGAAATTCAGTGACTTGTCCAACATCTGAACATGGGTCTTCTAACTCCAAACCCAATGAACGCTCCTTCCACTGCCTTGAGGCAAAAGTGAAATATATGATGTGCTGCAGAAACAGAAACCCAAAGATTGGAAGGGACTTGCCCAGGGTCACCGAAGTAAGAGTTAGAAGAACCAGGATTCAAATCAAGATCGTCAGACTCCAGATGTAGTGGTCTTCCCACTTCTCCACTCTGCCTCCTCCTCAGGTCAAGAATAATGACTTGAAAATGGAAGTTTTCCAAAGAGGCACCTTGTTTGGTAGCTCTGGTTCTCCCCACAGATGGATAGCAAATGGTATTTACATAAAGAGATTTCCAATAGCCATGTGATGAGAGTGCTTGCTCACCCATAGACTGTTCCAGTGTGCTAACTGTGTCTCTCACACAAAATTCCAGTTTCCAAACTGAAGTTCTGTTCATATCCACATGGAAGGTTGGATGGCCCATTCCAAGTCTACTCCTGGGACAGCTGCCATGTTTCTCAGATGATTCTAAGAGGGGTTTGTTTTTTGTTTGTTTTAAAAGGCTAAAAAGGAAACCACTTTTATTTGATCTAATCAAGAATTTCACATCCTGGGGCCTGGCTGGGGGGAGGAGGAGTGGACAGGTGCAAAGCCTGTCTCTGTAGAAACAGCCCTTTGTTTTGTAAGGCAGATAAAAAGCAATATTTGTGCTCTCACATCCCAATAGGAGGGTCAGGCAGAAAAGGAAAATTTTTCTGCTTTTACCTTGTACCCCATTATCAACAACTTTTAAAATTAACCTTTACATGACAGAATAGTGTGGTATAAAATCCTGTTTTGTTCAACACATACATGCTGTGTTCTAGGGCATTTGGCACTATGCCCGCAGAAAATGCTGACTTTTAGATGTTAGAGTTCCATCCCGCACTGGAAGGGACCTTAGACATCAGTCATCCAGACCCTTCCTCTCCCTCCTTTTAAAGATGAGTCAACTTCCCCAAAGAAAGGAAGTGACTAGACAAGGGTCATACAGGAATCAGTGGCAGAACCAGGGTTCAAACCACGTCAACCTTTTCTGGCTCCAAATCCAGTGTTGGTCATACTGCACCACCTCAATCCTCAACAACATCCTTGAAAAGAAGTTTGAGTGTTTTGTCATTTGTCATTTAAAAGCTCACAAGCATTGCTTCCCCAGGCTCACTTTCTCTTGACCCCCCCCCCCACAATCAGTCTGATTCCTTGATGTTTTGCAGGATAAAGGAACTATCCGTCTATGCAGGATAGCATAGTAGAAAGAGCCCTGGCTCCAGAGTCAGAGGATCTGGGTTCAAATTTCTTCCTTGACGTTACTATTTGTGTGATATTAGGCAAGTGACCTAACCACCCTGGGCCTCAGTTTTCTTGTGATGGGATTACATGGTGGGATTATGCCTGAAGGCCCTTCTAACTCTGCAGCTATGATCCTATGGTCTGAGAGTCAAGAGAAAGAAGGGCTGAGGTTAGGAGTCAAGTGGACCTGGGTCATGGTTCTGGCTGCACTACTAAGCACTTGTGTGACCTTGGCCTTCAGTTTCCTCATCTGTAAAAGAAAGGGCTTGGATTGGATAAACTCTAAGGTTATGGCAGCTAAGTGGCACAGTGGGCCTAGAGGCAGGAAGACATGAGTTCAAATCCGATCTCACTAACTTAGCTATGTGACCCTGGACAACTCACTCTAACCTCTGTTTGTCTCAGTTTCCCCATCTGAACAATGGGAATGATAATAGCACCTACCTCCTGGGGTAATTTATGAGGATAAAATGAGATATTTGTAAAGGGTTTTACAAACCTTAAAGCTCTATGTGAACTCTAGTTGTTATTATTGATAGCTGTTAAAGGACCTTAAGGGTCATCTGGTCTAACTTCCTTACTTGACAGGTAAGGAAATGCCTAGCCCAAAGTCACACAGTCAGTGACAGAGAAGGGATTTGAAACCAAGGCCTCTGACTCCCAAACCAGGGCACTTTCCACTGTCCCATGCTGGATTCAAGTCCTGCCTCTGACACATACTAATTGTGTAGCCACGAACAAGTTACTTAACCTCTGGGTGTCCCTAAGCAACTCTCTAAGAGTAGGAATTACTGATCTCTGCTGATGGAAGAAGTTTCCCATGCTGAAGAAATCACAGCACTGGGCAAATTTTTTTAATGGAAGGGAGGAGGGAAGGAGAAAGAAAGAGAGAGGGAGAGAGAGAGAAGGAGAGAGAGAAAGAAGGGGGGGAGAGAGAAAGAGAGAGAGAGAGAAAGAAAGAAAGAAAGAAAGAAAGAAAGAAAGAAAGAAAGAAAGGAAGGAAGGAAGGAAGGAAGAAAGGAAGAAAGAAAAGGACAGAGGAAAGGAAAAAGGAAAGAAAAAAGGAAAGGAAAAAGGAAAGGAGAAGAAAGGAAAGGAGAGGAGAGGAAAAGACAGGAAAGGAGAGGAAAGGAGAGGAAAAGACAGGAAAGGAGAGGAAAGGAGAGAGAAAGAAAGAAGCTATTCACTCAGCCCCCAGGAAACTGTTACTTTCAAGTGTTTTAAGAGTGCAATTTACTTGTTTCATCTACCTCCAGACTAAAGGTTTGTACCACCTTCTGAACAAAGAAGTCAGATAAAGTGAAGGCATCTTCTCCATCTACCTAATTTTAATTGATAACTTTCAAGTCAAAGAAACTAGCAAACAAGAGAAGGCAGAGGGGACCCATCATGAGCTAACAATGCCACCCAACGTCTGCAGAGGCTTGTCACTTTAAGGTACCAGGACAACCGACATTTCATCTCATCCTCCCTCAAACCAGAGAGTGGAAACATTCTTCTCCTCATCTGACATAGGAGGAAAAGTGAGATGCAGGAAAGTGAAGGGATTTGCTCAAGGTCACCAAGCCAGTGCAGGGCAGAGTCTGGGGCCCCTGTCATTTTGTCTGGTGGGCTTTTCTCATTCCGCCATACTGATGCAGTATGTTGGATAGACACTGGACTTGGAGTCTGATGGCTGGGAGCCAAATCCAGGCACTGCCACTGAAGAGCTGTATGACCTGAATCAATCTCTCTGAGCCTCAGTTTTCCATTCTGTAAAAGAAAGAGGTTGGAATGGACGACCTCTAAGGTCCCTCTGAGTTCTAAATCTCCAATCCTACGATCCATACTGTTATTGTCCTCTTTTGAGAATGTCTGGGTCCTGATTACCAAAAGGCTGCTTCTAATTCAGCACACTGTGCAGTTGGACTCATGTTTTATTCAGAACAATCCATCCCAACACTTGGAGGAGTAAGTAAGAAATTCATTGAACAGTATAAACACCAAATATCCTCAGAAACTTGGGGCAAGGCAGAGAGAACATAAGAAAAAGTTCAAGTTTCACATGACTTTAATACCAATTCCAACAGTCCCAAAGGCTCTGATCTGATCCCACGCTGCTAGTCAAATACTGATCTATGGAAATAATCGGACTGATCATTTCATAACGTAGCAGCCAATGAATTCACTCTGCCTTCCAAAAGTTTCTCATGATCTCTTCTGGCCAAAGCTGATAAATGGAGAAAAGGAACCAAGAGAAAGAAAGAGAGAGCAATTGAATAGAAGAGGGACCCAGAAAACAGAGGGGAAAAGGTTGATGGAAAGCTCTAGCAGAGAGGGCTGTGACCATTGGCCTGAGGGTGAGCCCTGCAAGATCTTGGGGAGCTAACCCATGAGGATGCACCAAAAAACTTGATGAGGATCAATTAGCCACTTCACCAGGAAATTAAATCTATGCTTTTGGCAAGACTTGAAACAATTCACCACCTAGGGCAAAGCACCAGAGCATGCTAAGAATTCATGGTGGTGGAGAGCTGGGGTGTCACTTATTCAGGGGAATTACTCCTAGCAGCTAAACAGACACACCCTTCTTCACTTTTGAAATCTAAGTGGAAAGCTGAGTTCTAATTGTTCCTGAGGTATAGATCCCTTTAAAGGCTTGGATGCTTCTTTTGGCCACACCCAATACCAAATGGTTCAGCATTTAAAATAACTCAACCATTGAATTTCAAGTGGATTGTACAAGATAGTCTCTCCCTCTCTCTCTCTTCTCTTTCTCTCTCTCTTCTCTCTCTCTCTCTTCTTTCTCTCTCTCTTCTCTCTCTCTCTCTCTCTCTCTCTCTCTCTCTTTCTCTCTCTCTCTCACACACACACACACACTCACACACACACACAATAAGGTTATGAATATTGGTTTGACTCAAATTTAAAATATTTTCATGGCAGATCTAATATATTACACATAGATAGATCAGAATTTATTATCTGTGATTACGCAGGGGTGGGTGGGGTCAAATCTAAGGCCAATGTGAGATCACCTCTATTTTTTCCATATGAGGTAATATGGAGCTCTTTCTTAGGATCCAGCAGGGCCCTGCCGGTGGAAAACATGAATTGGCTTCAGTGAAGCTATCTAACGGTCATTCTGGGCCCCTGAAGCCCAATGAGGGTTCAGAATTCACTGCAAAGCCCTTTCATATTTTTGGCTTTTGGGCAGCTTGCCCAATTGGCAATCCAGAAGCTTCTGAACATCATTTCCTTGGATGTTTACCAAAAGAAAACAATCAGTCGTCTAGGATGACAGAAGAGAAATTTGGCGACTACTACTCCAAAAGGCATTAAAAAGCCAAGGGGCTCTTTAATTAAACTATAAATACCACATGGATTCCTGGGTATTTGGCAGTCCCAACTTTTTTCCTTTGTCTTTCTTCTTCTTCTTCTTTTTTTAAAATTTTTTTAAAATTTTTTGGCAAATTATGAAGGCATATGGCATCTTCTGGGCAAGGAGTATATCGGAGGCCTAGCTTGATATCCTGTGGTAAAAGTACATGTAGCCCAGGTCTTTGGGGGGCCTTTCTGAGGCACACACTTTATGGTCATTGTAAATCACCCATCTGCAAGGAAAACATAGAAGCAATGAATGTATTTACAGTTGATTCAAATCAAGGGAACTTTTTTCTCCCAGAATTAATTATTATTCACACAATAATAACAGCTGACATTTATATGACACAAGGTAATATGGAAAATGAGCACAGATTTAAAACTGGAAGAGCCCTCAGAGGCTTCCTTGTCTAGCCTCTTCATTCTATAGAGGAAGAAACTGAAGTCTAGGGAAACTGGGGGACTTGGAGGGAATTCCAGGGTCCTATATCAGTCAATATTTGAACCCAGGTTAAATGATCATTGCTCTCAAGCTTTGGAGGGACCTCATCAGCCATCTAATCCAATGTTCATGGAATCCTCATAGAGGATTAAGAGACAGCCAGTATGTGTCAGAGGCAAACTTCATAGTGCTTTGAAAATGGGAGCTATTCTCAAAGAGGCTGTCTGTCTTGCCTTTGCAAAGAGCAGTCCCATTCCAAGACCAGCCCCAAGTCACCAAGGTCGCTTGCTCCAGCACAGAGGTTATTTAGGTACACACAAGGCAAGGCTTCATAAGACAGCCTTTATGTGTGATTCCCTCTGAGTTGGTACTTACAACCCTTCTAGTTCTTGGAAGTTGGCCTTACACAGCTGCAGCGACCAAAAAATATGCCATCCTATTGCCAACCTGATGATAAGGATCTTCAAATTTAGCAATACTGGTCATTGGATTTTAGAGATGCCTTACATAGGGTCTTCCTGAAAACCTGACCAGCTTGGAAGAACCCACCAGACCTGGTGCTCTACAGGAAAAACCTTGGAGATTCTAGACCCTTTTTAATGCCCTGATGAGTTGAAAAGACCTGCCTTCAAATCCTGTCTCAGGCACTTAACTGTGTGATCCTGAGTAAGTTGCTTAATCACTGTCTGCCTCAGTTTCCTCATCTGTAAAATGGATAATAATACCTACCTCAAAAGGTTGAAAGAATTTATATAGAGAATTTTGAAAACCTTAAAAAGTTATATAAGTATTATCATCACCAACATTATTATTAAGCATCACAGAAGAACATCGTGGAGAAGAAAATCTAAACAACCATCTTAGAGGCAAAGATAGAGAGATCAAGGGAGGGAAAGGGAAGGAGGTGGAGGTGGAGACCCGTGATACCAAAAAAAAAGTGAAATAACTCCTACCTTCAGGGAACTTACACTTATCACTAAACAACCAACAGTGCCCAATAGTGAATGCGATTTGACTGAGCCAAGAACAGTTTCCAAAAGCTAAGCTCTTTTTCACTTTTCCAAGATGGACTCACCTGCCTTCCTTTTTGATATGACAAACATAATGGCCACTCATGGTGGACGGTCCCATGTGGCTGATGAACCCAAACAGCTCGTATCCTGTGAAAAAAGGTGAGGGGGTAAGGGGGTGAGTGGGGGGGGGGGGGGAGAGGGATAAATATAATTGAAGGACCAACATCCCCAGAAGTCACCTGTAGATATATGTTTCAGCAAACTATGGAATTTTTCACATGGGCTTCTACAGACGCTCAGCACTGCCCCCCCCCCCCCACCACCACCACCCCACTCTCTTATAGCACATTGGACAGTGCCCTGGAGTCCAAGTTAGGAGATCTGCTTTCCATCCACTTAGGCACTTTCCAGCTATATGACAATGTACAAGCCACTGAATCTCTCACAGCTTCAATTTCCTTATTTTTTTTAAATTAGGGTAATGATGGTACAATTCTTAAAGAGCCACAGATTTGAGTTACCACACCCACAAAACTGACCAAAAAAAATCAACCCAAATGATTCTGAATTCAACAGTGCCTGAAATGAAATACATGTGGCATGAACTACCAAGACATAGCTTAAACTAAATCTGCATATGCAAATATGTATATACATATACCCTGAGGCAAGCTGCCTCTAGAGGGAAAGGAGGGGAGAGAGAGATGGAGACAAAGAGATAGAGACAGAGAGAGGCAAAGATAGAGAGATCAAGGGAGGGAAAGGGAAGGAAATGGAGACCTGTGACACCAAAAAAAAGTGAAATAACCCCTAAATTCAGGGAACTTACACTCTGATAAGTCAAGAACATGTATATGTCTAGCTACTTTATTAGATTCCATTTAGTCTTGGACTGTACTTCTATATCCCCAGAATACCTAATGTAGTGCTTTACATAGGGTAGGTTTCCGACAAAACAGACACAAAGCAATCTTGGGTGAGGAGGCACCAATAGCTGGGCAACGAAAAAAGGCCTCCTTCAGAAGATTGCATGTGAGCTGTTGAACAGCACATGATGAAGGGTCAGCATCTCTGGGGCAAAGCACCTGAATTGTGGCTGGTTATATCAGCCAAATATCATCTAAGATGCCAAACAGACAAGCCCCAAGTCCAGTCAAGCCTCAAAAGACTCACCACTGCACATCAAGCATGACATAGGGAGCCTGAGATGCATTTTCTCCCCTTTTGGTTCAAAACCTCAGGCACACTCAGACAATCATAAAAGCAAACTAATTAAAAGGAAAATGTTTCCTTGGCATAAATCTAAGTCGTATAATTAAAATTAACAATGTTTATCAATACCAGCAACCATCAAATGCATTATTCAAGACCCCCTGCTAGAAGACAGCCCCAATAAGGAGACTGTAGCTCAGCTGATTTCCAAGGCTTTAATAGGCTCCAGAGATCTTAATGCACCTCCGTGCCCAAAAAGAAAATCAAAACAAATCAATCAGGGAAGCCACATCACACACACACACACACACACACACACACACACACACACACACACACACACTCACACACACACACACACACACACACACACAGCTGCCCTATTCCCTGTCCCCCATCTAGGTTTTCCCTCTAAATTAGTATATTTAAAGCCAGAGATGCAAGGCACAGTAGATAGAAAGAGGGACTAAGACTCAAGAAGACCTTTTTCAAGCCCCACATATGACACATAATGGCTATGTGATCCTGGGCAAGTCACCTTATCTCTTAGTGCCCCTGACAACTCGCCAAGACCATAAGGGAGTTTTCTTTTTGTTTGTTTTGTTTTGTTTTGTTTTGTTGCTTTTTGGAAGGGGGAAGACAGGGAACCTGGGGTTAGATGACTTGCCCAAGGTCACACAGCTAGTTTTTGTGTTAAGTGTCTGAGGCCACATTTGAACTCAGGTTTTCCTGACTCCAGGGCCAGTGCTCTATTCACTGCACCACCTAGCGGCCCTGGTAAAGGACATTTTCACACTGGGAATTCACTACACCAATAAAATCACAGATCCAAATTGGGGAAAAAAAAGCCAAGGGCATAAACTGTGATTGATTTCTTTTGACAGGGCTATTCTTCACTTAAAACAGATATCTCTACTCTGTTAATCTTTCCCACTTGGACAGCGTGTTCCAAAAACCTTAGTGCAACTTTAAGCTATTAAAGTTTAAAAATAGTTCTAGAAATAGTCTTAGTTTTAAAAATAACCATTAAAGCTCAAAACTACACTGAGTCTTTTGGGACACCCTGTAGCTGGCATATAAACAAAACAAAACAGCCCTGACTTCTAAACCCCTGGCTTACAAATGATCCTACTTACAAATGGCTATGCCAACTCTCCTGGACCATGGCATAATTTCTTCTCTCTCCTCTTTCTCCTTTCTCTCTCTGTCTCTGTCTTTCTCTCTCCCCCTCTCTCTCTCTCTCTCTCTCTCTCTCTCTCTCACACACACACACACACACACACACACACACACACACATCATAATCTCTGATGGAAAAACTTAGAATGTTAGAGATTTAGACTAAGTGGAGGAAGCAATCAAAAAAACAGGAATGGTAGAACAGACTGTCAGGAAGAACAGTTCTGTTATATGTTGGCCCTTGTTCAAAAGCATCTTCCTTCACATTGAGTTATTTTTCACTTTGCTTTGTGTTTTACTTCCTAAAATTCCACCAAAGAGAGATTCAATTGGGTTACCAAGGATCCTTCTTTAAAAACGTGGAATACTCCAGAGGCCCTTAAGCAGCTGCCAATCAGTCACACCTCAGTGTGATTTTTTTTCAGCCCTGTAATTTCACCAGTGTAGGGAACTCCGAGTGATTCCCCCTATGCTTGTGCAGATCTACCAGTTTTCTATAACTTACAGCCTTAAAAAGTTGCCTGGAATGCTGAGCAGATAAGTGACTTTCTCAGGGCCATGAAATTGAATGTATTCTCTCTGACTCCACAATCAGCTCTCCATCCACTACACCACTCTTCCTTTGGATATTAGGTGTCCTAGAAGCTTAGTCTAGATTCTCAAGCATACCTCTTCATTAAATGCTTCACTATTTCCACTTGTTTTTAAGAGAATGAGGACCCATGTTTTCAAGACCTGTCCAGGGTATTGCTATTTTACGGCCAGATACAGAAAGCCTAGAGTACAGAAACTCAGGACTACCACCCTGAGTTCCGAGCTTGGACAACCCTCTTCACCAATATTATAAATCACTGAATATCCACTTAAAACTTAAGAATATCAGAAATGGTTAATTGTTTTTAAAATGTAAGAAGATCTCCAAAAAATAAGATGAAATGACAATTATAGAGAAGTATGAGAAGACTTACATGAGATGATGCAAAGTGAAGTAAGTAAAACCACATAATCAGTATGTACAGCAAAACAAACAGAAAGACTAACAACAAAAATCAAACTCGATGCTATAATTCTAATGAACAAATTTGGTCCCAAAGACGACGAGACACGAAAAGGAACCTCCTGTCTTTGATGAGATGGAGTACTATGGGCATGGAACAGTCAGTCAGTCAATAAGTACTTACTGAGTCTCTGCTATGTACTGGCACCGTGCTCAGCACTGGGGATAGAAAGAAAGGCAAAAGACAGTCCCTGCCCTCAAGGAACTCACAATCTAATGAACTGACAACATTTGGTTTCGTTGATGTTGCTGAACTCTTTTTTTGTTCTTTGTTTTAAAAGATGAGCCCCTGAGAGGAATATTAGAGAGGGGTATATTAGGAAATATAAATAATGTAAACATAAAAGATATGGGTAATTTAGTTTATGTAAGAAAATGGTAGCAATATGATGAATATTACATATAAATATTATGCAATAAATAATATGCAATAATAGTAGACTACATCCCTCCAAAAATGCTATTCTACAAGTCACAGAATAATACTGTCTCTGAGGAATTAAAGCTATTAGTAACTCACAAGGCAGTGTGTGTGCTGAGTAACATGCAGCATATTGCTAGTGAGTAATTAATTACTCAGGACAAGTGGTATAAATGATGTGATCACACATACAACCAGAAAAAAATATGGACCAGTCATATAGCAAAAGCAAGAGGTAACTCATGGAAGGCCTCGGTGGAGCATGATATCCATACAGTGAAAAAATGTTTGGAGAAAGGGCCACAGTATTCATGGTGGACCCCTTGTAGGTGATTTGTGGGAGGCCATGGACAAGAATTGAATAGGATGAGAGCCATGAATAGATTAGATCACAAAGCCATCAGAGCATCTTTTTCTTCTTCTCAGCATTGAAAGATCAATCATAGATTCACAGGACAGACCCAGTAAAACTGACTCTAAATACTGAAAAATGTCATATTTCCCATTTTGAATTTTAAATGCCCTTCTTCCACATGAGAGGCCAGGAGGAATTAGGCTAGTACTATAATAATGGAATGGTCAGGTGCTTCTCCCCCTCTCCCTTTCTGAAAATAGGAATCAGGGTCTGGCATCATTACAGAACTGACCTCCTCCAACACTATCAATCTCCCTGCAAGCTGCATCTCTGGTATCTATTGAAAGCAGGCTCCTATATTATGCAAAGGATTTCTGCATTCCCCTCCCATACTGGAAAGCCTTCCTTTTAACCAAGAAAGTTTACAACCAGTGCACAGATGTGACTAGAATAACACAGAAGGGGTTCTGACTAATCACAACCTAATCACATTTTAGCTGCATTAGTAATCAGTGCTTTCTTTAAAAAAAAAAAAAAGCTTGCATTAAGTACAACAGAGAAACACATTTTGCAAATGGCAGAAGCCCTTAAAAGTCAGACTTGAATGCCTCACTTTCTACCCTTCCCCCTTTTTTTTGTTGCTTATAAGAAACTTAAAAAGCTGCCCCCAAAATGAGTGCAAAATGACAATGAATGGGCCCTTGTGCAGGACCTTCCTCTGCTGCCTTTCCCCCTATTCTCCAACAAGAAACAGAAAGCCATCATCTCTGAAAGTAAAAGGTGATCTCCAGCCATAAGTGGCAGGCCTTTGTTCAGGGAGCACATACAAAACCCCATCATAATAAATGTCTTTGCAGAAAGGAATGCTCACAAGGAAAACTTTCCTGTGATCATGCAGATAGTCCATGCTGACAGTACTTTTTCGATCTAGTACTGAGAATTCCCTCCAACGAAGAATTTCATAAAATAAATGCCATCTTTCCTCACTGTCTATAAGAGGCTCTCTAATTAAAGTACCCAAGTTCTTGTTCTTTTCAGAGTACTCTTCACTCATATTCCATGAAGGGCAGTCTGTAAAGCTGAGTCATAGCTAAGCTCTTCTCAATTCTTTGTTCTGCTAACAAGCAGCAATCATTCTTCACCAGTCCCTACCCTCCCCAGCAAAAAAAAAAAGTCACAACTACTCCCTAATGTGAAAAAAAAATCACAGCAATTCAGAAACCATCCATCTAAAGAAAACACAGCATCCTGATGAAAGAAACTAGAAGTGATGAATGAGTTTCTCTGTCTCCTACTGTTTGGAATTCAGGCAAGTCCTTGACTTACAGCAATTCTATTGACTTACCTGGCACAGCCCTGCCAATTACACAATTAAAACCAGATTAATAATTACGACACTCACAATAGGCAGTACGAAGATTATGCTGCCCCATAAATCTTCTCTCTGGTATATTACAATGCACTGGACACTATCCCCCCGACTCTGAGCTGCAAAAAGTCTCATCTCATCTTGTACAGCTCATCTCCTGAGTTTTGAATTTTAAATGCCCTTCTCCCACATGAGAGGGCAGGAGGAATTAAGCTAGTACTATAATAATGGAATGCTCAGGTGCTTCTCAGAGTTCTCAGCTTCTGGCCTCTAACTGTGCCCTCCAAGTCCCAAAGTTCCTCCTCCCCCGGTCTGGGCTGTTCCTCTCCTAGGAATCTCTTAAATAAGTAAAATTTAATAAAATTTCATGTGAATTATTACATTCTCTGCCTAATATATTAACATAAATATTGTATATCTTTATACTAGGCAGGATAAAAATATATGATTGAAAATTGAATAAGTATGGCACTTGAGGTCACTTCTATGAGACATCTATTAGCACTTAGAGAAGCAGAGATGCTTCAGCACCATGGCCAGTAGCCAAGACTCATTTAAGCATAACTACTAGTTTAACGCAGAAGACCTTTTCAGCTTATGGACATTTCACTACCACTGTGGCAATAAGAGGGCTAGATTTCACAGTATGCCAGCAGAAGTATTATTCTTAGGCTCCCAAGCACAGTCTTGGTATGAAGTAATTATATATCTCTATCTTCACTGACCTTTGCCATCTCTTCCCCCCCACCCAGGCTGGGACACTACCAAGCACCAGTCATAAGATCCTACATACCTGAGAGTGACACACAGACACAAAGTCTCTCACCCAGCTATTTCTCTTTTAGTCATTTCATTTGAGAAGAAACACAAAAGCATACACATGTCAAAGAATCTTCTTACAGAAAGCCAAATAATGCACTGGTACCCATTCCATAACCCAAAGCCACACAGGTCTTACTCTTGCAAAGAAATCCAGGCTGAAGAAAGACATCAAAATGGGCTAACCTAATTAAACAAATAGGCCTGAAATACCTCTTCCTCCTCTTAAATATACCCAGTAACTGTGTATCCCCACCCACCTCCCAACATTTCTGCTCACTAGAGAGTGATTTGGTCCCACCTGTTGCACCAGGACCAAATCACATCCCAACTGAGCCCCATTCTAAATGCTGGCCGTGGTGCTAAAAGAGCTCTTTTAATCACAACAGATCACAGTTTATCTGCCTCCAAGGTTTGTAACCTTGGTGTTTTCTTTGAGTCTTCCTGGAATGCTCTCATTATTCCGATTACTGATTTCTTCCCCCAACCCATTCTTTCAGGCAATACCAAGCTATGCTTTGTTTCACTCCCTACTTGCTGGCCAACTTCTCACCAGCTGAATCCTCCCCTACACACACACACACACACACACACACACACACACACACACACACACACACACACTCTCATGGAATCATCTCTGCCACTGCTCCTGGAAAGGGTATGTTAATCTAATCCCCTAATGACTCCATTCTTGATGGTATCCCTATAATGTTCTGGACCTAAATTTTCTTATCTAGCCACTGGCCCCCCATTCTCTTCCTATTAAGAATGTAAGCTCAAGGGCAACAATTGTTTTGCTTTTGTATTGTATCTCTTTAGCACAGGGCTTGGCACATGCTAAGTACTTAATAAATGATCTGCAATGGAATGGAAATGGAAAGCTGTGGATGCCCTACGATGTTATTTTCATGAGATTTGACCCCAGAGTGCCTTCTGGCACAAAGACCATCAGGACCCAAAGGATTAGTGAAGCTTTTTGAAACATTCAACTCTCAATTTAGTAGAGCATATGGGGCACACAGTAGGCCACCTACAACATTTTAATGCTACAAAGCTCTTTATGTACATTATTTTGCTTGGTCTTTATAACAACTATGAGCAACGTTATTTAGTCATTATCCCATTTTATAGATAAGTAAAGCAGAAGTAAGGTGTCTTGCCTGAAGTCTGACAGATAAGAAGTGAAATCACCAGATCCTGAACCCAGATCCTCCTGAATCTAAGTTTCCTGCTTTTTGTACCACATTACTTTTCATCTATAGCCAGCTATAAGTCTAGCAAATCACAAAGAAAGGGTATAGGCAAAATCACTGCCATCCATAAGTACTTTATTAAGTACTTACTGTATGTCGAGTACTGTGCTAAGTACTGGGGACAACAAAACCTTCCATCAAAGAACATACAAAGACAGTGTGGAAATAGCTATGTACATACAAGGTATATATACGGCAAATGGAAAATGATCTCAGATGGAAGGCACTGGCAGTGGAGAGAAGATTTATTGCAGAAGGTAGGATTTGACCGAAGTCAACTATTAAAAGCCTGAAGGAGACTTGGTGGTACCATCTGGCATCTTCAGAAGAAATCTAACATTTTAGCAGCCTACTGACTACTCTTATAAGAGCATTCTACCTGCCTCCAGTCTTCTATCTGCTTTACACCAGCTCCATCTTGTGGTTTGAAGAGTTTAAGTCCCTGTTCAAGAAGGCCAATCTCTAAAGGGAAATCCATTAGAGAAAAATTGATTAAGCAATGGGCTGATGGGCCATAGTGTATATAATAATAAATCCAGCAAAATGGATTAGGAAAGCCTTTGACCATTACGGTTTTCAGCAGGGCAAGAGGACCAATGATTTGCAGTAACACAAAAGCCCTGAAGTGAACATAGAATTCAGCAGGAATATGCCCCAGTCTAATCTAAAACTACTGAACAATCAGAGAAAAAGGCATATTTCATATGAATATAGAGATTTCCTCTTTGTTATACAGAATGGCTCTCTGGGAGGGGAGGGGGAGTCATCCAAAAGAAACTTGAGGCGATATTAAAGTAGATATGGATGAAAAAATTTTTAAAGACAAATTTCCTGGCTTCTTTGAGTTCTGCATCAAAAATTTATGTTGGCTCAAGATTCCTACATCACAATGTAGCACTATCCTTCCAATCTCCTGAGGTTTATAATCTCAGCATTTTCTTCAGTTCTTCCCTACCCCTCACCACACCTACACACACTCAGTTGTAAAACCTTATCATGTCTATGTCTACAATATCTCTCACATAGATAAACTCTTGTCTCTACTCACGTGACTAGCAGTTGAATCTAGGCCCTCATCATCTCCCATTTACATATTACAGTGGCCTTCTAACTGGTCTTCCACCTTCAAGTCTCTACCCATTCCAGTCCACCCTCCACAAAGCTGACAAAGAGACATGACCATGTCAATCTCTTACCCAATAATCCCTAGTGGCTCCCTATTGTCTCTATAATCAAAGTTAAACTCCTTTTTGACTTTTAAGGATAATGGGCCACAATCCTATCTTTCTATTCTCCTTATGCATCATTCCCCTTCCTGCAATCTATTAGCCAGCCAAATGGTTTTTTTCCTCTGTTTCTCATACATGACACTCCATCTTCCATCTCCACATTTTCCAGAGGAATGCACTTCCTCCTCAACTCAGCCTCAAAGAATCTCTCACTTCTTTCAAGGCACAGCTCAAACATCACTTTCTATACAAAGCCTTTCCTGATCTCCCCCTTTCCCCAATTGCTTGTGTTGTCCCTCCCTAACTGCATGTAACTACCCTGGATTCCATTACTTTCCACTTATATTATGCATATGATTATTTTGTCTATATTGATGTCAAAGTATATATTTGTCTACATGTCAAAACAGAAAATGTAACCCAATACATTATACTTTTAAAAAGTTGTTCAGGGTATAAAGAAGGTAAGTGAATTGGTCCATGGTCCCAAAGCCAGTATAGGCAAGGAAGTCTTCCTGAGGCAGCCCTATTCCGTTGGAGAGGAGCTGAAGTTACAGTTTTTCCTGACAGGACTCAATTTGCTTCTTTGTAACATCATCTGTTTGCTCCTGGTTTTACCTTGTGGAGACAAATAGAACATGCCTAATGCCTCTTCCACATAACAGCTTCTAAATTATTTGAAGGCAGTTTCAAGTCCCACCCAAACCTAATGGGAAGGAGGGAGGAAAGGAGGAGGGAGAAGAGAAAATAGGGAGGTAAAAGGGAAGGAAGGAAAAAAGGAAGGAGGAAGGGAAGAAAAAGAGGGAAGAAAAATAAAGGAGAGAATGGAGGTAAAAGGGAAAGAAAGGAGGAAGAAGGGAGGAAGGGAAGGAAGGGAAGAAAGGAGGGAGGGAAGATGGAAGGGAGGAAGGAGGAATGAAGGAAGAGAGGGATGAAGGGAAAGAGAGGGGGAAGGGAGGGATGAAGGGAGAGAGGAAAGGAGAGATGAAGGGAAAGAGGGAAGGAGGGAAAAAGAAAAAAGGAAGTAAAAGGAAGGAAGGAAGGAAAGAAAGAAAAATAGGGAAGAATAGAAGGAAGAAAAGAAGGTCTTTCCCTGAGATTTCCAATTTATGAATGTCCTTCCTAACGTCCAAGGTCACATTAGCTTCTTTGGTTAGCTTTTCATACATCTGCCTCCTGTTAATCTTGCAGTTCACTAAATCCCTCAGCTCTTCTTCAGAAAAACTGTGGTCCAACCATACCTCTCCAATCTCATACTTAGGAAGTTGATTTTTTGAGCCCAAGTGTAAAACTTTATATTTATCCCTTTAAATGGCATCTTACTAGAATCAGTCCAAAGTTCTAGCCTGTCTAGATTTCTTGTGGTCTCAACCCTGTCATCCGATATGCTAGTTATCCTCTTCCAACTTTTGTCACGCCTGAGGAGACGACTTACTTCCTGACCCGTCTCTCACTCTGGGACCGTCTGGCTTGGACTCCGAAATAATGTTAGCGTTGGCACTGTTTTCCATCTCCATCATGTGGGCAACGAATTCATTGTCCTCTTCCAGTTCAGGGTGGCTGAAGATCCAATCCAGGGCCCGCTCCAAATTGTGGTTCTATTGAAAGATACGGAAATATTGCTGTAATGTCTGCCACTCCTTTGAACCTTCAGGCATGACCTTTAAGGACAAGATGACCAACAGAGAGGGTGAAGGGGCTGCACTCATCAGCATTAAGTGCTTTCAAGCAATAACTTGGGTTCTATGGATGGAAGGCATGCTCAAGAGGCACTCTGTGAGTCTCCTGAGCAAAAGCTGTAATTAGATTCCCTGCTAAATGAGTCCCAGCACCATGTCAGCATTGAAATGACCACATCATTCTTGGTTCAGCATTGTATATGCTAATACTGACAAGAGACAGCCAAATGCCCTATAGGACAACAGCATTAACCTAAATGCCTCCCTTTGTAAAATCAGACCAATAATCACATGCAATGTACCTTGAAAATTCCACGAGGCTCTGAACTGAAACAGACGGTAAGTCCCATTTATGCATTTTAAGAGCCTCCTCTAAGTGCTAGAAGGAAGGGAGTAGAGCTGGAGACAGGCATCTCTGCCTCCATCATTCATCACTCATCCTTGGGTAAGTAAGCAGATTGCTTCTTACCAAAGTGGTGACTTCACCCCCTTTTGATCTCCCATACCATACATTTATCACCACCCAAGAAATTCCACAGTCAAGAGATCTAATGGAGACCAAGAAAGTAATCAGTGAAGGATTTATTAAATACCTACTCCATGGCAGACACTGGGCATATAAAGACAAAAATTAAACAGTCCTTGCCCTCAAGGAGTTTACATTCTATCAGGGGTAACAAGATACATACAAAATAAATACAAAGTGACTGAGCAGGAAGAAGAGGAGAGAGGAGGGAAGAGGAAGGGAGGGAAGGGGAAGGGAGGGGAAGGGAAGGGAGGGGACGGGAAGGGAGGAGAGGGGAGCAGAGGGGAGGAGAGGGGAAAGGAGGGGAGGAGAAGAGAGGTGACAAGTAACTAGGAAGGATCAGGAAAGGCTTCATCCAGAAGGGGCAGTTCAGCTGAGTCTTGAAGGAACTTTAAGAGATATAAGTGAGGAGGGAGATAATTCCAGGCATGGGAGACAGTCAATGACAAGGCACAGAAGCAGGAGTTGGAGGGTCATAAATACATAAGACCAAGAAGGTCTGTTTAACAAGAATGTAGAGTGCATGATGGTAAATGCTGCTAGAGCTAAAAAGGTAGGTTTGATTTCAGACTACGAAGAGCTCTAAATGCCAAACAGATGAGTTTATATTTGTCCTTGATGCAAAGGGAACCAGTGGAGAGAGGGAGGGAGGGAAGGAAACAAGCATTGTATTAAGTGCCTACTATGTGCAAATATTCTCCCGTTTGATCTTCACCACAACCCTGAGAAATAGCTGGTGCTGTTATCCCTATTTCAAAGTTGAAGAAACTGAGGAAGACAGTGGTTATGTGACTTGACCAGGATCACATAGCTATTAAGTGTATGAGGAGAGATTTGCACTCAGGTCTTCTTGAATCCAGGAATAATAATAGTAACAATGACAATAGATAGCATTTAGAGAGCACCTACTAAGTGCCAGGCACTATGCTGTGTTTTCCAAATATTATCTTATTTGATCCTCATGACAGCCTTAAGATATCAGTGCTGTTATTATCTCCATTTTACAGATCAGAAACCTGAGGCAAACAGGTGAAGTGACTTGCCCAAGGTCACACAACGGTAAATGTCAGAGCCTGAATTTGAACTCAAATCTTCCTGACTCCAGGTCCATTAAGCCACTTAGCTCTATAGATAGAGTATATTGCGTAGGCACCTTGTCAGGGAGAGACATGGTCAGCCCTGGGAAGGTCAAGGCAGAGGAGAAAGTCAGGTCAGAAAAAAAAAGACTAAATCAACCTCTGAGTCAGAAAACTTAGGTTAAGAACTTGCTTTTAATACTTACTCTAACACATGACATGTGGTTCTAGGTAAGTCCCTGTGCCTCCTCAGTTTCCTCATGTGTAAAATAAAAATAGTTGCCTGTCCCACCTACCTCACAGGACTATTGTGAGCAAAGAATCTCAAAAATCTTAAAGCTTTACGTAAATACGCATTGCTACTGTTTTGATTATTATTACTACTACTGCTGCAACTAACTACTATCACTATAACTACCACTACCACAGTTACTAGTACTACTAGTACAACCACTATTAGTAGTAGTAGTACTACCACTACTACTACAGCAACTACTACTAATACAGTGACAACTACGACTTCTACAAGTAGCACGACCATTTACTACTACAACTACAACTCACTACTACTATAACGACTTGTATTACTACAACCAGTACTACCACAATTAGTACTACTACTATTACAATTACTACTACCACATCTACTAGTACTATCACTACTACAACTACAACAATTAGTACTACCACTTTAATAACTACTCTACAATGACTACTACTATAACTCTTCCTCTCCCTCCTCCTTCTCTTCTTCTTCCTCCTACTACTGCTACTAAGGAAGGAAATAGTGAACTTCAACTGCTAAGATCCACGCTGAACTTGGCAGCAGATGGGGCAGTCAAATGGACAAGCCAAGGATCACAGGATCATAGTTTAGACATAGAAGATTTTTATATATATATATATATGTATATATATATGTATATATATATATATGTATATATATGTGTGTGTGTGTATATATATATATATACACACACACACATATATATATATATATATATATATATATATATATACACATATATATATACACATATGAAAAGTGGACCATACGTGCAGCAGAGAGTCACCAAATCTCATAGAACTTCGGAGATAACAGGGACCTTGGCAGCCACATGGTCAAACCCATACCCAAAAAAGAATCCCTGCTCTAACAAATTCAACAAGTGGTCGTCCTGCCTCTACATGAAGACCTCCAGTAAGTGGAGGTCTGTGTTCTGAGGTGGCCCATACGATTGCTGGACAGCTTCAATTGTTAGAAAGTTTTTCTCTATCACAAAGCTCAAATTTGCCTCTGCAACATTCTGTCCAATACTCCTGGTTCTGGCTTGGACTCTCGCAGGGCCACTCCAAGTTCTCCTATGTAGTTAATTCAATCTGTGCCCTCTTTCATGTAACATCCCTTAAAACACTTGAAGATAGGAATGTGGAATTCCTGGTTCCTTAGGCAGATCTCCTTCACACCCAATTGCCATAAGGCATAAAGAGAACCGGAAATGAACTGGATAAAATTCTTCTGACACAGTTTCTTAAGATGCAGCTTCTGGGAGACTATGTAAAAGAGGATTTTCATTCTATTCCCTTAGTCCTCAGATCAATAAGTGTTTGTTTAGTGGGAAATGAATCTAAAATGTGTGATATTCCAAATTCACTATTTAGTTAAATTGTGTTATTCCCAGCAAATCTCAGAAATGAGCGATCACTTTTTCCAGGACCACTTAAGAGAAAGGTGATCCTTGAGGACAGAGACTTTTTTATTTTGTCTTTGTATCCTTCATGTCAAGTACAGCGCTTTGCAGATAGAAGATGCCTAATAAATGCTAACTGACTTGGAGAGGATTTGGATTCCTTCCACCTCTCTGGCTCCATTCTCCACATTTCTAACACTAATAGGCTTGGGAGCATTAAATTTCCCTCTGGAAATTCCTAAACTGAAGAATATAGAAGAGAAATAAAGGAGTTCCAATAGGAAACCTGGAATTATTGAATATTATTCTTGGGTTCCTCAAAACTCTCAAATGCTTCTGAGGAGACCAACAAGTTACCCTTAAGGGAAGAAAACCATGTATCTACTTACTGTAGCCCTTAATGCCTGAATGGCCTGGTTCCTCTGGAAGCCCATGGAGGTGATGATGGCTACAATTTCTTCTGGAGGCTGGTTATCCAATCCAATAGCACCAAAAGCAGTGGCCCCCATAGTAGCACTTCCTCCAAAACCAGGCAAGGATAGTGGTTCGGCAAAATCTATGGTAGAAGAACATATTCAAGCCTTCTCTTTTGGGGTACATTAGGAAAAAAAAGTAAAACACAGAACATATTGTCCTTTTCGACTGCCTAGGCTAAGCTCACCTGTATCAAACTGTGAGGATATTTTTGGATAAACCCTAGCAGAATCTAGGGAAAGGAAGTGCCATCAGTCATTGGAAAGTCACTCTTGTTTCAAGAAAATAGTTCTATATTTGCAACAGACTTCACAATAATGGGCTTCAGCATTATTATTCATGATTTAAAAATTACCTACCAGGCTCTTCCATATGGCCAATGATCCAGTTAAAGGCCACCTCGGGTCCCATGTTTCCAGTATAGTACACAGCTTTCCGACATGCCTCCAGAGGGAAACCCATCTCTGCCAGCTGCATCACAGAGGATTCATCAATGTCTGGTGCTGCAAAACAAAACACGCTATTCCAGCATGAAGCATGCGTGAACTTTGCCCACTTCTCACTCCCTGTGCATTTCTTCTCTACCTCATCAGCTGCTACTCCCTAACCACACACCACCCAAAGACAATTTTTCAACTTTGCTCATTTACTATAACCATTTAGGCCTCATCTATACCTCTGGTATGGAATAGGGAATTGTGGGAATTATTGGAATAACAACCAAAAATCCTCATATTTATACAGCACTTTACATTAGTCAATCAACATGAATTTATTAGATACCTATTATGTTCTAGGCATCATACAAGGCAATAGGAATTCAAATACAAAAAATGAAATAATCCTTAATCTTAGGGAGTTTGTATCATAACCTCATTAGATCCCTCACAACAACTGTATGAGATAAGTGCTCTCCTTGCACATTTATAGCTAAAGAAACTGATGCTCAGAAAAGTTACATGACTTGCCCAGGGTCACACACAGCTAATAAATATGTGAGGCCAGACTCCGACTTAGATTGTCTTCCTGACTCCAAGACTTACATTCTATTCACTGCAAAGCCCTCTCTTGAGCAAAAAATAACAACCCCTTCAAACATTAAGTGCCTTTGCTCCTGGTCTACAAAATGGAACTGTTGGTGGCATTTGTTTAAAAAAAAAGTTTTTATCTTCTCATGTGATCCCAAGGCAGTGTGGTTAGCAGATAAAGAGATGATCTTGGAGTCATGACAACCTGAGTTTGAGTCCTGCCCCCAAGGACTGGAATATGTGGCCCTGAGCAAGTCACTTAACCTCTGTTTGCCTTAATCCACTGGAGAAGGAAATGGCAAACTACTCCAGTATCTTGGCCAAGAAAACCCCTTGGGGAGCACTAGCATGCTATGGTCCATGGGGTCACAGTCAGACATAACTGAACAACAATAGAAAGTCCTAGGTAAAACATTTCTCTAAGCATTTTAAATTTTAAAATCTCAAACCAGGGAGGGGGAAGAGAAGAAAGGAGATGAAATAAACAGCACAATGATTTGGTCCTGCGTGGCCAATTTCTTATATAGTCCATATGTTCAAATGATGGCAGTGGTAAACACCCAGACCTTTAAATCAGCAATGAAAATAGTTTATACAATTATACACCACAGGGTGGCTTTGCAGGGGGAGGAAAAAACAGTCCTTAATACTGTGTGAATAACAGCTCCTCTTCCTAATTAACCATAAATGCTTTGACTAATTAAAGCATTTCTTTTTTAGAATACCCAAGAGTATTAGCTCATACAAGGAAGGGACCAAAAAAGTGGAACAGATTAACAAATATTAAAAATGGAACCAATATATTTCAGAATACAAATGAGTCAGCAAAAATATAGACATTGCAGGGTTTGTGGGGAGACAGCTGGTCTCAAAACTAGGAAGTCTGGGGTTCGAGTGCCGCCTCTGACACCCACTGGCCATGTAAAACTCAGGCACTCAGCCTCTAGGAGACTAAGCCAAGAAGTGGCAGAGAGAGTGCACACCAGCACTGGTCTTAGTTCCTCACAAGGAAAACCCTACTTCAATGAACTCACAAGCTCAGCCCCTGTCCCGACCCTTAATAAATCAGGCATCAAATCCCAGAATCCACGTTGCCCCTTACTAGTAAGCTGAGCTGCTCAGAGAAGACATGAGGCCCTCCATGGCCAGGAACCCCAGGACTGTCTAACCTACTTATGTGCAGGCTGTTACAGGAAACTGGCCTGCTCATGAAGGGTGAGTGAAGAAAGGGATTTAGAATTGATAGAAACCTTTCACTTAGAAATCATACAACATTTTACATAAGCAGGCTACCAGTGTGGCTTCTGCACTTTTGGAGGTGTCATGCCAGGGGCAGAGAAAGCGGCAAATGTAAAGCAGTCAAAATGACCAGGGGAGAGGAGGGGAAATGTGGAAATAACGTAGAGCAAGTTGTGGGGAGAGGGACCCAGAATTTTTGTTGTGCCAAAGAAATTGACTCAGCAGAAACTCTCTTTCTTAGACCTATGGAATATGGACTTTTCCCTCAACAAAGAAGGGATTTTGTAACTGGAGATATGCCTTGTTCAACAGTAATTAGATTTAACCCCAAAAAAGGTTTGCTGTCTCGTGGACAGAAAGGCAACTATTCTATCAAGTACTAGACTCTGTTCTTCACTATTAAACTACAAACTATATGAAGGTAAGGCCTATATGTAATCTAAACCCTGTACCTCAGCCTGTGCAGTGTTCTGTATATAGTCAGTGTTTAATGAATGTTTGCGGATTTGTAAAAATTTTTGTTGTCGAATAGAAAATGATAGGTGGGCCCCATGTGGAGAATTCATGGGCAAACCATAGATAAGTCACACATGATGAGCATTTGAATGGAAACTTTTCCAGAGCAGGGACTATTTTTGTTCTTTCACTGCCATCTCCAGGGTTTAGCAGCACCTGGCCCATAGCAGACATTTAATAAATGCGTATGGGCAGGCATGGATAGGTTTTAATCTATACCACTGGAAGGAGTAACCAGGGGTATGCAGGTAAATGTTAAAAAAAACGTGCATGGGATACCCTTTTAAGCTCAATCTGCATTTTCTACAGCATCTTCTTAAGCCTACTCTAGCTGATCCACAAAACAATAAATCAAGCCCTGGATTTGTGGCATTTGCTGATTTCTGAAGCGGAAATGTTCACGGAAATTGGTCCTTAGAAGCCAGTATGAGCTGGTTCCAGCATACCCCAGGGGGAGTGACAATATTCATGACACAGGAGAGCCAGGGGTCTTGTGAAAGGTAAAACTAGAAGAGTTGCTATATTATTCAAAGCTCTGTTAGGTGTTCAATTCAACAAGCATTATGAAACACTGCCTATGTGCCAGGTCCTGAGGTAGGCATGGGGATACAAAGACAAAATATGAAATAATCTTGCCCTCAAGAAGCTTGTATTTTACTATCTTACTATGACACTGCTGATTGGCAGTTTTAGTTCCTCATTAGGAAAGCCCTACCTTAATGAACTCACAAGCTCAGCCCCTACCCCAATCCCTAATAAATCAGGCATTAAATCCCCAATGAACAACTGAGGCAGCAATACAAAATTCCTTAAAGGAGAAAAGCTACATATGTGTGAGTACCAAGACAATTCAGGGAAATAAAGCTCAATAGCCAAACTAAGCACTATGGAGGGAAAATAATGAGATACTTACGTTCCATATAATGGTTCATCAATCGATCTGAAATTTAAGAAAAGGAGAAAATGAGACCAAATCATACCATCATGCATAAATGGAAGGGGAAAAAATGTCAGCATCAAAACGTTCTTTATTAAAACATCCAGGCCCTAAAGCTTCATACAGCTCTGCACAATTCTATACCAACAATACAATCCTCATGGTAATAAGCGGCAATACATAAAGGTAATGAGTGAGAATAATGAGTTTAGGGAGCTTAGACCAGATCAAACGTGGTGTTCAGAAGAACAGGCTAATGAACTCAACAGTTTTTCTCTTTTAAGCGTTTCTAAGAACTCTACATAATTACGAACCCAGGTCTCTGCTATAAGCACCATAGGGATAGACATGAGGGATATGAACAACTAAACTACCTTATGTATCTCCAAAGCCTGTATTGATTTCTTCTTTCTCTAATTTCTGTGATCGTTGTGGTTGCCATGTAATCAGAACCGATTATATCCTGCCCTACTTTTTACTTAACTTGAACCAAACAATTTAACTTTCTTAAAATCAAGATATTTTAAGTATGCTAGATTTGGAGTTCACATCCTAGACCTTCCATTTAATACCTATATGACCGTAAGCAGGTCCATTCCCCTATACAGCCCTCAGTTTCCTTCTCTGTAAGGTTGGATTGGACACCTTCTGAGCTCCTTTCCAGTTTTTTATCTATAATCCTGTAATCTTATCTCCACCCCTCTTTAGGCCTGATTTTCCTCATTTGTAAAATGAAGGCATGGGGAGGGACAGACTAGATGGCCTCTGATATAGATTGTTAAACTACAAATGGAAACATGATTGTTGGCAGAAAACATTCTGTGAAGGATCCCGAAGAGGTGACAAAGTAGGTAGAGGACCAGGCCTGGAGTCAGGAAAATTCATCTTCCTGAGGTCAAATCTGACGTTATTCACTTCCTGGGCAAGTCACTTAACCCTCTTTGCCTCAGTTTCCTCATCTGTAAAATGAGCTGGAGAAGGAGATGGCAAACCAGTCTAGTATCTATGCCAAGAAAACCTAACGGGGGTCACAAAACCTAATGGGGGTCAGACATGACTGAAAATGACTGAACGACAACAAGTGTATGCATGTACATAAAGTTGTAGAATTCTTTGTCTTGATTTTGTTCTTATTTGTAAATGTAAACTGCCTTCTTTTTGCATATCAAATTTGGAGTTGTTAGGAAATGGAAAGAGAAAGTTTGAACATGTCAATAACATTTGCATAACTATATAACTAAATCTTTACTGCATAAAGAATGTTTTAAAAAAATCTAGGATTCTTATTTTCAATGTATTACTGCCAAGTCATGAACAACCATATATCTCTTATTTACTTTTTGAGTGATTTTCAACTTAAATTCTTCAGAGACTGCAGTGTTCCATCATTCACAGCCATAAAATAGCATGAGAATATGGATGTTTGAAAAATGGGCCTTTAAGAAATGTAGCAATCATATGATAAAGTGCTTTATATCACTAATAATTAGAAGATTGTAAAATGAAAGTAACTCTGAGGTTCTACCTTAATCCCATCAGATTAGAAAAAAAAAAGACCAGTGTTGTAAGATCCGTAGAGAAACATGCATAATGATACATGGTTGGTGGAGCTGTTGAATCAGTCTATTCATTCTAGAAAGCCATTTGGAACTGACCAAAAAATTACTTCAACTGTGTTATGTCCTTTAACCCACTGATACCACTATTAGGCTGATACCAAAAAGAGATCAAAGGAAAAAGAAAAGGATCTATACACAGAAAAACATATACAGCAATTGTTTTTTGTAATGGCAAGGAACTGGAAACTAAGGGGTTCCATCAACTGGGCAAGAGCTGAGCAAATTCTAGTATAAGGATGTAAGAAAACACTGTGGTATTGTAAGAAATGATGAGATGGATGGTTCAGAGAAACCCGGGAAGAGTTGTAGGAATCAATGCAGAGTAATGTGAAAAGAAGTAGGAAAATAATTTATACAACAACAAAAGCAACATAAAGGCAAACAATTTGGAAAGATTTAAGAGTTCTGATCAATATGCTGAACACCCACTATTCCCAAGGACTAATGATGAAGAACTCCACCCCTCCTCCTGGCAGGAGGTAGACTCCAAACGCAGAACACAACATGCATTTCTGGACGTGGCTGATCAAAGCAGGAAATTATTTTGCTTAACTACGAATAATTATCACAAAAGTTTAATTTTTCTTTTCTTTTTTCTAGTGGCAGGCAGGGGGGTAATGGGAGAGAAAAGACATGCTTATTAATTGAAAAAAGTTTTAAAGTAAATAAAAGATGGGTTTTCATGTTAGGGATAAATCTGAGGTCATTAAAAATTTTTGCAGCATTTCAACCCGCTTTCTTCCTGTTGCTGAATTCTGGGCCCAGATCATTATTTATTTGTAGAGTATGTCAAAAACATATTATATATGCATGTACATATGTCTGTGTGTATATGTATGTATATATATATATACATACGTGTACATGCACACTTACACTCTTTTTTGGAGGAGGTAAGGCAAGGCAGTTGGGGTTAAGTGACTTGCCCAAGGTTACACAGCTAGTAAGTGTCAAGTGTCTAGGGCCATATTTGAATTCAAATCCTCCTGACTTCAGGGCCGGTGCTGTATTCACTGTGCCACAGTGACTCAGTTCCATAAGTTATCCATCTCATGGTTGGGATAACAGTCGTTCTTCAATTCAATTCCAAAACAATTCAATAAACATTTACTAAGTGCCTCCCATGTATTAAGCACCACGCTAAGTGCCTGATGTTCCTTCTATATGGACAGCTGGTCTAAAGGGCATCCTCAAAGAAACGTAAGCCATACAGCAAGAACAGATCCCTGATGGACACTTGCCAAGGCTCTAACAGTATCTTCATCATATCAAGAAAATGTGAAGAAGATGCCCAGCACACTGGGTGGACTCCATGGCAAACTTGCATGAATGACAGTTACAAAGAACAGTCATGCATGCCTCAGTTGCAATCTGTATCACGGAAGGTAATACCCCCATCAATGAAATCCTGTGTCCATTGGAATAGATAGGTCCCAAAGCTGATACACAGAATACCACCTTGTTTGGTAGCTATTCTACATAGGCTTTCATCTTATCTTCTTTGCTAGCTTGTAAGCTCCCTGAAGACATATTCCATATCTTATGTGAAGGTGGCAAATGGAATTAACAGATGAGGAAACCAAGGCCTACTGAAGCGACTTGTCCAAGGTCACACTAAGTGACAGAGGTGGAATTTGGACTCAGGTCCTCCATCTCTGAATCTAGGGCTCTTCCTACTGTCCAACATTGCCTCCTACTTCAAGTTGCATATTCTGTTGGGTCCCCCCCCCCCCACTCAGAACAGCATCAGCTCCTCTACATCTCCACATACAATGAAAACACAATCCTTAGACCAGGGGTGTGGAACCTGCGGCCCTGAGGCCACATATGGCTCTCTAGATTCTCAGGTGTGGCCCTCTGACTGAATCCAAACTCCTTTTATTAAAGTTTGGATTCAGTCAAAGTGCGGCACTTGAGGACCTAGAGGGCCACAGTTCCCCACCCCTTCCTTAGACTATGGCCCCAGGACTGTATCAGTGGAAATGCAGAGAAAAGGACAACAGTGACAGCCGATCCTCGGGCCTCAAAGAGCCTAAGTGCTTTTGTAAACAAAAATAACCAACACAAATGAAGGCTTTTCACGGCATCGGACTGTCTCACCTGGGCTGGCAGCGTGGCAGCCACTCAACGGCCCAATTCTGTGCCGACCGGCACAGAAAGGCTGCCCTGCTCTGCTTCTGCCCTGTGCTGGCC
>CM053580.1:33964028-33981640 GCA_028627135.1 Pseudochirops cupreus | reverse complement strand
CTCTCTCTCTCTCTCTCTCCCTCTCTCTCTCTCTTTCTCTCTCTCTTTCTTCCCTCCCTCCTCCGGAGACTCATCATAATAATTCCAAACTTAGTGAGGACACCTGATTGGCTTAACCTAAATGCATCTCAGACCTCCCAAGCTCAAGCAATCCACCATCCTCAGCCTCCTGTAGTTCCAAGTGGTAACAGGCCTACTCCACCACACCCAACTGAAAGACTAATTTTTTTTGACCAATCCAATTCTACCAGCTCATCTTGCCCACTCCTCACCACATCTGCACCTTCTCTTCCCTTGCCCATTTTTCCTATTTCCCACTATGTGCAAATCATGACCCTACCCTATAACAAGCTGCCAGAGAACCAGAGGTATCTGGCTAAGGAAAGAGGGGAGGGAAAGAACATCTTCCTGGTTGTGGAAAGTACCTTTAGGGTCATCAGGAATGACTATTGGGGGAGCAATGTCTGGAAGCTCTTCCTCTCCAGGCTGTAACCCTGTGGCTCTGAGATGATTAATATCAAGGAGGTCTGGCATGTCAATGGAAACATCTGTAAAAGGAAAAGCATCTTTCACTTAGAGATTTCCCCAAAGTGCTCACCCACCCCTAGTATAAAGTTAGCATCCTCAACTCAGCATGCATATTGACCAGTTGTAGCTTAGGGGGCCATGGATTTATAGATTCAGAGCTGGGACTTTAGAGGTCAGTCTTCTCCTGACCCCCTACCACCATTTAACAGGACCCAAGGGATAGAAAAATCAAGTGACTTGCCAGGATCCTACAGCTAGAAAGTGGCTGGGGCAGGATTCAAACTCATGACCTCCCCACAACCACCAAATGTCTTTGTCTTTTAGATGTGGAATCTTTCAAATATGAATTCCAGTTTTCAAAGTCCTCAAATCAGTTGTTATTGCAGTGGTTAACACAAACATATCAATTTTCCAAAGCACTGCTATTTGCTCTTTCACTTTTTTCCCCAAAGTACAGAGGAGGGAGATCATAGGATCATAGATATTGCACTAGGATGGACCTTTGCGGTCATCTGGTCCAACCCTTTCATGTTAAAGATAAGGAAACTGAGATCCAGAGAAGATACATGATTCCTTCTATTTGTGGGTTTAACTAGATAACCACTGAACTCCCTTTCAACTCTCGAATTCTCTGACTTGCCCAAAGCTACACCAGTAGCAAGTGGCAATGAGATTTGAATCCAGGCCATCTTATTCCAAACCCAACACTCTTTCCACTAGCCATATTGTTCTGGATGGCTCTGTGATTTCAACAATGTGGGGAATTCTCAGTACAGAAACTCCTTCCACCAATTCAGATCAGCAATTAATCCACACATAACCTATAGGCTTAGAAAGAGACTTGGAATACTAAAGGACTTGCCCACGGCCACTCATCAGAATGTGTGTGAGTCAGGGCTCAAAGTCAGGTCTTCCTGCTCTATAGCTGGTCCTTCATCCCACTAGGACACATACTTTCTCACTATTTAACTTATTAAGTTATAGTATGAAAAACACTTGGCTTTAAATTTTAGAGCAAGACTGATTTCTTAGGTAAACAAAAACAAAAAATAAAACCCTAGACATAGAGGTGAACCCTATCTCCATTCAAATTTTCCAACTGTGGTATGCAGCTGACCCTGGTTTCCCAATGACTCTGGCAAGGTATACCAGGTCAGAAAGGCATCAAGGATGGACCTAGTGAGAATGGATGATTCTGTTGCAAGGGCCAGCTTAGCTAATTTGGAGACCAGTCCAACTACCAGATTAACCAGTAGTGAATGAGTTTTTTCCATCCAGAGAAACTCCCAGAGGCCACCTCTGGAGGCACAAAAGGGTGCTAACCTGCATCGGTAGAGTAACACCAGCAATAAAACCAGACGCATGAAATAAATGTGTCCTGCTTAATCTTGCATATTGGCTACAGAAGAAAAAAAAATATGAGGTGAAACAATGTTACATGGGGTCCTAAGAACTACGGGAAAAACTAGAGTAATTTGCATCTCATGGTAACTAACTAAACATTACAACAGAATTTAAGGGTATTCTGGTAGGATTTGGTTAGAAAAAGCATCACCAAGAGAATCACAAAATGATGACGGTCAGGGCAACATTAAGTGAGGTATTGTTTACCTGGTATTGAAGGATAACATTTTGATGTTAAATGCCTAAACCCTGCTCTCAATTCTAACTTCCAAGGGAAGTGAAGGAAACTTTTAGGAAAAACAAAAATCTATGGCCAAATATCTAAAACACTGACCACCCTTGTTCTTTCTCCCTAAGAAGTGAAGAAAAGGAAAAGGAAAAAAGATCTGGAATTGATGCCTATCCATACTGTCTGTGTTGATGGACTGTGCTGTCATCAAGGGGAACTCTCCCTGCTAATACAGGTCATAACCACCTATGACTTAGGAGATCACAGAATTAATTTAATAGGATCATAGGTGGACATCCGGGCAGGACCTTGAAGGCAACTGAACCTGACTCCTTGAGTTTACAGATGAAGAAACTGAGGCACAGGAAAGCTAGATGACTTGTCCAGGGTTACACAGCTATTAAGTGTCTGAGTCAGGATCTGAATTCTTGGGAGGAGGAGAGGAAGAGGGCAATATATATACACAGATAAACAGGTGAGCCTAAGAGATAAAATGGACTGAATTGGGCTAATTTCTCTCCTGATAAAATTCAAGAGTAAAGAAGAAGTTAGACCAGAGACTGCAGGTTCTGCTTTATATGGGGGGGGTTCCTTTTTTCCACTCCTCAGACCAATCATTCCACAAAATAGTAATAGAGCAAAGCACTCGGGACAAACATTTAACATTCATTTCACATGCATGCATGCACTTACGTGTGCACATACACATATACACACTCTGCTTTAAAAGGGAAGGAGGAAAACAAAGACTTTCATGCAGCCAGTTCCTCTAGCCTGGGCACACCACATCTCCCCACCCAAGCCGCTCAGACTCATTCACACACCAGGTTTCCAAACCAACATTTTAAGCAAAAGCATGCAAAAAATACCTACCAAACTTTTTGGGAACCCAGTCAAGACCAAAAGTGAACTTCTTTATCTGTACTACCAAGTACTCAGGGAATGAGGCAAAGCGAGATGTTCTGGGAAACACAAGTAAATTAGATCAATGACATAAGGCAACGAGAATCATGAACACACAGCCTCTCAAGCTGCCCAGACTTGATGGCAGCCGTACCCAACAGGACCAGTGACTGGCCTGAACCAGGTATATCTATGAGAAGGAAGAGGAAACCACACACACACACACACACACACACACGCACACACACACACACAGTCTCACACCCACACTTTCTATTATCTGTCTACCTCTCTGGCAGAAGCCTTGAGGATATGCCCTAACCAGCCTAAAGGTCAGGTCCCCTCTGTTTGATGCCTTCAGATTTAAAAAAAAAATAGTATTAAATCATGCACCCACTATGTGCCAGGCAATGTATAAGTGTACACATTGTGTAAAGGAAACCTGTCCCTGCCTTCTACAAGCTGACATCCTAGTTATCCCAGCATATGTGGCATCAGGTATTTCTCAAGGTGAAAGGCAGGGTTGACAGCAGATAGAAAGCTAGCCTGGAAATAAAGACAGCCTCATGCTGACCCTGACCAGATCCAGTCCCAATCTAGTCCCCACCTCTCCTTTCCATAATAATTCACTCCTCTATAGTGTTTTAAAATTTACAAAGCACTTCCCCCAAAGCAACCCTGTGATGGGATTATACAGGTATTGTCCCCGTTTCAGAGATGAGGGAACTGAGATGCAAAGAGGTGACCCGTTCAAGTATTTTAAGATCCTAGGACCCTAAATCTGGCTCTGGAAAGGCTTAGAAGCCCCTCTGGTCCAGTTCCCTTATTTTATATCACCAGAGAGGTTGTATAACTTGCTCAAAGTAAGGAACAGAGACAGAATTGGAATCTGGGTTCTCTGAAGTCCTAAGCAATTGTCTGTCCATTACACCAGGTTGCCTTTCAGAAAACCTCAGAGTCAGGACTTGAAACTAGGTCTTCTAATTCAAAATATCATGAACTTTTCACCATATCATGAGGTACATTCAGTGCTTTAAGTCATTGTGATAAATGAAAAATACATCAACATCTCAGGACTGAAGCCCTTTAATTCAGCAAAGAGCTTCTACTAAAGTCCTGTTTCCACGTCTACCTGGACTGTGTAAGGGACTCCAGGCTCCTAAGGCCTGTACTTGCAGAATGCAAAGTCAGCAAGACCTACCAAACTGGAAAGGCTTTGACTTGAGGCCCAGTGACCAAACAACTGGAAGCGTGTGGTCTTGGACTCACCCAACTAAGTGTGGAAAGGCTCATCACTAAATGAAGACTCTAGGCACCAAAGAGACTCATTCAGACGGTTTGCTGAGGCCTGGGGAGGGATTTCAGTCTGCACAAGTGGATGGAACAAAGAGAAGTCATAAATTGTTCACTTTTGACCCTCCTCTTCATTCCTGGTACAGTGTACGATACAAAGCAGGAGTTTGGTAAACTGGGGCTGGTTAAAGACATGAATGAATGAACAATGAAGACAAGTAAACCAATAATAGGCCATTGCATTAAAAAGAGATACGAGAGCATATCTACAGTACTAATTTTCTATGCCCCTATCTATTAAATTACTGGGTGTCAGTCCCTGAATATATCTAAATTATATTAATTGTCTTCTAATATACATTTATACTTTTTAAAAGGCCTGTGGAAGAAAGGTCACATAGAAAAGAGAACCTCTTCTTCTCTTCCTTGGATGTGCTGTGAACATCCATGGGTTCTGATAATCTCACAACTACGGTTAAAAAAGGGCAACTCTCTCCTCCTATTCCATCATTATGCCAAGTACAGGATATAATTATAGGTCATTTTCTTTGACCAATTCCCTTCTCTGGTTTCCCCAAACTGATGTTCACAACATTTCAAGAAAACTTCATAAAAAACTCCTGGTTCCCTGGATCATATTTTTCCATCTTCTTTACATCAGAAGTTTACTTGTACTGATCATCAATAACTATTCAGTCACCTCTAAACTGTTATGGATTTGAAAAATGTTCTTTATGTATAGGGGAGATCATAACTCCTTTTCAAGCAAAATGTTCCAAAAGGTAGGAACCCCACATCTGAGGCACTATGGACAGCATCTACTATGGCCTTCCACATAACCAAAAGCATAGAGATCACATTCTGATGAACAAAATCGTCTTGAACCAGGAAGCATCACCCCATTTTGTTCATAGAAAAGCCACTTGGTTCTTATCTTCTGAAAATTTTTATCATATTCTTTGAACATTTAACTGCTAAGGAATGGCTTTTGGTCTTATATACTTGCTTTAATTCTCTATATCTTACATATTGGATTTTTTTCAGAGATACTTAGTGCAACTAAGCAAATGACAACTCCCCTTCTTGCCCAAAGAGTCTTGATTTTGTGCATGCAAAGCTTTATAATTTTATGAACTTGAAACTGTCACCATTAGTTTTGATGATCCCACCTATACCTGGCTTGATTAAGAATTCTCTCCCAGTCAGAAGTCTGAAAGGCGTATTCTTCCATTCTCTACTATTTTTCTTATGATTTGGCCTTGTAAATTTAGATGTGTGGGTAACTTGTCCCAGAGCATGAGCTGAAATAGGGAATGAATGTAGGAAGATAATCCGGGTTTTGGTTTTAATTCAAGGGACTAGTCCTTTAGATCCCAACTAAAATCCCATCTTTTACAGGAAATCTTTCCCGAGCTCTCTTATTCTAGTGACTGCCTTCTGTTCAATATTTTTCTATTTGTCCTTTATCTATCTTGCTTCGTGTATTTGTTTCATGCTGCTTCTCCCGTTAGATTGTAAATTCCTCCAGGGAAAAGATTGTTTTTTGCCTCTTTTTGCAACCCCTGGCTTACTTAGCACAATGCCTACCTACCACATGATAAACACTTAATAAATGATTATTTATTGGCTGCTAAGCAAGCAAAGCTAATGAAAACTGCCTTTACAGGCAAGCAGAAGTGTCCCCTAACTAATTTAACCTGGATATCCAGGTTGGATCTTCTCTTCAAGATACAAAGGTTTTCTTCTATTCATTTCAGGGGGTGAGGAGATGACAAATGACTTCCTAAAACGCAAAAGCTGCTTTTTTGAATAGAAGACAAAGGGGAAAAAAAAGGAATCACACAAGACAGGCCTCTGCTGCTTTAGCAAGACATTCAAGAATCCTGAGGCTTTCAGACCAACAAGAGTTCTTATGAGTTTTACACTTAACATGTTCAAAACTGAACTCATGATCTCGCCCACCCTCAAATGTTCCCCTCTTCCTAAATTCCCTATTACTATGGAGAAGCACCAGTATCCTCCCAGGAAGCCATGCTCACAACCTAGGTATCTTCCTCAGAACTGGGTCACTCTTTATTACATCTCCTATATCTAATCTGTTGCCAGATCCTGTCTATTCTACCTTCACAGCATCTCTCTTCTGTACCCCTATTCTCTCTTCTGACACTGCCACCACCCTGGCATGGACCCTCATCATCTCACATCTAGACTACGGCAATAAACATCTTTCTGGTCTCAAGTGTCTCCCCAATCCAGGCATCACCCACTCAGATGCCAAATTGCTCTTCTTACAGTACAGATCTGGCTGTGTCACTCCCATAGTCAAAATCCAATGGCTCCCTATTACAACCAAGATCAAACATATAACACCCTGTTTGGTTTTTAAAACTCTTCACAGCATGTGCCCTTCTGATATTTCCATTCTCCTAATACTTTATTCTATGAACCACTGACATTTAGCCTCCTGGCTGTTCTTATCACAAGACACTCCATCTGTTGTCTCTGTGACTTTTCACTGGTTGTCCCCCATACCTAGAATGCTCTCCTTCCTCATGTCCACAACCTGGCTCCCTTGTCATCCTTCAAGCATCAGCTTAAGTCTGTTCTTCTGCAAGAAGCCTTTCTCATCCCTCTTAATGATGGTGCCTTCCCCTGAGACTACTTCCAATTTATCCTGTATATATCTTGTTGGTACATAGGCATTTACATTCACCCCCATTAGAATGTAAGCCCCTCAAGGGCAGGAACTTTTTTGGCTTTTTTCTATATCCCTAGAGCTTAGTACAGTGCCTGACACACAATAAGGGATTAGCAAACCCTTGGTGACTTGACTGTGACTTGGATTTAAACCCTTAAGAGAGAAGCACAAAAAGTACAATATCTTTGCAGTTCATTAATGAAAATTACAATAACAGCTCCCCCCAAACTGATGGGGAATTTTCTAATAACCCCAAGCACTATTCCCAGAAGTTACCACAGGAAATCAGGCCAACTGACACCTGCCTGGGCCCGAAAAAGAAAAAAAGAAACTCAGCGACCTCAAGGCGGGAGCTTTGATAATAGCTAAAGGTGAAGAAAATGATCCAGAAAAGAGAAATAGTCAAGACACTCCTTTTGCCACCAAAAAGCTTATTTTTTACTAAATGGGATGGGTTTTGTCTTCTCTAAAACATAATTTGTTTTCCATTTTTAATGGATGATGCTCATAATTAAAATGCAGTTGCCACCTAGTGAAGTAGTTTTCACAAAGTCTGTTTCCTCATATGACAGCCCCTCTAGGAGGGGCAGAACTATTCAGGGACAGCCGCTTCCCTCACCTTTACCTCTGCATGCCCAGTGGTTAAGGATATCTTTTCTCTGCAGAGAAAGGTGGCCGACTCCAGGTACAGAGTCGGGTATGCAGAATCAGGCACGGCCAATATGATTGACTGGCTTAATTGCACTTCTTTATTGGAGGGCAGGGGTCCTATGGTGGAAGAAGGATTATTGGAAAATGAGCAACATATGAAAACGCATCAGTCAAATATTTACTGTTTTTAATAATGCTTTATAAAAAGCAGTCAGCATTTCTAGAGCCTGCCCCCAGGTGTTATCACACTTAAGGCCACTAGGAGCCAATGATTTCACCGCATTTTATTTTATTTCATTATTTCCTTTTATATTTATATAGACAGAGAGATATATAGATATATATATGTATTATATGTGTGTATACAAATAACACACATATATATCTATATGTGTGTGTGTATATATAAAATTCTCATTAGAGAGTAGATTTATGAGGTCCATTCCTTGCTATATATATATATATACATATATATATATATGTATATATATATAATATTCAGTAATAGTAGTAGCAGTATAAGCTAAACAGTATTATAGGAAAGTTATAGCTGTGTTCTGTGTCTGGTTTGAGGGAAGGTGCCCCATCCACCTCACTACTGATGGGACAATTGGATAAGCATTGCTAAGTTCACAAGGTTCTAGATTTGTCCCTCTAAACCAGTGGTTCTCAACCTTCCTAATGCCATGACCCTTTAATACTCGTATGTGAGCGTATCTGTATGTGGGCAAACCCACTTGGAGGTGGATAGAGGAGCGGTGTCTCGGTTCCTAAGACCATAGGAAATACGTGTTTTCTGATGGTCTTAGGCGACCCCTATGAAAGGGTCGTTAGACCCCCAAAGGAGTCGCCACCCACAGGTTGAGAACTGCTGCTCTAAACTAAGGGTCCTTAACCTTTTTGTGTTTGTATGAACTCCCTGGTCAGCCTAGTAAAGCCTACACACTTTTCAAATGTTTTTAAACAACTGAAGGAAATACCAAATTTCACTTAGACATTAGGGAAAATAAAGATATGGGGTTTTTTTTCCTATCTAATTCCCAAACCCAGCCCATCCCCATTTAATCTATGCACAGAACCCAGGTTAAGAACCTCTGCTCTATACACACACACACACACACACACACACACACATGCACTCACATACATACACACACATATACACACATATGCACATATACTTACTTCACACCAGCAGACTTTGCTTGCAGGGCACTACTCCAGAAATCTTCCACATTATCTGGTTCAGAGAAGGCCTGAAGGCAGGCACTAAAAGGAATCCTGGCCCGGACCAATTCTGGGAGGGGTCTCCTGGATGTCTCTGCTTCTCTTCTCGTTAACTCATAGGCAATCAGCTCATCTGAGGGGTAAGGAAAGACAACCAAGATCAAATGAGCAGCCTTGGAAATGACCCTTGTCAGTTCCTCCAGTGAAGGAGAATCTTTGTTCACAATCCTAATTACTTTTAGGATCGTTCGCAAAAGTACATTGAGATTTGGGGGATTTTCCTGCCAGATTAAGGGGGTAAATGTGCCAAGAGGGAGGTAACAAATGCATCAGATTATTTATTGGCTGAAGTGTTGCATCATCCAAGCAGAAATATAAGCACCCAGAGCTTGAGAACTGTTTTGTTTTTTTATCACATCTTTCTATCATCAGGACCTAGGACAAGGCTTCCCACATGGTAGATGTTAGAGTTTTTTCTTGTAAGGATGCAAGTAAATGATCTCTGTTCCGGATATGTGTGTGCGTGTGTGTGTGTGTGTATACACACACCCACACCCGTGCCTGTCTTTATGTCTCTCTTACCCTTGTTGGTTGCCGCCTCCATGGCCACGGGCAACTGCATCAAATAGTCGACCCTCTCGGTGTAGCGCACTTTCCTGGACTGACAGCACTGAATCCGTTCTTCCACCACAAACCGGAAAACATCGCTTGGATTTTCAGAGCCAATTCGGTTCCTCTGGGGGTTGATTAGATCAAGTTCATGCATTCAGATTTCAGGAGACTAATAATAGAGACAGCGGTGGCACAGTGGAGAGAAAGCTGAGCTCTGAGTTAGGAAGAACCAAGCTCAAATTCGTAACCTGGCCCTTCCTACCTTTCCAGTCTTTTTCTGTCTCACTCTCCTCCATGGGATTTTACAGTCCAGGGACGCTGGCCTTCCTGCTGTTCCCCAAACAAGACCCTCCATCTCCCGATTCCAAGCATTTTCACTGATTGTACCCCATACCGGGACTTTTCTTCCTCCTCACGTCCCAGTCTCCTGGCTTCCCCCACTTCCTTCAATTAATGGCTAAAATCCCCTTTTAGAAGAAGCCTTTTCTGCCCTTGATGCTAGTACCTTCTCTCTAAGATTTACCCTGCATATATCTTCTTTGTACAAAGTTTACTTGCATGCTATCTCGCGCGTGCGCGCACACACACACACACACACACACACACACACACACACCCCCATTAGAGCACGAGCTCCTTGAGGACAAACTGATATCGCCTTTCTTTGTACCCTCAGCTTTTAGTATACTACCTGGCACATAGTAAATCTTAATGAATGCTTTTTCACTGATTCATTATTGGCCAGGAGGAGGGAGAGAGGGGGGAAACAGGACATGATCCTTAAGGAGACTAGGGTTTGGTTAGAGAAATGGAACACTTTTAATTCCATTCAATAAGTATTTAATTCAATTTTTATTTACTTTCAATTCAATAAATATTTAAGTACCTACTATGTGCTGGGCACTGGGGAATACAAAGACCAAAACCCAATAGTCCCTTTCCTCAAGGAACTTATATGCTATTGGGCACTGATATTGGAAAATACAAATTAATACAGTACAAATGGGAAAGAAGCGGATCAGAAGGTCACAATAAGTCAAAAGGGATGGGTCAGGGAAGGTGGGAGTTTTAAGTCAGGTTTCAGAGAGCTCTAAAGGCAGGCAGAGGAGAATGAGCTGAGCATTCCCAGCCTACTATGCAGAAATGGGACAAGCTAGTTTTTAAAAACTCATCTTACCATTTTTACAATAAGAATATTCACCCTTAATTGAAAAACTGTGATTTATTTTTTTTCCTAAAGGGAGAGAGAGAGAGAGTACTTACCTCCACTAGATTTACCAGATGCAAGAAAAACTCTTGAGCATCCTGCTGTCTGTTGGAGGAGAATTCGGGGTGGCTCTTGCTGACAAAGGCCTTGAACATGCATGGAGAGATCCCATTCTGCTGAGGCTGATGGGTAAAAATGTTTGCAGAAACAGACAAGTGACATCAGGAAAACTGAACATCTGTGAATGAGACAAGTTCCTAAGAAACAAGAAGGAACTTGCAGTTTCTGAGATTTCTGAACATCTCCCTCCTCACCTGGCTCCTCCCTTAGCCATCCCAACCTCTACCCCTCAGGGAGCTCAGTGGCGCCCCAGAATGACTCCATTATTTTACTTTTCTTTCTTTTTCTTGTCTTTTTTATGTGTTTTCATGACTGTACATGTATAACCTTTATCAAACTTCTTTCCTTTCAATCATGGGGGAAGAGAGAGAATTTGGAACTCAAAATTGTAAAAAACAACAAAACCAAAAACCAAAGATTAAAAATGTTTGTATATATGATTGGGGAAAATAAAATATTAAAATTTGGCGGGGGAGAAAGAACTACTCCATTGATCGGGCTAAGCTCCTCCACTGACAGCCGTCGGCACATACTTCCTGATGTTTATTTAACTTTTCCTGCGTCCATTTCCTCTCTTCCAAACTAAACTGTAAGAGAGCAAAGGGCAGGGACCTTGTCATACTCCATTCACTCATTCATTCAACAAGCCAATAAATGTGGCAAGGCACTAAGGCAGCCACTGGCGATACATACATGCATTTATGTGTAAGTACATACACAGATATATACACACTTATATGTGTGTGTATATACATATGTATGCATATGTACCTGTATGTATACACATATGTGTGCGTGAATATCCATACCCAGACACTACCAACATTTTACTGTTAGATTTGTTAGTGTCTTTAAAGTTCATAGAACCTGTGAGATAGAAAACTGCGGGTATTATCACCCTCATTTTACTGATGAAGAAACTGAGGAACAAAGAAGTTAAGTGACTAGCCCAGGATCACGCAGCTAACAAGAGTTGGGAGGCAGGACTTGACTAGTCTTCCCAACTATAAGGATAACAATGAATACAAGACTCCAGTCTGTCTCTTCCTTCCTACTCTCACAATAATACAGGGGCAACAGGCAAAGATAAGTATTTTCCTCATCTTTTAAATAGGGAAAAGACACAAACATAGTGATCACCCTTTTCATTCAAAGATGAAGTAGACAGCAATGTCATTTCTCCAAAAAACATGATCCAGAAATGTCTCTTACATGTGGCTATCATCACCCTAAAATGGTCACGATGGTGACAATCAGTCATAATCAGTCCAATTCCTGCAGAATGGGGTCAACACAATAGACTCACAGGAGTACAGGAGAAAGTTATAATGGAAACCCTACTGGCCTGAAATCATGACATTTGACTCTGGAGTCTGAGGTTAACAAATTAACATTCACTTTCATTGTCCACCCTCTGTCTCTAGTCTCTCCTCCTTTCATTCCCCACAGAGAAGTGGTTCCTCTCCCATTACACTCAATTATTTTTTTGCTTTTCTCTGAAGAGTTATTCATTGTTTTAAAATGATATGTGCAGTTTCTTATGACAAAAACAGGTCATGTATACATTCTTAAAACATATTATGTGCAGATATAGGACCTTAATCTTATATTGTATTGACTAATACATAGTCAATTGTATTAATTGTATTGATTAATAATATTGTATTGACATAAAATTGACATTTTCAATATTGTTGAAGGCTCAGAAATCCAATTTCACAAAACCTAGTCTCCTTCACAGCTCACTCCTTTATTTCTGGTGTTTTCTTCTATTTATTTTTTGAGTCTTATTTCCCAAAATGTCAGAGCCAACATCTGTTCACCTCTAGAAGGAAGAATCAGGCCTTCTTTGGTCTTGATCAGTATTATCTGGGGTCAGGGTAAACAGTAAGATGCTCTTCCAGAGACTCAGGAACAGACCTAGAGAGAGTGCTGAGCTTAGCCTATCTGACTTACAGTATTCTTCTCACTGCCTTCTGGGTCTGAGAACCCCAGTCTCCTGACTTCTAATTATGGGGACAGTGACACCATTGCAGACTCCAAGTTATCACTGGCTAGACCCTGGTCCAGGCTCCCCTCTCCCTGCTCATGGTACATGGCTTCAGACTCCATAGTTCCCTGGTTTTTCCCTTTTATCCCAAAGGTAGAAACCTTCCGGGAACTTGGCTTTTCTGTCTGGATCCCTCCCCAGTGCCTGAAGCTTTCTTGCTGTTTCTTCATGCAGACCTGAGCTGGCAATATGTACTTAATGGTAGTTTTTCTGTTGATTTAATGATTATCACTTGGTCTGGGGCTATTTTTCCAACTGTGAAGGAGCGATGTGAGACAGCTGGGCTGTCTGCACTCCCTCCACTATCTCGAGGGGAGTCGTCTCATTCTTACTCACCTACCTATCCAGTCCATTGCCCAATCTCAACATTTTTACCTTCACGACATCTTTTGTGTACGTCCTTTCCTCTCCATCCACTCACAACTACTGTTCTAGTGCAAGCCCTCATCACCTTTCCCTTGGCCCATGGCAACAGCCTTCTGGCTGGTCTCCCAGCCCTGAGTCTCTCCCCACTCCAGACCACTCTCCTCTCAGCTGCCAAAGTCATCTCCCTAAAGTGTAGATCTGACCATGTCACCACCCCACATTCAATAGATTATAGTGGTTCCCTGTTATTTCCAGGATCAAATGTAAAATGCCCTGGTCAGCTTTTAAAGCTCTTTACAATTTGGCCCTGTCCTTTCTATTCTGTACACACTCCATGGCCCAACTACAGTGACCATGCTCCATGCCTGGAATATTGCACCCCTCACCTACATCTCTTAGCCTCCTGCCTTCCTCCAAGACCGAGTTCAAATGGTACCTTCTATAGAAGGTTTCCCCAGTGGCCCCTCATGCCTTTCCCTCAGAGATCTCTCTCTCCCTCTCTCTCCCTCCCTCCCCCTTCTTCTCTCTCTCTCTCTCTCTCTTTCTCTCTTTCTCCCCCTCTGTCTCGCTGTCTCTGTCCCTGTCCCTGTCTTTCTCTGTTTCTCTCTCTGTCTCTATCTCCCTCTCCATATACATAGATATATAATGTGTGTGTGTGTGTGTATATATATATATACACACACACACACACACACACACACATGAAATTTACATGCCATCTCCCCAATTGAAATATAAGCTCCTTGGGGGTAGGGAATGTTTTTACCTTTCTTTGTATCCCTAATGCTTAGCATAGTGCCCACTGTAAGAACCCAGTTGTCCCTGACTCCAGACTCAATGTACCAACCACCATGCTAACACTACCTCTCTGTAGGCAACGCTATGTTTGGGGGCAGAAGGGAGACTGAACACTTCCGTCCTTTAGGAAGTCACTTTCTATCTGGGAAGAGAAAATCTATTATTAAGAACACAGGCATCCATATTGAAGACATAAGTATTCTAGTCTTATCCAGAGTGACGTGATTTGAGGAACTGGTCATATTTATAGAATACTGTACTTTGCCTATCAAACCTTGCAAAACAGTTCAGCTAAAATTAGAATGGACTGCTCCATCCAAAATTACCCTCAAATGTTTACGCAGGCAATTTTCCAGCCTGGCTCACTAAACTAAGCCACAACACACTACATGCCCATTTTCATTTGGGATTAATGTATCGATTAATGAATGAGAAGCAAAATTGTTGCTTTGGATCACATCCTACACAAGCACCAGAAACAGGGCTGAAGAATTCTGTTTTGTTGCCAATCCAGAGGTTTGATTAAATACGTTGATTTAAATGTTTCACATCCCTGAGAAGCGAACATGGCCTTAGTGAAGGGTAGGGCTTTCCAGGAATTTTACTTGGGGGGGAAGCTACTCCTTCCTATGAGAAATGTCTTAGCTACATTACAGATGAAATTCAGCTAAAAGGAATGAAAGTCTCTGAATTTCTAGAGCTCAGCACTAAAAGCAGTTACTGGGAAGGTGACATTGTAGTGGGCCCATCAAAGTTATCTAACAAATACATATCCTTCCTTGATCTGTTCTAGACTGATGCTAATGTCAAGAATGCACTTGGGATATAAGCTGATTTCTAAGACAGAGGTGGGCAAGCTAATGCTCTCATGTTCCTGGGCACTTTTGGCAATTTCCTCTTGGCGCCCTTAATCTCTCTTTCCAGCAGATATAAAGGATGTGAAACACAAGGAGGACAGAGAGATAGATATCTATACTCGGAATAAGGATAAACCTGGGTTTAAATCCTGCCATGTAACCTCTCTGTGCCTCAGAGGATATATAAGGGACTCAATGGCCTCCATTCAACTTCCAAATCTATCCTATGATCTACTTTCACACAGAAGGCACTTAATAAATGTTTGTTCCCTTCTTTCCTTATTTGTCCTCTCTCCCATGTTCCTCCTCCCATTGTTTCATGTTCCTTCTTCTGAATTTCTTGCTTTTTCTTACTCATGTTTTCTAAGTCCTATCTGCCTGTCGAAAACATGCTGCTATGAACCTTTATGCCATGTTGGCACCATAACACAGAAAATACCCAATGCACAATCAGGTCCCACCAGACAGAAGAGCCCCAGGCTCTGACTCTTCCTTCCACCAGGGAGGCAGATCAATTTCATTTTCGTAACTAACAAATATTCACTCATTTACTTTAAAAGACAAGTGTTCTCATTACTATCTTTGAGAAGACAATAAACCACAGAGATGGGAATCATTGGAAACCTTCTTGGAACATAAAGGATTCAAACTAACAGCAAAAACCAAGCATTCCTGGCTCTGGTCTTGCTTTTCTTTCTGTCAATCTAAGCTTTTGCATCACTGTTTGATCTGCTTTGCACAAAATATTCACTTTACAAATGTTTGTTGATCAAAGTTGGAATACATGCACACAGACACACCTCAATACTTTTAAAGATCCAGGATTAAGCAGGCATAGTTACTTTCCCATCATCAAAGTCAGTCAGTCAATAAGCATTATTAAGTGCTGACTACCAGGCACTGCCCCCAGGCAGGAACAATACAAAGGTTAAGATGAGTTTGCCTGTCAGTTACAAGCATTCACTATTCCTTCTCTACCTCATTTTACAGATAAGGAAACTGAGCTCAAAAGGGTTAAGTGGCTTGCCCAGGGTCACACAGCTAGCTGGATTTGAACTCAGAGGCTGGATTTGAACTCAGATCCTCCTGGCTCTAGAACTGGTACTCTATCTGCTGCACCAGATGAAAGCTGATGTGATGGGGAAGACATTAGAAGTGAAGGGTACAGGGGCGACTAGGTGGCGCAGTGAACAGAGCATCGGCCCTGGAGTCAGGAGGACCTGAGTTCAAATCCACCCTCAGACACCTGACACGCTTACTAGCCATGTGACTTTGGGCAAGTCACTTAACCCCAGTTGCCAAGCAAAAAACAAAAAAAAAGAAGACGCGAAGGGGACTGCAAAGGGTCACCTGCAGCAGATGCCATTGGAGTTGAGTCTAGAAAGAAAGAGACAAAGGTGGGGGGGCACAGCATCCCAGGCAGGGGCAGGGACAGTTGCAAAGGCACAGAGATAAAAGACAGAGAACTGAGTTTGAGGAACCACGAGGAAGTGAGTGCTGTGTATTTAGAGTGTGGAGAAGAATAAAATATAACAATAACCACAATAATTGCCATCATTGCAAGATGAGCCCTATTATTATTATTCTCCATTTTACAGATGAAGAGACTTAGGGATCTGCCCAGGTGACAAAACTAGTAAAGTAAGTGTTTGAGGCAGGATTCAAAGTTGGGTCTTCCTGACTCCATATCCTGTGCTCTCTCCTCTGTACCACCCAGATGTCCTAGGAGACCATAAAGGTAGAAAGAGGCCAACTCAAGGAGGACAATCACAGAGAATCTGAGCATCTTTGATGACTTGGAAATCCTTGTTACTTTGAATCCCCTTTATGATTCATTTGAGTGTGGAGGTAATAGGGAGCCACCAATGCTCACTGACCAAGAGGAGACACAGTCAGATCTATGATTTAAAAATCTCTCTGGCAGCTGAGAGGCACATGCAGATGGAATGCCATGAGGAGAGACCTAAGGGAGGGAGTTCCCAAAGAAGAAACTCCCTCTCCCAATAATGCACAGTCTTTGAGAGCTACGTGGGAATGCTAAGAAGTCCAGGAACCTGCGCAGACCACTCTGGCATGTTCATGTTCTAGCACTTGTCAGAGGTGGGACTTGAACTCAGGTCTTCCTGACTTTGAGGCCAGCTCCCTTATCTATTACAACACACCACCTCTCATATACACACATGGAGACATAACTATGTACAGCTGCTATTTCGCCAGAAAAGTTGCCAATAATTTATGATCAATCCCAATCACCAACAAACTTGAAGAGCATCTTGGACTCCATGATCGGTCTTAATTTCAGAGTAAAATCAAGGCTAAACTTACGGATGTGGTGCTTAAAACCCAGGTATATTATACAGTAACAAAAAGCATTTCCAAGAAAAATAGTCTGGAAGGTTTGTGATTCCATTGGCAAAATACAAAGGCAGATGAACACAGATTTAGAAGTAGAGGAAAGGTGAGAGGTCACCAGGCCCATAGTCCCATCTCCATCTTGGAATCTCACACAAATCTTGTCCTCAGACTACCAAAGGACCCATAGGAGAATCTGTGTCTCACTTCATGGAACCTCTAGGGAGGACTTATGAAGACACAAACTTGAGAAGGGATGAGAAGATTTGGAACAGCCACTATGAAGAGCGGGCTGGTGTATTGATTAGAGAGCAGTG
>CM053580.1:33856608-33963528 GCA_028627135.1 Pseudochirops cupreus | reverse complement strand
CAGGCCCATAGTCCCATCTCCATCTTGGAATCTCACACAAATCTTGTCCTCAGACTACCAAAGGACCCATAGGAGAATCTGTGTCTCACTTCATGGAACCTCTAGGGAGGACTTATGAAGACACAAACTTGAGAAGGGATGAGAAGATTTGGAACAGCCACTATGAAGAGCGGGCTGGTGTATTGATTAGAGAGCAGTGCAATGTTTGTCTTGCTGCAAGGAGGACCCATTTGACACTGGGTAATATCCATTTGTAATGGGCCACATCAGCCCAGTGTCTTACTTTCTTCCAGCTTCATTCAGCAGCACATGAATAGGAAGAAAGTAGAAGGGGAGACTTATCCAGGTGTGAGGCAAAACGGGACAAGGAGTCAAGCTATTCCAGAATAGAGGGTAGTGAACACTTCAGCTGGTTTCACAAATGGGTTGAGAGAGAAAAGGCAGAAGAGCAGCCAGTGCAAGGGTAATAGTCTAGGAAAGAAAAGAGGGGTGGAAGGAACAGGGCTTAGGGTGAGGACAAAGAACAAGGTTAGGGGTCATAAGGCAGAGGGAAAGATGGAATGATAAAAGGTTAGGATTAATCATGGGGTAGCTAGATTGGTACAGTGGGCCTGGAGTCAGGAAGACCTGAGTTTAAATCAGGCCTCAGATACTTACTGGCTGTGTGACCCTCAGAGAGTCACTTAACCTCTGTTGGCCTCAGGCTCCTCCATGTAAAAGGGGGATAATTATAGGCTCATTATGAGAATCAAATGAGATAATAATTATAAAGGACTTAACACAGTGCCTGGCACATAGAAAGTACTATAAAATACATCTAAGCACTATTCTAGTATATACTATATAAAGGCAATTATTATTATTTTATAAAGGAATTTTAGAGTGTCTGAATGAGGAAGAGGAACAGATGGGTGACAGCCCTAGCAAAGCATGATCACCTCTGTGTATAGCTAGGGACTCATTGAAAGCCACAGTCTAGTAACAGATGATGAGGACACGAAGGGAGATAGGGGGACAAAAAGGAAAGATGCTGTGAAGGTGGAAACAAGATTTGGCGACTGACAAGCTGTATGGGGTAAGCACAAAGGCTATGGGTCTAGATGTCTGGGACAATGGTGATGCCTTCAGGAGCAGGAGGAAGTTCAGAAGTGAAGAGGGTTTGGGAGAAAAGAAATGAGGTCAGTTTTGCACTAGGCTGAGCTAGGAACCTGCTTCTCTGACTGCATACATTGCAGTAACCAAAGGGTTAAAGGAAAACTGCAGGAGAAGTGACAGAAGCCAGGAGCTGGAAATAATGTTTGGAAAGGCTAAAGGATGAGGGACAGAAAGGAGAACGCTTTGGCAGCAGCTAACCCAAGTCCAAGGACAGCCCCTAAAGTATGTAGAAATTAACCTTGCTAGCACTCCATTCTGCTTAGGAAGGTCTGGCATCGTCATCTGAAAGCATTGTCTTGATCTCCATCAATACAGGTAAGGACAGTTAGAGGATCTAAGGATCAGCCCAGACTCCCTGGGTGTCAGCAGAAGCGGGGCTCCTCCCCAGCAGGATTTAAGAAGGCCAAACCAGCATGGAGGTCAGGTCAGAGTCAGGGATGCCACATGGTGAGCTGAGACACAATACACTGAAAACTGTTACCAGAATGCCCAGGATGAGGAATTTCCTCCATGGAGCTTGGACAATGTACATATAGAGGGGATCAATTACATGATAATAAGAATTCATTGGCAGGAGAGGAGGGACACTCAAGCCCATTGCTAAAATAACCCCCATGGAGGAACAAGGATGCAACAATGCCAAAGAGTGTTATGGCCATCATGGCCCTGTGGAGATCAAAAGAGGTGCCTACGGTATACAAAGTCCTATGTTCCTGGGAGTAGTTGGAATGTGAGTGGTAATTTATACTCTGAGTCCCTTCCCTCCCCTGCCCAGCTACTACAACAAAGCTACATCAGTCAAAAAAGTAGTGTTTCCTTCAAATTACTCCTGATCCAGAAGACATGTAATTTGTCCTTCTGGAAGAGGACCATGACATCAGGAAGATGATGCCACTGATGAGGTAAAGGCTCTGGGAACCTCCTTGAACTCTCCTTGAATCTTCCCATTTGATGAGACATTTGCCTGAGGCCATAAGCCTTTCATTATAGCTCTGCCCAAACCTCTGTTACTAGCCTAGCCCTCCATGGTCCAGCTAGCCCCAACTCTTGATCCTCCCAAAACATCTTGTTATCCTTAGACTAGCCTAGCTCTCCATTGTCTGTCATCTCCTAGTAGCCTCCAGCTAATTCTCACTAATCTCTCATTACCGGAATCTGACCTCATTTGATTCCTCTTGAAGACCCTCCCCAATCTCATTACTGGAGTCTGACCTCATTTGACTCCTCCTGAAGACCCTCCCCAAACTCTTCCTCTAGACCACCCCTAGATTCCTCCCACAACCTTTCTGTATATAAGACTCCATCTTGACTCCATGAAAAGAGAGTGGGAGAATTATCTAGCACAGACTCTGTGTCAGATGATTCTGGCCCACTTGTCCAGTACAAGCATCATAAATATCGAGGCTCCTTAAGAGTTTACCCGTTATTGAAAATCTCTAATAAACTTTGCTTTACTTTGACTGAGAGAAGTTGAGTCGAATTCATTCAGCAGGACCCAGTGTGTTGGTATTATGGGGTCTCAAGCACCCCTAAACCCTATACCTCAACATTTTATGGTTCCCTGACCTCATCACCATGACTTGCAAGTGAACTGGATTTGAGTGAGGGAGGTCTGTGCAAAGTCACCAGCCTCACTTTCTCCTCCAGAGCCATGTGGGTCCAGTGGCAAGACGTCAATCAGGACAACTGCAGATGTCCCAGGGCCCAGATAGCAGTGGGAGACCTTCCCCTTTTTATGCTAAGGTCTTTATCCCATTCAGTGATTAGATTAGACCTGTTTAAGCGGTGAGTCAAGGGATGGCCTCTTTAATTTAAAAAAACCAAGCCGGGAAGGAAAGACCCTCAGGGTTCCTGGTCTAAAGAGAAATTATTACATTTGATCTGAGTTATCAGGGCCCAAAAAATAACCATTAAGTGCTTGGGCAGGGACCAATTGTTGGCCAATCAATGAGAGCCAGAGGGAACTGGAGTTGTTTACTGTTATCCAGTAATTCAACGCAACAAGGTCCTCTGATCTGTTATTTAATATTCGGTGAATCCCAGTATAGTACTCAGACTATATTCATTGTGGTACCTCTTACACCATCTTCCTCACTGCCTTCCTCCTTTTCAGACCCCACATTTCAGTACTGATGTCTTTTACACCACTTCTCACAGAATCACAGCATCACAGATTTAGAGCTGGAAAGGACTTTAGCAGTCATCAAGTCCAGATCCCTCGTTTTCAATGAGGAAACTGAGGCAAGTCACCATTGAAAACGTGCTGAAGTATGTAGCTCACCACACCACCTTGTCAGTGCCCTTCAGTACCCCTAATATTCTGAGACTATCTGATGAGAGCTCCCCCTTCTCTCCTCCTCTTCATCTTGTTTTCCCCAACTATCTCTTCCTTCACCCCAACCCTCATGAGGAGGTGGCTCTTCTCATTGCCAAGCCAAACCCCTCTATGAAGGCCTGCCTGCTCCCTTCCCCTATTTTCATGAAGGATACCCCTGATACGTGCAGAGACCCTCATCACTCCTCACCTAGACTTCTGTAGTGGCCTCCTAATTGGGTTCCACGCCACCAGTCTTTCCCTGCTCCAATCCCAGGTAATATTTCTAAAACATGAGCCTCTAGGACAAAATTTAACCTCATCTGTTTGGCTTTTTGAAGCCTTCATAATCTGGCTCCAGCCTTCTCTTCTAGGCTTACTATGTATTATTCCTCTTCTCACACTCTATATTCCAGTGGTGTATTTGCTGTTTCCCCAGGGTCTAGGACATTCCATCTCCTATCTACAGGCTTTTGCAAAGGCTGACCCTGCACCATGTAATGATGGAAGGTTGACCAAGTAAATCAATCAAATTCACCCAAAGCATTTAAAGTGACTTTGACAAGGTGTATATTCACATCAATTGAACTGAATCAATCAAAGGCATCCGAACTAATTGTAAAACTATAAGTGACATCATATAGGAAGGGTGTTTGAACTGGTTAAAGAAAACTAGTCATGCCCTAGGAATCAGGTGTAAAATATCTGTCCAGGAAACAGAGACATATGGGATTAAGCAAGTGTCTGTAAGTAGAGTGGACAGAGACACAGCTAAGGAAAAAAAAATCTCTTAGGGGTAGGATGAGAGAGGGGAAAGATAGAGAGACAGAAAGAGACAAAAGGCAGAGAAGGAGGGAAGAGAGAGACAGGGAGACAGGAGAGAAAAGAGACTTGAATCCAAAAATAGAACAGACTTTAGGGGGCAGAGGGAGGAACATTTTGTACCAACTGTCCTTATTATAATCCCTCTTTCTAAAAATTACATGTCAAAAGTCATAATTACATTACATAAGCTGATGGTTCTCAACTGATAAACATGGCAGAAAGCACACTGGTAGGTGCTTGTGAGCCACAGAGCATTAGAAAAAAAAAAACAACAAAGAAAAACAACCCCCTCGTGGGAAGATAGGCATATGAGTGCATTGCTGGTGGAGTTGTGAATCAGTTCAACCAATTTGAAAATTATTTTGTAATTGTGTAGAATGAAGTGAATAAAATGCCCATATCCTCTAACCCACAGAATTCACTACTAGGAAAATCCTTGAAGGACGTCATTGATAAGAAGAAAGGCCCATATTCACAAAAATAGTAGCACTTTTTGTTATAGCAAAAAATTGGAAACAACATAGATACCCATTGACTGGAGAATGGGTAAACAAATCGTGGTATATGAATGCAATGGATTATTACTGTGCTGAAAGAGACAATGATAATGATGAATACAGAGAATCATGGAAAGAATTACATAAACTGATGTAGAGTGAAGTAAGCTGAGCAAATCAATATGCAGAATCATGACAACAATGTAAATGATGAGAATAACAACAAAACAATCAAAAATGAATGTTGCATTACACAGAACAAGCATGGCCCCAGAGAAGAGGTAGGAGAAGATACTCCAGTCCTCATTCCTTTGCAAAAGAGGGAAGTGTACTTTAAGCACATATTTTAAGGTTTTCTCAATATATTGATTAATTCTACTGAGTTTTTTTTTTCCTTTTCTCTTTTCTTTTTTTTTTCTTGTTATACGGGATTGCTCTCTGAAAGAGGGATGGGAAATGCTGGTGACACAAAAACAAAAGATATTTATTAACATTTATTTCTTAAAAGAGGAAGACACACTTACAATCCTTCAAAACTATCCCAAGAGCCCTAAGGGGATATAGTAGACATGCTCCAAAGGCCTGACTCTCTCAGACTGGGAACTGAGATGGTCACCTCAAAACATGCTCTCCACCATTGTCACTTGAAAAAATCCCTGGTTTCTTCCAACCTAAGGTCATATGCATCTCACACATGGGACCTTTCCTTACTTCATTAGCAGCTGTGTGATCCTGATCAAAAATCTTAATCACTCTGGGTCTCAAGGAATTCCCCTGTTCTGGTCTATTCTTGTGTTCTGTGTTGTAGAAGGACTGCCCACACTGACCAAACTATAAACATTTTCATAGTCCAGGCATGTTTTATAGAAAAGGACATTTTTAATTATTCTGACGAATCTAACCCATATAAAGGTCCATGTAAAAGGCAGCTGGGTGGTGCATCCATCAAGCACCTGGCTGGGAATCAGGAAAACCTGAGTTCAAATCAGACTGGCTGTGGGATCCTGTGTAAATCACATAACCCTATTTGCCCTAGTTTCCTCATCTGTAAAATGAGTTGGAGAAGGAAATAGCAAACTATTCCAGTATCTTTACCAAGAAAACCCCAAATGGGGTCATAAAGAGTCAGACATGACTGTAATAATTTTAAAAACCAACAACAAACGTAAAGATCCATGGAGAAAGCAACTTTGCAAAGAGTGGCCTCGACATTAACTTTAGAAATATGTAAGCAAAAACGTCAAGTCAACTCCTAGAACGAAACCTTTGGTTTTATGCTTTGTTAAAAGGCCTGGGGACCTTCCAGGCCACGTTCAATTCCCAGAGCTCTGGGGCTCCTGTACCTACAGACCAGAGCTAAAGTGCCTGCACATGGACTTACCTTATGTTCTTCTTTCATCACCTGTTCAATGAGCTCAGATTTCATGGGAGGTTTGGAGTATTGACCTGAGAGAAGGCCATGTCCTAACTTAGCCCTGGAGTAAAGCAGAGAAACAAACAAACAGACAAAACAATGAACCACCAGGTTGTTGTCCTAGCCCCAAATTACTGCCACATTTGACATTTCAGCCAGTAAAATGGCCATCCCATTATCAAGGGTCATGAAGAAAGTTTATTTCAGTCATTTACTTTAGATTGCTAGGGGATTTTTCCAATTCCACCCCACTCTTTTCTACCCGTTCCAATGGAGACCTGGCACTTACATCTGTGTGTTGAAATCCTGCGTTGGGTCTAGAGGAGAGTAGTCAAAGATTCTTGCCAAGTTTCCCACATACCTAAAAATGAGAAGAGAACAGCACAAATGTTGGGACAGAGGGAACAGGAACCCAAAATAAAGAACACATTCTCACTAAGACCTCAGAGATACTTCCCTAGTTGGGTCACCATGATACTTATGGCTAGCTCTGCTGTCAAACCTAATCCTAGGACTGACGAAAAGTTTGTTGTTGTTTTTTTCTCCTGGACTGCCCTGCTCTAGCAGCCAAATGCTAAGACAACACTCAGTCTTGGGTAAATATTTATATTACCACTCCCACAAACACCCTGACCAACAACCTCTGACTCTGGTATTGTTCCTGTCATCTCCAAATTATTTGCTCTTTCCACCTTGTCCTGAAACACCCCAGAATCCTCTTGGTCAAACAGTTTCTATATCCATGAAGGAGCTAATGTTGACATCTTCTCTTCATCTACTCTTTGCAAGACATTCTTGTTACTTCTCCCGATAATTTTGTCCTTTGTGTACTACATTTACACCATTCATTATTCTCTGCTTGTCTGAACCTTTTTGATAACTTGTGTGTGAAAGACCTAGTAGAAATCTCTTGGCAGAGTTCAGAAGGCATTAGATTTAGGATCAAGAGAGATCCAGATTCCAAATTCAGCAGCACACAACTCTCCAACCAGACACCAAAGGAAATACCCTCTGTAGATATTTTAGTAATAATAAAAACAGCTGACCTTTATATCGCCATTGCTTATTACTAACTGACTCTAGGAAAGCTGTTTGGCCTCCCTCTGCCTCAGTTTCCTCAGCTGTAAAGTGATCAGAGTGAACTAGAGCATCTCTTTTAGCTCTGTCTCTGAGGTCATCTACGTAGCTGTTCAAGGTTTACAAAGCATTTTGGAAACATCATGTCATCTTATCATCCCAACAACTCGGTGAAGTAGGTGCCATTTTTTTTATCAGAACTGTAACAGTAACAATAATAATAGGGGCAGAGATTGGACATAGGGAACTCCCAGTGAGGAAATTTCCTCCACCAAGGCAAATCGGAAATGCTTAAAGGTGGTGAAGTCCCAGGGTGGTGAGAGGTCAAGTAACTTGCCCAGGAACACACAGCTATGTATGGGGAGTGTTGTCTGGGTCTCTGCTACCTGTACCATGCTGCTTTTCGTGGCTATAATTATCTCCATTTTACAGATGAATACAGGTGTCTTTCCAGCAATGAAAGTAAAAGTTAGGACTTTTGGCCAAATAATTTTTAAACGTTTTTTGTTTTGTTTTGTTTTTGTACCTAGAAAATACTCTTGAGATGCGTCTTTAAATTGCAGAGAAGATGCTGACCTGCATTGGCAGAGGGAGTTTCCTCTTCACCTCACCTACACTCATTTAGATAACAGGTTCAGTTCCTATCTCCTACCTTGCTAAGTATGACATAATTTCTAGTTATAGGCAGCTAGCAGGTGCAGTGGATAGAGCAATGGCCTGGGAGTCGGGAAGAAGCACATTTAAATCCTGCTTCAGACACTTACTAGCTGTGTGACCTTGGGCAAGTCACTTAAGACACTGCTTCAGGTTCTCCATATGTAAAATGGGGATAATAATAGTATCTATCCTACTTACAGAGCTGGGCCTCTGTGAGGATGAGAGGAGAAGGCGCCAAGTGCTCTGCAAACTTTAAACATTAGCTGATACTATTACTCTAGTGATTTTAATCAAGGGAGAAAAATCAGTTTTGCCTCTTCACAATCCACCTGTGATATTGTCCCTGTGTAAGGCTGTATCTTCAGATTTGATTCCCATCAGAAATTCAGAAGCAACGGTGGCTAGGCGGCACAGGGAATAGAGCACCAGCCCTGGAGTCAGGAGGACCTGAGTTCAAATCCAGCCTTATACACTTAACACTTACTACAGCCATGTAACCTTGGGCAAGTCACTTAACCCCAATTCCCCTGCCTTCCCCCCTCCAAAAAGAAAAAAGAAGAAAACAGAAAAGAAGAACAAAGAAAAAAAATTCAAAACCAGATTGGGTCAAGAGGCAAGCAGGGCTTCAAGGAATCAGGTTGCCATTCCAGGCTTTGCCTGTGTCACCTAATCTTATGGTGACTCATTCTTTCTACTTACAGAATGCAGCTGCAGCTCCTGGACTAGACAGACCCTGCTCAGTTGGCATTTCTGGGGGGCAGACGGGGAAGGGGGAAGCTAGAGAGCACTGGGAGAAAAGGTAGCAGGGAGGGAGTCAGAAGAGTAAGGGGGCTTTTGGTTTTAGTTATTCAATGTTCGTGTAACCATTGATCAAGAGTTGGAGGGCACCCCAGTGGTCAGTGAGTCCAGCCCCTTCATTTTACATAAATGGAACTGGGAACCAGGGAGATTGAGACATATGACCAAGGCCACACAAGGGGTATGGGCACAAGGATCGGAACTCAGATCTTCTGACTCTAGAGCCAAGGTTCTTCCCACCCTACTCCATGATCTTAAAAAGCCTTTGGTGAGCAATTGATTTGGGTCTAAATTCACCAAACACAAAGTTCTACTAAGAAGAGAAGAATGTGAAATTTGGGGAGGGGAATCAAAATTGCCCTTAAGAAAAAAATTACAAAAAGTGTCAGTTATTAAATTCTTCAGCCTTTCTGAGCATGAAAAGACTTTTAAAATGTGTAGTTTTGAAATTTAAGAAAATCCTTCTATTTATCAACAAAAGAGCCTGATTTCATAGGATCAAAGATTTAGAACCGAGAAGGAATACAGGGGTCTTCTAATTCAGCTCTCTCATTTACTTCTGTCTGAGAGTAAATTAAATAATTATTCAAATCAAATCATAATTAAACCTTAGCCCTTAAGAAGACATTCTGTAGAGTTAGTTTCAAGTCCTAGAGTCTGAGTTACAGAGTAGTCACCAAGGGGAAAAGTGAAGGCAAAAGATATAAGGTGAGAGGTGCTTTGGAAGGTCATCTCTGACCTACCTGGAGAGCCTCTGTCTCCTCCTGCCTGGGCAACAGACAATCCAAGCAACTGAAACCTCAGAGTTGCATGAAAAGATGAAGAATGAACTAAGAACCAATAAATCAATCAGCGAGTACCTAAGTACCTACCATATGCTATGCCCTTGGGCACTGGGGATACAAAAACAAAAAATTAAATGGTCCCGGCCCTCAATGAGCTTTCAAGAGTATTAACTCACATGACAGTCACAGTCACAATAAAACAACTCTGAAAGACATGGGAACTCTGAACAATGAAGTGACCATCTTGGCTCCACAAGAGTGACAATGAGATATGTAGGCAGACAGATAGATATGTAATATTATATATAGGAGACAGATACATGGATAAATAGAGAGACATAGATATGTAATATTATATGTAGGACACAGAAACACAGATATACAAATAGATAGATAGATAGACAGATAGACAGACAAATACGTAATATTATATATAGGAGATAGATAAGGGGTAGCTAGATCGCGCAATGAATAGCAGTCCTGGAGTCAAGAGGACTTGAGTTCAAATCCGGCCTCAGACACTTAATGCACTTACTAGCTGTGTGACCTTGGCCAAGTCACTTCACCCCAATTGCCTTGCCTTCCCCCCTCTAAAAAAAAAAGAAGTAAAAAAAATAGATAAGATAGATACATAGATATCCTCAGCAAGGCTGGATGATTTCTAAGTACATAATACAGATGGGGATCTGTAAGTACATTTACTTACTTCTAAGAGGGATTCCTTTCAGATATGATCTGGACCAGATGCCTCTAAGGTCCCTTCCAACACTCCAATTCTGTGATTCTGTAATTCTGTGGTTCCAAGCCATAACATTTCCCAATTGCAACCTCTCACCTCTGGAACATCACAGACAGTGTTTCCTAACCCCTGCAGACAGCTGAGTTCCAAAGGCAGCAATTCCCTGGCCTTCACTAAAGAACAGCCCAAGAAAGCCAGAAAAACAACATGTCTGTGTAGAGAATGCACTAGGAAAAAATTCTTCTCCTTCATAAGACTTCTAATTAAGGACATTTAAATTGTGGGGGAAGGAGGATGGAATCTTTGTTCCCTGTTCTCTCTGAATGGAGAAAAGAAAAAATAAAAAACAGTAGGCTAACAGCTTCAATAATGATGGCTATAACTAGCCTGGGTGAACAAGGCTTTGCCCCAGGGTACCAATATCCCTTGAGAACAAGAACTATAATGCTTTTGTCATTATATTATATTAATTATGTTATGTTATCCTAGAGTATGTTGCATTATGTTATACTGTATTATGTTACGTTGTGTTGTGTTATGTTACGTTGTATTATATTGTATCATATTATGATTATACTATACTTCTGTTATATATTAGATTACATTACATCATAATAATTATATTATATTATATTGTACTACACTATATTATATTACATTACATTATATCATATTATATTACATTTTATTATATTATATTACATTATATCATATTATATTATATTACATTATATTCTATCATATTATATCCCAACCTTAGGCTTAGGATAGTACCTGGCACAGAGCAGATGTTTAATAAATGGTTTCTGATTGCTCCTTTACAACTTACTTCATAGCCCTCTGCCACTCCATAACACCACAAAGCACAAGTACCTCCAGGTCATCACCCTCAGGGTGCCATTATCTGGTATTTGTCTACTAGATCCTACTTCATTCCACTAATGACTAGACCACAGATACTATACCCAATCTCCTCCCCTATACTCTCAAATTAATTTCGAGAATCAGCTCTAGATATAGCTCTCTCAGGGGTGGCTAGGTGGTATAGTGAATAGAGCACTGGCCCTGGAGGCCCTGGAGTCAGGAGGAACTGAGTTCAAATCCAGCCACAGACACTTAACACTTACTAGCTGTGTGACCTTGGGCAAATCACTTAACCCCAATTCCCCCCTGCAAAAAAAGCAAAATAATAATAATAATAATATAGCTCTCTCAATCAAAACATATATTGAGAAAGGGCTTCATATGTATATTATTTTTAGAAAAGCATCCAAAATTTAAAGGAAACATTGTTTTAGAAAACTGCCTAAAGTCCCTGCTGCCAGGCTCCAGAAATACATGCCAAGTGTAATGCCTCATGCTTGAGCAGGTACCAGAGATAAGTATAGCATGTAGGCACTACAACATGTACAAGAGACGACACGGGAAATCCCATTCTCCAGACCATCAGAACTTACATTCTCTGAAATTCAGGGATGCTGAAGATGGCTTGCATGACCACGCTGAGGTAGCAGCTATTTCCCAGGTTCCTCATCCCGGTGTATCCAGAGCCATACATGGGTTTCAGTTTCATTCCCGACTCCTGAATGACTTCCCACTCACTGATCCTGGGTTTGACATCATTGTCCCTTGTGCCATTCTCTGTCTAGATGCCAAATAATTAAAGACAATTTAGACAGAATTCATAATAATTTGCTATCATCAATGATTGCTGATGGGAACCTGGCCTTATCTATCTACTCATTCAGTCTTTCTGGGATTTTCTGCCCTTTGGGGGGGGGAGGGGAGGAAGGAGGATAAATAGAGGAAATGGCTAAACCAGTGGGGACAGAGGCATAAGAACAAATGAGTAATGTCATCTCCTAGTAATAGCTCACACTGAGCTAGCACTTTGAGGTCAGCAAAGGACTTTCCCTATTATTGTCTCATTTATCTTTACAATCCTGAGAAAGAGGTAATGTAATTATTCCAATTTTCAGGTGAAGAAACTGAGGCTGCTATTTGGAACTCAAAGTTTTCAAAATGAATGTTAAAAATTGTTTTTACATGCAACTTGGAAAAAACAAAATACCAAATAATTTTTTTAAAAAGAAGAAAATGAGGGTGACAGAGATGAAATGACTCACTGCCAATTGTAGAACTCCATGTACCATGTCATCAAGACACATCCCATGATCCTACGAGCTCTGATTTGGAATCATAGGATCAGGGCTCTGATGCCAACTCTGCTGCTCACTATTGAGCTCGTATGAGGCTTAGTTTCCTCATTGATGAAATGAAAGGGTTACACCAAATGACTTCTTTGGTTCAACCAACTCTCACATGCCATATGTGAGGCTCTTTACAATGTTGGTGTCCTCAGGACACACTCCAATTTACCAATGACCTTCTCAACTAGGAAGCCAAAAATGGAATACAATACCTCAGATGAGGTCTGAACAGAAGAAAAATACGGCATTCGTATGACCTCATGTCTAAGGCAGATATTTCACCATCCAGAGAACAGTCACAGAGTAAAAATAAGGCAAGGATTCTCCATTAACAATGACGTATTTTTTTGTTATCTCCATCCAGCTATGATCTCTGCTTATTTTAACTTTTTATTTTAAGTGAAATCAACTCACTCTTGTCTTGAGATTGAAGAATGTTAGAGCTGACAATTTCAAAGGTCACCTTCTCTTATTACCTTATTACCTTATTACTCTTATTATTATTTATTCTCTTATTACTATTATTACTATTTAACATCCAAGGAGTAAGGTTCTCAGTACAGTAAGGGGAAATTCTAGTGCTGATCTCACTGCATCAAAAAAGGCCATCTCCAAAATTTGATACTGATTTCCCATTCATCTTACAAAAAAAGAAAAAGCCAAATCTCACCTTTAAATCCAATAACAAGTTAGATTCCAGCCACCTATGCCTGTGAAACACACCTTCCTCAGCTCTACCTCAGAGACTTTCTCTTCTTTCAAGATCCAGTTTTAAGCACCAGCTTTTGCAGGAAGTCTTTCTTGAACTCTTCTCCCCATCAATGACTAGCTGCTTCTCCCAACCCCCAACTACCTTGGATCTAACTATTTTGTATATATTTGGATTTATTGCCTTCATATGATTCAGTATATATTTATATGGGTTCTTGTCTCCTCCATCAGAAGGTAAGCTCATTGAGGGTAAGGATTCTTTTACTCTTTGTACTTACATTCCCAGTGCCCAGCCTATAGCAAGCACTTGAAAAACACTTATAGATTGATGGGTTGGATTGACTCTACATAATTGGACTTAAAAACAAAAATAATAAAAACTTCATATTTTGTCATAATGAATATTCACATAAGAAAAGAATATTTAAAGTAGGTATAACAATCTCACTGCCACCACCTTCCTATCCCCTATACTGGTATAAACAAAGTTTGGCATTCTCACCGAATGCATCTGAAGCATGTCAATCCCAAAATGTGCTAAGTGCTTGGCTAAATGGGGATCTAAAACAGACTCCTCTTCTTGGAAAGAATAGACATCTGCAAAGGAGAAAAGAAATTTATAAGCATTAGGATCAATGATATATATATATATATATAAGAAGTATGTCCTGGGCCTCACACAAAAAGTATTAAAAATTGCCAGTGTATATAGATAGATAGCTAGATAGATAGATAGATAGAGATAGAGATATAAATATAGATATAGATGTATAGATATTCATATATTTAATTCAGCTGGTAGTACAGTGGGTAGAGAGATGAACCTGAAGTCAGGAAGACTTGAATTTAAATCTGGCCTCAGAAACTTATGAGCTGTGTGACCCTAGGTAAGTCACTTAACCTCTGTTTGCCTCAATTTCTTCAACTGTAAAATGGGGGTAATGACAACATATACCTTACCGTGTTATTGTGAGGATCAAATAAGATGTTTGTTTTACAAAAAGCACTAAGCACAAAGCCTAGCACACAGTAGGCACTATATAATTGCCTATCCCCTTCCTTCTTTCCCTTCCCACAGTAGGAGTACACATGCCTGAGGACCTATTATGCCTTGAATCAATTCTGTAAGAGCCAGTGATATAAACGGCACTGTGCAAGGCAATGAGGGAGGTGGGAGGTTCAGATAAGACATAGTCTCTGGCCCCCTCTGCTGCCATCTTGTGTCTTCCTCTTTTTCCCAATAGCTTCTCCTTTTCATGTTTCTTTCCCCCGCTACCCTCTTCTCCCTCCCCCTTCCTGAATATCCTTCCTTTTCTGATCAAAGACAAATTTTGATTTTTTTTCATAGAATTTTAGAGTTAGGAGGACAATGGCCATCTGGTCCAAACAGACCTGAAGGAATCCCTAATCCAAGATGAAAGACAAGTGGTCATTTAGTCTCTAATTGGAGACAGCGAAGGGAGCCCTCTGCCTCTCTAGGCAGCCCAGACCCCTTTTGAACAGTTCTCACTGTTTGGCTTTTTGTAACTTTCAGCTACTGTCCTACTTTTGCCCTTGAAGACGAAACAGAATAATTCTAAGCCCTCTTCCTTATAACAACTTTTCAAATATGGCAAGGAAGACACAGCAGATGGAAGACTTGAAATCAGAAAGACCCGGGTTCAAGCCCTAGCTCTGGCTGTATGACGCTGGGCAAGTCACTTAGCCCTGTTTGCCTCAGTTTCCTCATCTGTAAAATGAGTTAGAGAAGGAAATGGAAAACCACTCCAGTATCTTTGCCAAGAAAAACCCAAACAGAGTCACAGTGAGTCGAGGACATGACTGAAAATGGTTGAACCATAACACCAGCACTAATGAAATTACAGGTTTAGTCCCCAAAACAGGAAAAAATAGCTACCATGTCTCTCTTGAGACTCTTTTTCTCCCAATTATGTCAATGCTCTATTAATGATACAGGTTGATCCATGCTCTTAATTTTAAAACTAGATGAGTAAAGCATCTACACCACAGTTCTCTTCATCCACAAATATAAAAAAAAATTAATTAACCATCCTAAATTCAAGGTTTTTAAAATAATTGATCTATTTCCCAATAAGCAAAGTCCCTAACTTGAAAAAATTCCCCATTCTTGACTTGGAAAAATCTTTTAAAATAAGTTCAATTTTCAAAACAAACCTTTGACCCAAGAAGTGTGAAATAATAACATTTTATGACACTAAAAAAATCTTTAAAATCTCAAAGGGAATATAAGGAAATAGAAGTGTGGGATGCCTGGAAGGCACACTCTAAGGATGGGGTTACGTCCTTTATCAGGTTGGTGGCTGTCACTACAAGTGAGATAGCTTTTCATGAGCCTGTGATTTTGAACCTATAAATTTCCCATGGCATCCAGGACATACATATTTCTCTAGAATTTGACCACCCCTACTAGTCTGTAACTTTGAAATATGAACAAACCATTTTCAGGCAACATAAAGATTTGTAGAAACCTGTCAGACTCTTCTCTCAACTACAAAAAATGCTGAGTAGCTAGTGAACAAACAAGAGATTGAGAGTGTTGGCCGGGTGGCGCCATAGTGCACAGAGCACTAGGTCTGAGTCACCTACTACCATGCCCCACTGGTCCATGCTGCCTCATGCTCTAAACCAAAAGGCAGATTTGGGAGGAGTGAGAAAGGAGATGTAATGGAAGAGCAAGGAGGAGGAGGCCAGAGAAGAGAACGTCCGAGTTGGGAGTTTTGGAGATACAGAAGTTGAGGTGATGATGATGATGATGGTGATGATGGTGATGATGATGATGGTGATGATGGTGATTACAATGACAAATGGGTAATCCAAGGGCTTGAATGGAAGTTGGAATAACTGAGGAGGCTGAAGAATAGAGATCCCAAATTCTGAAAAGGGTATCCAGTGAGAATAAATAAAAAGGTCACCAGGTAAAGCAAAAGACTGTGAGCCACGTGCTTGCAAGAACTTTGGGAGGCAAGTGCTATATTTACCTCCATTTTACAAATAAGAAATTGAGACAGAAGTTGAGTGACCTGTCCAGGGTCACAGGGCCAGTATGTATCACAGACAGGACTTAGACCCAGACCTTACAGGTTCCAAAGCCAACACAGGACAACTACACCATACTTTTTCTTAAACATATACATATACATTTATGGTTTTTGGACCAGAGCTATGATTTTACTGCTGTAAGGAAGTTCCTGATGAGCAAACTCCCTATACCAGTACAGATCAGCAACTTGCAGGCAAATTACAGTCTTAGAGAATTTCTTGGGGTATTGAGAGGTTAAGCCTTTGGTTGAGGTCACTCAAGTTAAGGATCAGAGGCCAGACTTGAACCAAGATCTTCTCAATACAGAGTCTAACACTCCTGGCACAATGCCAAAAGGTTTACAGGTCCTGCCTTTGTCAGCATCCTTTCCCCCAATTCCTTAAATCCCAAAGCTTAAAGGACTCACCTGCCCCATCAGGAGTGATGGTTCCTAACTTCACTGCCAAAGGGTAACCCATTTCTTTGTAATGGTCCAGCGCATGCCCATTTCCCCCCATGTTGTCAAAGAACCACTTTCCACAAAGGATGGTGCCATCAGTCAGATTCAACCAAAGGTTCTCTCGTAAGTCACACTTGGCACACTTCCAGCCGCTGGACAGACACATGTTAAAAGAGGAAAAATGTAAAAAGTGAGTAGGAAACTAGAAACAAATTAGATGCACGTGCATGGAAGGTTGGCTAAACAAGTCATGGTACATTAATGAAATGAAATATTACTGCACTATAAGGACTGATGAATGCTGAGAGGCACAGGAAGACTCCAATGAACTGATGCACAGGGAAGGAAGTAGAACCAAGAAAGCAAGGTTCACAATGACCTCAACAACATAAATGGAAAGAACATTAACAACCACAAAACAATCAGGGAAAAGAATACTGGGAAATTACAACGACCACCCTTGTTTCCAAAAAGGAGATATGAGGAGACACCTCCCTCCCTTCTTTGCAGAGATGGGGGAGGACAATGAATGTGGAAACAATGCATATAAATCAGACTTTTTCAATGTGTTGGTGAGTTTTATTTTTCCTCTTTTTTTAATTGGCCCTCTGGGAGGAAAAGGGCAGAGGATACACTGGGAAATGTATGTGATAATGAAAACAGAAGATAGCATGAATTTCTTTTAATAATTGCTAACATTTTTATAGTGCTTTGAGGTTTGTAAAGCATTTTACATATATTTCCTCATTTGATACTCACAACAATCCTGTGAGATAAATTCTATTATTATTCCCATTTTAGAGATGAAGAAACTTCAGCTAGGAGAGGTTAAAGAGACCAGTCTGAGGTCACATAGCTAGGGAGTATTTGTGGCTGGATTTGAATCAAACAAGGTTTTCCTGACTTCGGGTCCCATGCCACACTATCCATCATGAACACTTTAAAAGCAAGGCTTCTCCATCTGGGATTGCATTAGACTCCAGAGAATTAAGAGTCCAATCTTTCCCTCCCCTCAAGCAGGATTCTCTTTTCATTGGCACACTCTGCTACAAGTCTAAAGCCAGCCCCACAGCTCCTAATTCTTTCCCTTAGAAAAGTGAGCAGAGACCAGGTGTCCTGAGAGTTTTATCATTTTCTTTCCATGGAAAGATGACGTAGAATGTGGGGCATTCCTGGATGTCCTCTGTGGAATGACTAGGTAGAAAAGACTGAAAGCCACTGGCCAAAAAATGCTGCCTGAGGGCAAGAGCTGTTGGGTCAAGTTTTAAAATAGAGATGATAAAATAAGCATCTATTTTAAAGGCCTTAGAGAGAAAACAATGGCAGTTCTGAAACACTGACAATAATAGAAAGCCATGTGTTAATCAAGAAGAGCCCAGATACCTGGCAAACCTGACTTGTTAAAAAACTTCATGTGTAGGGAACTCCCAGATGTGAAAACTTTTCACCAATAGAGACCTGCAAGTCATCTATAACTGATAATCTTACAGCGCTGCTTCAGCACTGAGGAACAAAACTGACTCACCTGTGTTTTTCTACATTTATTCAATTCACATTCGAAACAAGCCTGTTAGACTATCAGGAGTTTTGCACCTGGGGTTTGGAAACTTTTTTATTTTGATAACTAATTCGATACAATTCGTTCCTTTTGTAATCTTATGCATTTAAAAGCTTTATTCTGAGGCATCCATAGGCTTCACCAGACGGGGTCCATGATAAAAATGATAATAATAATAATAATAATGGATAGCATTTCTATATGTAGTATCCTAAGGTTTACAAAGCTTCTTGATCCTCACAACAACTCTGGGAGACAGGTGCTTTTATCATTCTTATTTTGCATATAAGGAAACTAAGGTAAACAGCTTAAAAGTTAAATGACTTGCCCAGGGTCTCACAGATAAATAAGTGTACAAAGCCAAATCTGAACTCAGATCTTCCTGACTCAGGTCCAGTATTCTATCCACTGTGCTATCTAGCTGCCATAATATAGAAATGGTTGAGAATCCCCAAACTAGATGGTACCTGGGATCATTCCTAGTTCTAAATCTGTGTTACTAATTCACAAAATTTTTGCTATGTACCTACAGGGTGGTACTGGGACACAAAGACAAAGATGGAACAGTTCTGAGCCCCCACTGGAGAGTCTCTGCTTTTGGTGACTCCATTTTTATATGACTTTTGTGACTATAGAGTTTTATACACAAATGACAGGCCTGTTTGATTAATATGAATTTCACTAGGGGGACTCTGCATATACATAATCAAATACAAAGTGTGTATCAGTTTCACCTCAGTGGTGCTTTGAAGGGAGTCAGGGATTCTACAGGGTGGAGGTGAAGAGGGAGAGTGTTCCAGACACAGAGAGCCAATCTGCAGAGATAAAACAGAACCATAACCCATGGGGGAAAGGGGACAGAAACTGTTCACAGAAACAGTTTCAAGATAGTCCCCAGGTGATTGGTGATTTCTAGGGTATGGCCCGGGCGTGCTACAATTTAGCCTAGTCTCTTTTACCATCCATAGAAGTGTGAAATCAGAAACCTATTAAGAGAGAGGCCCCTGTGGCACTACTTAGTCTTCAGCCAAAGAAAGATGACTTAGGTTCGTTATATCCTAGTTATTAACTCAGGAAAAGAGATAAAATTTATATGTTTTATAAAGAAGCATAGAAAAAGGATTGAAACAAAATGGGTTTTCACTTAAGGTGAAACTGTGGCTATTCTCCCACAATTCCTGGGCATGTACACCCTCTGTTCCAGACAGCCTGGACAACTGGTGACTTCCCATTCAGCACATACCAGGCTCCTTTGTGCATAATGGGCACTCAGTAAGTATCTGTTGATTTGAATTCCTTGAACATCCCAAGGAAGAGAGGTTTGGGTAGAGAATTATCCCTTGGAAACTGGAGGTGGTACATGAAAGCTGTAAAATATACATTCCATATAACTATTGGCAATGGAGAGGTGGCTGGTGGGTGCGATTGGGGTGCAATGCATAACCAAGGAGGAACTCCAAAGAACAGGAGTAAAGGACACCATTGAGGACAAACATATGGAAGACTGTCTCCCCCTGGCTGGTGAGTGCGCCTTGGGAAGCCAGAACAAGACAATCAGGTTGATTACCTTTACTTGGACACAGCCTCTCCAAGCTTTGCAAGCATATGATGTAGCAGATGGAATGAGTTATTTGAAATACGGAACAAGACCTAGGAGTAAGGTTTTTTTAATCTGTTTTTTTTAACATTTTAAAAAATGCTTAACTTCTTCCTAAGGCCCAAGTCTGATCATGTCATTCCCCTGCTCCCCAGGATCCAATACAAACAACTAGTGGGGCATTTCAGGAATTCGGCAATCTGACACCCTCCAGACCTGCCTGTCTTATTCCACACTACTCCAATCAACCAATAAACACTTATTAGATACCTATGTTCCAGACACTGTTGGGTGCTGGGAATACAAAGAGAGAGAATGAAACAATTCCTACTTGCAAGGAGTTTACATCAAAATGAGAGTACCCCTAAAAATGCAGAGAGAATACAAATCTATTACATGCAACACGTATGTAAATAAGTATAAGCAGAATGAACGTATAAAGAAGGAAAATACACATGAACACAAAGTAATTAACTACCAGTTCAGGTGGGAAGGTACTAGCGGCTGAGAGAATCAGAAAAGGATGCGGTGTCCGAGATGTGCCTTGAGGGTAGAGAGACTCTATGAGGTGGAAGTGAGGAAGAAGTGCATTCTAGGCAGGGACACAGGCAGTGCAAAGGTGTGGAGGTGGGGAATGAAGAACAAAGAGGAGCAACCAACTAATTAATAACAGCTAACACTCATACACCACCTACTATGTGCCAGGTGCTTCATAAATATTATCTCATTTTTCTTACAACAACCATGCAAGGTAGGTGCTATTACTATCCCCATTTCACAGATGAGGAAACTGAGGCAGACAGGTTAAGTGACTCACCCAGGGTCACTCAACTAGGAAGTGTCCGGGGCTGGATTTGAACTCCACTCTTCATGACTCTAGACACAGCAGACTATCCTCCATATTACTCAGCTGCATCCATTCCAACGACTCCAACACTCTCCTCTTTGAATTTGCAGAAAACTGTCCCTGTCTCTAGAATGGTCCCCTTTTCTCCTCTCCACCACTAAGAGTCCTTGTCTCCCATCAAGGTTCAGCTGAAGTGAAGCCTGCCCTGATTCCCCCCGCCCCTTCCTCAGTGTTAGTCCAAGACTCTCGCCTTCCTGAATTTTCCTTGGGCACGTGCTAGGTCTCTCCCCAGTACAATGTAATCTCCTTAAAGGCACAGACTATTGTCCAGCTGCCTTAGAGTCTCCAGAGCCTGGTATAGTTTCTGGGGCACAGCAGGTACTTAATAAATGCAGGGCCCTTATCATTTTTGTGTTTGTATCTCCAGATCCCAGTTCATTGCCTGGCTCATAGTGGGGGTTTAATAAATGTTTGCGGAATTGCAATGAATGCTAATGAAAATAACTCAATTTTTTTTCAGTTTTATTTTTTAAATAAATTAAATCTCACTCCATCTGGAATTCTCTCATGATCCCTCCTCAATTTAGGGCATTATCTTTACCCAGAAAGCAAAACAGCCAGGGTGTCCTGGTCTCAGATGGGTACACTTACTCATTTTGATTTTGTTCCTAATTCTTGATGGCATCCCAACTGACTTTCGTCAATAACTCAGAGGAAGTGGTGTTTGCCCTATTTTTGAATAATGTGATAAAACGGGGTGAGAATGAAGCCTAGGAAAAGAACCAAGACAGAGGCTGAGTTCGCTTGGCTCTTTCTAGCCAGTTAATTTTGATCTGTGGACACCTCAGCCAATGTGCTCTAATAATAGGCATGGCGGGTGATGGGCCATAACCCAAAATTGGTGCCCCGCAGTGCCCTAGTGACCGGCAGTTGGCCAAGGACTAAGGGAAGCAGCAAGTAGGGGAGGCTCCTCAAAAGCTGGTGATTTAAAAAAGGAACAAGACTCATAAATACCCACTTCCAAACAAACTGATAATTCCTGTCACCAAATCGAAGGCAGTAGTGAGGCTGCCCTCCCCTTCTTTCTTTTGATTTCCCCTTCACGGCTGCCCTTGCTGGCTCTCTCCACCAAATTATACCTGAAAGATCAAATGTTGGGGAGGTGGGAGTTGGGGAAGGGATGGAAGAGGTGGACATTAGCCTAAGGAACCCTCTTGAGCTTGCCCTGTCAGTGTGTAGCCTTACAACTCTCCAAACAAGGATCAAGAGTCTCATTCCAGATCTTATCAAGTGATAATAAGAACTAATCCTCATTTCACAGGGACATGAAGACAGGGGCATAACTAGCTATCCTGGTGTCCAAGGAAAGAAGGAAAACCCATCCTTCGAGGTCTCAGTTTTTCAGTTACACCCACCTTTTGTGATCCCATTTGGGGTTTTCTTGGCAGAGATACTGAAGATGTTTGCCATTTCCTTCTCTGGCTCATTTTACAGATGAGGAAATTGAGGCAAACAGGGTTAAGTGACTTGCCCAGGGTCACACAGCTAGGACGTGTCTGAAGCCAGATTTGAACTCAGGGAGATGAGTCTTCCTGACTCTGGGCTCAGCACTTTACCCACTGAGCCACCTGGCTGCCCTAGGATCTCAGTATCCTCAACTCTAAAACGGCCTCTTGGAGACCAGCCTCCGAGATCCCTTCCAGCTCTCAATTTAGAGGTAGTCAATGAATAACAACTGGTTGTTTAATCATTGGTGACAATAATAGTAACCGCTATTCATGGAGGACTTTGAGGTATAAAGAACATTTTATATATGTTACCTCATTGATCCTGACAACCCCTTGAGACAGCTAATATCATTAACCCATTTTAAAGATGTTTAAAATGAGGCTGAGAATAGTTAACTGACTTGCCCAGGGTCACATAACTAGTAGGTGTCTTAGAAAGGATTTGAATTCGGGTCTTAAGAACATATATCTAGGGGCAAGTAGGTGGCTGTAATGGGAATGGGAATCTTAAGACCTTCCCTGCCCCTTGGCCCCTTGAGGCTTAAGTGACTCTAAGAACCTTCCCTGATTTGAAAATGTACTAATTTAATGTAAATGTAAAAATGTACTAAATCTAATAGGTTGAATGTGGTCGCGTGGAGGCTGTGGCAGGTGGCCAGTTCTTCAGGAATGCCCACGCCTTATTACTTTATGATTGGGCAGTGGGTCAAGAGGGCTGTGACATTCTCTGATCCAAGAGAAGGCTATATATACCCTGATGTGAGTTTTTGATTTGGGGCTCACTTTAGGAAGAGTTGTGTGATATGGCCAGACGAGACTCTGGGCAGCCACTGAGTCTCCTGACTTTGAAAACCCAGATGCTGGTGCTTCCCTCTCTGGTAACTAACTAGGTATGGATATAACAGTCAGACAGCTAGAAACCTTGCCAGCTGGTCTGTTTCTCTGTATTTTTTTGTCTGTAACTTCTGTTTGTATTCTCTGAAGTTCAGGGTGCTGACTTTTCCCCCTGAACTAGGTAAATGATATATGTTTGATTAAAGTACTGTTAACCCATTTTGAGTTGCTTTCCTTTAGAAAAGCACATCTAAGAACCTGTGCTAGCAGCCATCCTGGGTATGCTAGGGTGCTTGCTGCTACAGTGGCATAGTGAATAGAGTACCAGCCCTGGAGTCAGCAGGACATGAGTTCAAATTCAGCCTCAGACACTTAACACTTACTAGTGTGTGTTGGGCAAGTCACTTAACCTCGATTGCCCTGCCTTCCCTCCTCCAAAAAGACAAAAAAAAAAAAACCTGACATTATCTAGAGCAGTGGTTCTCAACCTTCCTAATGCTGCGACCCTTTAATACAGTTCCTCATGTTGTGGTGACCCCCAACCATAAAATTACTTTCATTGCTACTTCATAACTGTAATTTTGCTACTGTTATGAATCTATCTGACATGCAGGATGTATTTTCATTGTTACAAATTGAACATAACCCACAGGTTGAGAACTGCTGAAGAGCAAGAAAGAATCTCAGAAACAATCTAGTCCAGCACCCTAATTTTGTATAGTGGGAAATGGAGGCCCTAGTAGATTAAATATCTTATTTTTTGTGACTAGATCTCCCTTTCTTGCCCAGGCTAGAGATGCCGTGAACACTGATGGGGCGGACCCCATTAATGATCAGCTTTGGCCCATTTCCAACCTGAGTCAATCCATCTCTCCTTAGGCAATCAGTGTCAGTAAACATTTATTAAATGGAAATGTTTTACATGATTGCACATGTATAACCTATGTCAGATTGCTCACCATCTCAAGGAGGGGGGAGGGGAGAGAGGGATAGAATTTGGAGCTCAAAACTTTTTTAAAAAAAGAAAAAATATTAAAAATTACTTTTACATGTAATTGGGGGAAAATAAAATATTCTTAAAAATAAAAAATAAACTTTTATTAAGCACCAATTATATGCCAGGAACTGTACTGAGCACTAGGGCTACAAAGAAAGGTAAAGCATACCTTCTATGCTTGAGGACATCACAATCTGATGGGGGAGACAACATGACAGTAACTGTATAAATAAGCTACTCCTCAAAGCGGCCTGGTGGTCCCTTCCCCACCAGCTCCTGGAAGTTCACCACAATGATGGCAGACTTAGTGCAGGCATTCCATCAGTTTAGCACACGGCAGCTCAGAACTCCTGAGCTCACGCAGTCCACCGGTAGCAAGGTTACTGCTATTATGTACATGCAGCCACTATGTATAGTTGTATCCCAAAGAAGAACGTCTTGATGATGCGGGAATGTTTCCTTTTTTGTCCTTACATGCATACAGCAAACTGGCTGTATGCGGTACACTCTTAATAAGCACTCATAGAATCAAATTTTTGTACTGAATAAAGTAGGATGAGAATGCATCCTGAAGAGAGTTGTGTTCTCTTAAAAAGAGAATTCCTAAACCTTTCTTACACGTAACTTTAATGGAAAGGCTTGGACATTGTTCATAATAAGTAAAAATTCAAATGTAACTTGTTTCATATTCAACAAGCATTTATTAAGTTCCTATTATCTTGAAAACCCTCTGCTAGGTGATAGGAGAAACAAAGTCAAAAAAATGGAAACAGTCCTTGCCCTCAAGGACTTGCATTCTATTGAAAGGTACAAGATATACACAGATAAGTAAATAATGGGGGATAAGGGTGGTATTTATGGAAAGTTACAAAAAGTCAGCTGTACCTTACAAAAGAAGATCAACATCCTTATGTGGCTGGCGGTCTCAGAAACACTCCCGACCCCCTGCTGCCCACCACCACCTGCAGCTCTCTCACCTGGGAGGAATCCTGACACCATTGTCCAATTGCATGAGGTTATTGGCATGTTTGGAAATTTGCAGCTCATTTTCCCAGGAATCCGGCTCCTGTTTCCTATATGGAGATTTTGAATTAAGGACAGCATCACAAGCAATTGTTACCTGCAAGAGAAACCAAGATATGATCTATAAAAACCATTAACTTGAAAAGGGAAAGTGAAAATCTTCTTGATAAATGCCCTTTAGATCCAATAAACAGCCAATACACCACCTCCTACGTGAAGCTGTCCCCATTTCTCCTACTCATTGGTGTGTCCTTGTCCCTTATTCCCAAGGAGTTGTTGTTGTTGTTCAAGCATTTTGGTTGTGTCCAACTCTTCGTCACCCCATTTGGGATTTTCTTGGCAGACATAATGGAGTGGTTTGCCATTTCCCTTTCCACCTCATTTTACAGATGAGGAAACTGAGGCAAACAAGGTTAAGTGACTTGCAGGTGATTACTTTAAATTTACCATTAAGAGACAGGATGGTGAGGTGGATAGAGGGCTGTACTTGTTAGTCAGGAAAACCTAGGTTCAAATCTTGCCTAAAATACTTACTACCCATGTGATGGGGGAAAAGTCACCCTTCTGGGTCTCACTTTGCTTAACTGTATTAAATGGGCGAGTTAGAGTAGTCAGACTCTAAACTGAGAAGCAATTAATGAGCAATGATTGATAAAAGCGCCTTCTGTATGCTGAACACAAGGCTAGGCACTGAGGGTACAAAGCCTCTGCCCTCAAGGAGCTCTGTATTGTCTAAGTATTTCATGCAAAATGAATACAAGGTAATTTGAGGAAAGAGGGAATTAACCATTGTAGACCACTGAGAAGGTTTCCTGTAGAAAGTGCTGCTTTAATGGAGGCCTGAAGAAGTCAGGGATTCTAAAATGTACACTGAGATAAGGAGAGAGTGCATTCCAGACATGGGGAAGAACCAGTGCAAAGTCATGGAGATGGGAGATGGACAGCTGTGTGCATTAAACATAAGGTAGACCAGAGTAGCTAAATCCAAAAGGGTGAGGATCAGAAAATGTAAGAAGACTAAAAAAAAAAATAGAAACGGGCCAGATTGAAAAGAACTTTTGAGGTGAAAGAGAAATGTGTATTTGATCTGAATCTAACAAGAAGCCACTAGAGTTTATTAACTAAAAGGGGGTGTCTTGGTCAGGTTGTGCTTTAGGAAAATCACTTTGGCACCTGAGTGGTGGATGGATTGGAGTGGGGAGAGGCTTGAGGTAAAGAGACCACCCAGAAGGCTATTGCCATAGTCCAGAAGAGAGGTGATGAGGGGCGGCAGAAGAATGTTAGTTGTGTGACTGGATAGAAAGGGATCTAGGTAAGGGGGGGGTCCGCTGAACAGCACACATCATGCCCAAGTTTGTCAGTTCTCACCATTGGCATCATTTTATAAGTTCAAGATCCGTCTTTGCCCCATCTCACTTTGCCCTGGGCAGCAGGCACTACACAACCAATGACCAGAGTGAAAAGGAAAACAGGCAGTCCTCAGATGTACCAAGCAAACCAGCCGCCTCCCTTTCAGCTGACCTAGATCTTATTTCCAGCATTCAGAACAGTTTCCTAAACTTGCCCCTGAGCAAGCAACACATGTTCTCAATCACACCGACACTGGAATGTTCGGGCCACGATTCCAAATCTTAATGGGTACAGATGTGACCCTGGATAGAGGCAGTCATCCCTGGTCACTTTACACCTTGGGCAGCCAATGGTATCATCAGTCCTGGGAAGGCTGGCTTGGCACCAACCCACTGGGCTTCTGATCTTTGCCTCTACTGCTCCAAAAAGAACACCTCATTAGTCAGACACAGCTCCCATCATATGTCAGACAGGACCAATGATATAACTCCTAGAAGGAATTACATTACATCAAGCAAAACAAAAGATCTAATTAGCTGGAAACCTCAATAAGAACATAATTACACTTCTCTCAAATATCCATCTCCTTCCTGAACTCCCATGGCACCTACAATGCCTCCCACCACACCATGTGGCACTGATGCCATTTCCTATTTCATAACTGCTAACGAGGGTAGCGGTGTAACGAAAAGTACAGACTTCGGGGCAGACGACCTAGATTTGAATCCATTTTTTTATTACTTTCCCCATTGTGGGTCCCAGTTTCTCCATCTGGAAAATCATATTCTTTCTAATGCTAAACCTATGCTCCTAAACACTAAACTCTAAATTCCCTGAGGGTAGGTACTATGTCTTCTAGCTTTCCTGTATTCCCTAAAGCACCAAATTCAGTAAGTTTTTATTTAAAGCATCGACTCTGCTAGGTCCTGAGAATTCAAGGAATATCACAGTCCCTACCCTTAAGAAGTTTGTAGGCCGCTGGGCATGTTGGGGTACACTTGTAATCCCAGCTTCCAGGGAGCCTGAGTCTGGTAGATTGATTGAGCTTGGGAGTTCTGAGCTGCAGGAGGGCTAAAGCTACTCAGGTGTCTGCAGTAAGTCTGGCACCAATATGGTGAGCCCCAGGGTGGGCAAACCAGTCCAGGTCAGATATGGAGCTGATCTAAGCTTGCATGCCAATCAGCAGCGGAATCAGTCTGAGTGATCGCTGCACTTCCAGCCTGATGAGATATGGAGACCCACTCTCAAAAAATAAATAAAATAAAATGATCTGACAAAGAAATTTATATGCTATTGGAGGATACTGTAAATAAGTAATACTAATTGATTGATAAAAACCTATCATTTTGGTCCAGCTCTAGGCTCTATCCATCTTCCCTTTATGAGGCAGTGGGCAGAGTGCCAGCCCTGGAGTCAGGAAGACCTGGATTCAAATCCAGCTTCAGATATTTACTATCTGTATGACACTGGACAAGTTACTTGTAAAATGGGGATAAAAACAGCACCCACATCGAAGGGTTGTTTGAGGACCAAATAAGATAATATCTATAGTGTTAGCATAGTTCCTGGTACATAGTGGGTGCTCTCCCACCTTTCTTTGTCAAAGACCACTGTGCAGAAAGCCTGCTTGTTTTCCCTTCCCTTCCTCCAAGTATCAGGGGGTAAGTCCTCCCCCTCCCCTGGACATCTTCACTGTTGTTCAGTGGTTTTAGTTACATCCAACTCTTCATGACTCCATTTGGGCTTTTCTTGGCAAAGGTACTGGAGTGGTTTGCTATTGCCTTCTCCAGCTTATTTTACAGATGAGGAAAGTGAGGCTAACCAGGTTAACTTGGCTAGGGCCACAGATCTAGGAAGTATTTGAGGCCAGACTTGAACTCGGGAAGATAAGTCTTCTTAACTCCAGGTCAGGTACTCTATACACTGTGCCACCTAGCTGTCCCCAAATTCCTATTGGACATGAGAAGTTCTCAGTCTCTCCATTCCTATTTTTTCTAGTCTTCCTACACTTTTATGACCCACACACTCATGAACTACCCCATGTTCCACACACACAACACTCCATGTTCTGTTCCTGTGACTTTGCACTGATTATTCCCCCCTGGACATGGATACCTTCATTTTCCTTAATAACCCATTATGGAAAGACTATTCATTAATTCTTAGGATTTTTTAAAAAGATATCTATATTTTTATATCTATATATATATAAGATATTTCATAAGATGCCCATCTAATACTAATTCAACTTCCTTTTGCTTCTCCTATTTTTCAAGCTCTGAGAGCACCCTACAGCTTAAGTCTACAACTACTAACATCCTTCCGTGCTCTAAATCTATGAACATGTCTCCTGAACACTGGATTAATGAGTCCATGTTGACTTACAAATACCCTCCTCAATTTAACACACTTTGATTATATTTCCTGGACTCATTACTCTCACCATCCTGACTTCTCAGCTTCTCAAACAACTATTTTGCCACCCTCTGCCCAAGGTTTTCCCTTCTTTCCCCTTTACTCCCTCAGGCTTTCGACCTCCCTTTCATAAATTGTCTTCACCATCAAACAGCAAGAACCTAGAGAGCAGAGACCATCTGGTTTGCTTCTCATTGCATCCCCAGTGCTTAGCACGGTGCCTGACACCTTGTAAATATTTAATTAATGCTTCCTAGATAGACAGATACAAAAGGATAGGGATATATATATATATATACATATATATTCGTATATGTAATATACAAGTAGACATACACATATTTCTAAGCCATCATTTTTCCAGACTAAATGTCCTAATCTTTCTAGTCCAACCTACCATACTACACTCTTCTCCTCACCCCCACCCCATCTCAGTGGTCATTTAAATTATTATGGACAACAAGGAAAGGTTTCATTCTAGGAGGGAGGTGGGGTGGGGAGGGTAGAAGGAGACATATAACCCAATGACTAGAATATAAAAATCCAAAGCCATCTATAAATCAGATTTTTAAAATAAATATATATAATATGTAATTATATATTATGTATTATATTATTATATATTACCTAAATATACATAATTGTATATCATTATAAAAATAATAGATATATAAAAATAATTATTATAGATAGATATAGATATATAGATTATCATGGGCAGATCTGACAATTCCATACAATTCAAACAGTTATTAACCAATCAACAAGAATTTGTGTGTGCCAGGCATTGTGCTGGCAGTGGGAATGTAATGCCCCTGGGTAATGTCCCTGCTCACACTCTACTGGAGGAGATGTACATAAATAAGTATCTACAAAACATATTCATTAAATTGAGGAGAACAGAAAGGGTGCTAGGAGCTGGGCAAGGGGAGGTCTCAACATAGGTTTTAAGTAAAAGGTATCACCTACTGTGCTCAAAGGAGAAGGAAATGGTCATGAAGAGTCGGACACAACTAAAAATGACTCAACGACCATTGTGCTCAAAGCACTGGGATAGACATTGGTGACTCAAAGACCAAAACAAAAATAAGTTCTGTCCTCAAGAAGCTTCTATTTTCCTTGCCTAGGGCCCAAGTCCCCCAGTACCCAGTCTAGTGTTTTTTTGTTTGTTTTTTTGCTTTTTGGAGGGGAGAGGGCAGGGCAGTTGGGGTTAAGTGACTTGCCCAAGGTCACATGGCTAGTAAGTGTTAAGTATCTGAGGTCACATTTGAACTCAGGTCTTCTTGACTCCAGGGCTGGTGCTCTATTCACTGCACCACCTAGCCACACCCAGTGTTCTTTTTATAGACCCTGCTGCCTCAATGTTGTTCAAGGATAAGGTATGCTATCTTCATCTGCACTTCTTCATGATGGCCAACATGCTCCTGGTCATGGTGGCATATGAGGCCAATATTTTCAAGAAAACAGAAAAATGACATTTGGTCCTTTTCCAGGATCACAGTGGATGGCTCCTTAAGCCATTATTCTAAAAAGAAAATGTGGATTATTTCCCCTAAAATTCACTATCTTACACTTACCTACTTTAAGTTATAAGAAGGCAGGTCCAAGTTAGAAAAACTCAGTTTTACATTTCATTAAGTGCATAACAGGGTGGAAGTGTCCCAGATGGGGGAGGTTAAGAGATAAAGGAGACCCTGTTGGATGGTTAGGGTCTTTTTAAGCTCACGCAAAAGAGTCTTACCAAAACCCTCAAAAGCAGTCATTTGTAAAAGGAGAAAAACACTCAATGTAAAATTAGAGGACCCCAATTCAAAACTCAGCTTTGCCACCCACTACACAGTATGACCTTGGGGTGACAAGTCACCTTATGTCTCTTAACTTCTGCTTCCTCAGCTGTAAAAGTCGAATGCTGGACTTGAGGACCTCTAAGTTTCTTTCCAACCTGAAATCTATGATCTGATAAGCCTAAAACCTGTTCTTAGTCATATCTGTCAGAATGCCCTGGGCCACTTATATCATACTCACACCCCAAAAAGTCCCTGAATTTTCAAATAATCTCAAGCAGTTTTTTGTGGCTATAGTATACTTTTTCTACAAAAGAATTACTTTGTAATTAATCACTCATTGGATGGGGACTTATCCAGCACTTCTGACGTTAGTACTGAGTTCTCATACTTCAGGTTTTATGCTGGGTTTTGTTATTGCTGTTCATTCATTTCAGTCATGTCCTATTCTTGGTGACCCCATTCGGGGTTTTCTTGACAAAAATAATGGAGTGGTTTGACATTTCTTTCTCCAGATCTTTTTACAGATGAGAAAACTGAGGCAAATAGAGTTGTTACTTGCCCAGGGTCACCCCACTAAGTGTCTGAGGTCACATCTGAACTCAGGTCTTCCTGACTCCAAGCCCAACATTCTATCCACTGTCATATTGCTGGATATTGATCTATATCTAAAATATAAATTAGGATAAAAAGTTTTCAAAACTAATTTGTTTTTCCATGTACATTTCACCTTTCTTCTAAAGTCAAATATCTATAGTTAAAATCTGCTTTAAAGAACACCCATAGAAATTTTACACTAAGCTTGCAATGATATAGGAGCCCTGGTGTTATTTCAGAGAAATCAAGTCACCAAGCATTAAATGCCTAATATATACCAGACACTGTGCAAAATACAAGATGACACCAAGACAGACAAAAACACAGTCCCTGCATCTTATCAAACATAATTTCCTCTTTATGTTATTGACATATATATGTTATGTATATGTATGTGTGTGTGTGTGTGTGTGTGTGTGTGTGTGTGTGTATATATGTTCAATTTTATTGATTTTATTCTGAATTTAAGGAACAAAACAAGCATTTCCATAACATAGTAGAATGGGGGGAGGGAGATGATTGTATATGAAACTCTGATATCTATCTACAGAAGCAGCCAGGTGGTTCAGTGGTTAGAGTGCTGGACCCAGAGTTAGGAAGACTTGGGTTCAAATTTACCCTTTAATACATACTTGCTGGCTGGTCCACTTCCCCCCTGCCTGACTCAGAGTCTGCCCTCCTGGCAAGCAGGAGGGAACAGTTGTCTGAGCATGCTGGGAAATGCTGTTCAGAAAGCTCAAGGCCCTGGCAGGCATGGCTCTGGGTTAAGCAGGGCTCAAAGTAAGGAAGGGAAGGGGAAAAAAAAGAACTAGGAAGATTTGGTTCAGTCACAGGCACATGGATTCACACTTGGAAGGGATCTGAGAGGTCATCCACTATAATCCCCTCATTTTGCAGATGGGGATACTGAGGCACCGAGTGGTGAAGGGAGCCAGGGTCACACACAGCTAGTAACACTCTGAGGCAGATTCAAATTCAGGGCTTAATTCTAAGTTCCTAACATTCCTTCCTGCTGCTACCAACCTCCATACCCCTCAACTGTCCCTTTAGGCCTTGGAGACAGAAGATGGGAAAGAGAAAAACAGGAAAGGGGAAGAAGCCAAACAGCAGGAGAAAGAATGTTAATAATAACTGACATTTGTGTATATTTTTATATACTATCTCATTGGATCCTCACAACAACCCTGTGAAGGTTACAGAAGAGAAAAATAAGGCTGGTAGAGATCAACCGACTTACTATACCTAAGTAACAGTGGCAGGATTTGAACTCAGATCTTTATCATTTTCTGTCTGGCTCTCTTTGGTTAGATCATGCTGCCTCTTAAAAAGAAGAGGAAAGGAAGAGAGAGGGAGGAAGAGAAAAGGAAAGGGAAATTGAAAGGGCTCTTCTTTGTAGCCAGATATGGGGAAATGGAATTAAAGCTGAGGCATAGTCAGCTCCCATCTTCAAACACTTAGGTCAGGTCAAGGGTAATGGCCAGAGAAAGGATACAACCATAATAGTAACAGTTGGCATTTATACTGCGCTTTAAAGCTTGCAAAGCACATTGTGCCCATATGGGGAAAAAAAGGAAAGGAAAAGAAAGAGAAATGAGCAGCAGCCTTGGCTTTCATTCTCCTTCTGCATGCTGGTGGACATGGTCATAGTTCCAGAACCCAGGTAGTCCTGAGCAATGACCAGGAGAGTCTGGCCTCAGATAGACTCTTTAACCAGGCAATTGAAACTAAACAAAATACTCTCCCAAAGAACAGATCATCAGATCACAGTTCCATGGCTAGAAGAGTCCAATGATCCCATACAGCCCAACCCCCTCACTTTACAGATGAGGAAACTGAGGACTGGCATGGTTCAGTGCCTCCCCCAGAACATCAGAAGCAAGATTTGAACTCAGATCATCTGACTCCAAAGCCAGTGCTCTTTCCATTGCACCACAATAGAAATAATTCATGAAAAAATAAGTCTTCTGACATTCAGATGCTACCAAGACCTTTCTGGAGGAAAAATAGTATTTCACATAATTACCCATCATGCACTCTAAGTTCCAGTCTACTCTAGATACTCCATATGCGACATTCCATCTGCCACCTCCATGATTGTGTACAGGTTACCTCCCCTACCTTGAACACTCTTCCTTCTTAAGGATTCCTTCAAATCCCTGGCTTCCCTCAGGACTCAGCTCAAGTGACACCTTCCACACACACAAGTCCTTTCTTGCTTCCTCTACTCATTAATCTTCTTCTCTTCTTAAGTTACATAGTTTCTATTCTGCATTTATTTTTAAGTATCTTTTTTCCACCTTATTCTATTTTTCCCCCCAGTAAAATATAAGGGGGCAAGAATTGTTTTGTTTTTGTCTTTGTATCCACGGAATCCAGCAAAGTGTCTGGTATCTTAGTAAAAGCCTGTTGGATTTAAAAGAATTTACAGGAAAAAGACTCAGCAATTTCTCTCTCTGAAACACACATACATACATACACACGACTCCCAAAAGATCAGTTTCAAGCTCGGAATCACACACAGCCATCTCTATTTATCGGCAGTCCACACCCACTGACCAGTGCAGGTAACTCCTCTATATTTGGCAATGCAATTTCGTAGTGGTCTGGAAATATAACAAGCTTGGCTTCATCTTCATATTCATAATCATCACTATTTAAATCTCCAGTCATTTCTAGATCTGAGAAAAGAAAAAAAAAAGATTAGGGAAGAAGAACCTCAACCAAGACAACCCCGATAAAGACCAAACATAGAATAAATGGTAGCTTAATAGTATCTACATGTGATGTGTGCAACAAGTTTTCCTCCAATAGCTTTTCCCTCGACTTGCCCAAAGCCAGGAATAAAAAATCTCTCCCATTTTTCATAACTAAGATTAAAAATATCTATTAAATTAGTCCCTCCAAAAAAGTACAAAATCAAAATGAATATCCACTTGGATTGTAAAAGTTTTATGATCTCTGGAAAGCAAACATCTTTAATCTTATGGTACAAAATGAGAACAGAGTGGCCACCACGCAGAATAGAATGATGCAGACAAAAAGAGAATATGAGCCAGGGGAACTTAGAAGACAGAATATGAAGCTGGAAATGACTTTAACACATACAACAGGATCTGGGAGGATGCTCAGAACAGAAAATATCTAAGTTGGAGAGGAGCTAAGAAGATACAACAGCAAGGCTGCATGGGACCTTCGAAAATAGAACATCAGAGCTAAGACACCTTAGAAAATACAACAGCGGGACTGGAAGGGACCTTAAAGGTCATCTAGTTCAATCTCCTTGTTTTGTAGATGGGGAAACTGAGGCTGAGAGTGACTTGCTAAATATGCCTTACAAAGTCATTTGTCAGTAATTTCACAGAGATTAGCATGGAATGGTTTTCACAACAGACAATGAGTCATTAAAATCAAAGGGGAGAGCTTAGGCGGTGAGCTAGAGAAAGAAGCACCAGAACATGAGAAAGACACATTCTCGTCATGTTTCAGAGAACTCTCAAGTTAGAAAGATGAGCTTGCCTAATTTGTTATTTGTTTATCAAATCATAGCCTCTTCCCTTGGCAAATCTCTGGCACCGGCTAGGAGAAAAGGACTCATGGAAAAGTCTTAATGAAGCAATGCTGGGGCTTCTCAGGTTCATTTCCACACATGAGGAAAGGTTTAATGCCAGCATCCTAACTCATGTTTGTATATTTAGATGTTAGGAGCAATAGAGATAAGCCACAGAGTTATGTATTTTAAAGAATCCCTCCTCCTATGCCCCTCCAGCTTTGGGCAAATTATTTTACATGCTGCAGGAAGGGGTCAAGCAGAAGGCCTGGATTCTGGTGCTGACTTGCTATAGAATCTCCCAGCTCCAAACCTCAGCATCACCCTTGCAACCTGCAAGGGAAGTTCAAAAATGAATGGGATGGGTCTATAGGACACTTTAGACATCTTGGTATAGATATGAAGGGTAAAAAGGACAATGACTTAGGAATCATAGGGTCCTAGATCTAGAGTTAAAAGGCACCTCAGAAGATATCTAGTCCAAACCTACTCATTTTACAGATGAGGAAACTGAGGCTGAGAAAAGTTAAGTAAATGGTCCAAGGTCACACAGGTAGAGAAAAGTCCAGGGTTTCCATCCTGGCACTGCCACTTAACTATGTCATCCTGAGCTCTTTGAGCCTCAGTTCTCTCATCTTTAAAATGGAGTTTATGATATTTACGCAATCTATCTGAGTGGGATGTTGTGAGGGAAAGTGCTTTGCAAAATACTCTATAAGTCTGAGTTATTACTTAAGAAAGGCATCATTTTTATGAGTTCAAGAAAAAAAATATAACATCATTTTAAAAAAACAAAATAAGAGTATAATATAACCAGAAAAAAGTATTCTGAAAAAAATTCTGAGAACTGGGGTCAGTCACACTATAAGGTCAATTATTTGAAAAGTGAAAAAAGAACCTTCCAAGTGCTTTTATTCTACAGGCAAATCTTCAGTTCAACAAGTATTCATTAAGGGCCTCCTCTGTGCCAGGCATGATGCCAGGTGTCTGCGATACAAAGCCAAAAATGACAAATGGACCTAGCCCTCAAAATGCTAAAATCCAGGGGTGGCACAACATAGAAACATATAGTGTACACGAAGTAATTCCAGGAGGGATGGAATACTTGCACAGGATATTAGCAAAGTTAATCTATTTCATGCAGAAAGAGCTCAAATTTCCTCCCCAAATTTCAAACCACATCTTCCTTTAATTCTTTGATTTTGCTTCTAAAACCCCTTTATTTCAGACAAGACTAACTTCCGAGCCTATCCACCTTAGAGAAACACCAATCAGGATCCCTAAATTACTGAAAGTTAATATTTACCAAAACACATCTTGTGTTTCTCCTTTCGCTTGCCCAGCTCTGATGTTCTACTGGCTTGCAGTTATTCAAAATGCTTCTGGTTTGCAGGGGGAAATTGGACATCACTTGGAGGGTCTCTAACATGTAATTATTTCAGGCTGGGGAAGGTAGAGACTTAAAATGATGAAAAGATAGGATTGCAAATTCAATGTAGCCCAGCAGCCAGTCCTCAGCTAGTCAGAGTCAGAGGGGCTAATTCTGGAACCCACAGCTCAACATTCTGGGGCGGACCCTGTAATTCCCAGAAATCTCTTAGGGGAGATTCCCACCCTGAAGCCAAGCACTGATGGCTGAGGAGCCAGGTGGCCAGCGGGAAATCAAATGCCAAAGAAATGGTGCCAATGGCAGCCTGACAACCATCTCTCCCACCAGCTACTCCAACAGCTGGTAACATCTGGCTCTACTCTGTAGTCTTCTTTTTAGAGAACCTTCCATTTTCAAGGTGTTTCTTTTATGTGCAAGGAAACTGAGAATGGTTCACCTAAAGAACAGAAGGCTTCATTCATTCATACAAAATACTCTTACTAAGTCCAGACTATGTCCTAGTGTCTGTGCTTCAGGTAGACTTGATATCTTGCCTTCAAGAAATGGAAATTCCAGAGACCAAACCCAGGAACAAAAGGTGGACATTACAATGACAAATCAGCAAAACGTTCCCAAGTATTAGAACTAGGAGGCAGCTTAGCAGAGCAGACATAGAACCTTGGAGTCGGGAAGTGCCAACTCTTCCCTCGGATACATCCTGCTTATGTGACCCTGGACACATAACTTAACCTCTGTAGTGCCCCAGACAACTCACTGAGACTATAAATATCAGCATATATTAATCATCATTGATCAAGAAAATTTCCCGAGGGAGTTCCCCAAACCAAGAGAATCACAGGCCCAATCAAAAAAAAATGTACCCCAAAATGGAACAGGCTTGCTCAGGAGGTTAACAGGTTCCCCTTCACTAGAATGTCTTAAGCAATAGCTGAATGACAACTGATTTAACAGGTATATTGGGAAAAAAATTCTTTTTCAAATATCAGTTGAACTAGCTGGCCTCTGAGATTCCATACAATCCTGTTAGATTCTATGATTCTAATGTTTATCTCAAGAATACTTACAACTTCCCTTACTGGAGTCCTGTCCATCTATTTCCCAAATATTTAACTGGCTGGAAGCAACAATGCAGTGAAAGATCCATAAATGTACTTGCATGTTCTGACTTCCAGTCCTAGGCTCACTTGGACAAACCATATTATCTGGATAAACGTGTTAAATCAGCTGGAGATAAGCAAGGGATCTTACTATTCTTGTACTTGGAAATGGAATTTTCTATTGATCTAAAGAGCAGGCACCAGAACAATGCCTAAGGCAACTGAGTTTTTTCTCTCTCCCACTTAAGTATAACAAAAAGATTTTCCCAAATAGTGAAAAGAGAGCTCAATTTATAAAAACCATTGAGATTTTGGTGGCTTGCATGAATTTTCTGAACATGACTAAGGCCAAGTTGCTAGTATATTTTAGCCTTCAACCTGTTTAACATAAACTATAGAGCAAGAAATAAATGAAAATAGCCTTCAGGGCACATTAAAACAGAAGTAAACATTACTGACCTGAACAGTGTTTCTCAAGTTTTAAAGTCTTCCGACCAATCTTTCCACTTCTGTTAGCTACTTTTTTGAAAAGGGAAACAGAAAAGTCGCACCAACCTCATCAGAACAAAAAGATTAATTTGTTGGCAATGACACCAATGAGATGATAATTGTCTTTATTAGATACAATATCAGTAGATCACTAATTCATGATGCCATGGGCAGTCCACAGTATGGCAAATGATGTGTCAAGCATGAGCAGCCTAGAGTTTGACAGATGAGATGCCAAGTCAAGGACCAGTTGGAAGCCCTGAGGACCACATAAGAACTGCTAGCATAAGGGAGGATTTCACTCCTTCTTTGTTTCATAGGGCTGCAGATGCCCTTGGACGAGTTGTCTCATCCCACTTAATGGCCTCAGTTTCCCTTATAAAATGGATAAAAGAGACCAAGATGAATTAGTAGCAAGGCCTTCATCTTGGGAAATTTAAATTAAAAGACTGCTATAATCTCTAAGCAACAGGGAAAGAAATTGATGACTCAGAGGCCTATCCATGGCTAAATATTGGCCTTCTATGGATATGGATTTTTTATGAGGTTCTGTCCTGATTAATCATGGACAGTCAGTTCATGTAGTCAAGTCAATAAGTATTTACTAAGTACCTACTAGGTCGCAGGCACCATGCTGGGGATACAAAAAAGGACAAAAACTATATCTGACCTCAAGAAGTTTACAATCTGTAGAGGGAATTAACATGCAAACAACTGTGTATAAGCAAGATATATGCAGTATAAATTGAAGGTAATCTCAAAGAAAAGAGACTGACATTAGGAAAGACCCATAAATGCTTCTTGTAGAAGATGGAATTTTATCTGAGACTTGAAGGAGTAAAGTCAGAAGGGAGAGATAATGAGGGAGAGAATTCTAGGGATAGGGAACAGACAGTGAAAATTCAACTGGAAGATGAAACATCTTGTTCAAGGAAAAGAAAAGAGGCCGGATTCAATGACAACAGAGAACATGGAAGGGAGTAAGGCAGAAGAAAACTGGAAGATAGGAAGAGGCAAGGTTATGAAGGACTTTAAAAGTCAAACAGAGGACTTTATATTTGATCCTGGGGGTAATAGAGAGGCATTGGATTTTATTAACTAGGGGGATGGCATGGTCAGACCTGTAGTTTAGGAAGGCCCATTTGACAGTGGAGTGAAGGATGGACTCAAGTTGGGGGAGCCATGGCAGGGAGATTGATGTAATCCAGGCCTGAGATGACGACAGCCTGCACCAAGGGGATGACTGTGTCAAAGGAGAGAAAGGGTCATGGAGGAGAGATATTGGGAAGAGCAAATCAAAAGGACTTGGCAACAGATTAGATATGGGAGGTGAGAAAGAACGAGGAGATAATGGTAACAATTAGATTGCAATCCTAGGAACTGGAAGGATGGTGGCGCTCCCAACAATAATAGTAAAGTTAGGAAAAGGCAAAGGTTTGGGAGAAAGATAATAAGCTCACCAAGTAAAAGAGCACAGAGGGAGAAGAGAAGAGAGCTCAGGGGTAGAGCCTATAGATAGGCTCAAGATGTCAAAGGCTCTCAAGCACAATGGATAGTCCCTCAGGAATAAACATGTGATTACATGGACAAGAGTCACACAGGATGGGGCGGGGGGGGGGGGGAGTGGAGAAGGAGAATGGGAAGGGAAGACATGGATGGGCTGCAATCTGCATCACCGGATACAGTGTCCCCATCAAAGGAAGTAAACAGTGTTGCCCTCTGCATGGTGGAGGAGAAGGAAGCCCAAGAGCACCTTTTGTTAGAAGAATCAAGAGCCTCTATCTCCTTCTGTGAGAGATAGCATGACCCAGATGAGAGAAAAGATGGGGTGGGAGTCAGAAAGACCCAAGTTTGAATTCTGCCCCAGACACCCAGTGTGTCACGCTAGGCTTCAGTTTCCTGTACCATGGGGAAAAGCATAACAGCCACCTCCCCAGGCAGCTTTGAGGATCAAAGGAGATAACCCATGCAAACGCTCTGCCGGTCTTAAAAAACTCTTGAAAATGTCAGCTATTATTACTGCAAATTTCATTAGGTTGAACCTAGGGTTGTTCCTTCCCCACAACAGAAAAGTGTCTGCTGTTAGATGATGAGAAACAGCAGCTGGAATGACAGGAGGGGAGAGAGGAGGAAGGACAGACCAATGGAACACCTGACAGGATGTGTCTGAGTAGTTACCAAGGGAAAGTGGTAACCACAGGAGTGTAACTGGATCCCCGATCAGCTCCAAGGAGAACGACTTATTTCTCTAGGTGGCTGTATGTGGTTTCCTCAGGTCTAAAGAAAAATACAACCCTATCAGAAAGAGCTAAACCACCCCCCAAGGGGAAGATCAACAAATCCCCTGTGCCCCAGCTGTATGGCAGACTGCAGTTTTCTTAGGGGGAAGAGAAGATCAATTCCCTCCAGACCCAGGGAAACCCTGCCCAGCCATGTGACATTATGAGATTTTATCTCACCTGCTTCTGGGAGAGAATTCAATCAGAAAGGTTCTGAGAAAAGAGCAAACAACTCTAGAGTTAGAGCTCCAAGATTCAAATCTCATCTCTTACACTTCCGACCTGAGTGACCTTGGATAAGCCACATCCCCCCCCGAGCCTGAGTTTCCTCCCCTATAAATGGTCTCTGAGGTCTCTGGTCACTTCCAGCTCCAGATTTACAGAAAAGCATGTCAGCTTGTTATCTGAAGTAAACAGCCTGGGAATATGTCACTGAGAATGTCTCAGAAGATAGCTTTGTTCTCCAGATGGTAAGAAGACTGATAATCCTCCATTGAAGTTCATGTCTGGGACTCATTATGGCACAGAGGTGATGCCAGGTTCTCTAAGCCTAGGCCACCAGCACATACTCTCTGGAAGGGCTCATCAACTAGAATGGCTTCCCAATGACAGCCTAGTGGTCTAGCATTTGGTGACCAGTTTAAATGATTTTGGAGAGGTTCATTACTATCTTGGCCAGAAATTTTTGGTTGTACCAGCTCCCCAAGATCTTCTACTAAATTTCAGAGAGGATAAGACCTAAGTTGAAGACAAAAACTGCCACTGGATGAAGCAAGGGATGCTTGAAGTATTGAGGGGGCACTATGGTTTTCTCTTCTTTTTCTCCCTTCAAATTTCCCCCCAAGAAAATGCTGTTTGACTCTCCTATGGGCCACGCCTTGAGAAGTCACAACTAAAGCCCAGGGCTTTCCAAAGGATGGAGGACTTCACAGAGAGGCCAGACAGCCCAATGATGCTTAAATCAACAGACCTTTATCAGCAAAGGCGTAAAGCCTAATGTAATACACCCAGTGGTAAGAGCAAAATGGGTGAGGGGAGATTGGCAGGGATGGGGGAGCCTGGGAAAGAAAAAGCAGGGTAATGGTAAGAATGGTTTACATAACGTCAACTGAACTGCGCATCAGATACCTCGTCAGCTGTTTGTCTGGGTTTATCTTTTTAAAATAATGTAAGAACAGAGGGAGATCATGTCTTCAAGATTAGTCATGTTAAAAGGACATAGTAGGTGTGACAAACTTTAGAATCATATATGATTAGAACAATGCAGAATGAAGTGATCAAAACCAGGAGAACAATGTAGACAAAACCAACAATGTTGGAAAGACAACTCTGAAAGACTGAAGAACCCTGATCAACACAACCAACCAGGATTCCAGGGGACCAGTGATGAAACATGCTACTCCCATATACTGACTGAGCGGATGGACTCAGGGTGCAGAATGAGATGTACATGTTTGAACATGGCAAATTCTAGAATTTTTTTTACTTACTATGCTTATTTTAGGGAGGTGGGAAAGAAATTTTAAAATTTTCTTGAAATAAATAATTACAATATTAGATCTAGAAAGGACCTTGTAACTCATCAAACCCAACTCCGTCATTTTCCAGCTAAGAAAGCTGAATGAAACCCAGAGAATCTGTGAAATACAGACAGGATTAGAATCCAGGGCCTCTGCCCATCTTGGCTTTCCCACGGAAGTGCCACACTGCCTCTCCTTGGTAGGATGATGTTCCAAATAGGTCCACCTGGCATCTGAAGCACTCAGCAAAGAATAAAGTCAGGGGATTCCATAGCTTAGGGCATAAAAATTCTTGGAAAGGCATGGGCAAGAATCACACAAGATAGAATCTGCACCAGTGAAGAGAAAGTTCCCTAATGAGGACATGGGGCTAACACAATGTAGCGGATAGAGTGTGAGAACTTGGATTCGAATAAGCATCTTGTCTTTAGAAGTCTAATCAGCAGAGCTCTGTGGAGTAACTGAAAATAGTCCTTTAGATTTTATAGTTATTCAGTTGTAACTAAAGTCATTATTGTCATTGTTAATTGATGGATCTTAGCAGGACATTGGGCTGTGCCCTGGGCAATCTACAGAGTACTGGATCTGGCATTCGAGAGCCCAAGTTCAAATCCTCACTCTGTTCAGGCAGAGCCTGAGTGACCCTGGGCAAATCCTCACTGTCATCCAATCCAATTCACTGCCAAATCTTTCAACCTTTACAAGCTCTCATATCATCCCCCTTCTCTTCATTCACACAACCATAATCCTAATTCAGGTTCTCATCACCTTTTGCTTCAACTGTTGCTGCCTCAAGTCTCTGCACTTAGCATACAGGAGATACTTCATAAATGTTTACTGACTGACTGGCTGAGTCTGAAATTATATAATTTTTCCTTGTTCTTTGTTATGGCCTTGGATAAGAACTAAGATAGAAGAAAGCAAAACATAGGTGACCATGTGCACTGAAACAAGGGCTTATTCTAAAATGGAATCACTCATGTTAAGAGGGGGAAAATACACTGTTCCTCATTCTCTGCAGCCATGGATGGTTGCAGAAAAGTCCCAACAGAAAACTAGGTTCTGTGATCTCATGACTTTGTTAAAACAGTGCAGTTTTGGGGAATAGATTCTTCTCTAATAGTCCAAGAATGTTACACCGTATTGTAAGCTATTAGATGTTTTCATAAGGTTTGAGGTGAAATGTACCAGAAAGTCCCTTCCCATTAACCTGCCAAGTTGTTTATTTTTTTTAAAGAGCCATCCCCCTGTCCCTAGTAAAAATGAAAACATAGCCAAGAATCAGTCACTAATACCCTAATATTAATTAGCTCAATCCACTTGTTTTCTCTTAAAGTCTTAGCTAGTTTCAGGGCACGTGGACACAAATTAGATATGCTTAGATAAGGGAGCCAGGGAAAGCTCCAAATCAGAAGGCACAGCTCAGGGAGACCTGTCAGGTACAACAGAAGGGCTTGGGAAGCCAGGAACCCACATGAAGATGCTGAGTGTCAGGCAGTAAAATGGAAAACGGGGCCAAAGGCATCAAGAGTAGGGAGGAAGAGCAATGATTAGCTCAAGAAAATCAAAGAGGAAAAAAACGACATATACATAGATAAATATATATATATATATATAAATACATACTTATAAACATAAATGTACATACATATATATTTTGTATACTATTGTATATAGTTATATATATAATACATATCTATAAATACATATATCATCATATTCCAAGCAATATTTACCTCAAAATCTACTGTCCTCCCAGACTGTTTCATACTTAATTCTGTATCTATTTATCTTGCATTTATTCTCTCTCTGTCTTTCTCTCTTCTCTCTCTCTTCTCTCTCTACTCTCTCTCTCTTTCTCTCTCTCTCTTCCCCTCTTTCTCACTCTCTGTCTCTGTGTTTCTGTCTCTGCATGTACATATGTAGATATTTTATATATAGATATATAGATATACACATACATATATACACATATATATGTATATTGTCTCTCCAAAGGAAAATAACCTCCAAAAGAGTGGCAATCGTTTCATTTATTATGTTTATACCTCCAAAACCTAAAATGGTGCCTGCATACAGTAGGTACCTAATAAACATGTTCAATTGATTAAATGCTTTGTGCCAGCAAAGAACTAGAAACAAAGTGGGTGTTTGTTGGCCCAGGAGGGGCTGAACAAACAGTTGGCATATGAATGTAACAGGATATTTTTGTGTAGTAAAAATGATGACTCTGAGGTATTCAGAGAAGCATGGGAAGATTTGTATGAACTGATGCAGAGTAAAATATGCAGGAAAAACGTACAATGATTATAAGAATAGGAAACTGAAATCTGAGTAACTGAAGAAAAAAAAAACATGATCATGAAACATGTCTCCTCACAGGAGCCAAGTGAAGGACTGAATACTATATGCACTGTCAGATGTTTGAGCTCAATTTTTTTGGTCATAGGGAAATGTTCAGTGGATGAGGATGAGGATCTGTTTGTTTCCGCTCTTCCAAGAGGACACATAATATAGAAACAGAAGGAATAGACGGATATATTTTTAAAAGAAAAATTAATACAGATAGAAATCATATAAAAAAAGTATTGCCCAGAAAACAAAAAGCCCCTAGTGCCCAAGGGTTCTAAAAAAATATGGGCAGAAGAAGATATGAGGAAGGGACAAAGACTCAGTGGCAGATTCATTTTCATTTAATCCCTTAGGCAGACCACAGCTTCCTCTGACTTCTGGTCTATGATATTGACAAGCACAATTATTTTAAATATGAAGTCATATTCTGAAATATTATGGCACCAGGAACACCAGGATGATATCCCCTGCCATGATATTCCATACAAAAAACACCAGGTTCTTCTACAGTTGATGGTCATTGATTGACCTGATTTAACGAAAGGAAGTGATAAATGTCAGTCCAAAAGTTGGGCAGATTCAGCCTGGCCGTGTCCCAGATTTCACATAACAAATCTGAAGTAAGTCTCAGGTCCTAAATCTGATTTGAGGTTATATCACAAAGCCAACCTTCCATTAGTGGCAGTAATGGGGAGCCACAGTTACAAGTATTCCCAAGCTCACTTGGGTCCCCTCAGGGCTATTTAGCAGGAAATCACAAACTAGGGTGAAAGGAACCTCAGAGGGCAATTTAGCTCAACCTCTTTATTTTACAAGTAAGACAGAGCCATCATTTTTTCTATTCTACCATATTAAAAGATCCATGATCTTATGATCAACCTGGGTATTCCCAGGGCAGAGCTAGCAAGTTTGACACTTTGGGGTAAAAAATAACCCAACAAAGCCCACCTGTGGCCCCTGCTAGAGGTTTGGGTGGAGCTCAGTTGGGATACCACCACAGGTTGGTAGGGGAAGGGGAGGAAGGATAACTACCATCTCTACATTCCTACTTTAACTAATTCTTCTTGTTAATCAGGTCCTGCTCAGCCCTGTCTTTTCCATGCATAAATTTTGTGTCCTGGCACAAGATTCAAGGGGGCCCTTCCTAGTTGTGACTTTGGGTACAAATCACAACTTCCACATTCCCCCTTCCTTTATTTGATTCTCATCCACATCTTTTCTGTAAATCCTCCAACAAGCCCTCCTGTGGCTCTTGCCTACTTAGGGGTGCCAATGGAACACTTGGGGTATCTACCTCTTGTCTCTCATTCTCACTATTTATCCAGTTCAAATACTGTCCCCTGAACCTCTGGTTAGGGTATGGGAATCTATGGTGGGACATGAGACGGAGTTGGGGGACATTAGGAGGAAGAAAGCTAAGCCACACTGAAATGCTGACTTCAGACCACACAGCAAAGCAAACAAATGGAGAATCGTCCATTTAGCATTGAAATATCTACTAAGAATTGAAAAATCAGAAGAAAGAGAAGGGATTAGCAGGGGAAGTATAGCTCAACATTGAGTCCTTTAATAATTCCCCTGGTGGGAAAAAAACCGCCCAGGGATGTTCCTTGCCTTCCCATGATCATCTCACGGCACCGGGCCTTTCAGACAATAGTACGAAGATGTGTTTTGTACATTAACCAGTTCCCAAAACAACTGGCCCTAAGAAGAGAGCAAATAGAGCTATAATTATTCATTTTTTGCACCTGAGGCAACCACAACAAACCACACCCCACGTAAGAAGGATAAAATGCTCCCTCAATCAGAAGTGGGGAGGGGGGCAGAACCTTGCCCTGCAGGTAGGGATCAGAGCCCCTGAGATGCTTGAATGCATTGGTTTGGGGGAAAAGCAGGTCAGGGCAAGGAAAGAACTCACTCTAGCATATTATCTACTAGCTTCTGATTTTAATTAATTATCCTTCCCAACCCGTTGCTAAGCACTGTTGTGTATTCACTGCTGAAACCCTTGTCACCACCTTCTGGGGCAGAACCCTACTTGCCCCACCCTGGTTAAGCTCTGACAGAAAAGCGTCTCATCATTTTATGCCCTGGGAAAACTATACCTGGAGAAGTTGAAGGAAAAGCTTAAGCAGGGTCTTATACAGAAGATGTATTAAATATAAATCTGTTCAATCAAATTGAATTTGGCCAAGATTACACACATCAGAAACCAGACCTGGTGAGTAGCAACTCCCAGAGCCCTCTTTAAAAGGAGTTAAAAACAAACTGTAACCAGGCCAGCCCAAATCCCTCTCAGAGCAGTAATTATTAATTACTTAGCAAATGTTAAATGCTATCAAATGAGATTCCACGTGCATAGCGCTTTGCAAACCTTAATGCTCTATATAAACGCAAGTTATTGTTACTGTTGTTATTAAATACAAGAATAAAGCACTTTATCAATGTGAGTTGTTTATTATTATTATTATTATCATCATTGTTATAGCTTCCCTGATAGAATGGCATGAAGCTCTCTTCTCCTCTGATTAGAACCAAAAAGAGAGTGGAGTCAAATCAGCAGAAAGAATGAAGCTCGCCTCTTTCCTCCATACACGGCAAAGCAATGGCCATAACACAAGTTCACATAAAAGGCAAACATAAGACAGCTTAGAAGGACTATGGGAAAACAGCCATTTACAATACCTAAGAATAGCTTGGGATTCCTCCTTTTGGGTAAGACGCCACCAGATGCCCCTGTTACTTTCTGGGGGGGAAAAAGAAAAGTGAGAAGATACACAGTTGAAATCCAGCCTATGGTGCAAACAATGTTTAAAAGTAACACAGATGGGCTCAAGGAGACATAACACTTTACAGAAAACCAGGAAGAAACGTCTACACTGCACAAGATGTTCCAGAGGGGAGGCAGGGCTCCAGGGGTCATGGAGGAACCTGAGCAGGTGAGGGGGATGAGCTGACTCACCGAACTTTAGAACCAAAAAGGAATTTAGAGATCACCCAATCCAGTCCTCAACCAAACCCCTGGGGACCTAAAGGAGGGCTGTTAATGCATTCCAGCTGTCTAGGCTTTAAATTCTAAGATGACTTCTGTCTCTAAAAAATAGGAATGAACCCTATGGTGGAGCTGAGTCCCTTAAGCACTAATGTTCTAGGGGCCTTTCCATATAATTTACAATTTTTAGTGGTATCATAAGGAAAAAAGGAGTGCTTTAAAGCAGTGGTGCTTTACTGAACTAGAAACAGGGGCCAACCAAACCATACACAAGGATCCCTTCATGCTGCATATTGACTTAGAAAACCACATATTAACATTGTCTATATTATATTGTATTTTTGCTTATGTTGTTAAATATTTCCAAATTACTCTTTAATCTGGTCTGGGTCCCACTTGGGAGTGTTGCAGGCCTCAGAGCCAACTAGGCCTGGTTTGATACCTCTGTTTTAAAGTATTAAACCATTTCTTTTTTATTTTTAAATACATTTTTTCTGTAACAGTATAATAAACAGAACTGCACGTGAAACTGAAAATCCATTATGTACAACTTGAATAATGAATTTATTTATGTATGTATAATTTATATATAATATTTTTTCCTTTTTTCTCTTTTCTTCTTCCCTTCCCTCTATTTTTATGTTGTTGTTTTGTACATTTTAATTCACATTTTAGCTCTGTATCATGCATCTAGAGTTAGAAGAGGCCTCAGAGTCTAGTCTAGTTATTTCATTTTACCAATAGAAACTGAGGTTTAATGAGTTGCCCAAGGTCACAGAAGTAATAAATATTAAAATATAAAAGTCCCAGCGTCATAGATCAAAAGCTGTAAGGGAACTGAGAGGCCATGGAGTCCAACATCTTCATTTTACAGAAAAGGAAAAGGAAACACAGAAAAGTGACTTGCCCAGGGTCATACAACTAGTAAGCGTCTGAAGGGAGCAGAGGTCTTCCTGACTCCAAGTCCAGCGCTTTTAAGTCATTAATAGCCCAATTCTAAGACTGTACATTTTAAAGATTGAGTTACTGATGAGTCTTTGATCTCTACAGCAGGGAGTACCCCACAATGATGAAATCGCAGATCCAGACCACCCTCCACCCCCATACTGAGAGAGACAGACAGACAGACAGAGACAGAGATAGAGGGGGGAGGGAGAGAGAGACAGACGGAGAGAGAGACAGACACAGGCAGAGTCAGAGAGACAGAGACAGAGAGAAACAGAAATAGAGGAGGGAGAGAGAGAGACAGAGAGAGACAGAGACAGAGAGACAAAGAGGGGAGGGAGAAAAAGAGAGAGAGATGATTTTTACAGTTAGAAAAGATTAATTGGATTCAGAAAATACAAAAATTGGACGCATAGGTTTTGGAGTGGGATAGCTTCTAATTCAATCCCCTCATTTTACAGATGAGGAAACTTGATGGCCAGCAAAAGGAAGTGACTTGCCCAAAATTACACACAGTCAAAAACACAAACAGAATTTGAACCTAGATCTTCTGATACCAAATCCTACTTCCTTTCTGCTCTACTACCTGTCTTTCATCAATTATAATCTGAATGAAAACATAAATCTAAAATCAAGGAAAATGAATTTTTTATAAAAGCTGACTATCAAATAAATCTTAAAATGTTGACACAATACTATTTTACCAAAAAATGTGCATAATAGTTTCACATATTAACTATGCAACAGAGGAGAAAGAAGGGAATAGAAAAAAAAAGAGAAACTATATCGATCAATCAACAAGCGTGCATTAAATGTTGATTGCATGCCAGGCACTGGACACAACTGATTGATTTGTTGATATGACATGTAAAGTAACAGCTACATTCAACTGTAAAACACATAACAGAAAAGTTATAAGACATCAAAACCAATACGTCCCCAAATAAAGGGTGATGCACATGGGATTATAGATTTTGAGCTGGAAATTGACCTTGGAGAACATTTAGTCCAAACCTCTTCTTTACAGAAGGGGACTAGAGAGCTTAAGTAATTTGTCTAAGATCCCACTGGTAGTAAGGGACAGGATTAGAACATGGGCCCTTTGACTTTAAATCCAGTAGATGGTATATTACCATCATGCCACACTACCCCCCACAAATAAATTCTATTAAATACTGGTTCAGATATATCGAAGTATTATTTTCACATAAATTTCAAACACAGAAAATGTTTTGTATTTTTTTAAATATTACAAATATAGCTTTCATGGCTTAAAATTGAACTAAGACTTTTGGGAGATCCTGGTTTTTTTAGACTGAAATAGTTAGACACAAATATTTCTTTTGGATGACTTACTATCTTTTTAACATTACATAATTTTAAACAGAATTTTACCTTATGACATATGTTGTATTTAACTATACACAAAATTTAAATTGGGAAAGCCTAAAACAGAAAGTGGGGAGGTCAAAAACAGAAGACGGCCTGATGCACAGAAATAAATGGTCTCTTTGGGGGAGGGGGAAACACGTGGGGTTAAGTGACTTGCCCAGGGTCACATAGCCAGTAAGTATCTGAGGTCAAATTTGAACCCAGGTCCTCCTAATTCTAGGCCCAGTGTTCTGCCGACTGCACTACCTAGCTGCCACACACAAATGGTTTCTAATATGGCCTCAGTTTCCTCATTATGAAATAAGGATGATTGTATCTGTAGTACTTGCCTCACAGGTTGCTGGGAAGCATATTCATTCAAAAAGCACTTAATTAGGCACCTCCTATGCACAAGGCCCTGTGTTACATGCTAGAGACCAAGACAAAATGAAAGAGAGTTCCTGCCCTCAAGGAGCTTGTAATCTATTGCAGCTCAAATGAGACAATCTATGCGAAGGGAGTTACAAACCTGAAAGCACTATGTAAAATATAAATTATTCCTATTATTTCATAGGATCACAATTCTCAAGCTGGAAAGGACCTCTGAGGCCATCTGACCCACCCTCCTGATTATACAGATAAGGAAACTGAGGGTTTGCCCAACCAAAGTTATACACAGCAGAGTTTGACTTCCACAAATAGAAGACACATTGGCTTTGGCTTATTACACACTTCATTTTCTCTAAACTTGGGCACTCCTCTGGTGTATCTGGTGGGCAATGTGGTACCAAGTAAGCCTGGAGTAGTGAAGGACAGAAAAGGGAAAGGGGAAAGGAGCCTAGGACAGTAAAAACGTGAAAGCCTGAGAGTTCCCCACCCCGCTCCAAGCCAGACGGTTGTCTTAGGTAGGAGGGAACGGCAGCCCCTCTTTTCACACCCCCTTTCAGGAGCCTCCAACCTCTGAAACTCAGCATTGTGATTCCTTGGCTTTTTACATTTACAGTTATCTCTCAGTTAGCTCATAAATCAAGGACAGGGATGAGAGAGAGAAACGAAATACACAGCTAATGCATTTTGGTTTCAACCTCTTCTCCCGTGGGAAAATTTTTAGTACAAGCCCATTTGCTGTTGGATAGAAGGGATGGTGACAATGAAAGGCAATTCCTTTAAAACAGGAACAGATGAAAGAAAAATCTGACACGCTGGACCTCGATAACATGAAAACCGATGACTTGGTTGTAGACTAAGACACAGACAGATGAGGAATTGGGATGGTCCTCAGACACGCTCTGTTCTTGGGGATCTGATAACCATGATTATGACTGTATTAATGATAACAGCCAACATCCATATATCACTTTGAGGTTTGCAAAGCACTTTACAAATGTCTTTTTGTCCTCACAACAACCCTGGGAGATGGGTGTTATTATTATCCCCATTTTACAGATGAGGACACTGTTTGCCCAGGATCGCACAGCTAATTAGTGTCTGAGACTAGGCTTGAACTCTTCAAGGTCTTCCTGACTCCAGGAAGTGACATTGTGGCACTCACCCTCTCTGATCAGACATCAGACTACTGACTGCTAAACATTCAGGCATCCTCCAGGGGGCACTAGACTGTCTTAGACTATATCATTAAAGGGGCAGGCTGGGGAATGATGAGTAGGCCATCTAAATTAGTAACACTTGTAAAAATCTGGATTAAGGTTGCCCTCAATAGGTTGACCCAAGGCACCTTCACAGACCTGGCTCTGGGTCCATACCAGATGATTTTCCCTGGCCTGACCCAAGATCATAGAATGCTAGAATTTATAACTGGAAGGGCCCTTAGAGTTTACATAATCACCTCATTGCATAGAACAGGATACTGAGGCCCAGAGAATTCTCCTGACTTGGCTAAGTTCAAACAGGTAGAATTCATAGGATCACAACAGCCCCTTGAGAGCTGGAAGGGACCACAAGGTCACTGAGTCCAATCCCTTCATTTTACAGATGAGAAAACTGGAACTGTCACCAGTTAAATGACTTACCCAAGGTCACACAGGTGGTAAATGTTTGAGGCAGGATTTAAACTTGGGTCTTCCTGACTCTAAGGCCAGCCTTTCATCCACTATACCAACCCAAATGCTCGAGTACAAAGTCCAGTATTGCTTCCTACACACCATTCTCTGAGCCTAGTGCTTTTCCTGGCAAAATTTCATATCACCAGGACAGTAATATACCTCCTTGAAAAACATCTCAATATCACACACTCAAAACTAATGTCTCCCTGCAACAAAAGGTAGTCTATTTTCTCTAAAATTCCTCACTTCATACACAAAAAAAGCAAGAGTTCCGAAGGCAACTGCAACTTTCAATATTGATTTTTTTTAAGGAATTTAAGATGAGAACATAGAGAAATTGTTGGAACTGGAAAGGACTTTATGATTATCAAGCCCAAGTCTAATTTATAAATAAGGAAACCAAGGCCCAGAGAGGACGCCATTTGCTATTTTAACACCCCTCTTCTCTCTCCCACCCTACCTCTCTGTTTAAAGAATTTTTAAAAAAGGGCCAGTGAAGACAGCACCGGCCCTGGAGTCAGAAGGACCTGAGTTCAAATCCAGCCTCAGACACTTAACACAAAGCCAGCCATGTGACCTTGAGCAAGTCACTTAACCCCAATTGTCCTGCCCTCCCCCCTCCAAAAAAGCAAAAACATAAAAATAATTTTAAAAGGGTTTTATTTCAGGGGCAAGGAGAGGAACTGGCAGTAACCTAGGCCAACCCTTTCCTTTTACAGTTGAGGCAACAGAGGGCCAAAGTGAAGTTATCTGCCCAAGGGGACAAATCTGCTACTAAACAGAATGAGGATATGAACCCAGATCTTCCGCCTCCAAATAAACCTCTTTTCCACCATACCATGCTCTCTTCCTTCAAGGCCCAACTCAGACGCCACTTCTCCCCACTCAGTTTTCTCACATCTGTCTCCTTTTCCCAGGCAAAAGAGATCTCTCCCTCCTCCCATGCTCTCCCCTGGCCTCCCCCTTATCACAACCTTCCTTATATCTTAGCTATTGGTGCTTCTCTCTCCTTCTCTCCCATTTTAGATGAAGCTGCACAAAAACTAGGTCTATGTCACAATTATCTTTTTATCTTTCCCAAAATACACAGTAGATACTTAAATACTTGTTCAGTTTAGGGGGTTGGATTGAATTAATCACTATAAAGAGCTTTCTAGTAATTTCAGGGAGACAAATGTGTCTGTTTAGATGAAGAGTTCAGCTCTATTGCCAATGACACAAACTCAGAACACAAGAGAGGTTGAACAAGTCTAGCCAAAGATCTGTCAGATTTAAGAAAGTTCCCATGGTTTCTACCAGCAGCTGGAATGCCAAGAAGCTGCAGAGTGGGAGGTGGCTCCCAATGTCACAAGTTCAAGGCCAACATCACTGCCAGAGGACACAGTCGGCTTTCACCAACTGGTGGAAAGTTTTCCATTAAAGACAGACTCATGACAAGATTCCTGGACATACTCCAAGACCCAACCAAACTTGCTCTATATTATCTCACATGCTGTTAAGTCAAAGACTCCATAAGGCAGCTCCTGTGTATGGGGAAAGAGTCACGAAAGGGCTTAGAGCCAGTGGGTTCAGGTCCCACTCTGACAAGTATTAGCTATGTGACCCTGAGCAACATTCCTTCTTTCTTCTTTCTCCGCTTCTGGCAACTCATCAGGAGGTAGCTACTGAGTCACAGACACCAGAAGGCGCCACTTCTCGTTCCTGGAACACCATTCCCTCCTCAGGCACTCAACAGAAGTTCAACAAACGGTAACTGAAGGTACAAGAACTGGCCTAAATTGGACTAGATTTCAGTCCTCAGGGGGAAATAGAGGCTTTTTGAAAACAATAATAAAAATACAACTAAAGAATCAATTATAGTCTTTCTCTTTAATTATTTATTTATCTTTATGCTATTTTGGAAGACACTGGGGGAGGTAGGAAAAATCAACCTAAGGCCTAGACTAGGAATGAAGGCTGGCTTTGGAGTCAAAGGTGTGGGTTCAAATCCTGACTCTACCAGTTCCTACCTGCAAAACCTTGAACAAGCCATCCCCTCATCTGCAAAATGAGGTCGTTAGATTAGTGTGCCATTGTGGACAGCTGGAGGACAGTGAGTTTGAATCTCCACTGCCACTTGTAAGGTATGGGACTTTGGGCAAATTTGTTTGCCACTCCCCTTCTCTAGAATCTCCAGTAGCTCCTTCTTGCCTGTAGGATATAATGAAAACTCCAGTCTGGCTTTCTAACAATATCCCACATAATCCCCACTTCATGCATCTATGTTCCAGTCAAATTGGACTATTGCTGCTCATAAGACACTACCCTCCGGCAACCAGCTCCTTGACGTCAAACAGCCACTCTTAGAATGCACTGATTCTAAACAAAAATATCCCTAGTTCCCCTCAAAGCTCCTCTCAAATGTTACCTCTTACAGAAAGCCCATCTTAATCCACCATATGACAATGCCTTTCTCCAGAAGTTACTTTGTATCTACTTTTTATGGACTATCACTCCCCTCCCAAGAGAATGTTAGTTCCTTGAGGGCAGGGGACTGCTTTTTTGTCTTAGTCTTTCCGGACCCTGACACACAGTAATAAATATTACTTAATAAATATTGTTTGAATGAGAGTAAGGAGTTAGATCCCTTCAGATGACCTTGAAAGTTCCTTCCAATTCTAAACCTGCAAGCCTCTGAACCCTGAACAAACATCAGCAGGTGCAGTGGTTAGCTCCCACACCTCCAGTGGGATTCACCTGGGTCTGGAGAAAGGTTGTACATTAAAACAACCAACCATTCCCACCCCCAACTGCCATTAACTATAATTATATCAGCATTCCCCTCCACCCACTACCCTTACCCTTATCCCCACCCCCGACCCCACCACTCTACATTCCTTGGAAACTGCCTTTTAATTAGCTGATGGGCCTCCAGGTTTCTAAGGACCACAGAGTTCAAGACTGCCATCAGGGTTAAGCCCCAGAGTCCCATGAATTCCACATCTATAGAAGCAATCTGACCTATAACTCTACCCTATGGACTATCATTCTACCTTCCATCTGGAGTTTTATCATCAGACTGTTTAGTCAATCAATCAATCACTACCCCAGTGCTCACAGTCAATCAACACTTCTCCATTTGGAAAGAGACAGAACATGAAAGATGACCCCTAGGATCCAGGACCTAACCAGCAAGCCACTATTATACTTGAATATATCTCTTGGCTTCCAACACAATCCCACATTAAATCCAAGAGGCCACCTAGTCTGGCTGCTGCCTGAACAAGCATCCCCTCAACAACATGGTCAACAAGGGCCCATCAAGTCTTCACTGGACACCCTTCAATGAAGGTCAGGGTGGTGGAATCAACATCTGGATTAGTTCCTGTTTCAAACTATTACAAATTTTATTTTCAACATGTTTTGCCTTCTAGAAACATTAAAAAAGAGCAAATTTTGGACTTGACATTAACATCTTTCTGATGATCTAGTCTTCATTTCCAGTAGCCAAGGAATAAAAAATGGCCCCAACATGTCTCTTCTGTTCTTGGGCAGTTTTGAAGTGTTATTAATTCTCTTTTCCCATTTACTTAACTCAAGTCCCCTTTTGGCTTTGCACTATTCGACACGGAAGGACTAACTCCTTTGGGGTTTGACTGTTGTCTTTATAATTCTCCTACAGTTCCTAAGTTCCTTAATGGTAGGGCCTGCTTCATTTTTTCCTTTGCATTCATTTTGTCTAGCACACAGTAGGCACCTGCTAAACTGAACCACATGTAGAGTTGTGAAACTTCAGACCTGCCTAGCTTACAAAGCCTGACATTCTAAAGATTCAGACCAAATTCCCATTTCTTCCAATACAACAGTATTGATCCCATCATGGACATCAAAGCACTTTGCTTACTTCCCTCTCTACAATCCTTTAGGAAGAATCAAGAGATTTCATTTGGGGGTTTATATTTCCAAGATCCTAGAACACTGTCTGACAAAGAGGAGGCATTTCATAAATGTTTATTGACTGGACTGATGGATCTGAACCCACTGACTCCAAGCCCCCTCTTGCTGCCCTGTTCAGTGGAACAGCTGAAAGAATCTCTTCTTAAGTCTACAGCCTCTTCCTCACAAGTCAAGTGTCCAGAATGACCATCCACCCTGGGCGCCAACCTCTGTGGACCAAGGAGAGCTGCTTCTTATCGGAAAGGTAGTAGTTCATAGGCTGCCCATCACACAAAGCCTCCCACCCCGAAGTTAGATCACAATTACTTGCTTTCAGATGAAGAATATCAACAGTTCTTTTCCAAAGAGTGTCCCTTTGCCAATCAGCAGGGCTAGCCAGATTCCATCGACCCATGCCCCACACCCTGCTTACTGAAGAGGGGCAGAAATTGGAGCTCCAACCAGGACGAGTCCCAGAGGCTATATACCAGTAACCACATCTCGGAACCTTATTAATTTCCTCCATTTGTAAAAACTAAGATAATTCAAATAAATCACTAGCCTTCAGTGATTCTAACCTGTTTTCACTTTTATATTTCTGTCTACTTAACCTAAACACAAAGGACAGATCTGAACTTCACAAAGATCAAGGTTTACAGGGGTTCTCTTTCTTCACTATTTTAAAGAACAGAGATTGCCTTAATGAAGGTGCTCCCTCCCCCCAGGCAAAGACAGAATGGCTTTCTCCAACTGCTGGAAAGTTTCCCAATAAACAGGATGGACCAAAGCCAAGATTCCACACCACCCTCCACTAAAGAACCAAACTTGTTTTCTAACATATTGCTTATCTAACATATTGCCTTCTATCCAAAGCATATTGCTCTGTTAACTATTAACTTTTGCTAAGTGGTATAAACCATGGAGCAGTGTTGCCTAGTGGGTAGAGTGCTGGGCTTGGGAGTCAGGAAGGCCTGAGCTCAAATCCCCCCTTTGTCATTTAATAGTTATGTGATGTTGGGCAAGTCACTTCACCAGTTTCAGTTTCCTTATCCAGAAAATGGGAACAATAAATTTCAACGGGATGTAGACTCATCTGACATAATGAACATAAAGCACTTTCCAAATTTTTGAGTACTATTTAAATATTAGTGATGGTTATCATTCATATATCTGATTCTTCCTCCTCCACTTCCTCCCCCTCTCCCTCCACTCTTGGGAGTAAATGAGAGAATTCACTACCTCCCCAGGGAAATGGCCTTCAATTATTACAAACTGCTACAATTGAGCAGATGGGTTTTCAGGGTCGTAATGGGCAAAAACCTCTCCACCCTACAGCCACCACGGGAATGAACTTCCTCAAACTTGGCAAGGCTGGTCCTAGAATGACAGACATTCAGGCCTTCATCCTTGAAGATGTTTCAACATGGCAGGACATGACAAAGGTCTCCACACCACAATGAGGCCTCAAAAGAGGGCTTTAATAGAGGAATAGGGTTCTAGTGAATGGAAACTATGTTAAAATACAGCCAACTCTCAGTCCTCAAAGAACTGTCCATTCAAGTTATGGACTGTTTAGACCCCTTGAGTCTCTTCCTTCTATCTCCCATAATCCAGCTTTGGAATATTTCATTGCTTGTAAGTCAATGCATCCTCAGACATAAGACGGCATCAAACAGCTCGAGTTAAAACTTTAGAGGGAGGGGAGGGTGAAATTAATGGCTGAAATCCCGAGTTGGGATTATCAACAGATTTCAATTATAGGGTTATCCTTGTCTCCCCCAACCAGATAACCTAGAATTAGCCAAAAAGAGTCAGATCATCCATGGAAAGTCATATGAATCCATCTTGTTCATCAAGACCCAATAAGAGACTTCCCTGGCCAAGTCAGCTCTCACCTACCTCTCTTATATGTCTTTTCAGATGCATGTACACACACTGCCCAGTTTTTCGATAGTGCCTTTCTACATGCTCCCTTCCAAAGGCCAGGAACGTATTCATGCACACGTAGAGACCTCCTTCTGAAATCTGAAAGACAGAGACAAGCCAACTTACCCATCTAGACAAATGAGCAAAGACCAAGAGACCCTACAACCTAGGGACCATGGAGCCCCAAGTGTTCTGAGAACAGATTTCAGAGGGTTTGTGAACTTTCTCTTTTAATATTTTGATAACTGTATTTCAGTATAATTGGTTTCCTTTGTAAATCTCTATATTTTACGTTATGCATTTAAAAATATTCTTCTGAGAAGAGGGCCACCAGATTTCCAAAGGGATCCCTGATACCAAAAAGGTTAAGAACCCTGAACTAGAAGCAAAATTAAAAATAATTCGGGCAAGGAAACTGAAAATTATTTTTTACTGCTTTGAGTTGTTCTTTTCTTCTGTGACTGATTCTCTTCTTTGTTACAGTCATCTATTACCCCTCTAAAATGAAACATCTATGACCTTAAACAAGTTACTTCACTTTTCTGGATCTGTTTTCCTAATATATAAAATGAGGGAATTAATGATTAGATGACCTTGAAGGTCCCTTCAAGATATAAATCTATTATTCTACAATTATTTGAAATAATAAGTATTTCAAAAGTGGCTACAGGAAAGGCCAAAGATAAAACTAAAAAAATATGATGAAACATTCTTCCTTCTTCACAGTTGTAGTGGCAACAACACGGACGTGCCCAGGATGGCTGCTAGCACAGGTTCCTAGATCTGCTTTACTAGGAAAGATAGCTGTTCAAGGGGTCAACATCCTTTTTTAATTACATTCATTAATTCAGGGGAAAAGTCAGCACCCTGAACTTCAGAGAAAATACAAGCAGATAAATAAGACTAACAGACAGGGTTTCTAACTGTCTGAGAAATTAGCACATATCAACAGATAGTTTCAACTGTCTGACCAAAGGAATACATACATAGTTACCAGAGTGAGAAGCACCAACATCTGGGTTTTTCAAAGCTGGAGGGGGGAGGGAGGAGCATCCTTAAAGGCTACCCAGAGTCTCATCTGGTCAAATCATGAGGACATTCTTCCAAAGCAAAATGCTAACCTCAGGGCCAGAGGGCATCACAACCCTCAAGACTCAGTGCCTAATTAGAAATTAACAAAAGGTGTGAAAGCTTTCCTATAAGCAAGCCTCCCCTAAGCAAGCTTCCCTTAATGCAGCACCACAAGAGGCCCTTTAATGGATGAGGAAGATCTTATTATGCCATTAACATTACAATGTTACCAAGGAAGAGGTTACAAGTACAGAATACTGCATTTTCCTTCAACCAGTCATCAATCAACAAGCATCAGTTATATATCTATTAAGGGCCAGGATGGGGATACAAAAACAAAAATGAAATCATCTTTGCTCTCAAAAGGTTTGTGTTGGGCAAGACAACAATATATACACATATGTACCTATAAATACACATACATGCCTACATATATACAGTGTATGTGTATATAATTATTTAAATATCAACATATTCTCTATTTTATAAGTACAAATCTATTATCACAATTATATAAATATGCATTATAAACAGTTATAAATGAATATAAGTATATATGTATAATAATATAGAATTGCTCAAGTTTTCTGTGCGTTGACTTTATGTTTATTTTACAGGTAGTGTTTACATAAAAATAAATACAAAATATAGTCCATAGTCGCTGTTGGCTGGTTATGTTTGCCGTGTTATGAGCAATGGTTCAGTAAATGGCATATGAATATACTGGAAAAGGAATGTAAGATCAAAAGCATAAGGGAAAGTTAGTGTCAGAAAATACGAAGAAATAGGTTTCGTAAGAAATACAAATTATCAAATAACAACCTAAAAAAATGGGCAGAATCACTAATAATCGGATAAAAGAAGATTTAAACATCCCTGAAGTATCCGTCCTGTTCATCGAGCCAAGATGGAAAATTCACTGATGGGGAGGCTTCGGGAACACAGGATGACAAAGCTGGCAACTGAGTCAACCTTTTTGAAAAACACTGTGGAATCAATGCAAGAAGAGTTGCAAAATGTTGGTACCCTTGGACTTAGAGATTCCTCCAGTCTTGGGACTACAAGCCAAGGAGGCTCTTGACTTTTAAAGGCCCATATGCACAAAAATGTCCAAAGACTTCTCATGATAACAAAAAGCTGGGAACAAAATGTTTGTTTTGAGATCGGCAAATGGCCTAACAAATTACAGCATATGGGTATAATGGACCATAACTATGCCATGAAGAATGATGAATATGGAGACTTCCTACAATGACCTGATGAAGAGTGAAGAAAGTGGAGCCAAAGAAACAATACACCCTGCTAATAGTGGAAAGAGCCCTGGTTCTGGTGCCAGAGGGTTGGGGTTCAAACCCCACCTCTCATGCTTATTATAAGACAACTACTTCACCTCCTAAGGCCTCTGTTTCCTCATCTGTAAAATGAAGGTGTTGGTTGAACTGGACAACTGCCAAGGTCCTTTCCAGGTTTGGATCTATGACCATCAAACCTGTACCAAACCCCCAGAACAACAGCCCTGACCAGTAGTCAAGCAAGGAATCCACTATATCCCAAGGCAGTGCTCATCCCACTTCTAGAAATCTGATCAGGAAGTAGCTTCTCCTAATGTCAAATCTGCATTTTGACAATTTTTTTAAAATTTCTTTTATTCTTTGGGCAACTAGGTGGCACAGTGGATAGAACATTGGCCCTGGAGTCAGGATGACCTGAGTTCAAATCCAGTCTCAGACACCTGACACTTACTAGCTGTGTGACCCCGGGCAAGTCACTCAACCCCAATTGCCTCACCCAAAAAAAAATGTTTTTTAATTCTGATTTTAAGAAATTAAACAAGTATATCTATAACATAGTAGAATAGGAAAAAAAAGATGATTGTGCATAAAGCTGCAAATCTATTATGTATAACTTGCTATTCCTTTTAAATATATAATAAAATTATAATGTAGCCTTTTTCCCTTTTTTCTTCCCTCCCCTGCCCCTACCCTAGAGATGGCTACCATTAGACACAAATATGTGTGTGTGTGCATATATGTCTGTTGTGTGTGCATGTATATGCACAAAATCATTACATACTACTATTCATCAGTACCTTCTCTGGATGCCCAAAGCATCGTCCTTCATGGATCATCTGCCATCCATTCAGGTATTCATAATAGTCAAAAGGACTTAGTTGATCAAAATTGTTCTTATAACAATATTTCTGTCACTGTAAACTTCAAGAAAATTGGAAGAACATGGAACATATTGCCTATCAGACTTAATGGGGATATGAACGACGTATGAATGAACAAGAAATCAAACACAGATACACAATGGTTAATTTCAATTGCATTAAATTAAATTTTGTGTACAAACAAGACAAATATAGTCAAGATCAGAAGGAAAGCAGAAAAACTGGTGGCGGGGGGAAGCGGGGAGGGTTATTCATAGACAGTTTCTCAGATAAACGTCTCATATCTCAAATATTTTGGCAGCTTCTCTCCTGTACTCCCTACTTTGACCCTCTGGAACTAACTGGAACAAGTTAAATCCTGGCTCTGCCTTTGTCTATACGTAACCCCAGGTGAACCACGTTCTCAGCCTCAGTCTCTTCATCTGTAAAATGGGGGAGATTATAGCATCCACCTCCCAGGGCTGCTGTGAGGATCAAATGAGATACTGTTCAGAGAGCACTTTGCAAACCTTGAAGTGTTACATAAACACTGCTACTGCCTACTATTGTTACTAATATTATTATTATTGGCTGTAATAATAAGAACAATAAAATGAAGGGGCTGGACCAGGCATGATCTAAGGTCCCTTCAAGCCTTTAAATGTGTAGCCCTGTGGTTGCTCTTCCATGTTAACAACTCCTCAAACACTCAAAATCATCCTCTCCTGCCACGTCTCCTATAATAATAAAAATAATAGCTAGGATTTATAAGGTGCCTACTATGTGTTAAGCACTTTACGAATACTCTCTCATTTCATCCTCACAACCATGCAAGGCAAGTGCTAAAATTATTCCCATTTTATAGTTGAGGAAACAGGTAAGTAAACAGAGGTTACCAAGGTCACACAGACAAGTACTGAGGCCAGTTTTTAACTAGAATCTTCCTGACTCATCTTCCTGAATTTAAATCTGACCTCAGACACTTACTAGCTGTGTGACCCTGCTCAAGTCACTTATCCCTGTTTGCTTCAGTTTCTTCATCTATAAAATGAGATGGAGAAGGAAATGGAAATACTACTCCAGTATGGAAAGTCAGACATGACTGAACAACTTCCCAACTCCAGAGCCAGCGCTCTATTCACTGTTCCACCCAAATGACTCTTCTCCAACCAAAAGAAAAGAAAACCACTTTAAAAGTCACTCCAAACGCTACAGCACAATTTCTAGCCCCTTTCAGGGACTTGTCAAACGTCCTTGCTAGAATATGATGCCAATGAACACAATAATCCAAATGGGATCTGAAGAGAACAGAGTACAATAGGAATTACACTTCTCATGTTATAGACATTATGCCCCTCTTACAGCAACCTACAGAGCCCATTAGCTTTGGGGGCTGCCAAGTCATGCTGTTATCTCACATGGAGCTTGAGGTCCACTAAGGCCCCCAGGTCTTTTTCATTTTGCTTAGGCACCCCTGTCCCCATTCTTTCCTTTCCTTATGCAGTTGATTCCTTAAACCAAAGTGTAGAACTCTCAAAGACTGGTAAACAGATAGCACATAAAGAGACATATGGCTCGAGTACACAAAGAAAGATATGATTTTGTTAAAGGAATTCATTTTGTTATTATTGTTGTTTCTGTCCCCAAAGATAGGTGTTTAGGTCCCACCCTAGGTCTTCCTCCTACACCCGCTCTCTGCCCCATCTCAGTTTCTTTGCCTCTGCCTACCACACACAGGAAATCACTCTGGTACCCATAAAGAAAACATCTCATTAGCACAGCCTTCTACAAAGCCCATTGGGTTTTTTTTTATTTTAATATATTGCACAATAAATTCCATAGCACCACAAATACTAGTCAACAAGCCTTTATTAAGGATCTACTATGTGCTAGGCACTGGGGTAAATTTAAAAATGAAACAGTCCTGCCCTCAAGAAGTTTACATTTTAGTGGGGGCCCAACATCTATGCCTATAAGAATATAAAAATGTATAAAGCATAAATCCAAGGTAATGGATGGGATGGTGGGAGGCATTAGCAGCCAGGGAGGCTCAGGACAGGCTTCTTGTGGGAGGGAGGATGGAGCTAAGACTTGAAGTGGCCTTGGTGAGGACGGAGGGCATTCTGGGCAAAGGCACACTGTGGAGAGAGGGCTTGTGAAGAAGAAAGAGCAGGTGAAGGTAAGTCATGGAGAGACTAGAAAAGCACATTTATCCCAAGTTGTGAAGGCTTTCAAATGCCAAACAGAGGAATAAGGCCTTCACAGCATCCAAGATAGTTCATTGACCAGTACAGATGTACATAACCAAATCAAAAAGTCCATTTCTCTGAGCCAAGACATGAAAAGAGACTTGGAATAATAATGGATAAAATGCACATAGACCTTACTATATGCCAAACGTTGGGCTTTACAACTGTTATTTCATTTAGAGTTCCTCACAGCAACCCTGGGAGGCAGGTGCTATTATTAACTTCCACTGTACCCATAAGGAAACTGATGTAAATAGCATGTAAGTGACTTGCCCAAGGTCACATGGCTAGTAAGGGCCTGAGGTCAGATGTTCATTCAAGTCTTCCTGACTCCAGGTCTGGCACTCTATCCACTGAGCCATCTAGCTAGGAGATATTACAAAGGTTTCTTCTTGGTACACTAAATGGTTCCAAGAACAGAGAAGTAACCTCAAAATATGTGTGTATTTCTACGTGATTGGAAAAATTAAAATTATGTTCCTTTGTGGAGACAGGGTTCTTGAGGGGAAAAAAATAAACCATTATGAGCTATTAAAAAAGAAGAGCAGATAAAGCAACGACTCCATCCCTTTCCATCAGAAAAGAATAATCCAATAAAGAAATGCTGGGGGAGGAAGATGTAATAGAGATTAAATAGAACCAGAATTGAAGTTCTCAGGATTTTATCTTCTGCTGTGATGGAGGTTGTTTTGTAAAAACAGAAACCAAGCAACAAGAAGAAAGGACAATTGATCAACAATTATTAAGCTCCTACTGTATGCCAATTACCATGCTGGGTGTTTGGGGTACAAACACAAAGAAGGACATGATCCCTAAAAATAATATCTAGCATTTGGATAAGAGTTTAAATATTTATTTTACAAATATGATTTCATTTTATCCTCACAACATCCCTAAGAGGTGGGTGCCCATTTTACAGGAAAGGAAACAGGCAAACAAGGGGTGAGTGAATTGCCCAGGACTACACAGCTAGTAAGTCTTTGAGGCAGGTTTTGAACTCAGGTCTTCCTGACTCCAAGTTCAACACTCTACTGTACCATCTACTCTCAAAAAGCTTGTGTTTTAACAGCATGTTCATATGTAAGTAGAAGGATCAGGACTGGACCTGTGGGCTCATTTGTAGAAGGCACTACTGGATGAGGAAGCTCTCTCCACCAGTACAGGTTAGTACCTTCCATTATAGGATAAGTGACATGTCCGGTGTCACATAACAAGTATATGTCAGAAGCAGAATTTGAATTCAAATCTTCCTGGACCAGAGGCTAGCTCAGAAACCCCAGAAATTACTATGACATATTTCTACCTTTACTTGTCTGTTTACAAGCTGTTTCCCTCCAGTAGAGAATGTAAGTTCCCTGAGGCCAGTTCTGTCTTGGTCTCTGAACCTCCCGTGCCTATCATAGTGCCCAGCACTTAATCTTCATAAATGTTTGATTGATTGATTACTCACATTTCTGTAACACCTGAAGGTTCTACAAAGTCATTTCCTCACAACCTAACAAGCTTTAGGTGGTGGCGACAGCAGCCAGCAGCAGCTGGCATTTAGAGTGCTTTAAGGCTTACAAAAACCCTGCGATGACCAACTTTGAAAGACTTAACTCTTCTCAGCAATACAATGATCCACGACAGTTCTAAAAAGACTCATGATGGAAAATGTCATTCACATCCAGAGAAAGAACTGTGGAGTCTGCATGTACATGTGTATATGTATATACATATCTGTATGTGTATATATACATACATGTGCATTCACATATATATAAAGAAGACTTTAAGTTTTACAGAACACTTTACATACATAAAATATAGAATCAAAAATACAGTAACAGTGTTCCTCCTCACCCCCCAAACAATCAGCCATGTCTCCAGCTCAGCTCTCCCAGGCATAGTGCAGGGGGGCAATCCTGGTACAAGTATCACACACACACACACACACACACACACACACACACACACGTGCACACACACAAACACACAACCACACACACACACAGACTGAGCAGGAGCTGTCTAGTGTCCTCTGTAGCAGCCAGTCAAAAAAGACTCAGAAAAGAAAGTCCTCACTACCACTGTCCTTGTCAGATGGTTCTTGGAAGAGTTACAGTTTTATTAACAGGACTGACACTAAAGAAGATGAATTACCAATGTTTTTGTCACTCAACCCTAAGAATCATGGGGACTTTCCATCTACCCTACAACTGGAACTCTGATATAAATGTCTCTCCCTATTAGAATGTGAGATGCTTAAGAACAAGGGTTGGGTTTTTTTTTTTCTCTTTGTATTCCTGGTACTTGACATGGGGTTTGGAACATAGTAAGCACTTAGTGAATGGGGTTTTTTTTTCCATTCATTTGTTCATTTGGGGATATAGATCATAGCCCATCCCAGATTCTTGTTCTATCTTCCCATAAGCTCAACTTGATGGAAGCCTTCCTTGATTTCTCCTGAGAACAGCAGGGCACCTGCCCAACAGTCATCCCTCACCCTTACTGGTCCATCAAAGCCCATCTTCTCTTCCTACCATAAATTTCCCTTTTATCGCCGTTAGCTCATCAACTAGGATTTCTGATAAGAGAACTGAATTTGGAATTGGAGAACCTTGGTTCAAATCTTAAAAAGAGCCATTCTCCAATTGACAAATGGTCAAAAACATGACCAGAAGAAAGGAAGAAACCCAAGCTATCAAAAGCCATGGTTTTTAAAATGTTCTAAATCACTAATAACTAGAGAAATGTAAATTAAAACAACTCTGAAGTACCACCTCACAGCCATTCGACTGGTCAAGTTGACAAAAAGGAAAAATGACAAATCCTGGTGGGGCTGTGGGGCTGTGGGAGAACTGGTACATTAATGCACTGTTGGTGAAGCAGTGAATTGGCCCAACCATTCTGAAAAGCAATTTGTAACTAGGCCCAAAAAAGGTATTAAACTGTGCATACCCTTTGACCTAGTGATAACACTACTAAGTCTATCCATCAAAGAGATCAAAGAAAAAGGAGAAGCTCTTTTTGTAATGGCAAAGAATGAGAAAGTGAGGGAGTGCCTGTCAATTGGAGAATGGCTGAATAAGTTAAGATATATGAATGTGATGGAATAATAATATTCCCCTATTATATGAAAATTGCTATAAAACAGTATAAAGGGGATAGTTTCAGAAAAACCTAGGAAGACTGGTATGAACTGATACAGAGTGAAATTGGCAGAACCAGAAGAACAATACATACAATAACAATGATGCTGTAAAGACAAACAATCCTGCAAAACTTCGGAGGTCTGATCAACACAGTGACTAGCAACAATTCCAAAGGTCTCATGATGAAACATGTCGTTCTCCATATAGAGAGGTAATGGATTCAGTGAAGGTGCAGGATAATGTTTTTGGACACAGCTAATTTGGGAATATGGTTTGCTTGGCTCTATGTGTTTATATATATATACATATATATATATATATATATATATATATATATACATACACATATATATATATTGTTTTTCTTGCTTTCTCACAGGAGGAAGGAGAGAATTTGGAGCTGAAAATAAAATAAAAAATGAAATTTAAAATAAGGTTGAAACCTCAACTTTGTGTGACCTTGGACATGTCACTTCAACTCTCTGGTCCTTTATTTCTTGTCTAGCCTCTTCACATTATCCTGTATATATTTGTCTGTGTACATGTTACATCCCCTAACAGAACGTAAGCTCTTTGAAGGCAAGGGACTATTTTTCATTTTTTTCTTGCATGCCCTACACACCGTAAGCAATTAATAAATGCTTGTTGAATTGGATCCTTATAATAACACAATTAGGTGAGCAGATGAGGAAACTGAGGCTGAGAAAGTCTCAGGATCACATATGTGACAAAATGAGGTCAGGGATGGGAACAGAACCCAAGTCTCTCTAATTCCAGGTCCAACACTCCTCCCTACTACACAACGTCTAACTGGAGACATATCTATTCAGAAGTGACCTGGACATGGAAGTCCCTGCTTTTATAGAGCATATTTGCCATCTTTTAAAAAAAAAAAGTCTCCTGCTATAAGAATTATAAAGGTCAAGGTCACATGCTGTTTAAATGCAACAAGTCAGCATTCCCTTTAAATAAAAGTACAAGGCATTGTCAACTACTAGGTATTTGGAGAACCCTGTTTATGGTTCTGTGTTCCTAGAGACCAGACTCCAAGCAGAGGGCAAGGAGGGGAGAGGGAGTGAGCACCACACAAAGAGAAAGCGCTGTTGCTAGGCAACAACTGTCATGGTAAAGACATCTCTGCAAAGAGAAATGTGACGTGGGCCATGCAAAAAGGCTCAGTATACTGATTTTTATTCAGATTTAGAGACTGACCCCCCCCTATCCCCTCCTGCTCCCCAAAAGAACAAGGCCACTTTATTTTGGTTTCTAACTTTAGATTTCATCAGATTTGGGAGCTCCCTGTATGTAAAAGGTCTCTGCAGATGCAGTGTGGCAACTTATCTGAAACTTTAAGTGTTAGAGAGTTGGGAGCACTAGCAACTAAGAAATATCAGGGCAAAGTCTTGAACGCAGCTTTCCCTGAATACAAAGCCAACCTTCTATCCGCTGCACCACACTGCCTCTCTCTTGCAAAAGGAAAAGAAAAGGAAATGTAGAAGGAATGTAGTATTTCATAGCATTTTTTCTCCTTTATGGGAATGAGAAGGCTATAAGCTTTTACACCGTCTACGTGCCAGGCATTACACCAAGCCCTTACTGCGACCGTCACAGTCACCCTGAGTTCTTGTCATGTTTGGTTTCAGTCATGTCCGACTCTTTGTGACCCCATTTGGGGTTTTCTTGGCAAAGATACTGGTGTGGCTTGCCATTTTCTTCTCCAGCTACAACCCTGAGAGGTAAATACAATTATTATCTCCATTTTTTGACTGAGAAAACTTAGTAGTGAGAAGTTAAGTGACTTTCCAGGGTCACACACCAGTAAGTACTTGAAATTAGATTTGAAAGGCCCAGCACTGTCTCCACTGCACCTTAAAGAAGCTGGGTTAATTTAGCCATTGGGATAAAAAAAATCGTATGAGCTAGGCAGTTTTAAGCACCAACCTTCACTCAAAAAGCTCAATTACAGCAACCTCCTAACCTTCCAAGTCCCTCCCCTCTAAGACTCACCCTCCCCACCCTCCACCCCCCCATAGCTTCCAAATAATCTTCCTGAAGCACAGGCTTGAAGTTCTCCATCCTCTGGTCAAAAATCGTTATCTGCCTCTGGGATAAAACAGCATCCTAAATGTCACCTGGTGACATTGACTCTGGCTCCTTCTTAGCTGCACTGCAACTCTTAGAATTGTGCGATTTTGAACAGTAACTTCTCAGCCTCACTTTACTTATCTGTGAAATGAATCAATTGGACTACTTAACCTCAGAGGTCCTTCTGCAGATGTAAATGGGAGGTGACATGGAAAGAGGACTAAATTTGGAGTCAGAGGACCTGGATTCTAATTCAGATTTTGTCCCTTACCCCCAGTAGGACCTTGGACTCGATTTAAAATAAAGAAATTGGATAATATGACCTCAAAAGGCCCTTCCGTCTCTAGATTTGTGATCGAGTACAGTGATCTCATTTTACAGATGAGGAAACTGAGGCTCAGAGACGGCACATGACACAGGCACTATGTCATAGAAATAGAAAAGAACAGAGCCAAGTTCAAGCCTTCTCAAGCAAAGCCCAGGCCTCTCTCCACAACCCTCTGGTATGACTCTTACAAGGCCCTCCTTGGTACTCTATGTGCCCCTCCTCTCACCATACCCTGCCCCAAACAAGTCTTTAAGACTTAAATGAACTAACAAGATTTTTAAATGGACACAAACAGTAGCTTCTCAACACTCCAGACCTTCATCATCAACTGTTAGACGCCTCCAACCCAAGGCTCCTGTTGGCATATAAAAAAATGACTTATCAAAAACAGAACTATTATCTTTCCCAAATATTTTCTTAACCAGGTGGCAAAGTGGACAGAGTACCAGGCATCAAGTCAGGAAGACCTGAGTTCAAATCCAACCTCAGGCATTTGCTCATCGTGTGACCCTAGGAAAGTCACCTCACCGCTGTCTCAGTTGCCTCAACAGTACATAACATACTGCCAAAGGGGCCCAGGACCTCCTCAGAATTAAGAACCTTGACCTATGCCATGGCTGCCACTATGTACATAATAAGCATTTAATAACTGCATGTTATATAAATTGATCAATGATACAACAAGCATTTATTAGATACTTACTACTAGCACCTGCATTCAAGTAGCTTACATTCTACCCAGGGGAGACATGCACGTACAAGGAAAGAGGAAGGGAACAGGCATTTATTAAGCACCTACTATCTGCCAAGCTAAATGCTTTGAAAATCTTCTGTACTGGGTGTCCCTAAAGTCTGGACAAATAGGAAATCTCAGTAACTGTGTATTTTCAAGAAATAAAATGAATGAAATTTGCAACATTTTATTTAATTAGCATAAATTTTAACCATGCCAATTTCATATGGAATAAAAGCTTTCATCAGCTATTGGGGACCATTTTCCATATTGATGAGATTAATTTAATTAATTTAATTCATTAATGAGATTTCCTGTGTGTCTCCTGTCTTCCTATGAAATCTCATTTATGCTAATTAAATAAAATGTTGACAATTTCATTCATTTCATTTCTTGAAAATATGCCTAGTTAAGGAGATTTCCTATGTGTCCGGACTTTAGGGACATGTGCGTGCATACAATAAGGTGTTCTAGGGAAGGAGAGCACATGGATGAATGAATACTCCTTTACAGGAGTACACAGTAAGGTTAGTCTCAATGCTCACTTAAAACTTTGCAAAGAAATTACCAAGTAAATCTTGAGAGCTATAAAGGAGAAAATATTCATCACCTTTCAAATGGGGAGTTGAGTTATCCAGAGGTTAAAGGAATCGGCCAGTCATAACCTAGTCAGGAGGAAAGCTAGAAAAACTCTCAGTGTCTCCTAACCATTGACCCTGCCTTTCATCCTATCTGTTCATGAACCCTCTTCTGGCTAGAACAAGGAGACAGAGGATGATCTTCTTGACTCTCTATTCTTTTTTTTCAAGGATTACCCTTCAAACTGCGACTAGTTAACAATTAAAGCCCCCATCACCTCTGCTTGAGGTGTCAACTCATCAACTGGATCACTTTAACCTACTTATGCTGTATATAAAGCAACTGAGGAAGGAAGAGGGAAATTATCTGTCATATAACCCCAAGGAGAGACAAGTGTTTTATTTTATTTCCCAACTGTATGTAAACTAAGTACAGTCCTTTGACCCAGAGATACCACAAGTGGGCACATATCCCAAGGACATCAGAGAACATAGGGAAGATATTTGTATGAAAATATTTATAGCTGTTCTTTTTGTGGTAGCAAAGCACTGGAAGCCAAGTGGGTACTTATTGATCAGAAAATGGATGAACAAGTTGCTATATTAACGGAACTGAAATGCAGCATAAGAAACAATAAATAGGAAGCAATCGAGAAACTCAGGAAGGTTTGCCTGAAGTAATGCAGAGTGAAGTAAGCAGAACCAACAAAGCAATTCCACAAAGACCACCATGATGTAAAGGAAAATAACACTCCAAGATCTTCCTAGATCTCTTCCGCTCTTTGGAGTTAAATTCTTTGAAAAGGTCATCAACAATAGACTCCACTTTCTCTTTTCTCACTCTCTTCTTAACCCCTTCCAATCCAGCTTCTCGTTTTCTATCATTCCACTGAAACTATTCTCTCCAAAGTTACTAATGATCTCTCAGTTGCCAAATCCAATAACCTCTTCTCAATACTCATTCTCCATGACCTCTCTGAAGCCTTTAACACTATTGATCACCATCTCTTCCCTGATACTCTCTTTTTTCTAGGTTTGGGGATACCATTCCTCCTCTTATCTATCTGACCACTGCTTCTCTGTCTACTTTGCTGAATCCTCTTCCAGATCATGACTTTCTGTCCTGGGTCCTCTTTTCTCCTTCTCCCTTTCCTTCTTCTCCTCCTCCTCCTCTTCCTCTTCCTCCTTCTCCTTCTTTTTCTTCTATAGTACATTACTTAGTGTTCTTATCAGCTTCTATGGATTTAATTACCACCTCTATGCTGATGATATTCAAATCTACCTTCTGTACCCCAATTACACTGCTAACTTCCAGTGTCAGGTAGATTCCAACCTCTTCACCCTTAGTAGAATAAAAGACTGTCAAAAATTGCAGTCACACACACACACACACACACACACACATCATTGGACGGTGTCACCAGAGGAAACAGGACTTGAAGCCTTCTTCATTTGGAAGGACCATTCAGGGCTTATCCACTACTCCTTCAGCCTGAGAGCATCCAGGGTCATCTCCACAGTCCAACAAGTCATCACAAGTGGAATTCCCAATACAATAATCCAAAAACTACTGTGAAGTTACTCAGAAAATGTCACTCCTGGCCAAAGAGTCAGATGTTATATTAAAAACAAATAGATATTCCTGGAAAAGCAAAAATATTCTTTCCATGCCTCAAGTCAATCCTTGGAACTTTCTATCATCATGCAACTGCATCTAGGACTTTGGATATAAGCCTTAAACTTAATTGCTGTTCTTTGCCCAAGATTCATACTCCTGGAACTTGACTTGAAAGCCGAATGTCATGCCAAAATCCAATTCTTCAGCAGGTCAAGATACCATCCCAAGCTACTGAGAAAGCTAACTGAGAAGAGATTATCCATGGAGTGTTTCTCCTCTTCCTCTCTTTTCTGCCAAAGAAGTCACTTTGGGATCCTCTAGTACTACTTGTGGGGATTTTAAGCCATCTAGTTTTCAACATTGTTTTTAATTCATTTGTTTATTTAACTTGATTTAGAAAACTATGCTTTGTTCAATAACAATCTTTGTGCCTTTGTTTTTCTTTTTGGGGAGTGTGAAGTATAAGAGGGAGAATATGCATGGTTAATGCATGACTAAGAAATAGGAATTAATCAGTTTGATTGATATCATTTATTTTTATACCCCCTACACTTACCAATGTATCCGCCCTTCCTCTCCCAAAGAACAATTCCTTATAACAAAGAACAAAAAAGAGAAGGGGTGAAAAGAACAGTTCAGTAAAAATAAAGAATATATCCCAAAACAATCTAACATTACCTGTCATGTTCCCCACCCATCATCCCCCACCTCTACAAAAACAGGAGGGAGGTGCCTTCTCAAAACTCTTCTTTGGGGCCAAGCTTGGTCATTATAATTTCACAGTATTCCATTTTGATAAATTTGTTGCTGATAGGGTTTGGGGGGGAGGGTGGCATTTAAAATGTTGTAGTTGTTGTTCAAGATTGTTTATCCAGTGCCTACCATGTTTTAGGCACTGTGCAGGGTGCAGAAGATACAAAGAATGAATCAATCCCTACCCACAAAGGGACCTGAATTCCCATGGGCAAGACAGCATGTACATATATAGGAACACCGATAACAAATATAAGAATAGAAACAAAGCTTCCAGCTACAAGATAGTTGGAGAGAGAAGGTCCTCACAGTTGGGGGAATCAGTAAAGGCCATGTATGAAGTAGTGGAAAACAGAGCATCCTGTGGGAGGAAAAGAGATCACTTTCTTGGGATCACAGAGCTCTGGAGGGAGAGGGATTACAGTAAGGCTGGAAAGGTAGGTTAGGTTCCATGTTCTAAAGGGCTTTAAAAGCGGAATATGAGTTTATGTTTCATCCTGGAGCCAACTGGGAGCCATTGGAGTTTATGGGTAGAGGAGTAACAGAGTCAGGCCTGGACTTTCGGAGAATCCATTTGGCAGGTGTGTGGAGGATGTGCTAGAGAGAAGGGAGATGTAAGGTCCAGAAACCAGCTAGGAGCCTACTCACCCATAGGTGAGAGGTGCTGAGGGTGGCTATGAGCATAGAGAGAAGGGATGGACAATATTTGTGCAGTGACTAAAAGTGAGGAATCAAAGACATCATGGCATTTTACAAACCTCGGGGACTAGAATGATGGAGGTGCTTTCTGTAGAAATGAAGTTCAGAAGAAGGGAGGATTTGGGAGGAGAAGAGAATGAATTAAGTTTGAGATGTCTAAAGGATATCCAATCTGAGATGTCTAAGGCAGTTGGTGATACAGGAGTAGAGGTCAGGAAAGAGACTACGAAGCTGGGAATCATCTGTAGAGAAATGATCATTAAGCCCTTGGAAGCTCAAGAGATCACCAAGGGAGACAGTATAGAGGAGGAAGAGAAGAGAGCCCAAGAAAAAGCCTTGGGAGACACATGAATAATCAGGCCAAGGCGAGTGAGAAGTAGTCAGGCAGAGGGGAGGGAAACCAGGAGATAGCAGGGTCACAAAAACCAAGGAGATAAGTTTCCAGGAAGGAGAAGATAGTAGCCAACGGCATCAAATCATGCAGAGAAGTCAAGATGAGGGAAGGCTAAGAAAAGTTCGTTGGATTTTGCAGGTAACAAAATATTGGTAACTTCAGAGAAAGTAGTTTCAGAGGAACAGTGAGATTGAAAGCAGATGCAACAGAATGAGTGAGAAGAGATGATGGAGGTCACAAGAATAGACAATTTTTTCTAGGACTCTCTGAATACCACTTTCAGCATGGTCCATTCCATCCCTCAATTCTACAATGCTCTCCTACTGCCTAGTGCACTAAAAACAATATCCCTTATGTCTCGGCCTCCAAGGCCCTAGACAATCTGGTATCGGTTACTCACCCGATATTATTTCCCATGAAACATCAGCAAAAACCCTTCATTTCAATTGGGCCAATCACCCTAATGGCCCCTAATACACACACACACAATGTCCCAGGAATCTCTGCTTCTTTGTTTATACTGTTTTCTCACCTAAAATGCCATTCCAAGCTTGGTGCCGCCCCCTCTCCCTCCTGTTACACACACACACACACACACACACACACACACACACACACACACACCTACCTTTGTGCTGTTGACAAAAAAACAAGCCAGCCATCGGACAGACCATAGATGGATCCCTTGTTTGGGTATGCTATAGCAGGGTGTTTTTATAATTATAGTGGTGCTAGCTAGCAGGCATGATGGCCCATATTTATCTAACATTTTTGAGATTGCAAACTGCTTTGGATATATTATCTTATTTGATCTTCATAATTCTTTGCGCTATTATTAATTGGTTCTTACTGAGACTCAGAAAGGTCAAAATACTTGGTCAAGGATTACATAGCCAGTGAGTGTCAGGGTAGAATTTGAACACTTAGCTGCCTCTGGCCCCTTGCAATAATAAACTTCAGTGGCTTTAGGATTTTCTCAGTCTGTCTAAATCCTATCCATCCTTCAGGGTACCTTGAAGTCCTACCTAAGCTCTCCTGGATGAGATGGTGCAGTGGATAGAGTACCAGGGCTGGAGTTAGGAAGATCTGAGTTCAAATCTAGCTTCAGACACTTACTGGCTGTGAGACCTTAGGCAAGTCACTTAACCCTGTTTGTGTCAATTTAATGCATCTGTCAAATGAGCTGGAGAAAGAAATGGCAAACCACTCGATATCTTTGCCAAGAAAATCCCAAATAGGGTCATGAAGTGTCAGACGTGACTGAAATAAGTGAATAACAACCTAAAAGGAGAATAATAATAGTATCTACCTCCCAGGTTTGTTATGAGGATCTAATGAGATATAACTGCAAAGTGCTTAGTATAAAACCTGGCACATAGTAGGTGCTCTAAAGGAAGAGGAGGAGGAAGAGGAAGAAGAATATTGACTGATATTCAGACAGGGCTTTAAAGCTAGCCAAGTACCCTACGTACATCATCTCATTCGATCCATGACTTTCTGAAATTTGGCCAACCTCTCTTGTGTCAAGACATGTGCAAATTCATTAAATTCTTGCCATTGTTATTCCTCCCCCTAAAAATAGGTACTGCTCTGCATACACCCTGACAACTAAACATAGTCATGAAGAACAGAAGCTGAGAGTTACAACCTGAGTTCCCCCTGATGTCTCTATCTAGTGCCCTCCCTCTGAGATTATCTCTGGTTCATGCTATATGGGGCTTGTCTGCCTGTCATCTCTCCCCACAGCCCCCTCGCTCCCACCTCAAGGGCAGGGATTGGTTTGTGCCTTTCTTTGTATCTGGAAGTGCCCAGCACAAGCTGGTGCTTAATAAGCATCAATGATTATATACCAGCTTATTTGGCTTTTTTTTTTTAACCAGATCTGTGATTTCATTGTGATAGAGAACTGCCAAGGAGGAATTCCCCTTCCAGTGCAGATCAACATCAGCTCTGCATCTCATGACCTTGGAGAGCTGCCTGGGAAACAGAACGGAACAGTGAAACGACTTGCCCAGGGTCACAAAGCTAGTAAGTGTCTGAGGCTAGATTTGAACCTAAGTCTTCATGCTGCCTCTAGAAGTCTGTGTTTTTAGGATGTTTGGGGGAGAGAATGCACCAAGAAAAGGTACTATCATCTACATTTTTATTATGCTATCGACAAAAAAGCAAGCCAGGGAGGAGAATATCCATAGTGTTGAAAAGTATGATTCTGAGAAGGTGATCTCACACAATCAATGGATTTAAAACTGTAAAGGACCTTAACAGCTTTATTTTATTATTACCAGAGTTATAATAATTATAGTAATATAATATTGATAATTAATATATTATGCTATGCCAACTGTCACCACTATTATAGTTAATATGTTCATCATAATCATGGCTCACATTTATGTAGCACTTTAAGGCTTCCAAAGCATTTTACATACATTGTATCCTTTGATCCTTACAATAACTGAGAGGTTGGTGCTATTATTATCCCCATTTTACAGATAGGGAAACAGAAGCAGACAGAGGTTAAGTGACTAACGCTGGGTCACACCATGGTTAAAAGGTATCTAGGGCAAGATTTGAACTGAGGTCTTCCTGACTCTCAGTCCAGCATGCTATCCCCTATCCCACCTAGCATAAACTAAGTACAGCAAGGGGAAGATGCCAAAAGTCACACAAGTAACTGTGCCCCAGGCGTACTCATACAGGTGAGCAAACTGGGGACAACAAAGTGCTTCTAGGCAACGTTATGCTAAAAGCTAAAAATATCTGTGAAACGTCATGATTCACCCTTTTAAAAATATATCCCAGGCAAAGGTCCCTGGCTATCCATTCCATGCACCCCTCCCTAGCCCACCAGGGCCACCAGACTTCATGGGATGGCAGACGTGGGAAGCAGCCAGCACCCAAGAGCAACATGTTTGTTCAGAAAGGCTGGAGGTCAACAAATACAAGCCCTCTAGTGAGATGAAAGCCCTCCAGTTCTCCAAGCCCTGCCATTTGACCCGCTAGTGTGCCTCGAAGACTCCCTGGTCCTTGCCATCCACTCTGCAGCTCAATTCTCTTAAATGGGCTTCCTCTCTCTACTAGAGGATAGTTCCTTGAGTTCAAGGGATGTCTTTCTTTTCTATTTGTATCCTTAGCACATTGTGAACCCTTAACAAATGTTTTCTTTCACTCATTCATTGGCCAGACTTTCAACTTTCCAAATAACGTAACCACAGGTATCTCTTTCAAGATGGTACCTAGTAGCTCAACAAGGTAAGAGAGGAATCTCAGAGCTGGCAGATACTTCGGTGGCCATTTAGTCCAATGTATATGTGGACAAAAAGTCCCTCTCTACACTCAACACGCTGTACAAGGGTCCTCCAGACTTTGCCTGAAGACTTTCAAGGAAGGGTTGCTTTAATGGAAAAGCTTTGAAGTTAAAGAACTTGCCTGAGTAACCCTAAACAAATCACTTCTCCCTCCAGGTTTCACTTTCCACATGTTTAAATGAGGGAAGTGGCCAAGATAGTGATGTCAAACAAACAGAAACAGGAGCCACTGAAACCAAACATAAAAATCCCTGCAAGCCACAGATTGCCTTAGAAAACCATATATTAACATTACATATAACCTCTTATCTTTTGTATTTATAAAATAGTTATTTGATTTATTTTGATTTATTTTGATAAATTTTTCCCAATCTCATTGTAATCCGGCACCCCACTCAGGAGTGTTGCGGGCCACAGCTGACAACCTCTGGTCTAACAGCCTTTCCAGTTCAAAAATCTAATTATCCATGACTTATCACAGCAGTCTACCTCACTTTCTCCCTGGTCATGTGACCCTGGACAAGTGACCTAGGCTAAAAATGCTCAAACTTCTTGGTTTCAGAACTAAGCCTATGAGTCTATGAAATGATTAACTTTGGAAATGCAGCCCCATTCTGAGGACAGAAACTGTCTGTGCTTTTCTTAAAATAATACACTGGTAATTTTAGGCTGGAGGGAGGGAAAGAGGACCAACTTTATTTTTTTGAAGAGGTTAATTAATCCCTCTTCCACATAACAGTTATACAGATACTTGAAGAAAGTTATCACATGCCCTTAAAGTCTCCTCACTAGATTAAACATTCCTACTTCCTTTAAGAGATTATCACATGCCATGATCCCAACAAGCTATCCTGCCCAATTTCTCAATGTCCTTTCTAAGTGATGTGCCCAGAACCAGAGTCACAGAATTACAGGGAACCTTGGAGCCTAGCCTTTCTAACTCCTACCTGATTAAAAATTCCCTCTAGAACATACCAAAAAAAGTGGTCATTTGGCCTCTACTTAAGACCTCCAAGGTGGAGAAGCCTACTACCTCTCAAAGTAGCCCATTCCACCTCTGGAATTTTTTCTCCAAAGTAGAGAAGCCTGCCACCTCTCAAAGTAGCCCATTCCACCTCTGGAATGGTTTTTGAACCATCAAAGTGTCAGTTTTTCCTGATATCCAGCCTAAATTTGCCTCTCTGCAATTTACCCATTGCTCCTCACTCAACCCCTGGAGCCAAACAACAAGTCAAATCCCTGTTTGATGTAACAGTTTTTCACATATTTGACCATAGCTATCATATATATCCCCTGATTCTTCTTTTTTTCCAGCTAATCACCTGTTGTTTTTTTCAATCAATCCTCATATGGCACAATTAAGACAACTGAGAACATTATGGGCTTTGGAACTCTCCATACAAATATTATAAAGTTCTCAATTGTCTTGATTCCCCAATAGCTGAAGTAAAATTAATGTTAATTCACTTTAATTTGACAATATGAGTGTATTGACACAGACATTTTAGATTTGTACATCAAAAGAGGCACAGAAGAGATATCATGAAAAATATATAGGACCATAAGAGGTGAAGGGTCACAAAAAGAGAGTAAAGGATGCACAATAGGTAGTCCATGTGTTCTACTGGTACCTACATAATGTCAAGTGATCTAGAAGGATGACTTCCAACACTCCCAAGTGGAGAATTTTCTGGAGAACATGGAGAAGAACTACCCAGGAATGGCAAGCATGGATAGGTTGTGATTTGCATCACTGAACAGACTACCTACATCAAGGAAATCCTAGGTCTATCAAAGTTTTGGAGTTTGGGAAAAAGGGAAAGTGAATCTTGAAATCAAGTAGTGATAAGGTGTCAAAACTCCTGAAAGGCTAGGATTCACTGTTTTAAAAGTTTTTTTTAGACGATGAGCTAGAAGCAATGTATGAAAGTTGTAGAAAAACAAATATAGGCTTGATGTTAGGGGAAACTTATTAACAATCAGAGGGGTCCAAGAGTAGAACGGGCCACCTCAGGTCCCCACTTAATAAAGCTATTCATTCGAAGGCTGGATGACCCTAGTTGAGGGTCTTGTAGAACAGATTTCTTATTCAAATATGGAGTGGACTAAATGGCTCTTGAAGGCCCTTTCTACTCTGAGATTCTGTGATTCAAGAGATCATATATTTAGAGCTTAAAAAGAATTCAAAAGCACAAGTTGTGGTATGTGACTGTGATGGAATACTATTGTACTATAAGAAATGATGCACAGGCTACTCTCAGAAAAACCTGGGAAAGACTTGCATAGGCTGATGCAAAGTGAAAGGTACCATGTACCAAGTAACAGCAATATTGTGAGATGATCAGCTGTGAGGGACTTAGCTATTCTGGGCAATACAATGATCTAAGACAACTCTGAAGGACTTATTGTGAAAAATGCTATCCATCCCAGAGAAAGAAATGATGCTGTCTGAATACACACTGAAGCATATTTTTTTAAACTTTTTTTTGTTTCTATGTTGGATATGTTTTGCATGACTACACATGTATAACCTTTATCAAATTGCCTTCATCTCAGTGGGAGGGGGGTAGGAAGGGAGAGAATTTGGAACTCAAAGTTCTAAAAATGAATGTTAAAAATTGTTCTTACATGTAACTGGGGGGAAAATAAAAGACTAAATAAATTTTTAAAAGGCAAAAAAAAAATCCAACCACATCTTTTTACCAATGATGAAATTAAGATCCAAAGAGATTAACAAGAAACTGGGATAAATCTTAGAAGTTTTGCCAAATATAAGGGTAAGGGTGTGTGCCTTTCAGGCTTAATAATTTTGCTGACTGAAAGAAAGGAGCAAAGACAAATAGAAATGTGAAACTTGTATATAAAAAATAAAATATGAAAATATTGGAAAGGTGGTGATCAGAAGAAGTAAAACACTTGTGAGGAGGGAAAGAATGAGAAGTAAGAGAGAGGGTGAGGGTGGGATAAAAAAAAGGAAAAAATAGCATGGAGAGAAACACACAGGTATCTTAACTATAAGCGTGAATGGGATGAACTCACCTATAAAATGGAAGCAGAAAACAGAATAAATTAAAAAACAGAATCCTACAAGATGTTGTTTACAAGAAACACATTTGGAGCAAAGAAATACACACAAGGGAAAGGTAAGGGGCTGGAACAGAATCTATTATGCTTCAGCTGAAGTAAAGAAAGCAGGGGTAGCAATCATGATCTCAGACAAAGCAAAAGCAAAAATAGGTCTAATCAAAAGAGATAAAGAAGGAAACTATATCTTCCTGAAAGGTACCATAGACAATGAAGTTATATCAATACTAAACATATATGCACCAAATGACATAGCATCTAAATTTTTGAAGAAGGTGAATAAGTTACAGGAGAAAATAAATAATAAAACTATACTATTGGGGGAATCTCAACTTTCCCCTCTCAGAATTAGATAAATCTAACCAAAAAATAAACAAAAAAAGAAGTTAAAGAGGTAAATAAAATTCTGGAAAAGTTAGATATGATAGATCTCTGGAGAAAACTGAATGGGAATAGAAAGGAATATACTCTTTTGTCAGCAGTACATGGCACCTACACAAAAACTGACCATGTATTAGCACATAAAAACCTCACAACCAAATGCAGAAGAGCAGAAATAGTAAAAAAAAAAAAAAACATCCTTTTTAGATCATAATGCAATAAAAATTACATTCAATAATGGACAATGTAAAGAAAGATTAAAAATTAATTGGAAATTCAATAATCTAATCCTAAAAAGCCAGGGGGTGAAGGAACAAATTATAAAAAACAATCAACAATTACATTAAAGAAAATGACAACAATGAGACGACATACAAAAACTTATGGGATGCAGCCAAAGCGGTCCTTAAGGGAAAATTTATATCACTAATTGCTTTCATCAACAAAACAGGAAAAAAAATCAGATCAATGAATTGGGCATATAATTAAGAAAAATAGAAAAAAAATTAAAAATCCCCAATTAAACACCAAGTTAGATATTTGAAAATCAAAGGAGAGATTAATAAAACTGAAAGTTGAAAACCATTGAACTAATAAATAAAAGTAAGAGCTGGCTTTGTGAAAAAATCAATAAAATAGTAAACCATTGGTTAATTTGATTTTTTAAAATGAAAAAAGAAAACCAAATTATTAGTATTAAAAATGAAAGGGGTAAATTCACCACCAATAAAAAGAAAATTAAGACAACTGCAGAAGTTATTTTGCCCAATTATATATATATATATATATATGTGTGTGTGTGTGTGTATGTATGTATATGTAAACACACACACTCTATAACCTAAATTAAATGGATGAATACCTAAAAAATAGAAATTACCCAGATTAAAAGAAGAAATAAAACACTTAACCTAATCTTAGAAAAAGAAATTGAACAAGACATCAATGAACTTCCTAAAAAAAAAAATCCCCAGGACCAGATGGATTCACAAGCAAATTTTTCCAAATATGGAAAGAACAATTAACTCCAACGCTGTATAAACTATTTGGAAAAATAGGTGGAGCCCTAAATAATTCCTTTTACAACATAAATATGGTGCTGATATCCAAACCAGGAAGAGCCAAAACAGAGAAAGAAAATTATAGACCAATTTCCCTAATGAATATTGACGCAAAAATTTTAAGTAAAATACTAGCAAAGAGATTACAGCAATATATCACAAGGATCGTACATTATAACAGATGGGATTTATTCCAAGAATGCAGGGCTGGTTGTGACCCTGAGCAAAATAATTTCACCTCCTTCAGCCTCAGTTCCTTAACTGCAAATTAAGGGAATTGGCATCCAGGACACTAGAGTTTTTTTCTCAGACTCTAGACCATAGACCAACATCAGGACAAGAAAGCTTTGCTCATTTGAATCAACTATACCCTCAGTGAGTCCACTGTAAACCACACTGCTCTGAATATCTTTCCCCTACTATGGATAAGTCACCCTCCTTTCTTTAACTGTAGGGGGTGGGGGAGGGGGGAATGGCATAGTTGGACTCAATAACTTTTAAAGTCTCTTTTAGTCTAAATTTGTGACCTTATGATTCCTGACTCCAAGCCCTTCATCTACTATAACTCACACTCCATTGTAAAATATAAGCTGCTAACTGTTACCCTAGACACTGAATATAAAGGATGAGTCAACTTTAAGGATTAGGGAGCAACAGCCACCTCACACATCCAGTCTGTTGCCAAATCTTGTCATTTCTGCCTTCCCAACATCCCTTGAATTCTGCCCATTCTCAGCACTCACACAACCACCACCTTTGCCATCTCATTTACAATGGCTTGCTGGTTAAGCTCCCTGCCTCCAGTCTCTTCCCACTCCAGTCCATCCTCCCATCAGCTGCCAAAGGGATCTACCTAAAGTGCAGGGCTGACCATGTCATCCCACTAGTCAATCAACTCCAATAGCTCTCTATTGCCTTCAAAATCAAATATAAAGTCTTCTGTTTGGTTTGCAAAGCCCTTCATAATCTGGCCCCTTCCTACCTTTCCCTCTGAGATTACCTACCATCTGTTCTGGTTAGATCTTGTATGTACCTGGTTCTTCACAGATTGTCATAATGTGAACTCCCGAAGGGCAGGGACCATTTTTGCGCCATAGGAGGTGCTTAAGAAAAGCTTGTTGATTGACTGACAAACTTCATAAGATCATGTCATAGGGGGCTCTTTGGTCTCTAGAGTCAGCACCTTCCCTTCTACCCATAGGGAATTCATGTCCAGACACAGGTTGGACTGGGTAAAACATAACCACTTAAGGTCTTTTTCTAACTCTATAAAATCTGCTGGCAGAACTATGGGTGAGGGAATATCAGCAATCCATGTCCACCAAGAAGAGGGACAAAGAATTCATCAGTTGTCTGATCAACTCCAGAATTGCTTAGAGAAAGAGATGGAATTTCAGTAAGTTTTTAAATGGAGAAGAAAAATCTTGAGAAGGTGAGGGAAAGGGGGAAATCATATCTGGGGTGGAAAGGGGGAACTACAGGCACTTAAAACAATCAAGTTTGGGGCAGCTAGGTGATACAGTGAATAGAGCACCAGCCCTGGAGTCAGGAGGACCTGAGTTCAAATCCAGCCTCAGACACTTAACACTTACTAGACATGTGACCTTGGGCAAGTCACTTAACCCCAATTGCCCTGCCTGCCTCCCTCCCTCCAAAAAGGGGGGGGGGGGAAGAATCAACTTTGGTGGGGAAGACTCTTGCTTAATGACAACCACTAATCAAGCTGATATCACACCCTCTCCCAAGGTCAGGGCCACACAGAGTTTTATAGGCTTGATGGCTTTCAGGTTGCACAGAGGATCAAGCCTTGGAATCAGGAAGTTCTGAATTCAAATCCAGTCTCAGACATTTACAATGTGACACCTGAGCAAATCACTGAAATCTCTGTTTCTCAGTTTCCTCATTTGTGAAATAAGGATAATAATAGCACCCACCTTCCAGGGCTGTTGTGAGGATAAAATGAGGTAATATTCATAAAGCGTTTTGGAAATGTTAGAGGGTTATATAAATACTAGCTGCTAGTAGTAGTAGTAGCAGCAGCAGCAGCAGCAGTAATGATAATAGTAGTAGTACACCACAGGTCTCTCCTATTAGCTGCTAAAATTGAGAGTGATATAGAAACAGCTGCACACACCTTAAAGGAATCACAAGTTTTTCTTTGGAAATAAACACACACCACACACACACACACACACACACACACACACACACACACTTCAAACTTTAACAAAACAATTTTTTCATTCCAAAGTTGCAGCTTGAAAATGAGCACATAGCTTAATATGGCTATGAAAATTATTGATCTTAGTGACATTTAAACAGATTAGCCGGGCTCTTATTTAAGAAATCACAAGATGATTTGACACAAGAGATAGTCAGTTCTTTGGGAAGATGGGCAACCAATCCAAAATTGCAGCATTCACATTCTCTAAGGTACCAGGAGGTCAAGGAAAGAGTGATGGATTTCAAATCAGAAGACTAGGTTTGAATCTCGGCTACTTCTTACCAGGCCTGCCATCTCTCTGGGCTTAGGTTTCTTCAGCAATAAAAATCAAAAGGTTGGACCAGATCATCTTAAATAGCCATCCCAAATCTAAATCCTATTATCTAGCCTCAAAAAAAAAAATCCACTTCAGAGCAAGAAATTTTTATGGGAAATATGATTCCCAATAGTTCTCTACAGTTGAAGACCATCATAAAAAGCTGTCTTTATCAAAAAATACCTTATTGAATATTGAACTATATTAGGTACCATGTCACTTTCTTTTTTTCATCTTTTTGAACTGAATTGGGATTTCTAAGGAATTCCCAGTCAGGAACCTTGTTCCACCAATGTAGGTCTAGTAGCTGCTCTGCAATTTGGAATCAGAAGAGCTTCCTGGGACAGTGAGAATTTAAATTCTTAAGAACTTGAGCCAGGGTCCCAAAGCAAGGATGTCTGAGAGGCAGGGCTTGAATTTAGTTCTGTCTAATTCTAAGGCCAATTCAAATACAGCCTTGGACACTTAACTAGCTGCATGACCCTGGACAAGTCACTTAACCTCTAGCAAACCACTTCAGTTTCTTTGCCAAGAAAAGAGTTGGACACCTCTTCCCCCAAGCCTCCTCTGCTTTAAGACAAAAATCTCTTCTCTTCCTCCCTGTCCTACAGATTAACAAAATATGTTGATTCACTATCCTTGTCAAAGGATAAGAAGCGGAAGAGACATTGGCAAGATCACTGTATTTGGAATCAGCTGCAGCAGGTTCAAACCTCAGGTCTACTACTTTACTAGCTGTATGACCCTAGGCAAGTCACTGACCCTTATCTGCTTCAGTTTCTTCATCTGTAAAATACAGATAACAGCACCAAATTTATAGGGTCACTGTGAAGATGATAATTGTGAAGAGCTTAGCACGGTGTCTGGCACATAGAAGGCACTACTCAGATGTTAGCTCTTACTGCTACTACTATTACTGCCCTGGGCTGTGGTAGATGGTCTGTGAGGTCCCTTCTGGCTCCAAGGCCACATTAACAAGAGCCAAAATTTATGTAGCGCTTTACTGTTGGCCACGCACTTTTTATGTGGCCTTTCAGTGTATCCTCACACCAACCCTATTGTGAGTTCAGTGCTATTACTATGCCCATTTTACAGATGAGGGAACTGAGGTTAAAAGCAGAGTTGCCCTGATCCACACTGCTAGTAAGTGTCTGACTTGAACTTCAGTTTTCCTGACCCCAGGTATGAAGCTCTACCCACTGTGCCACCCTCGATGCTAAATCATACTCTGAGCTAAAGTACAGCAACACCCTCCTGCCCTCATCATCTTGGGATCCCTAGCTTCCTTCAGACGCTCCTTCCTTCGGAGAGGTTTATTGATCCCCCCTGTTGCTGGCCCTCTCTCCTTCCCCTTCTATCCTGAGCAATTAATGCATGCAATTTGCATTTACTTATCTCCGTACAAGCTCCACTTTACTCCTGAAGGGCGGAGGCTGATTTTTACATCTCTTTGTATCCCCAGCACCAAGATAGTCCTGCAAATAGCAGGTGCTGAAAAGATAATTGTGGGCTTGAATTGAACATGCTTTTCTCTTGTAAATATTCCCTTTGACCAGACCAAGACAATGATTAAAATGCCTATTTCCGAGACAGTTGTTTGCTATATTGTATCTTTCTAACAATTCTGTAACACACCGCCACCACCTGGGTGCAGGTCCCCATTACCTCATTGCTGCCTGGTCTCCCTGCCTCCCCTTACTTGTCAAGCTGATCTTCTGAAAGCTCGAGTCTGACCATGTCACGCTGGCAGTCAAGAAACCTCAGTAGTTTTCTGGTCACCTCCAGGATCAAATATAAAACCTTCTTTGGCTGTTCAAGCCCTTCATAATGTTGCCCATTCCTACCTTTCCAGGCTTTTTACACTTCTCCACAAACTCTTCAATCTAATGACATTGTTCTCCTTGCATACAACATTCCATCTCTTGGACATTTTCACTGAGTATCCTCTCAGCCTGGTGCTCCCTCCCTCTCTCTCCCCCCTACCACTCCTCTCCCTCTCTCTCTCTCTCTCTCTCTCTCTCTCTCTCTCTCTCTTTCCCCCTCTCCCTGTCTGTCTGTCTCTGTCCCTCCCTCTCTGTCTCTCCCTCTCTCCTCTCCTCTCATTCCCTGACGTCTCATTAAATTCCCACCCTCAGCAAGCCTTTCCCAACCCCCCTTGCATGATCCTGCCTTCCCTCTAAAATCATCTCCAGTTCATGCTGAATACATCTTGTCTGTACATGGTTGCTGCATATTGTCTCTCCCATTAGGCTGGGAGCTACTTCAGAGAATGGCCTGAGTTTTTGCCTTTCTTTGTATCCTAAGCACTCAGCACAGTCCTGGTACAAAGCAGGAGTTTAATAAATGCTTGTTAACTAACTTTTTTATTAAAAGAAACACTCATTGTGAGCATCCCATGCTACATTAAATAGAGAGGTTGGATCCCACAGAACAGCAAACACTGGAAAGAGCCTCAGGAGCCATCTAGTCCAAATCCTCCATTTTAACAGAGGAAAGTAAAGCCCAGAGAAAGAAATGATTTGCCCAAAGGCCACATGAGTAAGAAGTAGCAGTGCTAGGATCCGAACCCAGGGCCTCCGACTTCAAATCCGGCTCCCTCCAATTCATCCTGCCATGAAATTAATATTCTAAGAAATTCAGAAAGTTCTGGGGGTTTTTTTCCAAGACTTTATAACATATCAGTTGCTTTTGCCTCATAGGCATCACCATCCATCCTAACTGGTTCGGGAGCTAGGGCAAGGAACACAAAATCACGGGACACAAAATCTGTTATTTTAAAATATGTTGTTGATAGTAGGACATTTTAATGGCGTTCTTGGCAGTGACCTCAGGAATCATGTAATGTCAGTAAGAAAGAACCACTATCAAGCTTTCAGGGAATGGTCCTAGAAAGGCTCAGAAAGTCTTCTCAAGTTTAAAATAAAAGGAGCAACTTATATAGACAGAAGGGGAGAAGTGATTTCAAGGCAGAGAACTCTAGAGGAGTCTTGACTCTGCCCCTTGCTAGCTATGGGACAAGCTACCTAACCTCTCTAGGCCTCTGGTTCCTGTCCTGTAGAATGAGGACATTTGGACCAAAGGGTTTTTTCAGTCCCTTCCAGCTCATTAGTCCATTAGGCAATGAACAATTATTAAAGGCCTATCATGTTCCAAGCACTATATACTAAGGCTACAAAGAAAGGCCAAAGACAGCCCCTATGATCAGTTATAATCCTGTGATCTTACTCAAAAGTCATAAAAGAAAAACATATAACAGTTCACAAATTGTTGGCATCCATAAAAACTATTTCCGGCCTCACTATTTTTTTTTCGGTCTCACTTCTCATTTGCAAAATAAGAGGGTTAGATTACAAGATCATTGAGCTATGATTCTGAGTGTCTCTAGCTAGCCAGGGAGCAAAAAGTACTTTGAAATCAAAAAAGGCTAGCAGGCTGGTTAAACATAGTCTCTGGAGTGTCCCATAGATGGGTTTGCCTTCCTGATGGACTGTCTGACAAAGGTTGTCACTGCTTTGTTGCTGAGCGAAGGAGAGATTCAGCCAGCCCACCCCCCTCCCCAATACAACAGCCAGAGGGAGACCTGCTGGATGACATATGAGCTCCAAAGGGTGTGGGTAAAAATAACCAGTCCTCAAAAAGACATGATAAACGCCACACAGCTGAGTGACTTGGGAGGTGACTTCTGACTCCTCAAAAGGGGGACTCAGTTGTTTTTGAAGGGTTTGTTTTTTTTTTTAATTTCACGCAGGCACAAAAACCATGGAAATCTGAAAGCCACCAGCCAACCACTCATGCTTGGCCCTGACGACTGTAATCTACCCTTCACTTCCTCCTCTAGCCACTGAGGCCAAGATTTGGGCCAAAGTTTTTCAAATTTGTGTTGGTATGTTTCAAGCCCCAAACCTCACGTTGGGGGGAAGGAAGTTTAGTAAAAGTAATCACGATGAACTCGAAACCTTAGGACTACTTGTGCCAAAGCACTGTTTTTTCCTGTCATTCAGAAAGGAAGCAAGGGGAGGAGGGTGGAAGGGAACCATCAAAATCACAGAACTCAGAACTCTGGAGGGCTGGTCCAAAGACTAGGAATCCCTAAACAGAATCGACAATCCCAGAAAAAGAAGGTGCTGCTTGTGTGTGTCCGAGTGCTATCCACTGCCTGCAGCCCTGGGGGCGGGGGACAAACTGTGTACTTGGGAGGGTTCATCGGGTTGGGGCCGGATTGGGAGGTGGGTGAGGGGGTGCCCCAAACCTCAGCCTGGAAAGCCAGCTGCAGGAAGGGCGCTAGGGTTGCTGGCTCGGAAGGAGAACTCCCGGCCGCAGCTCCCTGGCTTCCCGCAGCCGAAGGCTTGGGGACTTGGAGGGGCGGATACTCAGTTCCAAAGCTCCCCAAAGTGGACGCGCGCGGTGGGTACACTGGTGCACCATCCCCGAGAGTGATCGGGGCTGGGAAGAGGGGGGGGGGAAGCGTCCCCGCATCCCGGCTCTTAGTAAGGGCTGGCTGCCGGGATCGATGGCTCTCTCAGGCAGAGCCCCCCACCCCTCGCCCGGCGTCCGCCTCCCCCCACCGCCCAGCCCGCGCCTGGCCGGCACTCACCGGAGAGTCGTAGGAGAAAGCGCACTCTGCCTTGTAGACGCGATCCCCGGACCTGGGGACGCGGATGGTGGGCATGTAAGGTACCAGCAGCTCCCCGAGGTCTCCTGCAGCCATCTTCCCGGGGCCAGGGCCAGGACCCGGGCCGCTGCCGCCGCCGGGGCCGCCGCCGGGGCTGCCGAACAGGGCGGCCCTTTGCATGCTTCCGCGCGCGCGGGAGGACCGGAGAGAGGGCGGGAGCGGGGGCCGGGGGCGGGAGCCGGGCGCGGGAGGAGGACGACGAGGACGAGGAGGCGGCGGCGGCCGCGGTGGCACCGGCACGGGCGAGGGAGGAGGCGGAGGCAGGGCAGCGGGGCTGCGAGGCCCGGGCGGCCGAGCAGAGGGGGGCAGGCGGGCGGCGCAAGGCGGCCAGAGCCCGGGCGGGGCGGGGCGCGGGAGAGCAGGGAGGGGGACCAGGCTATTTTTAATCCAATGGCGAATCGCATCACCAGCTGCAGCGGCCGCGGCGGCAGCGGCAGGAGGGGCAGGGATGGGGAGGGCAGGGTAAAGGAGGGGAGGAGAGGAGAGGGGAGGGGGCGCATCTGCTCCCCGAGCCCGGGGAAGAGGGGCGGGGGCGGAGGACAGGGGCCGCCAAGGAGGGTCAGCCCTGGCAAGGAGAGCGGGGTGCCGGGGAAAGGGCCAAAGAAAGAAGAGGCCACGGGGGTGGGCGCTCTCAATCAGGCCCCTTCCTCCTACGACAGCCCTTCTTCTAAAGACCAAGAAGACTGGTCTGCAAGAGACTTCAGAGGCCAGCTGGTCCCATTCCCCCTCCTCCCCCTCCTTTCACAGAAGAGAGAAATAAGGCCTAGAGAGGGCAAAGGGGCTTGGAAGCAGAGTGGAGCTGGTAGGGACCTCCGAGGTCGCCCCGGCCACCCCCTCATTTTGCAGACGAGCCAACTTCACTCTCTAAAATCACACAGAAGAATGTCTAAACGCAAGGGGAAAGGGGGCGCCCAAAGTCACTTTGAGGGACTTTTTGAAAAATAAATGAGGGTCAATTGAGAGATAGCATGAAGGAACCCTGGATCTAGGCCTCTGAGGACTAGAGTTTGAATCCTGGCTATGCTGCTGATTAGCTGAACGACCATGGCCCAGTCATTTCCCCCTCTCTGGATCTGAGGGTCCTCTTCTATCCAAAAAGGGAGTCTGCGATCTGGGAAGGGATCACTAGTAATGCCTTCTAAAGGAGGGAGGTTTGGGGTACAGAGCATCAGGAAGGGCTATAAGCTTGATCCTTACCACAACCCTTGGGTTGGGGGAGGGGGTAATAACCCAGATTTGTACCTTCTTCATTTTGCAGAGGAGTGAATTCAATCTCAGAGTTTTGATTTATCAGTCCGGGTCACCTCCTACATGATACCTACCCCACCCTAGGCTTCACTCCCACCGGCACCGGTTTAGGTCTCCAGGAAGGTGAACTTTGCTACTCCCAGAGTTTCAAGGGTAACTCTGTAGATTGCCATCCTCCTATATGCCAGATCATGGGGGAGAGGAGGTGGTGAGGTCACCTTAATTAGCCAGTAGAGTCTGGCCTTCAGCAAAGGCTCTAATGTAGGCAATGCCAATAGGTCCAAGCACTTCCCCCAATCATCAGGGGCTTGCTCTCCCACAAACACACCCAGATGCTAGGAAAGGGAAATAATGGGCATGAAACTTAAAGATGGGTGGTGATGAGCCACAGGTAACCAAGGCCACTTACAACTCCAGAATCCCAGGACTTCCTTTTTCTGGCCAAGAAAGCTTCCTTCAAATTGCTCTGCAATTGTTCAGCTTTGGTTGGCTCTTTGGAGAGCCATTTTCTTGCAAAATACAGCTTCTTCGATAGACCAACAGCTCAGCTGGGCTGCTTCTCTTTGGGTACCCTGTCTCACCTGGAAGGGTCAATCTGCTGTTGGACTGGGTCAATCAGGGCACTTGGTGGATGTTCAGGGTCTTTACAGGAATCCTTTGAATTGGGCAGGGTGTTAAGTCATTGGGTTAAGTCAGGACACTGGCATCTCTTTTTGACTAGGAGTCCTACAAAGCTCTATCAGCTAGGATGATTTACTTTAGCAATGTGCCTAGATTCAATCAGTTCCACTTCCCATACTACCAGTTCTATTTCTACCCCTAATTCCAGAGAGCCAAGTGCAGGGAGAAGTATTATTTAGCTCTCCCCCAAAACTCCTCTGCAAAGATCTAGAAAATGAATCAAAATCCTAATAGGGAAATACAAGAAAAGATCTCAGTGAATCATTTTCCCAGCACAGATCAACATAGAGATCTATGGACACTGGAGATGGAGTATAGTTAGAAACTGCTGTACCAAATATTCCAGTTCAGGGACTAAAAGAAGACCAAGGTTGTATACAGGGAAAGAAGAGGTCTCAGATCCATCCAGAACTGCCTGACCTTGTGAAACCTTCAGGAACAAGTGTTCTTCATTGGCTACTCTGTTGCTCACTGCCCAGTTTGAGACCACAGATGCAAGGAGAACTGAAGAGGGGACCTGTACCTAGGGATGGTGGTCCAAGACAAGGAGTCATCATGGACCATAAGCTAAAGATGGAACAAGGCACAAATTCAGAACCAAGTAGTAATTGTGTGACTTTGACCTAAGGAGTGGAGCAGCATGTCATTTCTGGACTCCAGCCCAGTCTGAATCCTGCAGTAAAATAACCAGGGAGCAAAACCCAAACCAAAGGGAAACCTACAGTTCTGTCACTGAACCAATAAAGTTTTCTAGCTGACTAAGTTCAGCAGCAGTCTAATGGAACGCCAACCAGGGGCAAACCCACTGGTATGTTGCTCAGACCCAAACCAAGGTCAGGAACGTGCAGAGCTCGAACCAGAAGAGAGGTGATCAAACTTGGATCGGAGCACTGCAGTAGCACTGAAAGTCAAGAACTTGCAAGAATGAGCAAAGAAAAAAAAATCCCACCATAAAGAGTTGTTCTGGTGACAGGGATGGTCAAGACACAAACCAAGAAGAAGAGAATCACCCCAAAACAAGAAAAGACTTAAAGAAAAACACAGCGTGGGCACAAATTTAACTGAATATCTAGTAGAGATGAAACAAGAATTGCTTTTTAAACGAAAAAAAGTTGCTTTTTTATAAATGAAATGAGAGCAGTAGAGGAAAAATTAGAAAAGAAATGAAGGAGTTAACTGGTCACTTCCTGAAATAAACCTCAAATTGAAAACTCAGTAGAGACAAAATCCAGAGCTTCCAGACTAAAAAAAATACCACAAGCAATCATAAAAAAAGAATTCAAGGACTGAGGAACAACAGTCAGGATCACATACAGTTTAGCAGCCACCATTATAAAGGAGTGGAGAGCTTGGAATATGATATCCTAGAGACAAAAAAAAATAAGACTTACAACCAAAAATAACCTACTAGCAAAACTGAGTAAAATCCTATGGGTGGGAAATAGATCTTTAATAAAATAGAGGACTTTTAAGCATTCCAGATGAAAAGACTAAAGCAGTGTAGAAATTTTGAAGTTCAAACATAGAAGTTAAGAAAATATTAAAAGGCAGACACAACTAAAGAATTATAAGGCGCTAAACAAGGACAAACTGCTTACATTCTAATATAGGAAGATGATACTTATGTCCCCTCAAAGTCTTATCAGCAGGAGTCATAGAGGGAGTCTGATCAGTCAGAGGTCCTGAGAGTGATTTGTTATGCTTTGATGATCTTTAAAAGAATAGAAAGGGAAGAGGAGAGGAAAGGAAGGATAGGAGAAATTATTTTACATAATCTGAGTGTGCAAGTATAAGTCTGTACAAAGAGGAAGCGGGGAGCAAGCAACACTTCAACCTCACTCTCCTCTGAACCAGTCAAAGGAGGGGAAAATATACACAGAGAGAAGGGGATAGGAATATGTTTCATTCAACAGGGAAACAGAATGGAAAAGTAAGGAGAGGGGAAGGGAAAAAAAAGAAACAATAGATTAAAGAAGGGATCAGTCCTAAGCAAAAAAAAAAAAAATAGGGAGGATCTGAAAGAGGGGTTTGAAAGAAAATATAAGAATTTGAGATTGGGTTCTGGGTGAGGGAAAGGGGGCCAAGGAAGCAGAAGCAGATTGTACCAAATCTAGAAATCTATGCTGAGCACACATCTTTCTCACAATCCTTTTTCTTTATAAAGAGGGAGTAAGAAATAAAGAGAAAGAAAAGTACAAGAGAATAGGATAGAGGGAAATACAAAATTAATGATCATAACTGTATGTAGGTACAGATGTACAAACAAAAATGCAACTAAAATTAGAAAAGTAGGAAAATGGGGGAAAATCTTTGCAGCCAATTTATCTGATAAAGGTCTTATTTCTAAGCTATATAGGAAACTGATGTAAATTTTTAAGAATAAGAGCTATTCCTCAAATTGAAAAATTGTCAGAGTCTATAACCAGGCAGTGTTCAGAGGAAGAAATCCAAGCTATCAATAGCAATATGAAAAAATGCTCTAAAACCACTAATAATTAAAGAAATGCACATTAAAACAAATCCAAAGTTTCACCTGACACTTATTAGGCTGGAAAAGTTGACCAAAATAGGAAAAAGACAAATGCTGGAGGAGCTGTGGAGGAACAGGTACATTAATGCACTGTTAGTGGAGCTGTGAATTGCCACAGTTATTCTGGAAGGTAATTTGCAACTATGTCCAAAATGTTTTTAAACTACGAAAACCTTTTGGCAGAGGGATAACACTACTAGGTCTATATTCCAAAGAGATCAAAGAAAGAGAAAAAGGACCCATATGTGCAAAAATGTTTATAGTAGCTTTCGAGGGTTGGCAAAGAACTGAAAACTAAGGGAATGCCCATCAATTAGAGAATGACTGACTGAGATATGGTACAGGAATGTGATGGAATACTTAGGTGTTATAAGAAATGATAGAGATGGTTTCAAAGAAACCTAGGAAGATTTGTATGAAACTATGCAGAGTGAAGGGAGCAAAGAGCCAAAAGAACAATTTGTGCAATAGCAACAATAGTATAAAAACATCCAACTTTTAAAAATGTAGGAATTCTGATCAGTGCAATAACCAATCACAATTACAGAGGACTCATGCTGTCCACCTCCATGGACTCAGAGTACAGATTGAAACATTTTGGGGGGACATGGCAGACGTGGGCGTCTATTTTGCTTGACGTGTGTCATAGGGATTTTGTTTTTCTTTCTTCAAAGAAAGGGAGGAAGGAATTGGAAAAGTAGGTGAATTTTCCTTGCCTGGAAAAATAAAACTTAATTTTAAAAATGGATATTATGTTGATGAGTAACCGGGCAAAGGTATGGATGCCATCTGTGCCCTGAGGGCAGAACCTCTTCAGTGCAATTATAGTATTCACACCTCTCGCTCTTTCTGGGATAAGTTGGAAATTGAGAAGATGTCCATCTACTGGGGAATGACTGAACGAGTTGTGACACATGATGAGTAATGTCTCTTTTGTATCTGGTCTATTCTCTTTATCTTTGTGTCTCACAGTCATTTAGTCTTTGCTAACATCTCACTGGCAATGCCCCCCACTTCCCACCCCCCACCCCTGCCTTACATCTATGATAAGAACATGCAAGTGTATGAGAGTCACTTAGGTAGTAGTGAATAGAGAACCGGACTGGGAAATCTGAGTTCAAATTCTGACACTTTTTAGCTTTATGACCCTGAACAAGTCATTTAACCTTTGGATACAGTTAATCTTATCTATAAAATGGGGATAATAATAGTACCTATCTCACAGGGTTATTATGAGGATCAAATGAAATAACATATAAAATAATTTAGAAACCTCAAAGCCCTATGTAAACATTAGCTATTATTATTACAAAGGAAGGAGGGGATGTACTGCACCATCAGCTGAAGCATCAAGAAACCCTAATCTTATAAGTGAATATGGCATTTGCCCCTCCCACTGCCCAAAGAACGGAAGTTGCTTGAAGTCAGTTGGTGACATTGCAAATTGATTTGCATCTTTTGTGCCTAGCACTGTGCCTGGAACAAAATAAATGCTTGTTGATCAATCTGTCCGTGGTCACAGAGAGAGTAAATATTGGAAGTGAAGTTTGGCTCTTAACTTCAATTCCAGCAATCTACCCACTGCCCCAAGTAGCCTCACTGCATATCTTCGATCTCAATTGATCTTTCATACCTCAGGCATTATCTACAGAAGCTTGATTATCTGCCATTTATTCCCATAAGTCTTCGTGCCAATCACTTAACACTCCTGGACTCAGTTCCCTCAGTGGCATAAGAGACTTAGACCAGATGCCTTCTAAGGTATCTTAGATATCTCAGCTCTGCGATCTTTCCAGCCTGTTGTTTTATCAGCTCAAACTGATAAGAGAAAACAAAAATCAGGCTTGTTTTTAAAAAACACATCTAGCAAGTACTTCAGCTTCTGATGGATGCTATGCCATTTTTTCTCTGGCCTCCTTTGGAAAGTTTTCTGTGTTTCAGGGTCACTGTGGCAAACTTCATGCCTATCATTTTGAGATATCCATATTAGTTCCTATCTTCATATATGCTATTCCTCCATAGGCATGCATTTCCCTCAAAATAAATAGTGAATGGTATTAGATTTTAATGTTGTTTAGACATGATGCATATGGTGTCTCTTGACTCTGCGCCTGTACAGAAGCTGTTCCTCTTACCTAGAATGCTCTACCAGCTCACTTCTACCTCTTAAGATCCAGAGCTCCCATCAAGCCTCAGTTCAAATGGAGCCTGGTCCCTTGACCTTTCCAGACCCATTGGCTTGTTGCTGCTCTCTCTCCTCACCTCTTCCCCAATCACTTTGCATTTACTTTATGTACTGTACATTGACTTTAATTCTCCCCAGTAGAATGTGTGCTTCTTTGAATGCCCAGCACCCAGCACCATGCCTGGCAAGAACAAGCTCTTAGATGCTTGTCAAATTGAATCGAATCACATGCCTTGCATTTTTTTTTCAAACATTCAAGAATACTTATATATATATATATATATATATATAAACTCCATTTGGATTTTCTCTAGCTATATCTGAAGTTTTTAGATACAAGTCACCCAATATTCACCTGATACATATGGAGTTAGTAGGAATAAATGAAATCATTTGGGACATCTCTTTGCGTAACAATTGCTTTATTTCCTCCCTGTCTTACATTTACTCAACTTTGGCTTCTCGCTCCTTCAGTGTCAATCCTGGGGACCCTAGAGAAGGGACCCCAGCCTGGGTGAAAGAAGGAGGCTTAGAGCTTGAGATCCCTAGAGCCAGAGTCCCCTTCCTTCCAGTCCAAGCACCCCTCTGCTCTGGGTCCATCCTCTTAGACATGGGGCAGAGATATGCTGCCTCACTTGACAGTTCAAACTTGTGTTCACTCTCCTCATCTGTAAAAACAAAGGGCTTAAACTAGACAATCTCTAGTCTTGGTGTGAAATTTGTTCTCACTTGTCAGCCTTAAATAAGCTTTGTACCTCAGTTTTGAATATGTGAAGGTCTATAAGCTTATTTAATTATGGAGGCAAGGTTGGTACAGGACTTTTTTTTTAAAAAGGAGAATTTAAATTCCTCTTAGTAATTAAAAAGACATTTCAGATCAACAAAACAACTTATTAAAAATTAAAAATAAAACATTTAAATGAAAAAACTAAGGATCACAAGCAAGTGGGGGAAGAGATTGAAATCAATTTTGGAAAACTCATTAAGTTTAAAACAATCAGGCTATATAATAATAGCTAGCATTTATACAGTGCTTTGAGATTTACCAAGTGATTTTATATATTATCTCCTTTGAGTCCCACAAGAACCCTGTGACACAGGTGTTTTAACCCATTTTCCAGATGGAGAAACTGAGAGAGATTAAGTAATTTGTCACACAGTGAATGCCTTAGGTCAAATTTGAACTCAGATCTTTCTAACACCCCATTCAGAACTCTATCCATTGCTCCACCTGCCTGTCCCAGCATGAGTGATTCAGTTGGCAGGTGTTTTCTGGGAACTTTCAGTTGAACAGACCCACTCAGAAATGAGCAAGTTTGGTGTAGCCCCAAAGAAGAGGTATGAGAAAATACCTCCCCTCAACAACTCCTTTGGAGACATAGGAGGTCCCTGGAAATGGAACACTGCATATATTTTCAAATTGTTTTCTGTGGATTGATCCATTTTGTTGATTTTGTCTCTTTCTTTTCTTTTTTTTTTTTAAATATATTTTTTTTATATGGGATGACTGTCCAGGAGAGGGGAAAGGAAAGGCTACAGGAAGAAAATTAGATGATTAAAGACAAAAGATATCAATAAAATTTTTTAAAGAAGATGCAAGCTTCTTCATGAAACTGAACAAGGAAAAAAAAGAAATGCCTGGATTTCTATATATGGGATTTAACCAAAGATATATTGGGAAATATTTAACTGGATTAACACATGGAACACTTTTAAGTTTAGTCAGCATTAGTAATATCTGGGTGACAGACCCCAAGGAGGATAGCAACCCCACAATAAGTCTAGGTTAAGCCTCAGAGGAAAAAATGTCCTGATCAAAGGGACTGCAAGAATATCTGGGAAAAATGATATAGATACAAAGTGGAAAGTCTAGGGAGGAAAGAAAGGCAAGAAAAATTAACATCTTAGAATAGATGGTTTAGAACTTAGAAAACCTAGAAAATAAGTCAAGGAGTGATAAGAATTATGTAAAATCCATGATTTTAAAAATCTACTGTATACAATATTTCAAGAAATTATAAATGGAAATTGCCCAGAACTGTTAGAACCAGAGCATAAAGTGAAAACAGAATCTGCTGATCACCTCTGGAAAAAAGCCCCCAAATTAAAATTCCCAACAACATCATAGCCAAAATCTTGAGCTACCAAGTCAAAGAAAAAATACCCCATGTGGCCGTATAAAAAGAAGTTCAAGCCCTGAGAATCACAGTAAGGATCACATGTGATTCAGTAGCTGCCACCTTAACAGAGAGAATAATTTGAAATTGCAATACCGTAAATACTTAAGACAAAAGATAACCAATCCTGGAAAACTAAGTGTAATCCTACAGGGGAAAAGATAGATCTTTAATGGAATAGAGGAAGGACAGACAAATTATGACCCAAGGACCAAGTCTAGTATGCCATCTGTTTTTATACTGCCTGCAAGCTAAGAATGGTTTTTACATTTTTACATTTTAAACATAATAAACCTGTACTTTAAAATGTAACAACAAAAAAAAAAACAACAAACACTCCTGGCTTGGAGGCTGTACAAAAGCAGACAGTGGGCCACATCTGGCCCATGGGTTATAGTTTGCTGATCCCTGGAATAGAGAATTTCCAAACATTGCTGACGAAAAAGTCAATATTGAATAGATTTTTGAAACAGAAATGTAAGCACCAAGAGAAACACAGAAAGGCCCACTTATTTAATTGAAAGGGAATATGCAGGGATGAATTGTTTATATGTTAACAGAAGGATAAGAAACAAATGTCCTCTTAGAACCTTAATATCTTTAAGGATCATAAAGAAAGGTAAAAAAAAAAATGATGGAGAGTCTGCAGGTGGTTTTGTTCTGTTTTAATAATCTTAGCAGAAAATAAAAACATGAGGGATAGGGGAACTATACTGGAGAAAATAGGAGAAAGAAGGCAAAGGAAATCACTATTGCATAATAGAGGTATATAAAATGAAGAATATCTCGGCAGGGGAGGGGGGAATGGGTTTACCATCAAAGTCACTTTTATCTGAATCAGATAAAGGAAGAATGAACACAATTACAGAGAAGAAGAGAGAGACCTCAATCCACAAATATATTAAACTGAAAAAGGAAATTTTTTTTAAAAAAGGACAAGGGAGGGTCAGAGAGGGGTCTAACAGGGAGGGCTTGATAGGTAAAGAAATATAGGCAAAATAAATTCAGATGTTGGAAAGGGGATCATGAAGGGGGAATTAAAAGAAAAGTAAGAAAGACTGAGTACCTGGGATGAAAAGCACAGGATAAGGTGTAAAGAAAAGCTGTCACCAAGAGGAAACCAGCTGTTTCACTTGTAACATCACAGTTGTCTGGCAAATTTCTTCTCTTTTACCACCTTCTAATTTTTAAGGAGAGGTGGAAACAGAGCACCAGATGACATGATGAAGGGAAATGTTCAGTTAGTAATCATAACTGTGAATGTGAATGGGATGGAGTCACTATGAAATGGCAGAAGATAACAGAATGAATTAGAAAACGGAATAACAATATATTGTTTACAAGAAACATACTCGAAACACAAAGATTCACAAAGTGTTAAAATATAGGATGGAGCAAAATCTATTATGCTTCAGCTGAACTAGAAAGAAGCAGAGAATAGCAAACATGATGTCAGGTAAGGCTATAATAAACATAGGTTTAATAAAAAGAGATAATTTATATAAACTGGAGACTAACAGTTCTAAAGAACTGGTTGATCAAAAAACAAATTATGGAAATGATATAAAATTTCATCAAAGAAAATGCAAGAAAACAGATATACAAGTACATCGTTGGTGAAACTATGAGATTGTTCACTTATTCTGAAAAACAATTTGGAACTTGCCTGCAAGTTTTGGTGCAAAGACACCAAACTTCAGACTCTTTGACCCAGATATACCACTACCAAGCCTATATCCCAAAGAAATCAGAGAAGGAAGGAAAGAACCTATGTGTGCAAAAATATTTATAGCAGTTCTTTTCATGGTAACCAAAAGCTGAAAACTAAGGATGTGGCTAAACAAACTGTGGCATATAAATATAAAAGAATATTTTTTTTACCATAAGAAATGACAAAATAAGCAGTTTCAGAAAATTCTGGGAAGATTTCTATGAACTGATGCAGAATGAAATGAGCAGAACCATTCATGAGAAAATGTTTGGAAAACATCATACAGAAAAATAAGATGTTAGAACTTTCAATCTGTGAAATCGATATGCAATGATAAACCATGAGTGCAAAAGAACAAAGATGAAATATGACACTCACCTCATGCCAGACAGGTGATGAACCTAAAATATAGAAAAAGGCACACATTTTCAGATATGGCCAATATGGGAATTTGTTTTCGACAGACTATATGGGCATGTGTTGAGGGATTCCTTTTTCATTTTTTAAAAAATGTGCTCAGTGTGGGAGGAGTAGGATACAAGATTTACACAGAGGAGAGGAGAGACACTTTGAGAGTGAAAGGCATTAGCCACTGGAGAGTCTGGGATTTAAACAGTCTTGAAGGAAATCAGTGAAGGTGAGGAGGCAAGAACATTCCCAGTGTGAGGCACAATTAATACAAAAGGCACAAATGGAGGAAGGAGCGCTGTGTGTGAGGGATAAAAGCAGGCCAGTGTATCTAGGGAGAAGATCTAAGAAAACTGGAAAGGTAGGAAGGCCCAAAGTGGGCAAAGAACTATCCTCGGTTTAAATCCTGCCTCTCAGATCACTTGATCTCTCCGTGTCCTAGGCGACTCTTTAGGAGCTGGCAGAGTAGGTGCCGACCTGTACTGGCAGAGTGATTTAATTATCTTTGAATGAAATGAAAATGAAAATGAAATCATGAGTGTAGGCGCCATCCCCAATCATAATAACTCACATTTATATAGTTGTAGCTGTAGTGATCAGGGGAACTCCTGATTTGATGGACAGGGAAAACCCCCTATTTGCCAGGAACTAACAAGTAATCTTTCCGTCATTCCAGAAAGGGGGAACAGCTAGGTGGCTCAGTGGACAAAGTTCTGGGTCTGGAGTCAGGAAGACCTGAGTTCAAATACAGCCTCGTATTTACTAGCAGTGTGACCCTGGGCAGGTCACTTAACCTTTGCCTCAATTTCCTCATCTCAAAATAGGGATAATGGCCCTTAGCTCCAAGGGTTGTTGAAAGGATCAAATGAGATAATATTTATAAAGTTGTTAGCACACAGCCTGGCCCATATTGACTGATAACGGATTGCTACTCCCACAGGGCTGTGTATGTAGTAGGCACCGAATACTGAATGAATAAATCATACCAACAAAAGCATACAACCCTGGTTGCCACATCCATGACATTTTAAGAACTTCGGTGGAAGACAGTATGAAGACTATTCTGACTAATATGGAAAAGAGAGCAGCAGAGTTGTAACTAGGATGGAGTGCCTGGGGCTCTGTCCTCAGGCACTAAAATTTAAAGGGTACAGTATTTCTAAATGATGATTCGAAAAGAGGATGCATTTTTTTACTTGTCACATTTTGACAGTTCTTTCATTCTTTCAGCAGGATAAAAACAACTAAGCTTACAGCATCTAAATAGCAAGAACAGCTAAACCAGGCAATGCCTCCATTTCCCCAGTGGCCCATTCTTTGACAGAGCTCCTACCTGATTCAGTCTCATCCTGTTCCCTGATAGGAAGCAGCCTCCCTTAACAGCAACCTGGTGTAGGCTTACTTCCCCCAACCTTTGTCTCCCCTTTACACAAGGAACAGTATCCTGGATGGTCTCCTCTCCCACTCAACTGAATTGGCCTTATCTACTTCCTTTATTCTTTTCAGATCATTAATTGTAAAGTTGATTTGAGAGGTGTGTGAAGTAGAACCTAAGAGTTGCTTTCATTTGCATTTCTCTATTAGCAATCTGGAGCACTTTTCCCTATTTTAATGAATAAATTATGCTCCAATTTATTTCCCCGGATTATATTAAGATCATAGTTGGGAAAACTATCTGAGCACTTACTAGCTTCTCTGGATAGACAGGGGAAAGAATGTGGCACAGGATAAAGAACCCTGATCAAGGAGTCGGAAGATCTTTGCCTCCCAGCATTTGTATAATGTTCCTTTCCCCTGTTCTAGCACTTCCTGTAGGTTCATAGACTCAGTTGATGTCTTAAATTCCTAATCTTCAGGTGTCTCCAGGATATCTAGATTAATGGGTGTAGGGTAGTGGTTGGGACGAGGAGCCAAGAACTCGATTGTGTTTTCCATAGAAAATGCTTACTGTCTCTCTTAATAAGCATTGCTACATCACATAAACAGGTGGACCCGTTTGTCTATAAAAGGTGATAAAGGTAGGTTATTAATTTATTCATTCAACAAACAAAATAATCACAATTTATGAAGCACCTACTAAATTCCAGGCACTGTGACAGACAATAAATGAAATCATCTCTGTAGCCAAGTTTATATTCTGGTGGGCAGGGTACAATATGTTGTTAGACAATTAAGTACAAAGTACCATAAGTACAAATTAACTGGAGGCAAAATAAGGGAGAGCCCGAAGAACTGAGAAGATTAGGAATTGCCTTCTCCAGGAGCTAAGAACTGGTAGAAGTTTGGAATTCCAAGAGGCAGAGGTGAGGGGGGAGAATATTTCCAGCATGAGAGACCTCAGAAAGCCAGGAAGTGGAATTTCGTTTAGGGGAAATAACAAATAAGCCAGTTTGGTTGGCCTATTTAGAATGTATAAAGGGGAGAAACATGAAATGACTGGGGCCACTTTGTTGGTGGCTTTAAATGCTAAACAAAGTCACTTACATTTGATCCTAGAGTCAAGAGAGAACCAGTGAATACTCTTGGCCAGAGGAGTAACATAATCAAACCTGTAGTTTAGGAAGATAATTTTATAAGCTGCATGGAAGATGGATCAGAAAAATCAGTTAGCAGACTTCTTAGAATAATAGAAGTGAGATGTGATAGCCTTGTGAGTGAGCAGAGACAGTGGTAAAGGATGTCAAAGGGGCAAGAATCAGCCACTGATCAGAGAGGAGGAGAGGGAGCATCATGCCCATGTTAGTCCTACACAGACGGACATTTCTAAGAGCACTCTGGACCTTTTCCTTCAGAAAAGACACAACCAAATTATGTCCTTTGTGAAAGTGGGTGAGGAAATACGACTCAGAGAATCTGAGGCTTATAAGAATGATAATCTGCTGGTGACCAGATTCAAATGAACCCTACAACCCTTGGTATTATAAAGTGTGTGTTGTCTGTATAAGGCATATGTGTCCATACAGGTTGTCTAAATGTGTAGACAGAAGAATCCAAGGAAGGCATTGAGAGATATTGCTGGAACTTTGCCCACTTATCTTCAAGGGAAACTAGGATTTCTACCTTGAGTGGTATAGGAAAAGAGGTCAAAAGGCTGACTGCTCTGTTCTATACTGAGAGAATAATACTAGACTAGAATTATCATTCTGTGACCCAATAAAATATTACTGGTTCCAGGTCGCAATTGGTTCAAAACAAAAAGCCCTAAGTTTTTCCTATTGCTATCCCTTAAAGGGGGATAGAAGGTTTATATTTATGCTTGCCAGTTTGACTCCTTCACTCAAATGTAAGTTACACAAAAGATCATCATAAATAGTGAATAGCAAGTGAACTCACTTATGCAAGCAAATAGCAAACAAAAACTGGAGTTATACACCTTAGAATATACCAGAAAATATAGAATGAGCTCTTTAGATGAGAGGTGAGATTTCAACCAATTAAGAAAGAAATCCCAATCTCACCCAAGTGCAACGTTCCTGAAATCTCTAGGGAGACTGCATAGATATCAGGGACATATTGAGGAGCCAGTTTTCCCTGCATGTCTGCAAGGGAGTCTCTTTTTTTTCCTTTTCAATCCTGGAGCTGGTCCTGCAGATAGGCTAAAACCACAAGTGTCTCAAAAAAAGAACGAGGAATGTCTTTCTTCTCCAAAGCACTCACACTAACTCTGTCCCATTGCAGGCATGCAGTATCACATCAGCATTCTTTCCACAAATTAGGAGAATCTCATGCAAAATACTACAGGCTTGGCTGGAAACCTGAGTTACATTCCAAGTAGGAAAGACAGACCACTCCCTGCTCCCTCCCAACATGTCCCAGAAGGGAGTAGAGAAGACTTTTTCCAAAGAAGAGTGGCTTTCTCACCACTCCAGAGTAAGGGTCAGGATGGTGAAACAGAAATGTATAATTAGAACAAGAAGCTAGGCTGTGAAGGCTGAGGACCTAATGGTCAAACATTGGCTCAGGGAAGAAACTGAGTGTATGGGGACAGGATGCAATTCTTGGAACTTGCTCTAGATGAAGGGAAATCCATCTCACAACAGTTTTCCTCACAGACACATCCTTCAAAACCATATTTACTGAGACAGTTAACAATAGCAGGGTGATTTAAAAGCTCAGTTATATCAGAGCTGTGATGGACTTGAAAGTGAGATTATAGCAGCTGGGTTGAAAAAAATAAGAATCTAGATTTGATGCAGAACTGTTTACACAACGAATTTTTTCTGGATGACAGAATTTATTTGCAAATGCCACCCAGGAGCCCCCAGGAATGTTGCCCAGCGAAGGACATTCCAGGTGGTTAGCTCAGAAACAAGGCAGTATGCTATAGTGGTAAGTACACTGACTATTGAGTCTAGATTAAAATCCTGCTTCTGATGCTTGTGACCCATGTGATCTCAAGCAAGACCCCTCTTTGAGTCCGGTTTCTTCAAGTGTAAAATGAGAGAGGTGGACAAGATGGCCTCTGAGGTACCCTCCAGTTCTAAATTGGTGAACCTATAAAGCTTCATAAAATGAAATGGATATAAGAGGCAATGGTTACCCAACATGGTGCAGCAGAAGAAATATGGAACTTGGCACCATAGGAGCAGAGTTCAAATCCTGCCTTGGCTACTTCTTTCCTATGTAACCTTGAGCAAATCTCTTAGCTTCTTTAAGCCTCAGTTTCCTCACCTATAAAATGAAGGAGCTGGACTAGATGATCTCTAAGGCCCCTTCCCACTCTGGATCTAGGATTCTATGGTCCTAAGCCATCATACACAGGAGGCAGCTGTGTGAATATGTTGGGCTCCATTGCCAACTCAGGAAGGTTCCTAGAATCCCAGACTCTGAATGGGCTCCCAAGGTTGAATCCTTCTTCCGTGTGATGGCCCTTCAAATCCTTGAAAACAACCTTCATGCACCACTCTGAGCCTTCTCTTCTCCAGGATCAGTTTCCCCATCTCCTCTGACTGATCTTCACATAGCACTCTCCTGCATTTGTCTGCCACCCAACTTATCCATGTCCTTCCTAAATTGTAATGTCCAGAACAGAAGCCAAGACTGCAGGTGCAGTCAGACCAGGGCAGGGGACAAGAGGCTATCTGCTCCTCTTCTCACAGGCCAAGATCACACACTTGCCTTTTCGGCCACCGTAGCATGATGTGGCCTCAAAGCCAACAGTTGCTTTTCATTTGAACAGAAATAGGTCTTAGCTTGGATGAACTCAGACTAGCTGACACAAAGTGTCCTCAAGCATGTTCTACATTAGCACAATGCGAATTAATAGTGGGTTGGCCTTTAAAATGAGGGTGAAAACTTCCTTTGGGGTCCCCTGACAAATGAAGAGCTCTATGGCCTAGCCCTAGAAGATCAGAACTCCTGGGGAATTGCAAAGTGCTCACTTAGCAAGTACTACAGAAAACAGATCGACTAAGGGACTGACAGACGGAATCATACAAGGCCAAGAGGCCGAAAATTCACTCAACGAAATAAGACAGCAGTTAATTTGTATCATAGGTGAGGTCATACCTGACACAGGAGGATCCTGAAACCTATCCCAGCTTCAAGTCATTTTGTGGGTCCATATCGCCTCTAACTCACAAGCTCCCACCAATGTACTTCTTTTACCAGGAGGACAAGTTATTTCAAAGCAAAATATATTTAATTAAATAGAGGTTTAAATCTACGATTTCATTGGCAAAAGGAACACTTAACAGACAAAACTTCATCCACTAATACAGGTTAGCAACTTCTGCTCAGGAAATTGCATAGAGTATTGAGAGCTGAAGTGCTTTGCCCCGGGTCTCACAGCCAGTATGTGTCAGAGTGGGGTCTCCAACCCAAGTCTTTGTGGCTTTCATGCATCCACCACAGTGTGGTGGTGACTATAACCTGCTGCTTCTTGGGACAAGGCCCTGTTGAAGACAGCCTCTCAGAGGGCAAACCTAACACCTCATCTCATTGCACTGGTGCTACCCCTGCTTTTACCACCAGTCCCAGTGGGGATTGGCTTTCCCAGTCAAAATTTTCTTCTTCCAGATTATCCTTCCCAACTTTGTTGTTGTTGTTGTTGTTGTTCCCCCAAAATTCCAAGGTTCTGAGAGACTCCTTTCACTTCATGCTCAATGTATCGCCTCTGGTTGTGATAGTCAGGACCTCCCTCCTCTCAAGCAGTGAAACACCTTGGGCTCCAAAGTTGTGTAGGACTTTAATCCAGAGAATCTGTGCTTCCTCAAGCATATGTCCTTTACATCCATTTGCACAAAAATGGAAACACAAGTTTGCTAGTTTGGGATTCAATGGATCGACTCTCTCATTGCAGAACCCAGATGTGAAAGGGAATAAACAATTTTTAAATACAAATCTTTTTTTAATTTTTTAGATTCATGGGTGTTGGAAATTCCTAATGAATAAACACCTTTTACTATTGTAGGTCAACCCTCCTTCTAGACCTTTTTGAAATTTGTTTCATTTTTATTAGTACTTTGATACACATTAAAAAAATCATAAGCATATAAAGAATAGAAAAATAAGATAATATATGATATTATGAATCTCTATTACCTATAGCTTTTTAAAGTATATGTTAAAACTCTGAGGTAACACCTCACACCTGTGAGGTTGGTTAATATGTAAAAAAAGGAAAATTATAAATGTTGGAGGGGATGTGTGACCCTAATACATTGTAGGTGGAGTTGTGAACTAATCCAACCATTCTGGAAAACAATTTGGAACTACACCTAAATAATAACCCATTAAAATCATATACCACCACTTGTCCAACTGATGGACAACTCCTCAATTTCCAATTCTTAGCAACTACAAAAAGAGTAGATATAAATATTTTTGTATAAATCGGTTCTTTTCCCTTTAAAAAAAATCTCTTTGATGTACAGACTTAGTAGTATTGCTCAATCAAAGGTTATACACAGTTTTATAGCCCTTTGGGCATAGTTCCATGTAATTTATAGTCTTTTTTTAAAATTAACTTTTGCTTATTTTTAGTTTACATCATTCATTTCCACGAGATTTTGAGTTACAGATTTTCTCCCCGTCTTTCCCCTACCCATCACCCCAAAACAGTGATCCCACTGTATATCCCCTCCCCCAATCTGCTCTCTCCTATATCTTTCCCCATCACCCCTGTGACTTTCTGGTAGGGCAAAATGGATCCCCTTACCCCAGTGCCTGTATATTTTATTACCCAGTTGCATGTAGATTATAATAATAATAATAATATATACATTTTTTTAACATTTGATTTTAGAACTTTAAATTCTATATTCTTTCCCTTCCTTCCTCATCATCCACTCCCACTGGAAAGACAAGCCATTCAATACAGGCCGTACATGTGTAGTTACACAGAACATCTCTACAATGGACATTTTGTGAAAGATTGACTATATTTCCCTCCTTTCTATCCCGCCCCCCACTTGTTCTATTCTCTCCTTTATCCCTGTCCCTTTACAGAAGTGTGTGCTTCTAACAACCCTCCCCCCCAAACTGCCCTCCCCTCCATCATCCCCCCTCTCATCCCCTTCTCCCCTACTGTCCTGTAGGGCAAGATACCCAATTTAGAGTGTATGCCATTCCTTCCCTAAGCCAAATTCAATGAGAGTCAGGTTGACCCATTCCCTTTCGCCTTTGTGTTCTTCCCCTCCATTGTAACAGTTATCCCTTGCCTCTTCTATGAGGTGATTAACCCCATTCTCTCTCCCTGTCTCCTCCGATTCTATTCCTCTCCTACCTCTCAATTTCACCTTTTAAAATATCATTCCTTCCTATTAAATTGATCCTGTGCCCTCTGTCTATGTACTCATATACACACATACTCACACATGTATACATATGCATATATATACACCCTCCTATATAGACATATGTGTATGTATACATATATATACATATGTATATACATATATATGTATATATACATATATATGTATATACATATATATGTATATATACATATATATACATATATATATGTGTATACACACACACACACACACACACACACACACACACACACATTTATATTCCCTTCACCTATCCTCATACTGGGAAAAGTTTCATAAGTTAC
>CM053580.1:33674407-33856108 GCA_028627135.1 Pseudochirops cupreus | reverse complement strand
TTGATCCTTTTTGTCCCCAGAAAAGGAATCTAAAGTTGGATTGCTGTTCTTCCTTTTCTTCCTTTGCCTGCTCATGTTGCCAGTCAATTACTTGACTTTTGGGCTCAGTTTCAGAGGGGAGAGCTTTGTCCCAAATCACTGGGGTTTTTGCAGCTGCCAGAGCTATTAGGAGGCTGCTTCTCTGCAGCCCCCACCAGCTTTGGCTCACTGAAAATGCACCTCAGGACCACCACCCAAGACCGTGATCCCAATCCAGGCAGGTTAAGGCAAGAGCACTTAGCCTCTGAATGATCGTTTGGTCCCCCTGCAGTGTGCAGGCTGGGAGCTCCGAAGCAGCCATGTGGAGGCAGCCGCAGGGCCACCACTTCTGCTGCTTTCTTGCCCTATGAGCAGACAGCTGGACCTGCTCCTCTCCCCCAAATTTAGCTGAGTTCCACTGACCTTTCACTTTGTCCTTGTTTCTTATGGGTTGATAATTCTGGAAACTGCCACAGCTGCTGGTGATCTGCTCTCCTCAATGCTCCAGATGCAGCTTGTCCTGGCCACCCTCGGCCTAAAGCTAAGGTTTCAGACTGGGCTGGTTTCAGCTCCCAGCACGCTTTGATGAACCCTTCCTGTCTGCCTCCTGAGCTACCATCAGTTGGAGCCTTGTTTTTCTGTCATTTTGTGGGTTCTGGAGCTCTAAAATTTGTTTAGAGTCATATTTTATAGGTATTTGAGGTGGTTATGGGGGGAGCTCCCAGAGTTCTCCTGCTTCTATGCTGCCATCTTGACTCTGCCCCTGTAATTTATAGTCTTGAAGGAGTTGCCAAAGGATCCTCAGAGGGTAAGTGATTAGGCCAGGATCACATAGCCAGTATAGTTCAGAAGTGGTTCTGAACTCAGGCATTCCTGACTCTTAGCCTGACTTGCTAGCTACTATGATCTACTGTCTCTCCAAATTACACAAAATAAGTCACCGAGTAAAAATTAGATCAAACAATATTTTTAATTCACAAAATGTACTGAATTCTTGATGGAAATGAAGTGGGCATTGTTGATTGAGGAATGACTGGACAAAATGTGACGTATGAATGTGATTGAATATTAATTGAGCCTTAGGAAGATGAATGAAGGACTCAGAGATATATGGAAGACTTGTATAATCTGATGTAGAGAGAAGAAAGCAGAAACAAGGTAAGAACATACACAATGACTACAATATTATAAATGAAAACAACCCTAGAAGGTTAACTATCATCTATTAAGTGCAAAGACCAATCTTATACTTAGGACAGGTGATGATGTAGTAGAGTACTGAACCTGAAGTCAGGAAGAATATAGGTCACGTCTGACCTCGGACACTTAACCAGCTGTGTGACCTTGGGCATGTCACTTACCCTCTGTTTCTTCATCCATAAAACGTCTATAATAACAGTACCTACTTCACAAGATTGTGGTGAGGATCAAATGAGATGGTATTTGTAAAGTGCTTAGCAGAGCCTGGCACATAGAAGGCACTATATAAAAGCCATTTATTATTAGGAGGAGGAATAATCCTAGAGAACACATGATGAGACATAAATATGCCCTCCCTGATTAAAGTGATGGGGTCGGGGGGAGAGGGAGGCCTACAGATGCAGAATGTTGCATGCATTGTCAGATGGGATTTCTAGGTTGGCTGATTTTTCTTTATTATAAAGGAAGCATCTATGGGATTGGTGTATTTGGAAATATCCATAGTATAAAAATCAAAAGACATCAGTAAAAAAGATTCTAAAATTGGTTGAGAAGAGAAAAACATAGTTTCAAAATAAGCTGGGTAGGGAGGAAGAAGTGAAATTAGATATCAGGAAACTCATAACATGTTTTCTGATGGTTTTTTTAGGAAAGTTATTCAGTAGTTTTTTATAGGGTCTTTCCACTGATTATAGCTTCTTGTTATATTTTCTCCGGGAGATTTTAATACATTTTGGTGCCTTTTTTTTACCAGGATAATGAAGAGAAAAGAAATCGGCCTAATTTTCTTGCCACTTTTTCTTCTAGTGCTTCATTGGGTTTGTGATCTCCAAAGGCACACATTCTAAGTCATTCATGCCATCTTCTCGTTCTGTCCATGCTCTCTCATAAATCCTTCAAAGAGGAAGGCTGAGACCATTCCCTGGTTCTCAGTGCTTTGTTTTCTCAGGATGTCCATCCATTAGCCCTCACTGTAATAAAATGACTGATTAACCAGCAAACCTCGGCTCGCAATCATATGTTTCCTGGATATCTTTCCTGTTGCTTGTTGTGTGCCAGTCATCATTGGCTATCTCTGTCATCTTACTTTTACACACCTTAGATCCTTCCTTTGCCCTAAGAGTCACCTGTGATTTGGGGCTTTTTCAGAAGAGTAATTGGAAGGGCCAGCTCAGTGGTGCAGTGGACAGAGCACCAGGCCTGGAGTCAACAAGTTCTGAGTCCAAATCTAGCCTCAGACACTTACAAGCTGTGTGACCCAGGTAAGTCACTGAACCCCTATTTGCCTCAGTTCCTCATCTGTAAAATGGGAACACACTGAAGTAGTAAATAGCAACTCACTCCAGTATCTTTGCCAAGAAAATCTCATGGACAAAATCCCTGTGGAGTTGGACATGACTAAACAACTGAGGGAAACCAGATTAAAGGTGACTGAGGAACAAGTAGGTGTTCAAGTGGTATAGAGAGTCAGAGAATCCATGGTCATATCCTATGTCTGATGTTTACCAGCTGTATGACTTTGGAAAGTCACTTCCCGTTTCCTCATCTGTAAAATGAGTAGGTTAAATTAAATGGCCTAAAATTCTATGATCCCATGAACTTTTATTAGAGTTTTACTGATTGCCTTTAGGGCATGGGGAATGTTAACTTGGGGGTCTGTGAGCTTTAAAAAAATTTGAGACTCATATTTCAAAATAATTAGTTTCCTATTAGTCTATGTATTTTATTTAAAGCATTTAAAAATAGTCTTCTGAGAAGAGGTCCTTAGAATGCCAAGGGAGTCTATGACACACAAAAAAAGGGAATCCCCACTGTAACATACCCAAGTCAGTAGTCATCTGGCCCCTACTGGTAGACCTCCATGAAGGGGGGAATGTACCATCTCCTAAGACAGTCAAGGATCAAATAGACCTAAAAGTTCTGCTATTTGTACTGAGCAATAACCCATATTCACATAGTTCTCTAATTAGATAGTCACTAAGCATTTATTAAGCACCTCCTAATGAAGGGAGATCCACTAAATTAATCATGGTGAATAGAACTGTCCTCTTGCAAAGCCTCATGATGGTTGCCTGGAGTTGGATCAACTTGATTTCTGAAAGACTCCCCCAGGGGAGTTTGAGGTCCTACTCAGCAGGAAAGTCTTCAAGAGTGGGTCCAGAGATAAACTGAGGTCACCTATCTTAATGCTTAAGAAAAAGAAAAAAAAGGATGAACTAAAGTATAGGCTTTTATGAAGGTTCTAACTCAGTTTTAACAATAATTCATTGAGTACATTTTAAACACTGATCAGGTGTCAGGCACTACTGTGCCAGTTGTTTAAGGAACAAAAATTAAAATTAATATGGCCTCCACTTTCTAGAGTTTACATACTACCAGGGGAGTTTTAAGTAAAAACCCACACACATCCCCCTTGATATTATGGAGATTTGGGCTTTATATAATGTGTGTCTAGGAAAAAAATCAAAGAATGACAACTGGAACACGTTCTGTCTCTGAAGCTCACAGACACAGCCTTCCATTTGGATGGCCAGGAAGAACATCTCTCAGCATCCCCTCAAGTGGAGGCTAATGGATCCTTAGCTTGTCAGGGAACTCGATCCCTTTCATGTATACAGATGCCAGGGTTTCAAGAGGAGAGTGGACAGGAGGGGATATAGTGGCTATATATGGTTGCTATCAGGAAAAGCAAGCCAGGCACAGGGATGCTGATAACATTAAGAATAGGAATGTTAAGAGGGAAGTTTGTAGGAAGAGAGAAGCGGGGGATTAGTTACTGGGGCAAAGCCTCCAATGAGGCTCTTCTCTATGGCTCAGTGTGGTATGGAAGTGATCCTAGGGCTGGTATGGCAGTACAAGCCTGGCTTTTGGGGTTTTTGTTGGGTTTTTTGTTCATCTTTTGTTTCCAAAGAGGACCAGTGACATCACAGGGTGATGTCTTGACTTGTGAGTGAATAGAATTTAAGTGAGGCAGAATAGCACAAAATCATAGCCTCACTCTCTCTTCCAAAATCACTAAAGTCCAGTGGCAGGACAACTGACAATGGTCCTGGATGCAGCAGATGCCCTTGGTGTCTTTGCTGTCTGACCAAACTCTAAGTACTCCACAGCACCTGCTTCAGATGCCTTCATGGCTGTTGGAACAAACTGTTCTCATCTGCCCATTCCACCAGGGAAAGTCTTCACGTGGTTGGGGTTGTTGTGTTTGTCCTTTGTTTTGAAGAGGACCATGACATCAAGGAAATGATGACACGCCTTAAAGTTGACTTTGATTTGAGTGAGGGAGGGCTGTGCAAGGTCACCAGTCTTACACTCGCTTGGGGCAGACATCCCCCTAACTCACCAACAAGTCTGAGTTACCCTCAAACTGGTTTAGTCTGTCTGCTGAGTTTTAGCAGAGTGTGGCCACTGCATACCCCCAGCTTCTTGCAGCCACAAGTGAAAGTTGAATGAAAGGTGGGTACCAGGACAGACAAGCTGTAATTCCAGCTATCAGGGAAGCTGAGGCTGGGGGACTGAGCTCAGGAATTTTGAGCTACAGTTGGGCTAATATGGGAGTATGGTAGGGCTGGGCAATATGGTGGGCCTCTTGAAGTGTGGGAGCATCCTACCTAAGAAGGCATGAACCAATCAGGTTGGAAACAGAGCAGGTCAAAGCTTCTGGAGTTTATTAAGCAAGGCAGGGTGACATGACTGGACCTGCATTTAAAGAAAATCACTTTGGTGACTAAGTGAAGGACATCAATGCTAGCTGTTACTACAATCAGCTTTGGGTGCATCAGGATTCAAGGCCAGACATCAGAGACCTCCTCAATGGACCACAAGGGAAGTAAATTTCTTTTACTCTTCTAGAGGCCACAGTGATACCTATTTGTGTCTTAACACCTGTTGTTTATGCAGCCCAGCTGTTAGGCCCTAGGCATCCATGGAGACAGAGAGGGCAATGTCTCAGCAGTATTCCTCCATTGACTGAACTGAATACAGGAAGGCATGCAATCCCAGCAGCAACAGAATGAATGTGACAGCCTTGAGAATCACAATCCCACTCCATTTATCTTCCCAGTACACCAGGATAGTGGAAAGGATTGCGGATTTACAGGTGCTAAGGCCAGATTTTCTCAGAGGATTAAGTTGTTAGGACTGGTTCTTGGAGTAAGCATGTCTATTTGAGAGGTGTTAAAAGACTGGCTCACCCCAAAATAGCTCTCCCATTAGCCTGTCAGTGTACCAGTAATTCCCAAAGTTCTAATCAATTCTTTGGACTGACAGACCTGGACCCTGTCAAAGTAAGAAGGGTGGCATTAGCTACTCATGGCAGCTTCATTGATCAGCTTAGTTAGAAGAGAAGGGGACTCCAAAATGATACAAGAAAAGACAGGTATGTTTCGATGTAAGGCTTGAGCCTAGAAGACATGTACAGTCAAGGGGTGCTAAAAGTCCCTTTCTCACATTTTGGGGGGTGCTCACAAAGTTCCCCTTAGGCATGTTGTGATTTCTCTGCTAGGCTCCTTTGTGAAGTTGTGAATCTAAGTCTGTCTGTAGCTGCAAGGGCAGACACTGCCATCAGCTAATCTACGGATGCCACAGGCCCAGAGAAGTTAAGCAATTTGGTCAAGGTTATTGTGTCATGTCTGACTCTTTGTGACCCCCATTTGGTGTTTTCTTAGCAGAAATACTGGAGTAGTTTGCTGTTTCCTTCTCCAGCTCATTGTACAGATAAGGAAACTGAGGCAAACAGGGTTAAATGACTTGCCCAGGGTCACACAGCTAGTGAGGCTAAATTTGAACTCCTGTCTTCCTGATTCCAGGGCCAGCACTCTATGCACTATGGCACCACCTAGTGGTCATGGTCAAGGTTATAAAAGTGGTAAGGATCAGTCAAGAGCAGGGATTCCTCTTACCAAAGGTCTTCAAACAGGCCAGACATCTGTTTGTTGGACAGGGACGTGTTTGGGGATTGTAGGATCATAGATTTGGAATTGGAATAGATAGCCCCTTGTTGGAGGCCTTCTGGTCCAATCCTCTCGTTTTATTTTTTAATTAAATGTTTTATTAAGAACAACGATGAACATCAACAAGATATACTAAGCTTGCTTAGTAATCATTTACATTTACATCATTTCTTTCAGCACATTAAGTATCCCAGCAACTTTTAAGTCCCTCTAAGTACTCCAAGTCCCCACCAGTGGGGACTTAGTTATCAAGTAACTCATACATCAGTTAAGGTTGGAGAAAACAGCTGATCACACTGTGTTTGTTTGTTTGTTTTTCTGCCAGCACAAATAATCTCTGGACTGGAAAGGGAAGGGGTGGAAATGGTTAAGAGGGAGCTAAAGCCCAATTGAACCTCCAGGGCTCTGTAAAATATTCTCTCTTTGCTTGAAGAGAAAGAGGAATCACGATCGCCCTTCAGAAAAGCCATACTTTGACCTGAACAACAGGATGTGCTAAGCTCTTCACCCTTCACCTGCCTTCCTTTCTAACAAAGACTATAAACTGGTCATTTTCTTTTTTCTAACTGTTTGTACAAACTCATGCAACTCAGAATCTCACATACTTCTTCCCAGGGCCAGAAGAGGGGATGGGAGGTGCTGATTCTCATTCTCATTCTCACTCTCCATCCACAGTTTCCAAGGTATTTTACTGCCAGTATCCCACAATAACCTTTCCTCCTTTAAAGTTCATTCAGTCCAGCCACCTAACCCTTTCCCCGTCTGCAGAGGGAAGACCTAGAAGGGACCTCAGAAGCCTAGTGAACCTGGACAAATCATGCAACTTCCCTGGGCTTCCATTTCCTCCACTCCAAAATGAAAGAGTTGGCCCTCTGAGGAGTCTTGTTTCCTTCCCCCACCCATTTTACAGATGAGAAAACTGAGGGCTAGAGAGGGGAAGGTCAGAGTCCTATCAGCAGCTTATTGCACAGCTGAACTAGCAGCCCAAATGGCCAAGCATCAGCCTAGACTCCCACTACCAGCTTGTTTCGATGATTCCCACTTTCCAATCCAGTTTGAGATCTGGTACTGTTTTCCTTCACATTTTTTTCTCGATTCTCTTGATATTCTTGACCTTTTCTTCATCCAGATGAATTTTATTATTTTTTCTCGCTCTATAAAGTAATTTTTTGGCAATTTGATTGGCGTGGCAATAGATGAGTGGATTAATTTAGGTACAATTAGTATTTTTATTATACTGGTTTGGCCTACTCATGAGCAATTAACATTTCTCCAGTTGTTTAGATTTTATTTCAACTGTATAAAAAGTGTTTTATAATGTGTTCGTATAGTTTCTGGGTTGGCAAGGGCCAGTAGAATGCCACGTATTACATTGTCTGAGGCTATTTTAAATGAGACTTCTCTTTCTATCTCTTCCTACTGGGCTTTGTTGGCAGTCTATAGAAACGCTGCGATTGATGTGGGTTTACGTTACATCCTACAAGTTTGCTAGAGTTGCTATTCAACTAGTTACTTAGTTGAAATAATTATAATTCTAGAATTCTCTAAGTATACCATCATATCATCTGTGAATAGTGAGTTCTGTGGTGGGAGGTGATTATAAAAACTAAACTATTATTTTTAAAAATTCACAGGCAAAGGAGAAAGAATCCAACCACAGGGAGCTACTATTGAAATAGAGAAGACCAGGATTCATCTTCAGAGGAGGATATTGAAGCAAGAAACCCTCTTCTACTCCAAGGAGTAATGTCAAATGGTTGGTCACCTGTCCCAAAAGAATTCATTGAAGAACTTAAAAGACTTTAAAAATCAAATGAGAGAGTCTGAGGAAAAACTAAAAAGAAAAAATAAGAATAATCCGAGAAAAACAAGATTATGAAAAGAAAGTCAACCAATTAGAAGAGCATATCCAGAATCTTAAGGAAGAAAATGACTCCTTGAAAATCAGAATCTGGCAAGGGGAAGCCAGCGAAGTTATAAGAGATGAAGAAATAAAAACCAAAATAAAAAGAACAAAAAAATTGAAGAGAATGTGAAACCTCTCATAAGAAAAACAAGTTATCTGGAGAACAGATCAAGAAAAGAAATCATAAGAATAATCAGATTACCTGAAAGCTATGATCCAAAAATGAATCTTAATAGAATAATATAAGAAATAATTAAAGAAAATTGTCCTGAAGCATTAGAACAAAAGGGGAAAATAGAAATAGAAAAAAAATCTGCTGATCACCACCTGAAAGAAAGCCTATGAGGAAAACTCATAGGAATATTATAGTTAAATTCTGAATCCCCCCAGATCAATGATAAAAAATTATGAGCAATAAGAAAAAAATTTACATATGCAGGTACCACAATTAGAATCACATACAAGATCTAGTAGTGGTGACACTAAAAGATTTCAGGTCTTGGAACACTATATATCAAAGAGCGAAAGAATTGGGCTTCTGGATGAAAATATTATGCCCAGTGAAGCTAAGCATAATTCTGAATAAAAAAAAAATAGACATTCAAGGAATTGTCAGACTTTCAGGACTTTGTTTAAAAAAAAACAAAAACCTGACCTTAATAGAAGATTTAACATACAAGAACAAAGAGAAATATAAGGTACATGCCAATGACCAATTATAAGGGACTCAATAAGGATAAACTGTTCACCTTTTACGCATGGAAAATGTAAAACCTGTGTCTAAGATTGCTACTAGGAATTAAGTAGCTTCTAAGAAAGACTGGGGTAGACCTGAGTATGATAAAATTTCAAAAAGTAAAACTATTCAAGAACAGCTAAAAGAGTAATAATCTTATATAAATGGGGTAGAAGAGGAAGAACCAATACAGAGGAATTAGATGGGGGAGGGGAGACTGTTAGTTCTGGAAACCTACTTTGATTGGGAATGGGTTTAAGAGGGAAAAATATATAAACATGTAGAAGATTATAAAAGTGTTCTAAATTCAGAAAGAAATAAAACTCTAAGGGGATGGAGGGAGGAGAGGATAAAGGAGGGATCTTTAGAGGGGAGGATGACAGAATAGGTTAAAAGATGAATATAGAAGGGTGTTTAGATTTATGGGAATGGAAGGACAAGGGAGGAATTGATGAAGTTGGGAGGGGGAATAGGTTAAGTTATAGAAGGACCAGGTAGTGAGTGGAAATAAAGTAGGGGACTTAGGAGAGAAAGGGAAAAAAGAGACATGCACGAACATAAAAACAGAGATTAGGAGTAGAATCTCTTAGGGAAGGCATATGTTTATATTTGAATGCATGTGTCTATGTGTATGTATATATCAATACCTATATACAAATATATCCATGCTTAATTGTAGCCTGAGGGGAGGAGGGGAGGAAGGGGGGGGAAAGAACCAAGTAAAAAGTGCACAACAGAGAACAAAAGAAAATCTGCAAGGAAGCAAAGGAAACGGACAGCTTTCAACATAACATGCAGTATTTAATACAGAGGCTTTCTTGAAATGGAAAATTACTGCTAGGCATTCTGAATCCTTTCTTATGTCCTGCTGTGGCACATGACATTTTTTTCTTTTCTTATTATATATTTGTTTCTTTTTCTTATTATGTATTTGAGTTTTAATATTTGTCTAAAATTAAAGAGATGAGAAAAAGTTTTGTTTCCTCATTGCTTATTCTAATTCCTTCCATTTCTTGTTTTTGTCTTATTAGTATAACTAGAATTTCTAGGACAATGTTGAATAACGGAGGTGATGATGGGCATCCTTCCTACACCCTTGATATTATTGGAAAGGCTTCGGGCTTATCTCCATTACAGATAATGCCTGCTGATGGTTTTATAGATACTGCTTATCATTTTAAGGAGAGCTCCATTTATTCCTATGATTTCTAGTGTTTTTCACAGGAATGAGGGTTGCATTTTGCCAAAAGCTTTTTCTGCCTATTCTGAGGTAATCCCATGATTTTTGTGATTTTGTTATTGATACGATTGTTTTCCTAACAGCGAACCAGCCCTGCATTTCTGGTATAAATCCCATCTCTCCATAGTGATGATCTTTGTGATACATTGCTATAATATCCTTACTAGCATTTTATTTAAAAATTTTTCATCAATATTCATTAGGGAGAATTTTCTTTCTCTGCTTTTGCTCTTCCTAGTTAGGTATCAGCACCACATTCATGTTGTAAAAGGAATTTGGTGGGACTCCTTTAACTATTTTTCGAAATAGTTTATATAGTATCAAAATTAATTGTTTTTTAAATGTTTGGTAGAATTCTCTGTACCTCTTCAAAGGCTTTCCCTTCTCACCTGCCTCATGGTTTCCTTCAGAATTCAGCTCAAGTCCCACCTTTCACCAGATTACTTCCATTTACACTGTGTTCATGGATGGACACAGTTTTGTGCATGTTATATCCTCCAATAGAACATGAACTCCTCAAGGGCAAGGACTATTTTTTTCTTTTTATTTCCAGTGCTGATAGGGGGGTGGGACTGGGAATAAGCATACTGGCATACCCAGAGATATTTCAGGTTCAGTTCCAGATCAATACAATGAAGCGAACATCACAATAAAGCAAGTCACACAAATTTGTTAGTTCCTCAGTGTATATAAAAGTTATGTTTACACTATACTGTAGTCTACTGAGTGTGAATAGTATTGTGTCTAGAAAATGTATGTAATTCAATTTAAAAATACATTACTGCTAAAACAAGATGAACCTTTAGCAAGTTTTAATGATTTTGCTGGTGGAGGGTCTTGCTTCAATGTTGATGGCTGATGAGTAATCAAGGTGGTGGAGACTGCTGTGACAATGGCTGTGGCAATTTCTTAAAAGAAGACAATGGAGTTTTGACCCAGTCAGCTGACTTTTCTTTCATTTGAAAACTTAAAGGCCATTGTGTGGATATTAATTGGCCTAATTTAAATACTGTTGTATCTCAGGGAACAGGGAGGCTTGAGGAGAGATGAACAGGTGGTGTTGGAACAATCAGAACACACTCATTTATCCATTAAGTTCACCATCTTACATGGACAATATAACATGTTACAATAGTAACATCAAAGATCACTGATCACAAATCACCGTAACGGATACAATAATGACAAAGTTTGAAGTTTCGTGAGAATTACCAAAATGTGACCCTGAGACATGCCATGAGTACCTGCTGTTGGAAAAACGGCACCAAGAGACTTGCTCAAGGCAGGGCTGCAACAAACCTTCAATTTTGTAAAAAAACAAAAAAACAAAAACTGCAAAGCACAATAAACAGGGTACGCCTGTATATTTACAGAGCATCTACCACAAGCCAGGTACTGCGCTGAGGGTTTTAATAGTATCTCATTCAATCCTCAGAACCACCTTGTGAGGTAGACGTTCTTTACAATTCAGCTAACTGAGCTCATTAGCACAGTGCCTGGCATATAATAAACATTTACTAATTCCTTGTTGACTGACGCACCCACCTTAATGACACTTTCATCCTTCAAAGGTAAGAGGAATGAATGAGCAAGAGGAAATCTAATTTTCGCCAAAAAGGAGAAACCGGTTGGTGAGGTGGAAATGAGGAAAACCTTGAGGGAGAAAAAACCAGGCATAGATTTGTCAAACATCTTACATTATGGGAGAACAGATTTCATGGGGTTCAGAGAGATATATAGATCATCATGGAAAAACTCCACAGAAGGAACCAGTTCAGGGAGGATAGGAACCTTCCAAGAATGAAAATGTATAAGAAGGCACAAAGAGAAAACAGTTGTGATGAGGAAGGAAAAGAGGACATTTTATCAAGAGATCCATAAAGATAGGCAGGGAGCTCCCTAACCAACACAGATTTAAAAAAAAAAAAAAAGACATGCAGAACCACTAGGTACCGCAGTGGATAGAGCACTGGGCTTGGAATCAGAAAGATCTGAGTTCAAATCCACCCTCAGAAACTTCCTGGTGGGTGACCTTAAGCAAGTCACTTGACCTCTGTTGGCCACTGGAAAAGGAAATGGCAAACCACGCCAGTATCTTTGCCAAGAATACTCCATGGATAGAGGTCCACAGAGTCACAAAGAGTTGGACGCGACTGCATTTTCCCTACATTATCCATGCATGCTTCCCATTACTTGTGTTCTCTGCATTGTACTCTCATTGCTGCATGTGGGTAAATCTTTGGTTGTCCACTTGCTAAGCTATTTAATTAAATATCTTTTCTTTGGGATAGAAAAAAAGACATACAGAAGATGGAAGCAACGGCAAATGAGGAAGGATGAATGATACAACTGTAGCATAGTCACATCCTGCCACATGTCCTGAAGCTCGATAAGACCTGAAACCAGAGAAGAAAGACAAGGATACCGCAAGGTCAACAAAAGACGGGAACAAAGGCCCAGACTAGATCATACAGAAGCATTCTTTGTGGTAGCAGAAAAAGGGAAACAGAGAGCACCTACTGACTGGGGAATGGCTGAAGAAATTATGGTTATGAATGTCAGAAATATAATTATACAATAACAAATGATGGAGAAACACGAAATTTGTATAAATTGATATAGGGAAATAAGCAGAATCAGAACACACATAACAACAACGTAAATGCAAAAGTTACTAAAAAGGAAGCTGAGCTTGTTATAATTGAAAAACTAGTAATGAATCCAGAGAGCAGATCATGAAACAAACCCTCCTCTTGGCAGAGGGGTAGGAAACTAATGCCACATGGTAGAAACATTGTCAGATACAATTACTCTTAACTGGATTCTGCAGAAAGGGTAACGGGGAAATCTATCCAGAAATGATTGTGGTAACAAAAACGGACAACCAGTATACTTCTTGGATGGTAATATGTTACGTAGGGCGCCACCTGAGTACCAGCCTCAGGTGTGAGTGGAGATGTGAGAGAGAGAGAGAGAAAGAGAGAGAGAGAGAGAGAGAGAGAGAGAGAGAGAGAGAGAGAGAGAGAGAGAGAGAGAGAGAGAGAGAGAGAGAGAGAGAGAGAGAGAGAGAGAGAGAGAGAGGGAGAGAGAGAGAGAGAGAGAGAGAAAGAGAGGGAGAGAGAGAGAGAGAGAAAGAGAGGGAGAGAGAGAGAGGGAGAGAGAGAGAGAGAGAGAGAGTGAGAGAGAAGAGTAACCATACCATGTGGGTAGTTCAAGGAAGAACCATGAACTCCATTTAATGATAATTTGAACAAGGTTTTTAAAGATTAAGGGACAAAGATTCAAGCATTCTCATCAATAGACTTAGTTTTTCACATCCTGGGATATAATCAGTTTTATTATTACAATGGTCTGCTACATCCTGGAAGTAACTCAGATACAATCAAAACTTCTGATTTCTATGCTCCAAGAGTCTGGGGAAATCCAACAGGTTTTTGGAAGTCAGTTAACATTTTAAAGGCATTAACAAAGATGATGCAAATGAGAGCAGGTTTCAAAGTGTCTGGGTTTGTTTAACACAAACCTAGGCCAAAACTGCTTCTCCAAGACATCTACATAAGAACTGACCCCAAAATCAAATACTTTGGCTTTCTACCATAAGGGACATGTCTTGAAGTTTGGTGGCAATAGTTTTGATGTCAGGATCTCAGACAAAAGGCTTTTTAAGTGCACCCAAAGGTTGAGGAGCCAACCTTTGCAAGCCGCATCACCTCAAGAGGAATTAGGGTACATAATTAAGGTCTCTTATCTGAGTCCTGGATCAGGCCTATTTGGCTCCCCACAATGTTACCAATTAATAATAAACTTAATTGAGCAATCAATTAGTCTTCATTAAGTACTCACTATATGGCAGGTACTGTGCTAAGCCCTAGAGATACAAAAACAAAGGTGAAATATTCCCTGCTCTCAAAAAATTTACACTCCATTAGGGTAAACATGTATGTATGTTGTATATAAAGATTATATGTAAAACAAATATAAAGTAACTCCTTTATCAGTTAATGCCAGAGAAAGCCAATGAGATTTTGTTTTCTCTGCCAAGTAGAATGATCTTTGGTGGCCTGGAAAGGAGAGAACAAAACACAGGTAACAAGGAGTTCCTGACCAAATTCATCACTAGGTAGAACGAACCACTTTACAAAAAAGGAGGAGTTCTTTCCTCAGTCAAGGTCTTTGGGTCCAGACCAAATGACGACTTAAGATGCTATAAAAGGCACTCGCGACAGTCATGAAATGTCCCCTCCAACTCATAACCTGTGGTTCTGGCACTATGTCACCAGGTAGCCCTGTGCATTCCTGGACCACTCATACTATTGGAAATTCTGAGGAAAAGTCAGTCGACATGAATCTTGATTGCTGCTTCGGGTGACATTTCAAATAGTTCACATTTTTATATAATTAAATTCTAGTCTTAAAAACCTAAGATGTTGAGGCAGCTAGGTGGCGCAGTGAATAGAGTATTCACCCCAGCCCTGGAGTCAGGAGGACCTGAGTTCAAATCTGGCTTCAGACACTTAACACCAAAAAAACAGCCATGTGACCTGGGGCAAGTCACTTAACCCCAACAGCCCTACCTTCTCCCTTCCAAAAAAAAAAAGCAAAAAAAAAAAAAAGATATAGGCAAAACATTTCCAAAGCCACTTCTTTTGGGCTTATAATAAACAATCACAATTAATGATTGGATATAATTTTTTTCTGAATAACATACATTGCAGGAAACAAAATTTTGCAAATATTCTACAACGGATCACATCTTTATCACGGCACAACTGACTGACATATGCAAAGGATGCAAGATTCCACTGTGTTTGATATCTGCTGATTATGAAAAAGCCTTTGATTCCGTAAAATCCTGCCTTAAAGGCTCTCTTCCAACAAGGTGTCTCCCAATCCATACGTAAAAATAACAGCTAGCATTTACGTGGCACTTTACAAATATTATCACAACCTTAACAGGTAGTGCTATCATTCTCATTTTACAGATGAGGAAACTGAGGCAAACAGTGAGGTCAAGTGATTTGCCCAAGGTCATACAGCTAGTAAGTCTGACTTTGCTTTGGAATTCAGGTCTTCCTGACTCCAGGTAAAGCACTCAATTCACTGCACCATCTAGTGGCCATCCAAGGGCACATGAAAGATGTAACAACTGTTGAAACACACCCTGATCTTAAATATCAGCTGAGACATAAAATCAATCAGCTGACGAGCATTTATAAAGCTAACAAAGCAATAACAAGCCCTGTCCTCAAGGAGCTTTCTTTCTGGTAGAGAAGACAACATGAATATACATGGATAGAGAGAAAAGAGTTCCAGCACAGAGCCAAGGTCAAGGAGAGATTCCCTGTGGATGGCGAGGTCCCCTGGCCATCGTTTGTACATGACATTGTGCTGGTTGCACGAAGCCCCAGGGTATTACAGAACTTCCTAGATCTCTAATCACTCAAGAGTTTGGCCCGACCTGTGGGACAGGATGTCTACTGCAGAGATGATGACATCCAACTGGAGGAACACGTTTGCCCATCAGGATGTATACCTGGGGCCAATAGTGCAAACGAACCATGAGCTGGGCCCAGAGATAGAAGTGAGACAGAATGCCTTCAGATAATTGCAAAGCTCCTTTAATAAGCCCCACACTTCTTGGAAAAGAGGCCCATCTTTTTAATACTAACATCCAAACAGGGTTATAAGCAACAGGACACAAGGCTCAGAAGAAGTAAAAACGTGTATCATAGAAGGCAAGGGAGAGGCACATGGTGGGAGAAGGTAGACTTTAACAAATGGAGAAGGATCCTCTGAAGAGGTGGAAGCAAAGCTGTCCTTAGGAAAATGTTTCATAGGGAAAAATGAGTGTCAGTGGTGAGCAATGATGACAGGTGAGCAGATGGAGCATGCTGCTTGTACTCTTAAGAGCAGGAGAAAACAAAACAGCCTTGGGCACATAGAGAGCCATAGATACATCCCACCAAATTAATGAGAGGTCCCAGGAAAGAGCAGCACAGGACAGGCAGGTCTGGATGGGCTGTAACTTTATATACGGCCAGAGAGAACATCCAAATCGATGAGATCACAGACCCATCTCAGTTTCAGCAGAAAGCACAAGCCTGCTCGAGCAGTTATCAAAGGACTGATGGTTCAGAAATTCCTTGAGGGCAAAGACTGTCTCACTTTTGTTCGTATAACCACAGCACCTAATAAAATGCCTGGCTCATAACTCCTTTAAAAAGAAACTTTTGTTGAATGATGGAAGTTCAATAGACTTTATGTTCTTATTTTGGAAAATCTGGAAACATTACTTCCCAATGCCCTCCCAAGTCTTGCCACATGAACTTACTGTTAAGAAGAATTGAAATACATATGATTCAGAGGATAGTACAAGTAACTTTCCTCCATGTGTTGAAATTTATTAACAGAAAGGAAAGAAGTGCTATAACTTTAACAATTTGGAACGAACACTGTTCACGTCGCCTTTTGTGTGAGTTCACCGTCTTTCTGTGTTTTTATTCACATTCAGACCACTGTTCATGACATACTGTAATCGTTCACAGAAGTTTTCCCTAAAAGTTTTTGCTAAAAAAGACTACTTTTGATTTTTATGTTTATAGGAAAAACAAGGTGACTAAATCTGGTTTCTATTTTCATTCAATAGTAGACAATTAACTGAGTCAGAGTCTAACAAACAAGTTAAGGTTCTTAATGGTCTCAGTCAATACAAAATTACTTCTACTTTTAAGAAAGGTTTACCAAAAACATCTAAATCTTGACTTTTAAAAAATAATTTTGTCCTCTACAAAGAGCCTATTCAAATTATATTTTCAATTATTTTAAAGAGAATTTTTAGATGTTGATTTTAAAATTTTATGTCTATGCTTGGCATTTCAATTTAACAAATACTTCCTATCTTTTATATTTTATTATTTTTAACTACTCTTGACACCAACTTTTCTAATATTTACCAGTAAGAATTTTCATTAGATCTCAACAGTTAAGATCCTTGAAAAATTCATTCTTGAAAGAGATAAAAAAAAGTTTCTTGGCTATAAGAGGTTAAAAAAAACAAAAACCTCTGTCAACTTCCAGAAGACTTGCTTACTGAAGCTTTTCATTTTTCTGATTTATTAAGGCATTCATCTTTTACATAATCCAGGCTAAAAATTCCAATGCCAATTGAAAAAGATGTGCTATCAATGATGAACCAAGATGCCTATACTCCACATGCTTAGGTACACAAGTCACTTCTGATAGTTATACTTCCTGTCCACAACTTTCATTTACTTGGGCATATTGCAGAATCACTTCCAAACAACAAATATTATCCTTCAGAAGTTCACAAACTTTGATCTCATCTAATTTTAATTGCCAATATTCATGACCTTCTTAAAAAAGAAAACCATCCCATAACAACAAAAGCAATTCTCTCAAACTACAATGAGAACTAACTACAAGACCAAAAGGGAAATGGCTATTTTATTCGGAGAACAATACATTTTTTTTTATCATTTCTTCATTTAGCCCTCCTGAAAGACAATATACATCAGATGTGTAGAATCAATAGCTTAATGGTCAGGTAGTGCTTTAGCAGACTGATCAATAAGTTCCTTATCAACAGTTGGGTAATGAAACCAGGGTCCATCCCCTCTTCCTCGCATAAGTCTTTCTGTTTCCCGATATTTCAACCTGTAAGAAATAGAATCCTTAAATTAAACTCCAAGCACCAAGAGACCTTCCATTACAAATGTAAACAGTTCCTTTCATCACAAAGTACAATTGCTAGCTAGTCTTATACAAATGAGAAACACCTGATTCTTTCCAAGGACAGATGTACACATATTTGAATTGTAAACCACTCTACACGTAAAATCTGACAGTAATTTTTAGCTTCTCTTCTCCTGCTCATTCAGGTAACCCCACCAAGTCTTTGTGCTTTTATGGTCAAACAATTTCCTCCATCCATTCCTTCCTCAGTTCCCACTACTAACACCCTTATCTGGGTGGTTGTCACTTTCGCTGGGATAATGGCCACCTCCATGGGGTCACACTTACTTTAGTCTTCCTATCCAATAATCTAAATCAAGTCAGACAAGGAAAGTCATCTTCCTCCTTGACCAGGTCATCCTATGCTTATACCAATAACTCCTTATCTAGAGCACCTTGATTGGACAGAAAATCTTAATTGTAAACTTTATTATGCTTGCTCTTTTCTCCGTTATTTCCCCACCCCATCCCCATCTTCTTTGTACTTGACCTTACCTTGCACTTTACCGAGAAAATAAAGGTCATCTTTGTGAGCCTCATTCTTTCCCCAGACTCTAAAGCACAAAACCCCCATGACATCATCTCCCCTCTCCAATTCTCTCCTCCTTTCCTGATCAGATGAACTTTAACAAGATCAAATCTTCTTTTTGTACCTTTGATCCTCTCCTCTCCTATATACTTTGGCAAATTGCCCCCACAACTGTCTCCTGTTCCTCCTTTATCTTCAATCTCTCCCTATCAACCGGCTCACTTTCTGCTACCTACAATCACTGCCTGATCTCCCTAACCTTAAAAATCCCTCACTGGAGCCTACCATACCCTCAAGTTATCACTGTGCTGTAGACCTCTTTCCCAACCAAACTCCTAGGAAAAGCCGTCTATATTTGTTGCTTCCAATTCCTCTCCTCTTACTCAATTCTCAATCCCTGCAATCTGGCTTTTCTTACCTCATCATTCAACCAAAACTTCTCTAACTCAATCCTCGTTCTTCTTTACCTCTGCATAATATCTAACCTTCTTGAAGGCATTCCTCTCTCTCTTGTTCTCTGACCTGTAGGCACACTCCTCCATCTCCTTTGCTGGATCTTCATCCAAATCCCCTAACTTGGGTATAACCCAAGGCTCTGTCCCTGGACCTCTTATATAGGTGATCTCATCAGTTTCCCTAGGTTCAATTATTATATCTACACTGATGACTCCCAGATCTAAATTTTAAGTCCTGGTCTATCTCTTGACCTCCAGTCCCACATCACCAACACAGGTAGATCTTCTTCAACATGCTCACAACACAACTCATTATCTTTCCACCAAAACTCACCCCTCCCATTAACTTTCCTATCTCTGCCAATGATACCATGACCACTCTTCTACTCACCCAGTTATCTTTCTTCACTCCTTAATCTCTTTCTAGCCACATCTTTTCAAGTCCACCTCCACAACTCTCAGGAATGTCCCTTTTTCTCCCCCTACAGAGCTACCACCATCTGAAGGTTCACACCCTCATCAATTTTCATGGGGACTTTTCTAACATCCTCCCTCAGCTTCCCTACCTCATGTCTTTCCCCTATTAATCCATCCTCCCCACACAGCTGCCAGAAATTTCTAAAGCAGAGGTCTAACAAGTTCATTATTGACCCTTGTTCACTAAGTTTCAGTGGCTTAAAATGCCTTTCACAAACTGGTCCAATTTACCTTCTCAATTATTTATTACTCCCCTTCACACTCTTGATGGTCCAACCATACCCACCTTCTTATTGTTCTTCCCACATAATAGTCCCTCTCCTATATCCATCTCCAGCCTTTGCACTGGCTTCCTTCATACTTGGAAAGCTCTCCCTCCTCACTACTGCCTCCTTTTGAAAAAAATTTATAAAACAAGCATTTCCATAACATAGTACAGAATAGAAAAAAGAGGACTGCACATGAAACTGCAAATTTATTATGTACAACTTGCTATTCCTTTTAAATACATAATAAAGTTATCATGTAACTTTGTTTTTTCCTTCCCTCCCAGCTCTCCTACCCAAGCGATGGAAACCATTAGACACAAATGTGAGAGTGTGTGAGAGAGTGCACGGCGCGCGCGCGCGTGTGTGTGTGTGTGTGTGTGTGTGTGTGTGTGTGTGTATAAAATCATTCAATACATACTTCTATTGATCTGTTATTTCTCTGGATGCAAATAGCATCTTCCTTCATAGGTACGTTGTAGTTAATATGGGTATTTATAATGGTCCAAATGACTTAGTCACTCAAAGTTGCTCTTAAACAATATTTCTGTTATTATACACAACATTCTCTTACTCTTGCTCATTTCGCTTTTCATGATTTCAAGCAAGTCTATTCATGTTTTTCTAAGATCATCAAACTCATCATTTCTTATAGCATTCCATCACAATCACATACCACAACTTGTTCAGCCATTCCCCACCTGATGGGTATCAACATAATTTCCAGTTCTTTGCCATCACAGAGAGAGCTGCTATAAGTATTTTAGAAAATACAGGTTCTTTTCCTTTTACCCTAATCATTTCTCAAAACAGACCTAGTAGTGGTACTGTTGAGTCAAAGGATACAGGCAGTTTCATAACTCTTTGGGCATAATTTCAGATCGCTCTCCAAAATGGTTGGTTCACTTCAGTTCCACCAAAAGTGATTCAGTGTTCCAGTTTTCCCACATACTCTCCAACATTTATAGCTTTCCCCTTCAATCATTTAAGCCAATCTGATAGATGTAAAATGATATCTCAAGGTTGTTTTAATTTGCATTTCCCTATTCAATAATGATTTAGAGCGTTTTTTCATGACTATAAATTGTTTTGATTTCGTCATCTGAAAACTACCTGTTCATATCCTTTGACCATTTATCAATGACTCATATTCTTATAGATTCGACAAAGTTCTTTATGTACTTTGTAAATAAAAAAATGTAAAAGGAAGGAGGTTTAACAATACCAGATCTTAAACTATATTAAAAGGCAATAATTATCAAAACTATCTAATAATAATTAAGAAATACAAAAGTAGATCAGTGGAACAGTGTAGACATGATACACAGCAGCACTGACAAATGTAAAGACTTAAGTTTTTGAGATAAAAATTCATTATTTGGTTAAAAAAAATGTTGGGAAAGCAGTATGACAGAAATTGGGCATAGTCCCAACATATTATATCATTTACCAAGATGAGGTCAAAATGGATACATGACCTAAATATGAAGAGAGAAACAAAAAAAAAAATTGAAGAACAGGGTCTATTACCTAGCAGATTCACGGACTGGTGAACAAATAATGAATAAACAAGAAATAGAGAGCAGTGTGAGGCATAAAATGGATAAATTTTATTACATTAAATTAAAAATGTTTTGTACAAATATAACAAATGTAACCAAGACCAGAAGGAAAGCAGAACACTGAGAGGAAAAAAATTTTATTGAGAGTTTCTCAGCTATCTCAAATACATAAAGAACTCTGTCAACTCTAAGAACAGCACTACCTCTGCAGAGTGCCTGTCCCCTGCCTGTCCCCTTCAAAACTCAACTCAAGCTAGACTTCCGACATGCGCTTTTTCTTGATGGGTGTTAGCTCCATCACTTCCAAAATTATCTTATATCTCTACATATACATATTGCCTTCCCCTATAGACTGTAAGCTCCTTGAAGGCAGGGACTATTTCTTTTTTTTGTCTTTGAACTCTCAATGCTTAACATAGTTTCTGGCAAATAGGTACTAAGAAAATGCTTGTTAATTAATGTAATGATGATCAGACTCATTCTATTTCACTCATAGTAATAGTTCATATTTATATAGACTTCTAAGATTTGAAAACAACCCCATGAGGTACGTATTACAAGTCTTATCCTTATATTGCAGACGAAGAAACGGAGGCTGAGACACCAAGTGACTCATCCAAAGTGTCAAAGGCAGAAATGGAATCAAGGTCTTGTGACTCCACTCACCTCTGATGGCTCTCTCTACTGAACCCCAGAACTGGAAGGTCACCAAAGCCAACCTTATCTAAAGTACAAATACAAATCCCACTCTAAAACATCCTCCAATGGTCATCCAGACTCTGTGCTGGGGCAGTGCCTCACAAGGAAGCCGATTCCATTTTTCAGCGTGGAGAATACTGGGACTTGGAATCAGTTAGACTTGGGTTCAATTCTCCCCTCAGACACTTACTGAGTGAGCCTGGGCAAGGCCCTCAGTCATTCTGAGTCTCAGGTCCCTCACTAGCCCAACAGATTACTTACTTCACAAGGGAGATGTGAGGATGGAGTGCAATCACATCGGACACTTGGTAAGCCTTAACGACTTAAAAATCTTAAATGTTATTGGCCATAGGAAGCTCTTCATAAGTAAAAATGTGCCTCCCTTCCTCCTTCTGGCTCTTGTTCTATCCTCTGAATCTGTTTCTCTTCTAGCTTATGGCTCTTCAAATATTCATCCTAAATCTTTCTTCCATAGGCTATGGATTATGAACATTCAACTGAGTACCACTGGACTCCTGGCCATGTGATCTCATCCTCCTAAGGCACACTTCCACAGAAGGGCTCCAGACTGACATCTTGTAAAGGATATCCCATGGGATCAAACCCAACATTCTAGAGGGGCTTCCACTGGCAGAGGACAATATGGCTATTTCTTCCCTTCCAGACACTATTAAAATTCAGTAAGCATTCACCGGGGATCCAATGACAGAAACAAAACAACCCCTTCCCTCAAGGAGCTTACATTCTGTCCTGAGGCACAAGATGGAACAGATCTTTTCAGGAATCACATCATCCTCCTGACTAATATTAAACATACAGTAAATTAAGAAGCATATCAACTGGTGTCCAGGTAGTGTTTCCTATATTGTGTACTTGTGCAGCTGATTTCACTTTCGACTAGCCCTTACAAAGAACTTCTACTCCAGCCAGACTAATCTTCTGAGTCCTTGTACAGGCTCTAAGGCATCTTTTGAATGGTCAAACCTTTCCTTCCAATCTTTGCAAAAACAATAAACATTAAAGTTTATCCCATCATTAAACAAACTGGAGCTAACCATGCAGCTCACCCGTGCCCCCTCCTCCTTCGACTCTCCCCACCACCTCCCATGTCTAGACAGGCACCTACCTGTTCTTTGTCCTGGGTGTGTCAGTTACCGTTCTTTCTTTCCCCTGTTGCTCCCCTCACCCCTGCACCATCTGCAGTGATGGGTCTCAGGCTCTCCTGGCCCTACTCGGGGCCTAAGTCTGGAGAACTCAAGAGCCCCTCCTACCACCCTTTTCCCTGAGCATGTCATGTGCACAGATAAGTAGCAGGAGTTTCAAAGGGCTGTTTTAGCCCCAGGTGAGTATCATGTACACATGTCCTTGATGATGGTGATAGATGGGCTTGCAGAAAGATTTTCATTCTTTAACCATTGATTAGATGTATCTAAACCAGCAAGGTCAGAATAAAATGAAGACTAGCCTCTGAAACAGATCCTATTCCCTCCTCCCCATGCCCAGAGTCTGGTGTACCCAGATCCACCTTGTGAGCTGATGACCCTGATGCATGCAGGCTTCCAAAGTCTAATGGCCTAGACATCAAACAGCCTCCACCTGGCCCTTTTATCATCCAGGTCTGTTCCTTTTGTATTCCAGCCACATGCTGAGGCCATCACAGAGGTGGCATCCCCCTCCTACCCCCAAGCCAGGGATCTCTACTGTTTACCTCAGATCAGACTTTTCAGCTTCCAACTGAAGAATTGCCATGGTTCTTTCATAATTCTTTTCAGGAGGGTCATAAACATAACGAGCAATCCACCTGGTTATAGGATGCTATGAGAGACAACGGTTCATATTAATTTCTTAATTCCATCATCCACTCCTTCATTTTACATCAAAATAATTATTCCTGATATGTAGAGAATTAGCAAAGAAAAGAAACTTTAGCTAAAGGATTAATACTTAATTTTAATTTTATTTAATTAATATTTAATAAGGATAATTATTCTTTTATCCAACATAACTCATTTTGACTAAGAAAGTAACCATTTGATTCTTTTAGGTGTAAGTCTCTATAATGCATGTAAAAACAATTTTTAGAACTATAACCCTGAGTTTTTGTAAATCAAATTCCACGGCTCTTCCTGATTCCTCCTGTGTCTTCATAAAAGAGTAAGTTAATCATCCTAATGGATTTAAACCTCAGCTGGCAAATTTGAGGATTATTTTTTAAAATCTGTATTGATATTTTTTGGTTTTTTACATGATTTTATTTCCCCAAATATCTCTCCCCTTTTTTCCACCCAGAAGACGATCTCCAACAATAAGAGAAAGGAGAAAGAAAGGAAAGTCAGCAAAACTCCACACATCAGTCAAGTCCTGCAGGGTCCAAAGAGGTTTCACAGCCTCCACGTGCTGAGGGCCAAGAGCAAATGTATCCCCCAGCAGTGGCCACTGTAAGGACATGGCATTTTGGGTGACATCTGCACTTGCTTCTTTCCTTGTTGTTGTATCAGCGACGTATGTTTTCCCAGCTTTGCTTACTTTGTTTTGCATTAGTTCATAGAACTCTCCCCATGAGACCCTATGTTCTTCACAGCCATTATTTCTTACAGCACAGTAATATTCTATCACCTTCAAGTACCGCAACCTGTTTGCCCAACCCCCAATTAATGGACATCTACCCTGTTTCCAATGCTTTGCTACCAGCAGAAGCACTGCTATGAATATTTTGGTGTATACAAATCCTTTCTATTTTGGGGAAGTGCTCAATGATTAAGAAAAGTATCTTGATGTTACATCTTAATATCCTAGTCATTTAAAGATAAAAGGTTTTTTAATATCATGTTTAATTCCTGTGATTTTGAAATGGAAACATAACATGCTGAATTTTATAGCAATTTTTAAGAGACATTTAAAATAAGAAAAAATTTACATCAAAATAAATACCAGTAGTTTAACTATAAAAAGTAGAAACATACATTAAAATCTACAAACAAGAATGAAACAATAAAAATGTGTTTATATCATCTTATTTGTTTCATCAATATCTAAAAAAAATTTAGTTCAATTCAACAAACACTTATTAAGTATCCCAGCAAAATTTCTGGCATATAATAAACACTAAATAAATGTATGTGTGTATCTGTTTGGGTATCATTAATCTACCTAGCATGTTCAAGTGTGTGTACAAGTACGTGTGTGTATTTTTTTTTAAATGACAGAACGCCTACCTCTAAGGCAGGGGGTCTTAACCTGGGGCCAATGAACTTGGATAGTTTAAAAAAATCTATTTTCACAAACGCCTAACAAATTTGGTGCTTACTTCAATTGCTAACGAAGGCATCAAAACATTATTCTGAGAAGAGTTTCATAGGCTTCACCAGCTGCCAAAGCATCCATAATGCAAAAAAGGTTAAGAAACACTGCTCTAAAGAGCCCTCCCCCCAATCTTTATATTCTACTAGAATAGGACTTAGTATATGCATTAACAAGTGTAACACGGGTCATTTTTCATGAGAACAAAATGCTCTAGGAAACTATGTGGAGAGAAGAAACACCTGGAGTGAAGGATGGAGGGAGAGGAAGGGAAGGTTTCATGAAAGAAGTGATATCCACAATAAAAGAAAAAAAAGAGGGGCAGCTAGGTGGCTCAGTGAATAGAGCACCAGTGCTGGAGTTAGAAGGACCTGAGTTCAAATCTGGCCTCAGACACTTAACACTTACTAGTCATGTGACCTTGGCCAAGTCACTTAATCCTAATTGACCTCCAAAAAGCAAAAAAAGAAAAAGAAAAAAAAAAGATCCTGAAAGTGAGGGGAAAAAATAGGATCAGCAACCAGCATTTCTATACTGCTTTAAGGTTTACAAAGCACTTTACAAATATTATTTCATTTAACCCCAACAAGAACCCTGGGAGCTAAGCCTTATTACTGAAATGAGCAGGGAACAGATTCTCACCATAAGGGAGGGCTAGTCATTGGCTGGAACGCTGAGGACATGAAGGGATTCCATTTATAGCTGGGAGTGCCTGGCTGGAGCCTGCATCTGCTGGTTCACAACCTTAAAAGCCAGGTTAAGGAGTTTATATAGGCCAGAGGGAGCTACTGAAGCTTGTTGAGCCTTCAGAAGGAATATCCTGACAAAAAGAAGACTCTTTTGCCAGCTAGGATGAAAGATGGATGAGCTATCCCCGTAACATTACTGTTCACAGAACAAACAGCAGCTGAAATAACTAACTACGCCCTATACCATTTGGAGTTCTGTACCAACCTTGAAGTACTCCCAGTGTTCAGGAACGTAGCCTTCTGGGATTTCTGCTAATTCAGCTTCACCTGGTAGGAGACAAGGGAGATTTTTTTTTAACACAATCACCAGAAACTCAATATTATTTCCTCATCAATTTAAGCAAGAATCAATTCACTGCAGCTTCAAGAGCCAGATGTTCCCCTTTACTTGGTAACTAATGAATATGCCTGAAATTTCTGACTCATTTCAGTCTGGAGAGAAATCACTAATGGGAGATGTATTTATTATTTCCTTTTTAGCTTTTGCGAGATGAGACCCTTTGGGGTTCAAAGGCAACAAAGCACCTTAGCAAACCTTCCCACAAATGTGTAGTGTTTACTGAAGTGTCAGATGCAGAGTGGGGGAAGGGCATAACAAATAATTTTGTTCCTTTCCATAGGTGACAGTTCTGTGAGCTCACCATTGTGAAGTCTCCCTTTGCATCCTGCTGCACTTTTTCCATTTCCTTCCCCACATTTTCCAGAGGGGATCTCCTTCAGGCACAGCAGACCATCCTCTGTAACTCTTAAATGTCCTGTGGACCCCAGGGCACAATCTGCTCTGACTGCATCACCAGCCCACCTCTATATCCAGTAGACGTGCTCTTAGGGACACCTTCTACAGTATTTCTGGTTCATAAGTCATAGATGGAAACAGATCACAGACCATCAGATCCTGGATCTTTAGCTAGAAGAGACCTTAGAAGTCAGTCTCCCCCATTTTAGAGATGAGGAAACTCAGGCTCCGAGGATTGACATGACAGGCTTTCCCAGCTCCGAGGTCGGCGTCCTCCCCTCTCCCTCATGCCCCGCACCTGGGTGCAGTTCTCCATCTGGCTTTCACTGTGTGTCTTTTCCCAGCCCTGTGCAGGGCCTGCACCACTGCTGCTTCTCATTCCTGCTGCTCCAGCCCGAGGAAGCCTTGGATTCTGATGACTCTCCCCTCCCTCTGTCTTCTCGAAGGCTCCAACATCTAGGATTTTCTCTTACTCCTCCCTCACCTTTCCCACTACACCATTAATGAGTCAGCAGATTCGTGCCCGTCTCACCTGCTCCTATTCCCTGGGCCATCTGAGGGCAGGGCCTCACTGCCACCCAGCTGCACCTGGAGAATGCAGCCTGCTGACAGGTTTTCCTTCCTGCCTGCACCCTCCCCTCCATCCAATCCATGCCAACGCCATCACATTTATCTTCCTGGTTCAAAGAGCTGTTCATGGGACTCCTCTGCTCAAAACTTTCCAACTACCCCTTTTAGCTGAGGGCATTAAGCTGAAATTTCTGCTCTCTGGGGCCACGCTATCATTGCAACCCCTGCTCCTCTCTCCACAAACACTGACCTTCAGTCCAATAGACTGGAGAGACTTCATGCACATCCTAAGACTTCCACTTGCCTGGCATGCTCTTTCACTGTTTCAAATACCTGGAATGTGCTGGCTCTTCCCTACCTATAGAACAACTACTCATGTCAAATGCCACCTGTTCCTCAGTGCCCTCCCTGACAATTCCCTATGGCAAATAAATGAATTATTTTGTACTGGTGCTATTTGTGCACGTGTCCTCCCCCGTGAGGGCAAGGAATGTGTCTTCTTAAACTTCATCTTCCCTAGGATTTAGCCTTGGTCTGCACAGATTGGGCCTGGAATAAAGACCTGCAGAACTAAGAGTCGTTCTGTGAGTGTGTGGGGTGTTCCATCACAACCACCCACAGTCAAGCCACGTTTGTTTTCCAAGCCTACAAAATCTTGACAATCCATGAGTTAGTTCACAACTGACGGATCACCTATCTCTAACCAGCAGATGGCTGTGCTGGCACAGAAAGGTTAATAGCATCTAATTCTCTAATGGCCATGTTCTTGAAATGTAAATTTAAAAATCTTTTAAGTGCAGCAAGGCATAGTGAGGCAGTGGCTCAAGTCTCACCTTGCCTAGGGGAGTGGAAGGTGTTTCCCTAAGATTCTAATTTGCAGAAAAGTTGCAGATCTAAATTGGTAGAGAAAACATGTTTCCTCTGCCAATGCCGCCATAGGTGGAAGAGGTGGGAAAAGCTCATATTTAAAAAGAATGCTATAGGGACAGATTCTCAGAGTCTACATTTAGATGAGAAATTCCTACCTGGGAGTTTTCTATCTTCTATTAACCAACACTCACATCCCTGTAGTGCTTTAAATTTTCTAAAGAGTTTTCTTCAGCACATGCCTGTGATGTAGGAAGTAGAAATATTAACTCCATTTTAAAACAGGGAAACTGATGTTCATAAAAACAAAATGACTAATTGAGTCACCAGCTAGTAAGTGCCAGAGACAGGATTTGAACCCAGGTCTCTCAACCTTAATTCTGACCCTCTTGTACCACAAATCCTCCACAAATGTTGGAAAAGGTATTACATGGTAAGATCACAGGATAATAGATGTAATTAATAACAATAGTAGTTTTAACATTTACATAAGCGCTTTAAGGTTTGCAAAGTGCTTTACAAATATACCCTCATCTGATCCTCAACAACCCGAGGGGAGAGAGGCTATTATTACCCTCATTTTATGCAAGAGGAAACTGAGGTAAACAGCATTTAAGCAGCTGACTGGCCCAGGGTGACACATCTAGGAAAGTCTCCAAGACAAGATTCACACTCGGGGTCTCCTGATTCCAACCCCAATGCTCTGTCCCTGCTGCACCAGCTGCCCGAATACTTTGAACTGGCAGGGCCTTGGAGGTCTCCGGTCCATCTTAGGACCTGTCCTGGCCCCATGGGGTCGTCTGCTGGTCCAGAACACAGACTTCAAAAACCCCAACAGCAGAAGTACTGAACCAAAAGTCTGGATGACTGTGGCCGGCATGGATAAGCCAGCCTTAGTCCAGGGTCTGGCTCAGAAGAATTAGGAGTTAGGCCAAAAAATTCAGACTAAAGAACAAAGTTAAATAGCACCTCTGTTCTTCACTTTGCTATATAGCTACTTGCAAGACGATGGTCACCTGGGTGCAGGAGTAAGCCCCTGGGGTTTCAAGAAGAGGACCAGTAAGTTTCCAGAATTTGCTCTGGAGCCAGCGAGTCTTCTCTCCCACTTTCCTCCCGGCCCCTTTCCCAGTCCCTGTCCTGTTCTTCCTCCTACCCCTCCTCACCAATTACAATGCTCAAAGAGCCCAAAGCAAACATCTGGAAGCAGGTTAAGGACACTACACTTTGCCTACCCCCCAAGCATGGCCCTTGAAGCCCTGGGAAACAAGGCAAAGTGGCAAAGTGGCACTGACACATTCCAGAAAGAAGACCTTTTAACTTGGATGTTTCAACCCCCAAGGCCACTGGAAGATCTGCCTCCCCAGTGAGCTTATGTGGCAGAGTAGGGAGCTGGCTAGGGAGTTGGTGGACGCTGGATTGCAGATGCAGGCCTCAAGACCCACTGCAGCCTCCCCATCTCCAAACCTCAGCTAGCCAGAAACCATATCCTTCAATAGATCTCACTAAGTCTGATGGATACAGAAATGTGTGATTAGGCTGTCTCTTCCTCTCTTGTCACGGCTGCTAAATTACCACAAAACTGCTCATTCAAAAACATATTTGCTACTAAGCAGTAGGGGAAAATGAGCAGGAGATCAATCTCCCTTTCATTTTCCCTACTGACCAAAAAAAAAAAAATAAAACCAAACCCAAAATCCAAAACCCCTAGACATTCATAGTCCAACTTGCCTTATTTTACACATGAAGAAAAGACATCACACCCACATAATGAATGGCAGAGCTGAGATTTGAACCCAGGTCCTAACTCCGTATTCAGATTTCTTCCACTATACCACCACTGCCTTTACATTAACAGAGGTGGCTAAGAGCTGGTTGTTTACACCTAATTCCCAAGTGTAAGCTCACATTATTATACTAAAGACATTCTTTATTGTGACGTCCATATATAAATATTTTTAAGCTTACCAATGAATACATTCACCAATGTTATGCCAATTGCTACTGGAATACCAGTCAACAACAAATAAAATCTCTGTAAGATAAAGAAAGAAAACAAAATGCATCACATAATGAATTTCTAGGCTGCACTTATATTTATTATCTGATATCTTTCCATGTAGCTTCACCAGACCATCTTCTACCCCAATACCACCTCCATTCCCCAACCCCAGGTCAAAAAAAACAAAAAGCAACTACTGAGCTTTCCATTCACTGGCTTTAAGGTGACCTTCACCAATGGCAGAAAGAAGCAAGGATCAAGGGAAGCAGGCAGAGCAATGGAAGCAGGGGCAAGGCAAAGTATGCTCTGAGGCTGATCAAATCTAAAAAGAAACTAAAAAGTTTTTGTCCCCTCTCCTCCTCTATGTTTTCAAACCATTCACAGTGTTTGTCTAGTGAAAATGCTAAAATTCTTGGTAGGTACATTTTTTTACTCCTATTAAAATCTTTTGTACAAGCATATTTAAATAAACTTTTAAGACTCATTAAAAACCTGTGCAAGAGAGGACTAAGCAATCTTTTGTTTGATGCCAAGCCCCAAGGCTTCAGAACACACTTTCAGAGACTGCTAGGGTCAAAAGAATTCAGACCACGGCAGCCTCAGTTCTGGGGAAGGGTCTTTACCCACTGAGCAGAGCTGGTCCACAGATACGCAGTCTGTAACTGGGCCTGGACTCAAAGTCTGTCCATAAACTTTACTACAACTATGATTATTATTAATAATATAATCACAACGAGAACAGGATCCTGATAAAAGAGATGACTGAGGGCAGTCAGGCCTCAGGGAGGGCATAAGGGCTGGAGGAACAAGGGAAAAGATGGTTCTTAGCAATAGCAGAGTCAAGAGTCTTAACCATCAATTAGCTCTCAAAGACCCCACAGTATCCCCCTAAAAATGACCCTGTCCTAAGTACAGCTAGCACCCTCTCAACTGGCATCATGCCTCTCATGGAGGTAGTGACAAAAATTACAGAGCAGTTTACCTCACTTTAGAAAAATCATGTTCCTAAACTTGAAAGGTGAACGCTCCAACCATCTTTTGATTCCTTAGGGTAGGATATTCCTCCAAGAATACCTATCACTGCCCCTCCAGGCCCTCTAGATGCTTTAAGAGATATAATGGCCACAGTTTTCATCATCCTGCATTAAGCCTCATAATGAAATTCTCTGAACTTATACTGTTTGTAAACAAAGTTGCAGAAATGAAATCCTACCATGTATGCAATAAGTTTACTGTTGTTCATTCATTTCAGTTGTGTCTAACTCCATGAGCCCATTTGGGGCTTTCTTGGCAAAGATATAGGAGTGGTTTGCCATTTCCTTCTCCAGCTCACTTTACAGATGAAGAAACGGAAGGAAACAGGGTTCAGTGACTTGCCAGTCATTCTAGTAAGTGTCTGAAGCCAGATTTGAATTCAGGTCTTCCTGTCTCCAGGGCTGGCATTCTATCCACTGTACCACCTTCCTGCCCCATGCAATAAGTTGCTTCCACATTTAAGACAAACCTGAAGAGAATCTTTCTTACATATGTTAATAGATATTATAATAAGTAATATGTTTATAATGCAATAATTACTGCCTGATCTATCAGTTTTTAAAATTCATTTCTTAGTATACTACTTTTTTTAAAGCAGAAAGTCCAGCAATTTGTGAGTGAGTGAGTGAGTGAGTGAGTGAGTGGCAGGGCTCTGGCTCAAATCAAGGTCTCTCACTTCCACCTCCAGCCCTCTTTACACCAGACTAGACCATGCTCAAAATGAATGCCTGTTCTTTTTGTTATCACTGCTATTAGTGTGATTTCACTTCTCATAACAGATGTGTTCTCGCAAAGTGAATAAAATCTCTGTAAACAGAATCCTGTTTTAGATGCACCAAGGGAGGTAACTAAGTAAAGGAATCATACACTGAATTATTCTTGGTATGTATGAATATGAAATTTCATTTTATATTATTTCATACTGTGGGTTTCCCAGGAGTCCTTTTTAAAGGGAGGTGTTAACAATTACTGAATCATCAGGATCTCTGTATAGTGCCTCTGGATCTTCTAAAGCAAGGAAAAATAAAAAACATTTCATGTTCTAAGAGAAACAACGCACACATTTATTTAAATCAGGAACTAAGTCTTAACATTCATGTAAAAAAAAACCACCAAAGTAACAGAAATAAACCTACCAACAACTTCAAAAATCTCTTGTCATAAAATTCAGATGGTTTGATGATGAACATTCTCTTTCCATGGCTTCCACTATGTCGGACTGGAGCTAGAAACAAGAAAATAAGCAATCAGCGCTGATTAAGTGTGTCAGAGTGGAGAGATGGCTGCTGGAAGGCAAGAAGGCCAAAGTCAAGTCCAGTCTTAGATATCTAGGCTATGACCCTTGCCCTGGAGGGGTTAGGCTAGTACACTAACCCTTTAGTAGAACATGAACATAATTACACCCATTAGGCATTTCAGGCCTTTATTCTCAGGAATGATCCTAAAGACATATTTTCTCTTTTTTTGGGAGGGGGGCTGTGAGGGAGGAGGTGGATCCCTACTCTCTGTTCCCCTTGGAAACTAGCCCTGATGGAACTAGCCCATTGCCAGTTAGCCCTTGCCCTGGTTTGATAAATCTCCCAGATTCCTGCTCCTCTCTCCACTCCCATCCCTACCCCTACTTGCCTAGAACCACTCTTCTTTCCTCCCTCTGCTCCAAAACATACAGAAATCAAAGACTATTTTCACTGGATCTACCTCATTGCCAAGCTCTATTGCCTAGCTGGGTCTCCTTCCCAAATCCTAAATATGATGACAGTACAACCAACCTCTCCCTGGGCCAGCACCGGCAGCCAGGTATACTCAGGTTGGGGAAAAGGTACAAATAGGGAATTGTGGGAAGCACTCTGTGGATCTGTGTAATCTGAGATATTATGAATGCTGGCATTCCTTTCCATGGTACAGATCACAGCTCATCTCTTTCCCGTCATCCTTTGTCCCTCTCCTTCATCTCATCTAAAACCTTTTAGGATCTGTTCCCCAAAGAAGGTGAGGACCTTTCCCTAGACTTCTTCCCATTGCATGGGCACTGCTGACCCAACTAGGCTGTACCATAGTTCTCTCCCCCATGTTCTTACTACATGACTAGCCCACATGTCCTCTTTTCTGGTCCTACACCACTCTCTCTGCTAACAACTTTGTGTCAGAACACGTGCACGTGCACGTAAGCACTGGGACTGTGGGGCAATCCTGTGTCACAGTGTGAGCAAAGGAACTGCAATGGAAGGCAGAGAGCGATACTCTGAGAAAGGGTCACTACTGTGGGAGGAGGCCATCTCTAAACAAAGTAGCCATGAGCCAAGAAGCATACAGATAGCTCAGGCCAGAGCAAAGCACAGGTTTAAAACATCTGTGCAAAGTCTAGGATCAGAAGAATGATACCCAAGTGTCAAATAAGAGCAGGAAGATGAAAATATGGGTGGGTGGGCAGTTATAAAACAAGAAATTCCAAAGAAACCAAAAGACAGAGCAAAGAAGGCAGAGCAGATGAGGAACACCCAACAATCTGATATTGAGGTGCTCAGGATCCCATCCCCATGACTGGATAACTCAGGGCTTGCTGATAAGTGAATAATGCCTGGCTGTAAGGTGCATTAAGGGAGTGCATCTAAGCCAATTCCCAGTATTGGGAGGAAGATTTAAACATAAACACACACATATATTTGTAAAACTTTAATTGCCTTCATCTTGATAAAAAAAACTCTGCTCCTCCTACTTCTGCCCTGGTTCACCGACTCTTAAGATGGTCCTCAAATATACTTTGTGATTCCCTGCCAATTTCATACTGAGAAAGGGATACATTATATCAAGAAAAAGATCTGGGTGAAATAGAAACAAAACGGAAGTGGAGGATTTAGGCTCCAATCCAGACCGAGCTACTTACTACTTGTGTTGTGTGACCTTGGGCAGGCCCTTTATGGGCTCATGTACATAAGAGTGTTGGCCTTGAAGTCAAGAAGATCTGAGTTCAAATCTAGCCTCAGACACTTACTGGGAGAATTCACAGCCTGGGGAGCAGGAGGCTACAGACTGTGAGCTCACGGCAAGGGATTTCAAGACCCTATTATTTTTCAATTGGGGAAACTGAGGCACGAGGGATGCTACCTTGGAGGCTTTTAGGTTGCAGTGGATGAATACGTGAGTTCAAATTCTGCCTCAGACGCTTACAAGCTGTGTGACCCTGACCAAGTCACTGCCCCGGTTTCCTCACAGGTACAAGGGTGATTAACAGCACTTGCCTGCGGGAATGTTGTGAAAGATCGAGTGAGGTGATATTTGTAGAGCGCTCTACTAAGCTTATAGCGCTACCAAATGCTAGCTACTGGTTCCTATTAGTGGTTACTGCCCGGGGTCCCGCTGCGATACTCCTCGGCAGCGCCGCAGTGCTCCTCCCTCCCTCCCTTCCCGCCTCCCCGAGGCCCGGCCAAGGTCACCGCGGGGCCGCGGGGCCCTCCACACGCCGCCCGGCACCTACCCACGGCGCCCGCGCCCGGGACGCTCCGGCTCAGCAAGCCGCCGAGGCGCAGCTGCGGCCCGAGCCCGCGGCGCGTCAGGGCCAGGCCGGCTCCCGTGACCGCCGAGGCTGAAGCCCGCAGCAAGAGGCTCATTGCCACCATGGCCGCGCCCGGCTTTCAGTCAGGACGCCGAGGCCGGAGCAGCTACGGAGGCCGAGACGGCTCTTCCAACCAATGAGAGTCTCAGACGGAGGGTCCTACCAATGAGAGGCTCCGGCTGGCAGCGGCCATGACGAAGTCGGGCAAACAGCCTCAGCCGGGATGGGGCGTCAGCTACAGGCGCCGAAATGGGATTTCCTGGCCAATAAGAGGCTGGGGCCGGAGGCCGTCCCAACAATCCCAGCAGCCCCTGCGCGGCTCCGGAGGGGGCGGGACACAGGAGTCGGAAGAGGTGGGCATAGTCGGCGGAAGCGCAGTGTGAGAGTGAGTGGGAGACCATGGCCGCGGGCCGGTTAGTGTCTCTCTGTCGGGGCCTGGCGGCCGCCCTGAAACTCCCGAGAACGTTGAAGGCCTCGCTGACCCCCGCCGCCAACCCGAGGTAGGTGTTTTGGTTGGGGAGGCTGGGGGAGCCAAGGCTGCAGCTTTCTCATCTGTAGAAGGGGCATCCTGGTGTCAGGGCTAGGGCACCTGTAGCCCAAGTCCCTCATTTCCCAGATGCAGGATCGTGCAGGGCACCCCGAGGAACCAGCAGGTGGGGATGGCCGGACAGTCTCGGGCTTTCTGAGGGAGGGGGCCCCCTCCGCTTCCGGAGCTCGGCGGCGCTGGGGGGCTGGGAGGCAGAACTTTGAACGTGTTTGGCACTTTATGATCAGAAGCACTTGACGGGCATTCCTTGTTTTGGTGGTCCTTCTTCTGGGATCCCCGCTCCGACACCGGGGCAAGTCACCTTACGTGTACTGTGAGGCTAATAACGCAGCGCCTACCCCCCCAGGGGTTTGTGAGCCTTAAGACCCTAAGAGGGCGTTTGTAAAGGACTTTGTGGTGCTCCATCAATTCTGGCATTAGTTATAACGATCGTTTATTTGTTTCTTCCAACGATCCTGTGGAAGTTACTACTCAGATATATAGGGTGCATATAGATATAGGGGTGACTCCTGTAAGTCCACAGTTTGTAAATGTTAAACCCAGATTACTAGAACCTGTATCGGATTGCATGCCGTCATAGGGAGGAGGGAGAAAAAATTTGCAACTCAAGGGATTGTAGAACTGAATGTTGTGAACTAAAAGTAGACAAATAAATTTTAAAAAACGTTAAAACCAAGAGGGGGCATTATTAACGTTATTAATAGTTTCTCAATATCTTCAATCATCTCCCTGTTTACTAGCTTCTTCCCTTCTATGCCCAAGTCTCCCCCATCCTCAGAAAATCCTCTCTTGAACCCTCCATCCTCACTAGCCTTTGCTGCATATCTCTCCCCTCTTGTAGTTAAATTCATCGAGGAGATTGTCTATAACAGGTGCCTCTGCTGTCTTCCCTTTCATTCTCATCTTTAACTCTTTTCAGTATGGCCTCTGACTTCATTGTTCAACAAAAACTGCTCTCTCCAGAATTACTGACGACGTCTTAATTGCCAAATGTGATGACTGTCTTCAGCCTTCTCTTTGATCCTCTCCTCTCCCTTGGTTTTCATGACACTCTTCTTTCCTAGTTCTCTCCCTACCTGTATGACCACACCTGTGTCTCCTTGGATGGATTTTCACATCCTACCACTAGCAGTGGGGGTCCCCCAGTGCTCTATCCTATACCTGTTTTCTATGTATAATATTTCTCTTGGTAATCTCATCAGCTTCTTGGTTTTGGTTTTTATCTCTGTTGAGATCTACTTGTCCAGCTCTCATCTCTCTTGACTATAGTCTTGCATCTCCCACTGCCCACTAGACGTCTCAGACTGGATGTCCCACAGACATCTTTAACTCATCATGTCCAGAATTGAAGTTACTTCCTCCTGCCTCTGCTCCCTCCATTCTTCCTTACCTCCCTGTTACTTTCAAGCATGCCACTATGCACCCAGTCACCCAGGCTTAAAACCTGCATGTCGTCCTTGATTCCTTTCTCTCTTACTACCCTCCTCCATATCCAGTTAGTTGCTGAGCCCTGTGGTTTCTGTCTTTGTAACACTTCTCCTCTATGGCCCCTTCTCTGATACAGTCACCACCTTGGTGAAGACCCTGTTTAATCATGCCTGGACTGTTGCAATAGCCTGCTGGTTGATGTCCTTGCCCCAGTTCTCTCCCCATTCCATTCCGTCCTGTCAAATTGATCTTCCTAAAGCACAGGGCAGACCATGCCATTCCCTATTCAATAAACTCTAATGTCCAATAGAATTCAACACCAGGATCAAATATAAAATTCTGTTTAGCTTTTAAAGCCCTTTATAGCCTGGTCCCTTCCTACCTTTTCAGTTTCCTTACACCTTAGCACTATTTATGACCTCCCATGTACTCTGCAGTCTAATCTAGTACACTGACTTCCCTGCTGTTCCTCCCATACAAAACTCCATCTCTTGACCCCAGGCATTTTCACTGGCTCTCTTCCCTACCTAGAAATTTCTTCCTCTTCACCTCTGCTTCCTAGATTTCCTGGCTTTCTTCAAGTCTTTTACAGGAAAACTTTCCCAGTCTTCTTTAATCCTATTGCATTTCTTCTTAGGTTATCTATAATTTACCCTGTATCATCGTTTGTATATTGTCACTCCCTTGAGATCACAGACTACGTTTTGCCTTTCTTTGTGCTGTTTGCAGGTTTACTTTCAGTTTGTTAAACAAGAATATAGCCACCATCACTCCTCTCCACCAGTATAAATTAATTCATACCACTTTGTCAAGGAAAGGACTAGAAGAATTTTTTGATGACCCAAAAAATTGGGGAGAAGAAACAGTCAAATCAGGTAAAATATTTGCATTTTAAGTTCTTGCCTTTTCCTCACGTTATCTTGTACGTATTGTATTCTCCTAGCAGAATATAAGCTTCTTTGAGAACAGGGGCAATTTCATTTTTGTCTTTGTATCCCTAGGATGATGTGTTGCTCATCATAGTTGTTAAATAAATGCATAGAATCTGAAGTTTTTTATACTCTATTAATATAGACTTTATATGCTGATTATTACATTAAGCCCTGGAGCACTGTAGATCCTCCTAGATGAGTTCCATAGTCATTGTAAAATATCAGGACTAGTAATCCACACACACAGAAATACAAGTGTCTGTGGGATGCATCATGTGGCATGCAGTCAGATAGCTTGTCTAGTTACTGCCTCAATACCTGTCTCTAGCTACACAGTAAGCAGGGCTTGGAATTGAATTAGAGGGGGGAAATGGGCTGAATAACACTTCAGAAAATTGCTAAATGCTTTTTGATGATCCCACACTTCTCCTTGTCACCAAAGCACACCTTTTAGATACCAATCTTGTCCCTTTGTTGCCATGTGATTGCAAATCATAGGGCAGGTGACCCAGATCTGACTGTAAAGGCATCCTGTGGGGGACAGTGAGCTGCAGCATGTTGTCATGTGAGAAGTGGTATAAAAGATAACAAGGATGTGTATGTGACAAAAAAAGCAGTCAGATTACCCAAGGAAATCAGAGTGCTACAGCTGAGAAGCCTAGAAGAGACCCTGCTATGTATGTGTTGCCAAAAGAGTCAGAGAAAAGCCCTCAGCATACAGCATCGAGACACCAGGGAGTGTTTCTAGAGAGACAGAGACAAGAATCCTGTGGGAGGAAAAGACTGGTATAGATTGTGATCTGCGCCACTGGAGGGAGCACAAACACCAGGGAGATTACAGAGCCTTCAGACAATAAAGGTTTCAGTACTTCTTAGTCAAAAATAAATGCCAACAGTTGGCTTCTCATTGTTCAAGAGCTCTTGCCCCAGATTGTGTCTGGTGTTGCTTCCCTTTCCTGTTTTAGTGCCACTTGAAGCTTCTCCCAGAAGCAGCTAAAAGAGATGTCATTGTCCATTTTGCTATTTGTTGGTAGCTCTGACAGAAGGAAGCCAGAGCCACTAAATGGTACATGAAAGATAAAGAGCCTTGCAGGGCTTATGTTGGCCTAGTTTTAAAATGCAATACTATCTATGTTTTATTGTGTTTTTATTTATTTTGTTAAATATTTCTCAGTTAACATTTTAATCTGGTTTGGACTGCACTCATGACACAGCATGTTTGACACCTTTGATTTAGAAGACTCCTTACTCTCCCTCACCCTACACTTCTAAGCAGTTGCCAAATCTTGCTATTTCAACCTTCACAACATCTCTCATGGCTGATTCCTTTTCTTAGCCACCAGCTTAGGCCATGCCCTCATCACCTCTCACCTACATCATTGAAATAGCCTCCTAATTGGCCTCTTGCCTCAAGTCTGTCCCTACTCCATTCCATCTTCTACCTAGGTGCAGAAATGATTTTCCTTAACTGAAAGTCTGACCATGTCACTCCCCTACCCACTAAACCCCAGTGTCAATCTGTTGCCTCTAAAATCAGAGGTGAACTTTGATTTTGATTTGATTCAAATTTAAAACTTTTTGCAACCTGATCCTCACCTATCTTTCCAGCCACCATTATGCATCTAGCACCATACAGTCCAACCAAACTTGGGTCTATATTCCTCACTCAAGGTACTCCATTTCTAGTCTCCATTCCTTTGCCTTGGCTGCCCTCCCCACCCCACCCCCACCCTCCATGCCAGGAATGCACTCCTCATAGATTCCCTTGTTTTCTTCAAGACACAGCTCAAGCACCACACAGTGCCTTTCCTGATTCTTGACAGCATATACTTATAAATGTACATGTTGTCTCCATATAGAATGTAAACTCCTTGAGGGCAGGGACTGTTTCCCTTTTTTTTCTTTATGTCCCCAGCACATAGCAGAGAGTTTGGAAATAGTAATAAGATAATAAATGAAGATTGATCAGTAAGCTCATGTTATTGCAGAAATAATGGAAAGCTGAAAACAAGATGAAGTCTTTAAATATGTTGGCTTCTAAAAATATATACTTAACCCCTAATTTTAACAGGTGCTGCTTGGACCTGTGAACAGTTAAGGTGCAAGAGTAATGAAGATTTACATAAACTGTGGTAGGTATATGTAGTCTGCTTAAGTACTATGGTGGCTGAATCATTGTGAATACTCCTCCCACTGAGGTGGGCTACAACTTTAACACCCCGTTCCTTAATAGACAGAGTGGGCTGTTCCTGAGAAAATCTATCCTGGAGAGACCAAGCTTCTGATAATGAGCCTAAATCAACTGGTCTCTAGAAGACAGATGTGGCCCTTTGTTCATAATTCAAACCTTTCTAGCTCAGAACCAGGCATGTAATCAAAATTCATATATTCAAGTAGATATGATTTACTAATGTAGATCCTTTCAATAATACAGTGAATCCATGTACTGGAGGCATTCCTTGATTTCTCTTGATACTATGGAAATACCAGTGGAGTAGATGGGTTATCCAGTGGTTAGTCCTAGTTTTTGTCACTTGACTAGTCCCTATTTTCCTTTCATGAGTAACATGCTTGTATTTAGTAGTTCTGCCACATATTTACATCTAATTATTTGAGGCAAATGGTATCTTGGAGCTGGATATGGGACTTGAGATATCATCTCTTCCAGCACAAAATTATATATCATTTAATAAGGGGGAATCTTGTTTCTAGCTGGAGTTTCTATGATCAAGGCAACCTAGTCAGTTCTCCTGTTATTACATCGTTGTGGTAGAAGTTCCCAGATTTATAAGACAGAGATTCTCCAGGGATGAGGATTGAACCATGGTGTTTTACTCTGGATTAAGGCCATAACAACGAATTATATAGTATCCTAAGTTTCAGTACAATTTTGTTATGAATAATTAATAAGTGGAAAGAAGTAGGAATAAAATTGATTTCATGAACACAGCTTCATTCCCATCCTTTCACTACTTCAGATTTTGAGTCCTTTGATGTGCTGCATTTTTCTGGGTAGTTTGAGAATTGAGGTGGAATTTAATTCATAATACGTACAGTTTTCTTTGAAGTAGAGAAAATAAAAGGTGTTAGAAGATAATTAGTTTGGTGGGTAGATAAAACAACTGTAAAGGGCTCTGAAAAACCATTCCCTAGGTGGGATTATTCTTTGTAAAGAATTATGTCGACAAAGCAGTGTCACTGTTTCCTTTACCTGTCAGTTTGAGCCTCACTTGTACTCCATAGGCCTAAACCTTTGTTTGCTTTCCCTCTACCTTAGCCTGGTGTGTGAGGCTTTCTACAATTCAGCCCCTATTGGATTTTTTAGCCCTTTCTCCAGACGCTGTTTCTGTATATGAACTCTCTCCAAGCAGATTGGTCTGCTCATAGTTCCCTGAAAAAACCTCTATATCTTTCCTCTACTTGGCATGCCCTGCCATCTCTACCCAGATAAATCCCTCCCCATCCTTCAAATCCAAAATTAAATCCTCCCTACTCCAAGAAATCTGCTTTATTTTACCTCAGCCAGAAGTGAGCACTTCCTTCAAACTCCTGTAACATCTAGTATCTGTACTACTACTGTGTCGTTTTATCAAGACTGCCTTGCTTTGCACAAATGTTAATACATCTCTCTCCCCAACCAGGTGATAGCCTTTGGAAAAAGAGATGTTGTTTTGCATTTCTGTATTCCCCACAACTCTCCACATAGTAGAAGCTAAATAAATGTTAAGTGAACAAACAAGTGGGAACATCATTTTGTTGTACAAAGCACAAATCCTGAACATAGTTTATGTTTTTTAAATTAAAATAAATTGAATTTACTTCCGTGGAATGGAGACAGCATAAGAGAAGCTTTGTGGATTTTCTAAGAAATGTTGACTGTACAGAACAGTCATTCAGTTGTTAGAAATCACTGCTTTTATAAACTTGTTCTGGTGAGTTACAGGCTTTATTGTATTCTTTGGTTTAGGTATGTCCTACTGAAAGAAAGAAATATGCTTCTCACCTTAGAGCAGGAGGCCAAAAGACAGAGACTGCCAATGCCAAGTCCAGAGCGGTTAGACAAGGTAGGAGGACTTTGGGGAGTGGAAGAATCTGGGGTTCGGCCTGAAAAAACTGAAGAAGCCTATGGTGCTTCTTAGGTTGTTTGGTTCAGTTGGTTGTCGACAGCACAGACCATATTTAGTCTTCCCACATCAGGTTAGATGCTACTTTTGGCTACTTTTTTCTCTCCTCACTGTCTTTATGAGAAGGGGACCTGATGTCTGTGGAAGAAATTAAGAGATGTAGAGTAAAACCCAGATTATTGGCCTTACTTTTAGAGAAAGTCAACTTCACTCAGTGAAAATTCTGAGTTAGAGAGAATTTTTTCAAGAAATATATAATTTTTTCATTTTCAATACAGGTGTCCCAAAAGTCTGAGTGTGGTTTTAAACTATTAGAGCTTAAAAATCTAAGCTATTAGAGCCTTTTGTGATACCTTGCTGACAGGGAGAAATACATGTACCCCAAAACCTTTTCAGGGAGTCCACCAGGATGAAGTTTTTCATACTAATTACTCAGACCTAATTTCTAACATGGCAAGTATCAATAGCTCTAACCCATATAAACAAAAGCTCTTTGAACCGGGGCGGGGGGGGGGGGGTTCTCAATAATTTTTAAGAGCATGAGAGGGTCCTAAAACCAATGAGATTGAGGCACACTGAGTGAGAGTATCATGACTGAAGGAACAAATAAAACAAATAACTCTTTGTAAATGCCACCTTATTGTTTAAATTGTTTAAATGAAAAACTTCTGCTTTAAAGGCACTTTAAAGGAGGTTCTTGTTCTTGGTGCATTTTCCTCTCTTCAGTAATCTCCTTGTAGTCTGCCTTCTGACCTTATCATTTAACAGAAACTGCTTTCCCAAGGTTCCTAGTAATCTCTTCAGTACCAAAATGGTTGACCTTTTCTCCTGCTAGAAACCCCTTTTCCTTTGGGAATGCTTCTTCTTGCTTCTCCTTCAGCCTCTCTGCTAGATCTTTATCAGTCTCCCTTACAGGATCACTATCCTTAATCCATTCCTTATTTACAGATGTGCCTCCATTCCTAGCTTTTGGTCCTTTTCTCTTCGCTCTCTACTGTCTGTCCTAGTGACCTCATAAACTTACCTGGGTTGTAAATATCACCTTTATGCAGGTGACTCCCACATCTGTATTAGACTTCTACGGATGTTCTTGGGGGCGAGCTGGTTTAATTTTGGTTTCAGGCCAAACTTTCCACAGGTCTGTTTTTTCCTCAACTGCTTTTCAGTTTTTTTATGAAATGACACTGCTTGTAATCTTTGATCATCCTTCTCTAAAATGGTTTGGAAAAGTGGGTTTTTTGGTCAGTTGGTTTTCCAATGTGATTACCTAAATGAAGTGTATATATTATTGTGCATTTCACTGAGGGAGGGTTCATCATGTCCTGGGGCTGAATGCAGTTAAGTACAGTACCATCTGTCCGTCAGAGCATTTGGAAAACTTTGTCATCAGGAGGAAATCCGATTGTGTGTGTGTGTGTGTGTGTGTGTGTGTGTGTGTGTGTGTACACACACATTTTTTTTCTCCGAATCCAGTTTATATTTGTTTTTCAGTATATTTCTATATAGGTTTCCTTTGAAAGATGTGAGGGCTGTGGACTGAACTGTATTCAGTATATGAGTGGTCTCTCTAATGGACAAGTCCTTAATAATGTTAATGAATTTACAAAAGATATCTTGTCTGAGGAGGTCCTCAAGGATGTGTTTTTCATCACCAAATTAAAAAAAAATTTGAACTGTGAACACGTTGGTCTCTTATGTCCACTAAGGTCAGTTGTGTGAATATAAAGATAAAGTGAAGAAATTTTCTGGTTTAAAAAATCTTCCTAATTCTTTTTCGTGTTTTTTTCAATGTGCACACAGATTAATCTCTTTGAAATTTCATGGAGATTAAAAAGCAGAAAGAGAAAGTTAGTAATTGTTCTTGCACTTAGGATCTTTTCCCCTTCTTTTGGTATTTTTCTCCTTTTTGAGATATCTGCAGAATTGATCCATATTTTTAAAAATTCATTGTTTCCACCCTGGATTTCGTATTCTGTATTTGTTTAATTTCATGTTTTTATCTGTTTTTCTGGCATATATTGATTTATTTTATAGGATGTTTAATAACTTCAGGAGACATTTGCATGTTTATTTGGAGGAGTTTCTGAAATCCTGGCATTATTAATTAGCTCCGTATATGTAATTGTTCACGTAGGCAATAAGAGACTTATCCTGAGTATATACCTTTCTCCAAATTGCTCATCTCCCTGTTGTGCCAACAAAATAATATTTATTGACAGTCCAAGCATATATGATTTTAGATTTGGGCACAGAAATCATAGATACTGCTTCACAATATGACAAGTTAACAGCCTCATTCCTTCTCTTCAACTGCTATAACTTTAGCTCCTGATTATAAATAGCAGTGTGTATGTGTTGCTTAGAGATTAAGTATGTGCATAGTTTCAAGAGCTGGAAAGAACCAGAAAGGTCATGTAGTGCAACCTCCTCTTTTTTTACAGGTGAGTAGATAGACTGAAGCAGAGGGGTAAGTGACTTACCTCATATCCCAGAGTAAGCAGCAGAGCCAGCAACTGTGTTTTCTTTCTGCCAGTATGTTTATTCTCCAGAAAGTAAACAGGGACTGAAAAGAAAAGAAAGCTTTCTTTTTCTTTTTTTCTGTAGTTCCTCCTTTGACTCCTCTCCATTTAGTATGGGTAACTGAGTATTAGTTTCTGAATTTGAGACCAGAGAATAATAGAATTGAGCTAGAAGTCTTGAATCTGGATCCTGTTCCTCCAGATTATCAGATTGCATTGTGAAAGTTGAAATTGGTCAGTAGGCATGTATTAAGTGCCCCTAAGATGCACAGGTCTATACATTCTCTTGCTGGCTACTTTATGAGCTTAAGTCTATGTTTTGTTAAATATAGGATCTCTCATGCTTTTTTCCATTTTTTACTTCTCAAAAATGTTGTAAGAACAAACAATTTATATATTTATGAAAAGTAGAATATATCATTGGAGCTGAAAGTTTATCCAACCCTTTGATTTTACAGATAAAATAACTGAGGTTCAGAGAATAAAAGTACATTAAATGCTATTGCATTTATTAGGAGTTTTAATTGACCAGGTTAATGCCAAATCTACATTGATTATGTTGGTAGAATAAGCTTAGTTATAATACATAATGAGACCTCATAATGATAAACTATGGCATGAGTTAAGTGAAGTTTCCCCCAAATGTAACCACATGTAATTATAACATTGTTTTAAATGAACTTGCTAATGAAAATCTAGATATGTTTAACAGATTAATTAGAGAGTATTTGTTGACACAAAGCATTGCTGTAGGATTGGCTTGACTCATTCTTTGGAATTCTGTAGCAGAAGATTCTGTTTTAATTTACCTGTTACTCTTCTTAGGTATCAGAGTCCATGGATGCTTTGGATAAAGTTGTTCAGGAAAGAGATGATGCTTTGAGACTTCTTCAGACAGGTCAAGAAAGGGCAAGACCAGGTGCTTGGAGAAAAGACATTTTTGGACGTATCATTTGGTATGTACATAGGTTATACTCTCATTTTCTCCTAAGGTAAGGGTAAGCATGTGCCTCATCTTTCTGTATACACTGGTCACCATACCACTGTTGTGTTCATCCGGAGCCTCCTAAACAACAGCCACAAAGTCAGAAGATGGGAAATCTCAAGACTATCATACTTTCAGGAAATACACAAGATAAGTAGAGGTAACCCAATCCCAAGACTTTTTAGTACTCCAGGGATTGAAAAATCCATTTTGAATTACTGACAAAAGTAATAGAGACCCTTCTTCAGTTTGTAATTTAATTCTTTGCTTTGTCTCTCTAAGAGTCCTTCTCTAGAGGAAATCAGTATGTGTAATCATCTCATCTTAGCGCTCACGTGTCCAGTTGCAGGTGACTCCTGGTAACTTGAGATTGCAGGCTATTTCATGGTGCTCCCATACCCAAGGCCACATACTCTTTCACCAGCATCCATCTAGAGCAGCAGTTCTCAACCTGTGGGTTGTGACCCCTTTGGGGGTCAAACGAGGTCGCCTAAGACCATTGGAAAACATATATTTCCGATGGTCTTAGGAACCAAGACACCGCTCCTCTGTGTCCAGGCAGGTCTGCCCACATGCAGATACACCTACATACAAGTATGAAAAGGTCATGGCATTAGGAAGGTTGAAAACCACTGGTGTAGAGTTTGCTACCATTACTTTCAAAAATTTGTGTCAAGTGATGAAGTCAAGTTTATTTTCATTGGCTCATCTCTCCTTTCTGAACCTCTAACCCCCTCCATTATACTGTTTGTGAGATGATTAATAGACCAGAAATTGGAATGAAATCAGAAATTAGGCTTTTTTATGGTATTTTTTCCTCACTTAAAGTTCTTATCTTTGATGTGCTATTGAGTTGACCCTAGAATCTCAAAAGTCATACGTTTTTGGAAAGTCATCCCAAATTAAAACTAGTCTGAGAATCAGCCTGAATTCAGAGTGGCCCCTCACCTGAGGCCACAATAGTTTATCAGATGCCAGAGAGGTAATGACCCCCCTGTGTGGAAGGAGGGCTCACACAAATGAAATCACAAATCACATGAAGTCTTGAATCACTTTGTGGATTTTAGAGCAACACTTTGTAACCCTCCAGTCAATCTGATCTATATCTTGCCACTGGGCCCAGATGACTCTGAAGGAGAAAATGAGGCTGATGACTTTGCACAACCCGCACTCACTTAAATCCAATTCACTTGCAAGTCATGGCATCACCTCCCTAGGGTCCTGATCCTCTTCCAGAAGGAAGGACAAACAACAACAGTCCCTCACCCATATCTAAAAATGGAAACTTAATGTACTAACATTATAAATCAAGAATCAAATATGTCATTAAGTGAAAATTTACATTTTGCACACAGAAGGGTAAACAAATGGTGATGCCATTTATGTTTTATCCACAGGCACAAGTACAAGCAGTGGCCAATACCTTGGTACCTAAACAAAAGATACAACAGGAAAAAGTTCTATGCAATGCCTTATGTGGAACAGTTTGTCAGGTAGGTACAATGATTTGGTGAATCTTCTGTAAACCCATAGGACAAAATTGTAAGGATCCAACTCTTTATGAGACCTCTTTGGATGTGTCTTGTGAAGTATCAGGAAAAAGTTCTATACAGCAAACATTCCTTAATCACCTGTGTGCAAGGCGCTGTTCCAGGTGATGGGAATGTAAGAGAAAACCAAATGATCAGTCCTCCATCTTAAGGAGCAGAAATTCTGCTGTGAGGACACAACACATACAAGTAAGTACATATATCCTGCTTTGAGGGAGGAGAGAGTGCTAGCGTAATGGCCTTGCAGCGGAGCTGGCGTGGGAGCCGAGTCTGCAGTGAACCTGGGGATTCTGATTCAATTCAGAGCGTTTATCAAGGGCTTCCACTGCCTGGGTGGAAACAATTCCTACTAACACCAAGCTTACACTCTGTTGGAGGGAAGCAGTATGTACAGAGGAGTAATCACAAAACACATTTTTAGTGGGGTAGTGCCATTACATGGGAGAGATGTACGAGAGGTGCTTGAATTGAGCATCGGCGGAGCAGCGGATTCTAAGAGGGGGAGAAAAAGAAGCAAATTCCATATTAGATGGATGGTATATAAATTAATGTATATAAATTATGTATCCTGCCTCGAAGACTCCTGGCTTAATGTCTCTTTCCAGCTTTTGATATTAGTGGTGTTTCTCCCGGGCAAAAAAAAGTAGCCTTTCACTTATTTAGGCTCATCAGTTAGAAAAGTTCCCTGTTCACTCAACAAAGAACAAAGTTAAAACCAGAGTGTTTCTGTCCTTCAACGTAGAACTGCTTTTTCCCAATTCAAAAGAGCAATTTTCCTCAAAAGAGGAAAAAAAACCTTCCCTTTCAGCTTTCTCCCCCTGAATTCAAGTGATTTCAATCTATTAGTATTAATCTAAATAGAGGAGTATTTTTTTAAGTTTCAAGGTTGTTAGCAACCTGCAACTCACACAAACGTTAGCAAGAGCTGGTAATTGAGGATGGGGGAGGGGGTTTTTTGTTGTCATTTTCAGTCCCCTCTGACTCTTCATGACTCCACTTGTGGTTTTCTGGGCAAAGGTTCTGGCATGATTTGCCTCTTCCTTCTCCAGTTCTTTTTATAGATGAGGAAACTGAGGCAAACAGGGTTAAGTGACTTGCCCAGGATGGCACACTAATGAGAGTCTGAGGCTGGATTTGAACTCGAGAAGCTGAGTCTTCTTGCCTCCAGGCCTGGCGCTCTATCCATTGCGCCACCTAGCCGCCATTGAGGGAGATGAGCAGGTATATTTATCATTACTATTGCCTTTACCACCAAACCAGCTCCCGCTTCTCAGTTTTCCTGTTTTCTGTCAGTGGCAGCACCTCTCAAAGCAAGTTTAAGACCCAAGTTATCTTTGTCTCTTCCACTAAAGCCAGTTAATTGCCAAATCCTATTGATTTCTCTTGAAAGGTCTCAGCTCCCTTTTTTCTTTTAAACCTTGCCACTTCTCTTGTCTAATCCATTATTTCTATATCACCGTATACATGGATTACTACTAAAGCCGCATCCTTTTCCCCTCCTCCAGTCCATTCAGGCAACACTGTAAGACTATTCTTACTCTTAGATGGTTTGGGGTGCGGGGGTGGGGGGTGAATGACAGTACCTGTAGTGGCTCCCCATAGCACACAGAATTAAATCTGTACTTCACATCCCGGCATTCTAAACCCACCACAGTACAATCCTACACTGCCTAGTCTTTTATTTGCCACTGCTTATTTGTTATGGTCCCTCTTATTTCTTCCAAGCTTGCAGTCTCTCCTTTTTTCTTGAATATACTTTGTTCATTTTTATCTCAGACTTTGCTTATGCTGTATCCTTTTTAGTGTTTCCTTTCTGCATCTGATTTGAGTCTTTAGGGACTCACAAGGTAACCATCTACTCCAAATAAAAGCTCCACTGCTATGGTCCATGCTGTTTTGTCCAAATTTGATCCATATTTTTAACACAGTCATATGAGTTTGATTACTATTTCTCAGGATTTCTATCTTGAAATTGCATTTGGGGCTAATGTTACATTTCAAAAAATCCTCATTGGTGACATCGTCATCCTTTAACAGTGGGTTTGCTTTTTGAAAAACAGCCAGAGTAGCAGAATACCAAGAAGTACTATAAACTCCTCTCACCACCACCACCACCCCAACTCCAAAACACAGGTCTAGAAGATACAGTAGATTGAATCTCTATTGGGAAATCCAAGAAAAAGTCACACTGAGTTATTTTTCCAGACCAGGTCAAGACTAGGTTTGTGATTCAGAGACACCTGACACAGTAGGGTAGGTTTTAAAGTCTTTGTGGAATTGAGGCTGTATGAAAAAATCAATTACTTCTTATAGTTTACTAACCCCCAATACACATAAAATATTTTCACTTAAACTAAGTATTTCTGATGTTGGGCAGCAGTACATCAGTACAAGTAAGTGTCAAGTCATGAAGAGAGAAAAGAATGGCTCCCTAAACAGATCTAGCTCTAGTGATAGGTAGGAAGAAAGCAAGCATCATGTGTACTTGTCCAATTGCTGCTCTGCTTTTTGTTTTAGACTGAGGCTTGAGAAGTACTTACGTAACGAAGCCAAGAAGAAAAATTTGCAGAAGAAGAAACAGAAAATGCTTCAGCACAAATTTCCACACATGTCTTTGGAAGCCCAAAATTAAAATCTAACCAAGGATACAGTAGACTCTTTTTCTTTTCCTAGTACTATCTCATTTCAATAAAATGGAACTTTTCACTTAAGTTGTAATTTAAGGCTGGCTGGTAAATAATAGCAAATTCATGGTAAGTGGTTTATTAAAAAAGTTATTTCAGTCTTATAAAGTTTGAATATTCCTTCCTAATTCTGCCAAATGCTTTTCAGTATTGCTGACTAAATCTTAATTTCTAATTCTAATTTCTAAGCATCTTTTAATTTCACCCTCCTAATAATGTAAGGTTGATATATCTTAGCCAGGAATACAGGATTGTAGGATTAAAGGAGTTTTGATGACCCAAAGCAGCAAATCACAATTTTGTTGATTTTAACATAACCAAAAAGTTCTTTCCTTATAGTGGATAGAAGTCTTTATTATTTAGTTTTGCAAGTATGAGGTAAAGGTATAGGCAGTAAGTTTTACTAGTCAGTAAAAATCAACTCTACCAATCATTTGAAAATCAGTGTGCTAACCAGAGGGTTGAAAAAAGCAGTTTACTAAAAGGAAAATATTTAGAGAAAATAGATATTTATACAAAAATTATAAAACGCTTATAGGAGTTATTGCTTTACAAGGAAGGCAAAAACTCATTTTAAGTTACATGGCCAGTTAAAGGCTTTAAAATTTGTTAAATGGAAATTGAAGTATGCAAAAATGTATAAACAGTCTACAAAAGATGTTCATTTTTGTTCCTGAGTGTACTAAAGCTATGAAACGTAAGGGATCATAGGGAAGGCCACAGGTTTTTTTTTTTTCAGAACGGGCTTCAAGGGCATTTTCTTTCTACACATTGTTTTCCTCCTTCTTCATACTCTTGTTTGGAAATCCACATCTGTTGAAAGGTACCCTGTGAAAGAAAGAAAGAGAGAGAGAAAGAAGCATGTTAATAACCCATCTATCATCTGCTAATTTCTTTTATCAGATAGTTCATACTGTCTTTTAAACTAACTTGGAAAGGACCAACCATTAGCAAGGAAAGTATGTATGCATCTACCGTGCTTTTACTATAGGCTTGTCAGGCCTGTCGTAATCACCAACACAACCTACTCTTGCTCAAGGCTGAAGAGGGTTGTTAACCTCTTCCACAGGCCCACAGTCCTGTCCTACTAATCGGGGACAGATACATGTGCTTAAGTAAGGATGACCAGTGGCTTGGTTTCAGCCTTGAGAAACAGCAGGTTGGTAGGATTCTGGAACTAAATGTTTATGTTTCTATTTTCTTAGTAATCTAGATTAATTAGTAGAATTGGGAAGATTTTTTTAATGTAAGGACACATGAAATTACTAATACCCTTAACTAATACCCTTACACAGAAAGTTAAATGAATGTTTATAAATCTGAGAAGTCATAAAACAAAGTCAAATTATTACTCTTCCAAAAGATGAGTAGGGCTTCTTATTTTTCTTTAAGATAAGGTTTCAACCTCTAAGTTAGTAGAATTTAAGCAAGCAAAACACTTAAGTGTAAGGAAGACTTAAGTGGATTGTGGGAACTCTGAATCTTTTAAAGAGTTATCTAATTTAAGATCATCCTTTTACTAATTTTACATATTTTGTCTAAGATGACACCTTAAAATTCCCTGTACCAACTGTGAATCTAAGAATAGTCTATTTATAAAATCCTATCTGGATATTTCTTTTACTTGGCAAGGGACTTGACTCAGCCAGAATTAATGGTAAACCAAAAGAAAACAAAACTACAAGCCACTGGCCTGAGGTCCACAGGTAACAGGCCCAGTAGGACACATTTACACTCAAATCAATACATATAAGGCTCCAAGATGTTACACAAGTGTTAACAAGCACCAGACCTGGAATTATCGAAGACATTTGACTTATTTCAGAAAGGGAGCCAATCTGAGGAATCACCAGCAGTGTGAGGGACAGCCTTGATATTTCACTCCATGAGACCAGAGTTCTTATTCTGGGGCCTAAGACTGAATAAGCAGCTTTGGCATTAGATAAATTATAAACTATAGTTTTTAAAATAATTTTAATCACCAAGAATTTATTCTACTTTTAAATATGCAAAGTATCTTATATACCAACCAGAGAGGCTAGAATTGAGCCGCCAATCCATGAACTAAATCGCCGTTCCACTGTTGTGTTATTTGCAATCAACTTCAATCTCATACTCTAAAAAGAGAGGAGGGGTAGGGAGCAGGGGTGGAGAGAAGCTTAGACCAAACAGGTGGCACAACTCAGAAAATACAACCCCCAAGGAGAAAAGATCTCTAGATAGCTTTGTTGAGATATTTTCAGCAAGGTATTTTCCCCATGGTTCAGACATCGCCTACATGCTAACTTTTCAAGAGCAGAGATCTAGGGAATTAATAGGAGTAACAGCCAGTCAATACTGGCTTCTAAATGTTGCATACATGCAATGAGTCACACATATGGCAAGATTTTTTTATATATTTGATATGTAGATTTTGGAAGAATTAGCAAAAGAAAGAAACGAGGCAAAGACTTGTAATGGTTCATTGTAAGAATTAAATACCAGGTCCTTAGACATTCCCTAAACCTCCAAAATTAGAAGTTTAATTATTCAAGCATTTGAAATTACAACTACTTTCAACTGTTCTAGTTTGGGCTCTACTACTTAATTAAAGCTAACCCTTATCTTTGAGGCAATAGCGTTTAAGCTATTGTTTTTAAATAAAAAGGGTTTTATCTTTAAGGTTTCTTTATATTCCAGTTGAATTCCAATGATTCGAGTATGCTGAAAATTAATTTCTCAGTCTTCCCCTCCCCTGCTACCATTTGAGTAAAACTGATAAAATACGGCTAGCCTATGTGGCAGATGGTAGCAGTCTTGTCCCTCTACTGATACTCTACACTACTTTTAAGGATGCTTGCAGTGTGACTATGAAGGATCTGTACTGTGTGCGCAATGTAGGTTCCCACTCATATAGAATTTAACACTTAGCAGATAGTGCCTACTAAGGGAGAAGCTTGAGGCACATAAAGGAAGAGTACTTGGGGTCACACAGCTAGTTAGTGTCAGGGGCACTTTTATTACGCATGCTGCCTCTTGTTATTTTTTAAAAAGAAAAAAGATTGCCTTACTCCTCATCGACTGTATTCAGCTAACAAAAAAGATTCCTTTGGAGGTCTTGCATATCCTACTCTGAGGGCCAGAGGGTACAAGTAAGATGTGACAGACGAAAGAATGACCACAGTTGTACAGAATGGTTTGTTACTACATGTAGTGCATCTAAACATAGTTCCTACAGAAAGCCAAGTCTGTCAAACACCAAGTGCTTTTCAAAGGCCACACTGACATTACTCATGTTCAACGCACCCCTGTTACTCCTGTTTCCATTTGTTTAACCTTGGTGAAACAAGTGAAAGACTCAAACAGTTTGAGAGCTAATGATGGGAAAATGTGAGAATATACTTTGCAACACTGAATCAACCCAAGAAAACACTTTTGTCTCCAAAGTCCACTAAGAATGAGAATATATCTGAACATGCGGTTCATCACTTACCGGAGGTGTCTTCTGAGACAGCTCCCGATTCAATCTATCAGTGAAACTCTGTATCAGAGTGTTTCCTCCTGCCACTATGACACTGCCATAAAGGCCCTAGAAAAAGGCAAGGAAAATCCATTGTTCCAGAAGTTTCCAAAGATTTTAGTATAAACTATGAATAAAAGAGACATCTCCACTATTTGTTTTCTACTTTAACTTTTTTTTTAATGGTTTCTGATGGGCTAGAGTTTAGGTACAAATAAACTAAATTACTAACAAAAATCTGTCCTCAAAGCCTGAACCTTGGGAAAGGAGAGGAAGCAAAGGAAAAAAGTAGAAATGAATGCAGTCAGTCTACCATTAGCATATTATAAAGCAGTAACTAGCAGATCTGTTATTATTTTTTAAAAAGAATAGATTAGTGAAATCAGCTGAATAAAGCAAGACCTTGAGATAATTTAACTATAGCATAAATAAACCAAGAACACAAACCAGGGAAATACTTCCAATTCAACTAGAACTTCTAAGAAAACTGTAAAAGTAATTGAACACAATTAGATTAAAATCAGTATTTTACACTAGAGCAGGGGTTCTCAACCTTCCTAATGCCACGACCCTTTAACACTCATCTGTGGGCGCATCTGCATGTGGGTGGACCCCCCTGGAGACAGATAGTGGAGCAGCGTCTTGGTTCCTAAGACCATGGGAAATACGTGTTTTCTGATGGTCTTAGGCGACCCCGTTCCACCCCCAAAGGAGTCACGACCCACAGGTTGAGAACCACTATACCAGAGCTATCAAAACTCAAAACCTGCTCCAAGATTAAAACGTAATTGGGAAATGTTTAACAAAATAAAAATACAACAGATAACGTTAGCAGGAATCTCTTTCTATTTGACACTTATACCATATATCAGCTTCTCATCTGTGTAGACAGAAATTAACTACCTTGGAGTGACTAGATGGCGCAGTGAATAGAGCACCGGCCCTGGAGTCAGGAGGACCTGAGTTCAAATCCGGCCTCAGACACTTAACACAAAACTAGCCATGTGACCTTGGGAAAGTCAACCCCAATTGCCCTACCTTCCCCACTCCAAAAACAGAAAAAAAGCTTAAAAAAAAAAGAAATGAACTACCTTTCAAATCTATTAGGATAAAATTCATACCCACACAAGGGATAGATGCTTGTAAATGATAGAAGAGGACACCAAAAAACAAAATACATGTTTTTGATATAAAATTAATCAAAGGCACTTTATAAAACAAGTGAGAAAAAAAAACCTTTGAATTAAATATCTCCAATAAAGGTCTATGATCTGAGAAATGTAGAAAAGAATTGATAAAGATATGTAAAAGCAAGGTTTATTCCCCAGTAGGTAAGTGGTCAATAGATAGGAACTAACAGTTTATAAAAGAAATGCAAATAATCAAAAACCACAAGAAAAGTTTCCAAGTTACTAACAGGAGACGTGCCAATTAAAACAGTTCAGGTTTCATTTCACACCCGACAACCAGAGAAAGATAATACAAAATGGGGATAATTCCACGTTGGAGGGGCAATGGGAAGATGACATTAAAATCCTGATGGCAGATCTGTGAACTGGTCCAAAATTCTGGAAAACATTTTGGAACTGTCAGAAAAGCAACTAAAAACTGCACACACTTTGATCCAGAGACATCGTTATTTTGACCTTGACAGCAAGGAGGGCCAAAACAAAAGGGAAAATTTGTTCCTATATATGTAACAAAATACAGCATTTTTTTGTGGTAGCAAAAACTGGAAACAAAGGTACTCATCAACTGGAAAATGGTTAAACAAATTGTGGAATAAAAAAGTAACGGAACAGCACTGCAGTAAGAAATGACAGCTATAAAGAACTCAGAGACTGTTGGTTAGACTTGTCTGAACTAATGCAGATCAAAATACGTGGATCCAAGAGAACAGTATGTACACTTACCACAATAACGTAAAGAAAAACAACACTGAAAGAGACCAGAATTCAGAATGAAGCAACGAGAAAGATGGATTCTCGAGATCTGATGATGAAACAAACCTCCCTCCTCTCAGGAGACTGAGGCAAGGAGCAATATATTCGTTTCTCCTGCTTAACTATATATTTTGTTACAAGGGAAGATGGTCCTGGAGGATAGTGTACAGGTTTTGGGAAAGGCCAATGATGTAAATAAAAAGTTGCAATAAAGGGTTTAAAAAAAAGTAATGGAGAACGGGAAAGTTACTGCCCTGCAATCCACATCAGATACACAGATAGAAGCTTCCAGTACGAAGGGAAATGGAAGGCTTCTAAGCTGTCCTGTGGTTTGGTGCAAGCAGTGCAATATCATCCATAAACAAGAGCATGCAAAGGACTTGATGCATCTAAAAAGAAATTAAATCCTCTTTCATTTAGACTTCTTCCATGACAGTTCTGAATTAACCCTCGACAAGCATACATCTTTGTTTGACTAGCATGAATCATCAGAGGGCCTCTGAACTGATCCAGCTAACTGTAGCTGGATTTATCAAGGAATCTTTAATGATTCCAGATTTTGAGCCAGAAAGGACCTTAAAGGTCCCCTAGTCTAATCTTCACATTTACAAATAAGGAAGCTGAGGCCCAGGAGGATTAAGTAATTTGCTCAAGAGTCCAAATCCAGCTGTCTTCCACTATACCACTGTGCCCCAAGGGAGAAGACCGCAGAGCCACACAAGAAGCTCATACAATGTATGCCCCAGAGCTTCCAACTGCTGGAGGCACAAGGCCTGCCACTCATGTGCACGGTGTCTGGGGGCAAAACAGAGAGGGTTCCCTGGGCATCCTTAACATATACATGAAGACTCTGTTGGAGGACAATATGTACAGCTGTTTTGGTTCAACTGTACTGAATTTCTTCTGTCATCAATAACAGGTAGATCTTGTATTCTCTGCCCCTTTTAGTCTATTCTATGGCAATGTTGTCTGCTAAAAATCATTTGCAAAACTTGCTTATTCTCCTCCCATATGTGACCAATCCTACTTGAAATTTATAAGAGAAACAAAGAAAAACCTGGTAGTCTTAACATACACCTCACATTTTTCAGAGAAAACTCAGACTCCCACGCCCTAAATTTCTACAAACAAGTCAGTTTTAGGAGAGCTAAAAAGTGTGAAACACAAAAACAATTCACTCCAGACAAACTCATCTCCCAGTTTACATTGTAAGACCTGTACAGAAGTGAGAAGAAAGGTCACAGGATGGACACAAAAGTCTGTAAGAACATGGTCCAAGGTGCTATGGGCTCACATTGAGCTGAGGCTAGTGGGGAGTACTGAGGACAAAAGAAAGATCAAAGAAGGGACTAAACAGCTCTCATCTGTGCACAGTAAAATCAGATGATCATAATAGCTGCTTAACTCTGATTGCTTCTATTTTCTCCATCAAGAAAGATCTGTGGATTGTAAAAGGTCAGATCAAAAATGTCTGCTAGGGAGTCGATATCGGAACTAAGTCTAAAGCTCATGACAGAGTCCCTGGCTGCACCTGAGAAGTGGATGTTACTTGACTCAGGCCAAGTACAACCCATGGTACTGAAAGAAGTGATGGACTTAATTACAGATGCATTACAGCAGGTGACCTTAGAAATACCATGGCCAGATGCCTCAGGACTAGTGAAGGGGGAAGGTAAAGGGAAGGTGGAGAAGAGTAAAAGAATTTTATTGCAAACTCCAGATCAATAAGCTTAACTTCCATTTCTGATTAGTTAATGGAAAGAAAGTGGCGGTCACAAAGAGCACCCTTCCCAACATGGTCCTCTCCTATCTCTCCCAGCCTCTTCCCACCCTACTCTCTCTACCACATACTGGGCAATGCAAAAATCCTCCTTGCTGTTCCTTTCACAAGACACTCCATTCCCAGACTCCAGCATTTTCACTAGGATATTCCCCCTCCTCATATCAGCCTCTGGTTTCCCTGGCTTCTCTCAAGTCCTAGCTAAAACCAAACCCGTTAGTGAGTGAGGAGGGTGTCTACTCCAAGTATGTGAAGACGTCCCCCAGCAGAATTCAAAGACAAGAACAGTTTGTTCCAACAGCCACAAAGGTGACTGAAACAGGTGCTGTGGAGTGCTTGGAGCTTGGTGAGACACTGAAGATGCCAAGGGGCCGTCATCAGCCATCCTGACTTTAGTCTTGCCACTGGACTTGCATGGTTCTGGAAGAGTCTGCAGTTTTGTGCAGCTCTGCCTCACTTCAATCCAATCCACATACAAGTCAAGACATCCTCTGACGTCACTGGTCCTTTTTGAAAAGGAAGGATGAACAAATCTCATCTTCAACAAGAAGTCTTCCTCGATCCCTCTCATTATCACATCATGCCATACAGATCTGGGGTGCACGTGGTTGTCTGCATGTTGTCTCCCCATTAGACTGTGAGCTCCTTGAGAGCAGGGACTATGTTTTGCCTCTTTTTGTATCCCTCATGCTTAGCATATAGTCGGTGCTTAATAAATGCTTGCTGCTTGACTTTGAGGCTTTGACACACCTCCAGCTGGGCAGCCGCCAGCAGCTGCCCCGACTGTCCAGCTCCCTCTTGTGCTCTGTCTTCCACTAAGAGACAACTAGTATTGTGCTTCTATTTGTACTGCTTGGCACACCACCCTTAGCCCAGCGCCTGGTGCACATTAGGCTTCTAATAAATGCTGACAGCTTCAACAAGACCAGGTGACACCAGGCATGTTTTCCTTTTTTTGGTCAGGGTCACTAGCCTGGCAGATCTGGAACATGCCAATAGATATGAAAAAACTGGTCTAGATCTTAGCAAAACACTTGACAAAGCCTCTCATGCTATTTCTTCTAAGCATGGTGGAGAGCTGTGCCCTGGACAATAGTTCAGTCAGACAGATCTGAAGCTGTCTGAATGATCAGTTCAAAACACAAGAAATAACTAGTTCTCTTTCTTTAAGATTCAGCACTCTCACCACATGCAGAACTTCCAGACTCTCTTCTTGTGTGAAACACAGATGTGGGCCCTGAGTAATCCTGAGCCTTTGGTCTACTTCATTTGCTAAATCTGAAACTTACTTTCCAATGCACTTGTTGCCATCCTTCCCTAGGCATAAAAATCAAGGCTGACCAAAGCAGATGCCGACAAGGCTTGGAGAACTTTGTCATTTCCTTTACAAAATCTCTCTGCCTCTGTGGCAAACATTCATGCACAGGCTACAATTATCTCCATGGTGCTTATCAGGAAGCACTTCAAGTCAAGATGACAAATGTTCCATGAAAGGACATCTCTAATTTTCTTTGGCCACTCAATGAAACAACTTCCATCAAATCTTTCATTTACCTCCAGAAAAGAACTTGTAAGCCATCTCTCCATTTAGCTGTGATTTCCTTTTGCCTTCTGCTTTCACTTCCATCTCCATGACCTCATTAGCTCCCAAGGCTTCAGTGCAGATGACTCTTGGGTCTACCTGGGAGCCTTTGTCACTCTCCTAAGTTCCAAGCACTAACTTGCTATGTTGGATATTTCCACCTGGATGCCCCATAGGAATCTCAAACTCACTATGTCCAGTATAAAATGTATATAGGTATGGGGATTCTGCATGATGTAATAAAAGCCTTTGTTCTAATTCAGTGGTTCCCAACCTTCCTAATGCCACAATTCTTTAATACCCGTATGTGGGCATATCTGCATGTGGGCGGACCTGCCTGGAGGCGGATAGAGAAGCAGTGTCTCGGTTCCTAAGACCATCAGAAATATGTGTTTTCCGATGGTCTTAGGCAACCCCTATGAAAGGGGTCGAAACTCACAGGTTGAGAACTGGTCTAATTAACTGACTAAATCTGAACCCTGTTTTCTAACATACTTTCGATCCTTCCCTCGACACAGAAGTTACTAACAACCAAAGTAGACACTGACATGGCTTAGCTGATTTTTCCACTTCCCCCTAAAGCTACCCTAGCTGTTGATCCCACCATTCTTCTCATCACCCAAGTTTGCAACCTCAGTCAAGCCTTACCTCTTCCTACTCCCTTACTCCCCTAACCATTCAACTGCCAATTTTACCTTCGTGGCATTGCTCCCATCTATCTCCCATCTCTCCACTCACAAGGCCACCGCTCTGATTCAGGCTCTCATCAGCTCTTGCCTACATTATTACCACAGCCTCCTAACTGGTCTCTCTGCCCTTCATTTCTCTTCTCTCCAATTCATCCTCCACACAACTACCAAAATGATATATTTAAAGTACAGATCTGACCGCAAGAGCTCAAAAAGCTCCAATGACTGCTCTTTCTTCTAGGGAAAAATACAGACTTCTACTTGGCGTTTAAGTCCCTTCCCAGCATGGGCTACCTTTCTGGACTTATTAAACATTACTCTTTTGCACAAACTTTTACATTCCAGTCAAGATCTATTTGTTATCCTAATACACCTTTTCCATCTTCTGTCTCCTTAATTTCCTCACAGGCTGCTTCCCATACTGGGAATGCCCTCCTTCCTCACCTCCACCTTTTAGAATCCCTAGCTCCTTTTCCTGACTCAGATCAAGTACCACCTACTACTCAATGTCTTTTCTGATCCCCCATCTAACAGTGGACCCCCCATCCCCGAAATTACTTAGTATATATTTTATTTATTTAGTTGTATCAATGTTGTTTTCCCAGTAGAATGTAAGCTAATTGTGAGCGAGAGTTTTCCCTTTGCATCCCCATGCCTACTACAAAAGGACTTAATAAGTGCTCATTCGTTCACTGATCACAAGAATGACCACAATTATGTGGTTCAGTTCTTCCAAAAGGAAGTTTACTAGTCACTGAATAAAGACCTCATATTTAGCAGGCCAACAGTTAAGTCAATAATACCTCAAGTCACTTACCCGTTTGCCTCAGTTCCTTATCTATAAAATGAACTGGAGAAAGAAATGGCAAATCATTGCAGTATCTTTCCCAAAAAGAGCCCAAATGGGGTCATGAAGAGTCTGACATGACTGAAATGACCAAACAACAACCACACAGATGGTCTAAAGACAGTGATGTTCTTAGCACTCTCTGTCTCCACTATGGAGACACTTCACCACTTTCACATGGTAAAAGGAAGAAGGCCTCATAGGACTGATCACCACTTTTTATTTTGGATTCAAAAGTTATCATGGTAACTTAGTAGCCAACCTATATAGGTCACTGGTCTCTCTACACTCAGCTGGGTTGGGCCATAAGCAGAAGACTTCCTTTGTTGCCAGGACCATAATTAAAACTTTTCTAGCATGGTAAAACTTGCTGATGCTTCCAACTCTACTGGACCAGCCTTTGAGAACCCAGGATCACATCTCCATATTAGGAAGCATTACAGTAGGACTTTGTGGAGATTGAGATGGAACTTAAACTTTAGCTCAGTGCCTGACTCCTTGCAGGCACTGGACAAATGTTTCCTGAATTGAATTGATTTGAACATAGTACTATATTGACTTGAGATGAACAATACAAAATCTAAAGATGAAAAGATCAAAATCTAAAATGAGTGTGCAGAACATTTATTTGTCTTTTGCACCACAGCTCAGGTAAAACAAAATTGTAGGCAGAATTGTCAAATACAGAAATCTTCACTGTAAAGTGTAAATATATGTCAGTTACATACTTTAAAATATCTAGTGAAGAGTTGGATACACAATGAAAAGCTGACACTTACTGGTCTGATGTCAATGTCACACATCCCAACGCTTGTGGTAACAACATGACTGACTCCCAACATTGTGTTACCTGATAACCCCTGCAATAAAAGAGTAGTCATCAGTCAACACCTCATACTTGAATAAAGGACATCAAAAGCCATTCTAAAAATAAGCCTCATCTCAGGCTTTACAACCCTACGAAGGAGAAGAATCCAACTAGCAGCACTACACCAAAATTTCCATGCCACCTCCATCATTACCTTCACATTAGATGGGTCAAATAATCCTTCAGGTATCTTAAGTCGCTCAGCACCAAAGTCACAGTTGTAACCATTGGGAAATTCATAATGAACTGTTGGCATTTGTGCAGCCACTCTGAGAAAAGAAATTCAGGAAAATTTAAAAAGAGGAAAAATCAGTAGAGAAATTATTGAAAATGCTTAAAGACAAGAAGAAAACTAGTAGCACAATAAATTTATTAAAATTTTAAGAAAATATAATATTCAGCAGTATTAAATAACAATGTATTCACTGGCCTTAAACTGGTCCATTTTAATTCATACTTATACTCAAACATAAGCTATAATTTACTTTAAAAACAAAATCAATCCTCTCCTATCCACTTCTAAAATCTCAAATATTTCTATAGCTAAGAGATTTTTAAAAAATAGTCAAGTAAATCACCAAACAAATATGGCCTCAAAAGATGAGTGTGAAAGTTCAAGTTAAGTCACAAGATTTATAGACAAAACAAGAGAACATACTGTTCATCATAAGTTGAATCTGAGACTTGAAGCACAGAAGCTTGAAAATCTTGGATCACACACTAGGGGAAAAAATTTTTTTTAAACAATTAGGATTTTTTAAAAACAAATTTTTACTTTATTTATTTAATCATATTATTTGACAGAAATTGTCATTGTATGACACAAGACCTAATGTCTACAACGGTTAGATTTCAAGGCATAAAATTACCTTTTAGCACTCCAAATGCCATAAAAATAAAAAATCTCTAATAATATATGTCACATAAAGTAGGTATTATATACTTGCTAAATAAAAAATTTCTTCTGAAAGAATCAAGATTTCAGCAAACATGAAATGCCTACCATGCATGAGACACTGTACCAGATACTGAAAAATATGTTTAGGAAACTTAAGTTATTTAGCTAAGACTTGAATAGAACTCTTATGGAACATTGGAACTCTCAAAATCTTAGTGTTGACATAACCTTGGAGGCCATCTAGCCCAATTTTTACCTATCCAGGAATCTCTCCTGCTCATTTCAGACAAGCAGACAGTCATCCAACATCCCACCTACCAGAAAAGAAACCCACCAATCATCCCATTCCATGTTTGACAACTCCTATTAGGAAATGTTTCCTTAAAAAGAGTTCAAATCAGTTCACTTTAAGTTCCACCTCTGAATGGCTCATTAGGTCTGCCCTCTAGGACAAAGCAAAATAACAAATCTAGTCCCTCTTCCCCATCATGGAAGACAGCCATCCTATCTCCCTTAAGACTCCTTTTCTCCAGGCTGACATCCTCAATTCCTTCAACAGATCCTCTTCTGGGACCGTTTCTAGGCCTCTGGCTGCCTCCCTCTGGTCACCCTCTAATGTATCAATGTCCTTCCTACACATCCAACCCAGAAATGAACTCAATAATTTAGACACGATGTGAGTAGGGTAGAGTACAGACAACTATGTGCTCCATCATTCTGCCTGCTGTACCTCTCAAAACAGCATTATCTTTTTTGGTTGTTAAGCCACACTGGGGGCTCACACTGAGCATGTCATCCACTAAAATCCTCTATCTTTATGGGGAAGTAGCTGAAAGCAAAGAAACAGCAAAGCCCTGAGAAGAGCAATGAAAAGAGAAGACCTAATTTTACTCTCTTCTTTCCTGGAAGAAAGACCTGCCACAATAATTAGTTTTCCTCCCCCTGGGTTAACTTTTTAAAACAAGTTATCGGGGTGGCTAGGTGGTGTAGTGAATGGAGCACTGGCCATGCAGTCAGGAGGACCTGAGTTCAAATTTACCCTCAGACACTTAACCCTTACTAGCCATATGACCTTGGGCAAGTCACTTAAGCTCAATTGCCCTGCCTTCCCTCCTCCAAAAAGCAAAAAAAAAAAAAAGTTATTTCTTTCAGGTTGGGGAATTCAAATATATTAATATAAGATCTTCCTATCTAAGAAGTCCTTTCCTTTCTTCATATGTACCAGTTCATTACCAACACAGGTCAGGAGAGTAAAGAGCTATTCTGATTCAGCCAATTTTATTGATAAATTTAGCAGGTAGGGTTGCCAGTACTAGACCAAACCCCAATCAAATCACTGCTATACACTATAGTGGCACAAAACAAAAATAAAAAGGCTACTTTTTCGTTTCTCCCTAGGAGGTAAACTTTTATAATAAAAAAGAATAGCCCTAGAATTGGAGTTAGTTATTTGAATACATAAACCACACACACATTTCACAAATATACATAATCTCACATTTTAATAAATTTTCATGTCAGCACAGAAGGTGAAACCTTCTACAGATGTCCAATAAATACGTCTTCTTTGGATTGTCAAAGCAGATGATGTCATCATCTCTGATCATTCTGCTAGGAATTAATCCCCCCAGGAAATCTTTATAATATTTTTATCTCTAATTCTTAAAAAAAAAAAACAAAGAAGGCATATCTCTGGCATGATCAGTTCAAGTCCTCAAAACTTTTAATAGTTATATGCTTACAGTTCATACTAGCTTATTCAAGTTCTCTGTATATGTATATGACTCAGTCAGCTGGGCACATGCTAGGTGAGAGACCTTGAGTCAGAACTCCTGTTCTTTGGGTCCTGGATTTCCCCATCCGTGAAATGTTGGCACTGTATGAGATATCTCTAAGGTCTCTCCCAGGCCTTGATTTTACTGGGCACAGAGGAATTGCAGCTGGGTCACTCTACCTGTACCTGCTCCCCCGGACTCCTAGCACACATTGACAGGCAGGAATGAAGATGCTGCCAGTGGCCACTGTACAGAATGGAGCTAACCAGTCCACAGTGGACCATGACTCTGCTCCATAAATATCCTAGGAATACAATCATTTTCAGCATATGATCCTGCCTCTCAAAAGAAAAATGCTGTTATAACTCATGAGATTCAGAACAAATAGCTATTCTTTTGTAAGCTATCCATTTGGCAAGAATCAAATACACCCAAACAAGCTAATCCACTTTGTTTATAAAATGTTACTGAAGAGATGAAACACCTGTGAGGTCCTAAGGACAGTAAGATGTCAGGAAAATAATCCAGCATCTACTATGTGCCAGGCACTCTATTTACAAAGATAGCTGCTGCCTTCAAGAACTTTACTGTCTAGTAGAAGAGAGAAGTACCCGTATAAGTATGTGTAAAAGATATTCAAAATAACTGCAAGGACATTTTTTATGGGAGGGGAGTTCTAAAAAGCGCAGGGGGTCAGGAGTACCCACCCAGCCTCAGAGCAGTAATAGTTATAACACCAGGCATTTTAACATCATGTTTCCTACATCCCACTACAGAGAGTGATCACATGAGACAAGCAGCTACTTACATTACACATATAATTGTGCCAAGACCTCGTAACCTGTGGCAACTTTTCTTTTCTCTTCCAATTTGCTGGGGATCCTTCACGAACGGCCTCCTGAGGTAGCAAAAGGAGTGGAATCAATTCAACGATTTAAACCTGGAAGGGTGACAGGTAAAAAGACAAAACCATCCCTCAACATTCCAACTATGACTTACCTTCGATGCAATCATATATGGAGGGATCAATTCTACATTCATTTCTTGGAACAGTTCTCTGCACTGCATGGTAATAAAGTCTCCTGCAAGAGGTGATTTCACAATGCCTGCAGGGAAAAGAAGAATGCCCAAGGGCCATTAATGCCTAATCAAGTTCCCTGGGACAGGAGAGGAAGATAACACCAGCCCTCTGGGTCACCAAGCCCCAAACGAAACACACTAGCAAACCCATAAGCTCTCAATTTCTGAGCACATCAACTTTAATTATACAGTATTCCAAAGAACAGCCTTTTATAAAATTATAAGACCAAAAGGTATTTTTTCCTTGAAAATGCCTAAGATAGTTCCTACCGATTTTTGTTTCTAAATAATCATGTATGTGCGTATACCTGTGTGTTATTCTAGGACATTTACCTTGCTGAAGGACATATCCATCATGGACTGGAATGGCAGTAGTATGAGTGGCCCCACTATCCAAAATCAACCCTGTGGAACGACCATTAGCAAATCTAGTTTAAAGAGTTAAGGAGAAGACTTCAAGATACCTAAAATCCTGTTCAATGGGACAAAAGCTTCTTTAAATAACAATGTTTATGAAGTTGGTTTTTTAATGAAACCAAGACCAGCTTCTTATTGACAAATGACATGCATTAATTTTTAAAATATACTTTCCATCTACTCCATAGGTAACTTGCGTTTCCATATCTCTATCATAGGACTGTGAGCCCCTGGAAGGCAGAGGCTGTTTCTGCCTTTCTTCATATCACCAGCATTTAGCATGAGAACTGGAACACTGTACCCATTTACTAACTGCTTGTTTTGCTGTCCCAAGAGGCCACTTTAAACAATGAAGGCAATCTATGTGAAGTCCTTTCTCAACTAGGAAGTGTGATATGAGTGTACACAGTTACCATCATCTGCTACCATCTGCACTATTTTCATTCATGATGGTCCAAGGTCAGGAATGCCCTCCTCTCCGCCTGGACAAGTCCTACCTGTCTATCCTTCAAGATACAGTCAAAATACCACTAAGCCTAAACTCGTCCCTTTACTGCTCTTCATTCAAAAACAAGAAGAACCTATGCAATTCAAAATTAATCATAAACTTCTTATATTATTGTCCTTTATTGCCTAACCTTTCATATATTTGTCTCCATAGCTAAACTAGTGAGAACAGAGACATATTTCATTTATCTCCGTATCCTCCACAGAGCCGAGTAGAATGCGTTGTGTATAATTAGTATTCAGTAAGTGTTTAACTGAATTTCTTAAACAAATTTATAGTCAACTCCAAATTTTCTGTGGTAAAAGAAAACAAAAAAGTATGTCTAACAAAATACAGATAATATAGGAAAATTTGTATTTCATCACTATAATTCCATCAATGAGCTTTCTGCCAACAGGGCTGCTTAAGAAGCAGCCAAAGTAACTGGGCTTTCTTTTTCTCTTCTCACCTTCAAGGATAGTAATGCTAATGACAAGAAAAACATCAAAAAGGCAGAAGGGAAAGAGCATGACAATCTGAAAACTGCATAATAAACCTGTGAATAAGAAAGAGCTGATTAATGCCTCAATTCCAGTCATGTTACTTTTAACAAGCATATTTATATTGCTTCTGAAAAAACCCCACAAGTACCAATCCTTTAAGGATACGCTGTAAGAACTGCAGTTTTACAAAGGAAGAATGCAGGGATGTTGTAATGTTCAAACATCAACTCTGTCAGCTTCTCTCTTTTTGCTCTGGTATTCCACTTGGGGGTTGGGTGAGAAAAAGGGGAGGAAGGAGAAAAACAATACTTAAGTGTGACTGTTTAGTTCATAATTTAAACGTGGTAATCTCAAGACTCACTACCACAGAAGCAAAGTAATCAATATCCAAGATTTATATAATCAAATATCACTGCTGGTTTGGCAAAGAAAGGTCATCATTAAACTAGATTTCAATTTACCTATCTCTTGCTGAGTTCTTAAAAATAAAAATAAATCTTCCAAGTAAAAGGAAATTAAATCAGACTTCTTGGAGGGAAGCGTTTCAAAGTATCCAGTAATTAAACCCTAAAATATGCAACTAGAAGTTGCCAAATTCTCCTTTCACTTGTATAGCAATCATGAAAGTAAAAATAAATCACAGAAAACTATTTTCACAATTTATAATCATTGTTTTTTCCTCTCTAATTCCTCCATTCAATGAACCATATTATTCTCCAAGTCAGATAATCTCAAATTCTGGTCAATATATAACTTCTCATCAAAATGACAACAAACAGACTTTGGGATATAAAGGAAATTAATACATTAAAATATTAAACAAGTACACAAAATGAATCCATGTTAATGGAATCCTTGGAGGAAAAAAATGATAACTATGAGATTCCACCAAACTGAAATAAGTGAACTAAAGACATAGGTGGGATAACTTACGGTCATTTCCAAAAATAGCATCCCTATGTTCAGGTTTCTCACTGAATTACTCCAAATTTGTCATATTCTAAATAGCCATTAAAACAGATTAAACTCTTACTTCTTTGTTTTCAAATTCAGCATGAAAGTGGCTATCCTTTCTGTAAGATGTTATAAAAAAGGTCAAAATTACCGTTTTACTATTACATGTGTTGTTTTCTCTTTATTTCAGATCTAGAAGTAAATCTCAAAATATATGTTATTTCATTATTCAGTTAATCCCATGTTTAATTTAGTATTTTGCTAAAAATAAAGAAGTCTTCTTAAAATTCCAATTGAAACATATTTTCTTCAAAAACTAAGTGCCCCTCTCCAGAAAGGTCAATAAACTTGAAGCTGCTGACAAAAAAGGAGAAGAGTGTGAATGTCTATATTAAGTTCCTACCTTCAAAGCACCAATTTAGATGCCTTCTCAAATCTAAACCAAAGAAAGCTAAAACTCCTCAAATGTTTTTGAGACTAACAAAACAACTGTTAAAAAGAAATCAAGAATACAAGATGTGCCTTAGCTCACCGGTGCTTCTGACATTAGAACAGGGTGCAAGCTGGCTTCTGATTTGACATGCATCTTGTAAGTGTGATCCAAAATAGCTTGGAAGCTGTCCCAATCTTCAACTGCAATAACAAAGTTAACAATTTAAAAACAAATACGCCATATATTTTAAAATACATTCCAATGATTTCTCTATCAAACCCTGAAGACTTCGATAGCAATTCACAGATACTCTCACTTCATAGTAAAACACTTTAAAAGAAGACCTCATTTTCCAGGCATAGTCTTTCCTTTGGTCCCTCCACTCCTTGTAATAAAATGTCTCCAGAATGGAAAAGTACAACATAGCTCAATAAATGCCTGATGGGGTCTGAGGATGGTTTCTCATGATTAAAAGTCTTTACTGGACACCCTGTATGTACCACGTAGTTCTGAAGACAAGTCTAACTTAGAGGCACCACAGTGAAGTGGGAAGAAGACCAGAACCCCAAGTTTACACTCTTCCTCTAATGGTCACTCTAGGCGAAGGTAGGCAAACACTTAACTTCTATGAACTTCACTCTCCTCATCTACAAAATTAGAATAATTATGTTAGTAGTGCTAACCTCACAGGGGAACTATGATCATTCAATCACATGTTAACAAAGTGCTTTTACTATAAGCTTTATAAACAAAGGTGTCGAACCTTGAGTGCTGCCTGAACCAGATTAAAATATCACTGGGAAATGTTTAACAAAATAAACAAAAATACAATACAACACAGATAATGTTAATTTGTGGTTTTCTAAGCCAATATGTGACCCTCAGTTCCCTTTTAGCTTGAATTTTACACCAAGCTAAAGCATTAATTATTACTAAATGTAGCCAACTGCCAAATATCAAGTGCCTAATCTGTAGCAAATACTATTCAAATGTAGAAAAGAATAAGGCATAATCCTTCAAGGACCTTACAGTCAAGCTATGAAGATGCAATGAACCAAAAGGAAAGAATTAGAGAACAGAGATAAGTGTGCAGAACCACAGAAGTTTACAAGTAGAAGCGATACTAGAAGGACCCTTATTTTGCCAATAAGGAAACCAAGACCAATGGAATAAAGTGATGCATTCTCAGACACAAGATGAAGTGGTAAAGCTGGCACCTAAATCCAGATGTCCTGGATTTAGCCCTTCACGGCTGTACAATACCAGTATAGTCAAGAGAACCTTTTAGAAAGATGAAAAACCAAAAAAAAAAAAAAAAGGCAGGAGAATACCACCTCCAAGGCTATACTACAGCAGAAAAAGCCTGATCAGAAGGACCGATGTTCTGGAGAACACACACTCCCCTGCTCTCAGCAGAGAGGCTGGGACTTATAAATGCAGAACGCTGCAGACAATATAAGATGGGCTGCTCTCTCAGTAACTTTTGCTGAGCTATTCCCAAGAGTATGTATATAGGGAAATTACTATAGTAGAAAAAAGATGATAAAGGAAACTTTTTTAAAAAAGGAAACCTGTAGGAAAGCTGAAAGTGCTGTGGAGACTTGAGGTTTCCAGAACACTGGTGCCTGCTATTTCTAATAAAGAAAAGGAAAGAGAACCTTCCAAGGAGTTATAAAATAAGAGAGTAGTTGAAGCTAACATGTACAGGCAAGAAGAAGCTCATTGGGTAAAATCAGGTAACTACCTGATTTTGCCCAGGGGGGAGATGACAACTACTGCAGGCAGGATTTCTGACATTTCACTTCATCCAACTAGGTATTGAGAGATATGACAGTCTCAGCATCTCAAATATAATATCAGCAGGGAATGAGAGTTTCAGGATTTGCTTCTGGTTTCTTTACACCCTTGTAATTTTGTCTCTATTCCTCAGTTTTCTCATCAATAAAATAAAAGCAGGAACATTAAACCAAACCCCTAACAAAATCTGCAGAGGCATCCTGGATATTCTGTGTGAACCCCTCACTATAATTCCTTCCCCTCATATATTTAACAACATGTTATGTTTTGTTTTTAACCGAGGGAAATTTGTATGATTTGATTTTCAAGCACATATTTAAGCAGGTTTCAAGAAACCTGGATGTACTAAGGAAAAATGCAGTAGTTTTTTTTCACAAATCCAGGACAACCAGCAAAGTAATGCATAATAAACAGATTTTTTTTTAACTGAGAAGAAAAACTATTTTACATGTAAAAGATGTGCCATCTAGTATACTGGTCATTATTTCCAAGGGGAAAAAAGTAGCATACTCATTCCATTCTTTAAAGGTGATATTGCCTCCATATTCTCCCTTGGAACACGCAATGCATTGGTATCTATGTAGTATGTGGGACCTCCTTGTTTGCCTTTATCCCCATCTATCTCCATCAATGTGCTCCCATCATCCCTTTCAAGTACCACACCAATAGCAGTGGGAAAATCAACCTGCAATAGAAAACAGGAACAGGACACAAATTATAACAATATCTTTCTCCAATAACCCATACCATAACCAGGGGTGTCTCATCCCACCTACTCCCACCCCCCCCAAATTCTGACCTGCCATCTTTTCTACGTATACTCTCTTTGAGATCCCATGGTTTCAAGTATCAACTCTAAGCAGATGACTCCCCAAGTTAAATATCCAGCCCCTATGGCTCTCCTGAGCTCTGGTCCCCCATCACCAAATGCATGGTACCAAAGGTATCTCAAAATTCCACATGTTCAAAACTCTTCCCTCTAACATCCCTATTTCTATTGAAGGCATCACAGTTCTCCTTAGGTTCATACACTTTAAGACATCATTGGCTCTTTCCTCTCCCTCATTCCCCTTTATGCAATCAGGCAAAAAAGTCAAATGAATTCCACCTCCTCAAAGTCTCTCATATTCATCCCCTTCTTTCTGTTCACATAACCTGCACTCTTAGTTCAGACCCTCAATCACCTTCCTGTACTACTGCAATAACTTCCTCGCTGGCCTCCCTGACTCAAAGCTCTCCTTTTCCCTAATCCAGCCTTTACCTGGCTGCCAAATTGATCAATGTAACCTTGTCACTGCACTGCTCAAGAAGTTCCAACAATTTTATTGCCTCTAGGACTAAATACAAACTCCTCGACTTGGCACATAAAGCCCTTCCCAGTGACTCCAGTCTCTAGGTCCAAGCTTATTTAAAATACATATTACTTCCCTAGACTTGGAATCAGGAGAGATGCAACTTCGTATTTTTCCTCTAATGATTACGAGTTATGTGACCATGAGCAAATATTTTTTAAACTCTCTGAATCTCAGTTTCCTCATTTGTAAAATTAGAACAATTTCTATAGTGTTTACCTCACAGGGTCACTGTAGTCATTGAATCCTATGTCAGCAATGTGCTTTATAAACCCTAAACTGATATATACATGTCAGCTATTATTAAGATTGGTTGAAGCAGAGATGTCAAAATCCATGTGCTACCTGAACCCAATTAAAATGTCAAAGGGAAATGTTTAACAAAATAAACAAAAATAGAATACAACATAAATAATGGTATAATTTGTGGTTTTCTAAGTCAATATGCAGCCCTGAGGTGGGCCCTTTCAATTTGAATTTTATACCACTGAACTAAAGTAGCTGCTATCATTTAATTGTAGCTAATTGCCAAGTATCTATCAAGTGCCTAATATGTAGCAAACACTATTTGAATATGTAAGACTTCACCAATTCCTCCTGAGCTCTGTTTAGGCCAAATTGGCCTACTGTAGGTTCCTTGTACACAATCCTCCTCAGCTCATCTCCACACCTTTCTAGAGGCTCTCCTAGTGTTTGGAATGTGCCCTCCTCCCCTTGTCACTTGGCTTCTTGGAATCCCAATTCAAGGTTCAGCCCAATTGTCACCTCCTACACAAGGCCTGTCCTGATCCCTACAGATTCAACCACTCTCTCCCAGAAGCTGCTTTTAAATTATTTATCTGTGTATATGCTGTTTTCTCCCAGCAGAATGTAAGCGTCTTAAGGACAAGGGCTGTTTCCTCTCTGTTTTTTGATTCTCAGCACCTGGCACAAGGCCTGGGCACATAGTAGCATTAATAAATTCTTGCTGAATGAAGTCGTTTTCTTTTGAACTATATAGCCCCATTTCTATATTGTTCCACATAAAAACTTCTTGAATTTATTTAAAGCTATGAAGTGATATTTTTATGCACATCCTACAACCCAACAGCTGTACCTACCTTTGGGCAGTCCTCACCGGCATAGCCAGCTCTCACTGTATAGGAGCCAATGTCAAAAACAAGAGCCCCAACTTCATCTGGAAGAATGAAAAAAGGATCATAAGTAGGTAGCCAATGAACACTATCATTTTAATGTTACAGTAAGATTTGAAATGTACCCTGCTTAAAAGGAAATGATATAAAGTAAAACCTGGAATTAAATACAAAGCATCATATTATTAGTAGCATGAATCTAGAACTCTAAATTAAACAAAAAATGGATTTATTTTAACACTTGAAATCAAACAAAGAATTAAGCTCTCCTGGGTCCTACTATGAGAAAAAATAGCAGTCCTGCAAAGACATTTGATAAAAAAATGGTAAGAAGTATCCAAAGTAAAAGTATTCCATATAAAGCAGAATGAAAATATTCCAAATATAGTTTTATACACACACACACAGTGCCTTGTGAAACTCTGTACTTAAACCCCTTAGTGAAAGCTTCCAATCATATTTTTTAAAACATATCCTAATTATACTTAATATAATAACTAATTTGGTTACCCAATACTTGCTAATAATAATAACTAACACTTACATAGCACTTACTATCTTCTAGGCAGTGTGTAAAGTGTTTTACAAATATTATCCCACTTGATCCTCACAACAACCCTGGGAGGTAGATGCCATTATTATCACCATTTTATCGATGAGGGAGCTGAGGCAAGCAAAGGTTAAATGACTTGTCCAGGGTCACACAGCTAGTGTCTTGAGGATGGTTATGAACTGAGATCTTCCTGACTCCAGGCCAGATTCAATCAGTCTTCATACTACCTATCTTTTTTTTAAATTTTAACTTTTATTTATTTTAGTTTACATCATTCGTTTCCACGAGATTTTGAGTTACAAATTTTCTCCCCATCTTTCCCCTACCCATCACCCCAAAACAGCCATCCCATTGAATAACCCCTTCCCCAATCTATTCTCTCCTATGTCCTCCCCCCTCGCCCCTCTGACTCTCCGGTAGGGCAGGATGGATCTCCCTACCACAGTGCCTGTGCATCTTAAGTCCCAATTGGATGCATACTACCTATCTTCTTGATAAAGAATTCCACAGGTTAAGAAACACAATTTCTTACCCTTGGCTCAATTTGCTTAGTTACAGTCCTGACAAATTCCATGAAACACTTCCTTCAGTTTCCTTAACTTCGTTTTTCCTCTTGCCTCTTCAGACTCTTTTTTTGTCTCCTTCATAGGCTACTGTTTCAGTTCTCTAACTCTGAAAGTCCCCAGGGCTGTCTTCTCTCTCCTATTTCCAGTTAACCTTTAGTTATCGTGGAGTTTACCAGAAAAGTCACTAAGTCAAAACACCTTGTTCCCATTAAAGCTTTATCGTTCTGCCCACCGGAGACCTTAGAAGGTGTCTACTAACTCATATGCATTGGCACAATTCATCTGGTAAAAGAGACTGCATAGTCAAATGAAAAAAAGCATGAAACTAGGAATTAGAAAAGCTGAGGTGAAGTGTCTCAATTCTGCCAGTTTGCTGTGTGGCCTCAAATGAGTCAAATAATTTCTGAGCCTAATTCCTGATTTTTAAAAAGGAGAACAATGCTTACTCATGACAGATATACAACAATACTGAAGTCACTTCTAGCTCTAAAAATATGGAACAATAAAACCTAGCGTCCATGATTTCCATGAACACAGATTACAATCTCTCTACCAGTTAGATGCTCTTCTGGAGGATCTATGAGTGAAGTATTCTTCACAATATGGTCAACCTAGCCCTGAATCCCTCTGCACTGAATAGATCCTTGTGGAGAAAAAAGGCCATCAGTCCACTATAAAACTTAACAATCTAGGAGAGATAAGCCAGCACTGTCATTATAAGATATCAAAACAGGACTTTAGTGGAAGATTGAGGTGTTTGGTGATATAAATGTAAGCTATTACAGAAAAGACTCCCCAAATCCAAATGCCCAGGCCTGACCTCACATTTCCAGCTTTTGATACCTTCAACAATACCACCAACCAAGTCCAATTCATCTCATCTCCTGGCACAGCCCCTGAATGACTCTCCAGCTCTGCTCCTCTCCCATCAAATAATCCTGCACATCACTACCATATCAATTTTCTTACAATGCCATCTTCATCATCTTCCTCCTTGACTTGGAAACATGCAATGATTCTTTATTAGTGGCCTCTGGAGTCAAGTTCACATTCCTGAGCCTTACATTCAAGGCCCTCCTCATTCTGACCCATTTTATCTCCTATCACTCCTTCACAGATCACGATTATACTAGGGCTAGTTTTTATCTTTGCCTCACTAACATAACTGTCATTCCTGCCCCATGTGCTAATTAATGCTCACAGAATACCCCATGGTTCCCAGCCTGGATCCGCCTTTCCCATTTCAACACTTCCTTAAGTCCTACAAACCCTAAAAATGAGGGAAATATAAAGACAGGATAGTCATCTGGCTTCCCAGACATGCTCCACTCTCACACACAGATGCTACTTGAGTTCAGGCCCTCATTAAATCTCTACTAGATGATTCCAACAGTTTCCTAATTAGTCCTCCCACTTCAAATCTCCTCCAATCTGGTCTATCCTGCAAGTGATTTTCATTATGCACAGATATGACCATAACACTCTTCTATTCCATTAACTCCAGTGACTCTCATTGCTTCTAAGATAAAATATAAACTTGTCTGTTTAGTGTTCAGATAATATCTACCCTATCTACTTCAGAGGGTTATTAGGCAAATCAATGCAATAACATATTAACTATTGGTAGCACTATAATGAGTCGTACACCCAGAGTCAGTAAGGTCTAATTTCAAGTTCAGCCTGAGACACTTACTAGATGTGTGATGCTAGGCAGGTCACTTAACCTTTGTCTGTCTCAGTTTCCTCATCTGTAAAATGGAGATAGCACCTATCTCCTAGAATTGTTGTAAGGATAGAATGAGATATTTGTAAAAGTTTTCATAAGGTTTATAAAGCAAACATTAAAATGCTACATAAATGTCATTATTAATTACATTCAAGTGTTTTATAACCACAAAATGATATACAAGTACAAGCTACTATCAATAATAGTTATCATTAGGATCTAGGTCATCCTACATAATAACTACAATTTTTCAGGCTCTAGGGATCTAGATAGTAAAGAGAATTAATCTAAATGTGTACTAACTCTTGCCAAACCATTTAAATCCTGGATAATAGCTTGTTTCCTTGTGATTCATCTGTCTCCTGAAAATCAATTAAAGTTCTGATGACTTTGGTTTCACAAGGGCCTATGGCTTTTTTAAAAGTCTACATCCAATTTTCACAGGCTCAGCAATAAAATTAATATCATGAAAATGAAGGTTTTTATACAAATTAGCTCTCCAATTTGGTGATAGAGTTCCAGGAATGGGCCCTGGACATTAATTAATCTTTACATCCCTCAAAGTGATATGGGAATCCTGATGGGTGATACATAAAATGAAACTAGTATGTACAAACTTATCGGTGACTAAAATTTTAGATGTAAACAATAAAGGAAAATATCATCTAGAATACATCAGAAAGGTCAGTCTGCTTTAAAGGACACAAAATAGAGGTTACATCCCTAAAAGGAAATCCTGCAAGAAAAAATATTTAGGCATACATTTAATGCTGACTATAAACCAAATTGAGATTTCACACAAGCCAGCTCTGTAAAAAACAGCCTAACCTAACAAGGAACCAAAGAACATTTTTTAAGCACCAAATGAGAGGCAGTGTGGCACAGCAGCTTGGTCAGTCTTAGAGTGAGGAAGACCTGATCCAAGCCTGGCCTCTGATATGTGCTGGTGTATGACTCTCTAGGGAACTCTGTTAACCTCTCAGGACCTCAGGCAACTCACCAAGCGGAGCCATTACAGAGAAGTTGCTGATCTATATGGGTAGAAGAGATGTTCTCACTAGGAGTTCTCTACGCCAATAGAATCACAGGTCTACACTAAAATAAAATGGTCAAACATTGTCCCAGTTCTGGGGTAACAAAAATGAATGAAACAGTCATTACTCTGAAGGAGCTTATGTTCTACTGGAGGAGACGATATGTATCTGCCCGTTTATATAGAAGATAAGGTAATTTGGAGGGGAAAAAGGGCACTACTAGCAACTACAAGTGAATCATGACTCAATGCAGAAAGTAGTGCAGGAGGGACTGAATTCCAGACATGGGGGATTGCCAGTACAAAGGCATGAAGATGGAAGATGAAATATTGTGTGTGAGGAACAGGAATGCTGCTTAGGCTGAAATGTACAGTTTGCAGGAAGGGGAATGATATATAAGGCTGAAAAGTTAAGTTGGGGACAGGTTGTGAAGGACTTTAAAACCAAAAAGAGTGTCCTATTTGGCCCTGGAGGTAATAGGGAACCACTGTAGTTTGCCAAGTAGTGGAGTGTAATTCATGGTCAGGCTTGTGCTTCATGAACATCCTTTCAGCAGCTATGCAGAAGATGAAGTGTGAAGAAGCCTAAGGCAGGGAGGTCAGATAGGAAGCTACTTTGACAGTAGAAAGTGATAAGGACCTAAAATAGAGTGATGGTCAGGTGAACAAAAAGAAGGGGAGAGATTCAAGAGATGTTAGAAAAGCAGATATGATGAAATTTGGAACCTGACTGCATATTTGGGGTATTAACCCCAAACAGACTGTATTTAGAATATGTTTATCATTTAGTTGTTTTCAGTTGTGTCCAATTCTTCATGACCCCTTTTAGGGTTCTCTTGGCAAACGCAAAGATACCGAAATGGTTCACCATTTCCTTCTCCGGCTCATTTGACAGATGAGGAAACTAAGTCGAACAGGATTAAGTGACTTGCCCAGGGCTAGTGTCTGAGGCCAGATTTGAACTTATGAAGAGGAATCTTCCTGACTCCAGGCCTGATGCTATATCCACTGTGCCACCAATGATTATCTACTTTAAAATATTTTTTAATATATTGCCTAGAAATACACAAAAATATGGGGGTGGGGAAGTTGCTGTTGACATAAAGGCTACAGGTACTTTGGGAAAATGTTTTCCACTGGATATACCAGACCTATACAAATTGCTCAAAGACATGAAACATAGCCAGATGTATATAATTAAGTTTCCTTAATTAAAATAATGACTTGCATACCCATCTCCTAAAACTTTATGTAGAAAATGATCCTTAGTACTCTACCTAGCCTCTACCATCCAGGGACCGCATTTATTATGTAGATTTTTAAAAATAAATAAGCTAGAGATAGAGCCTTATTATTTAAAAAATATTAAAATTTCACTCATATTTTGTTATTAGTGCTAAAAAACTGGAAGTTAGGTACACTTCAGAAAAATATGTTCCCCACTGGATAGTTTTCTATAAGTACTTCAAACTAACAGTGATTTTGAAATAATCACTAAAAATCCTAAAAAGTTTTAATTAGCAAATACCCTATACACTTAAAAAAATCTTCCCTTGCCATTTCTTCTAATATAGGTAGGCAGGGAAGGGTACCCCATTTTCTTTAAGAAACAGCTTAAATACCACTTTCTACACACTCCTTCACGATGCTTGAAACTACTATTGCCCTAGTTCCCTAAACATCTTGTATTTTTATTCAGTATATGCTCATAAATGGATGTGTCTCCCCCAAACCACTCTAAGCATCTTGAAAGTGAAGACTGTTTCATTTTTCCAGTCTTTGTATCTTCCTGAGTCTGACACATGGCAGGTACTTAAATTCCTGCTGGATGTTGGAGGGTCTATAAGAAATCAGGCACATTAATGTGCTCCTGGTAGAGTTAGTTGTGAATGGTCTGGCCATTCTAGAAAGCAATTTGGAATGATGAGACAAAAATTATTAAACTGTGCATACCCTTTCACTCCTCAATACCACTCCTAGGTCTATACTACACCCCGAAGAGATCAAAGAAAGAGAAAAGGGTACCTTAAGTTCAAAAACATTTATAATAGCTCTTTTTTCTAGTAGCAAAGAACTGGAAACTAAAGGGGCATCTATCAATCAATCAGTCAAGAATGGATGAAGAAATGACATGCAGAGAATTCTTATGAACTGAAGCAGCTGAACCAGTAAAACAAATTATACTACAACAACAAATGCTGGCTCAACAATTGATTGCTTTAACATTAAATCAATGAGTGATCTTCAAGCAGATCATCTCACCTCACTGGGTCTCACAGGTTTCACCTGTAAAAAGAAGGCCTATAATGGCTCATGTCCTATAATTCTGGTATGCAGTGCTTTCACAGAGAAAGAAAATTGTGGCTTAAAGAGATTCTAAGTAACTTGTCTATGATCATGCAATATGGGGTGGAAGCAGACTAGACCAAAACCCACGTCTAACCTTTGGTTCAGTATTATTCCCACCATATCAGCTTTTTTCAGAATTAGTGACATTAAAACACTTGATACATGCTTCTTAACAGGATGGTCTATTAGAGGCAAAAAGTTATAAACTGGAAATGTACTGGTTTTCAAAACCATCCACATGCCCACAACGTTTGAGCAGCTTTCCATTGGAACTGGGTAGAAAAAGACTGAGGGGAAGTAGTTTTAACTGCTCTTTCAAAGCTTCAGTGTTTCTTCGGGTCAAAAACAAAGCACGACCATAGGAGTCTGATGTGCCTGCTGTTCAATACTAAACAAAATGAAATAATGTGTATTACAGTATAGGTCCCTTGGCTGAGTTGCAGGAAGACTAAGAAGAGTCAATAAAGATAAAATAGCAAACAATGCAACTGGTGTGAACCTCTCATGAACACAGGATTTTAGAAACCTTAGACATCACGCAGGTGACCTGCTCATTTCAGAGATGAGAAAATGAGGTCCAGAAAAGACTCCAAGGACATAAAACTAATTAAATGGGGTGTACAGCCTGAAAGCCATTTCTTCTGACTCCGAGGCCCAATCCTTATGACTACCTCATTTCAGGAGGTACACATAAAAGTTTAGCAAAGACTTCTACAAAACAGAACACAAACCTAAGATCCTTTTCTAAATCTCCTAAACCCAATCCCCCAAGAGCTTTTCTATCATAATCACAAAACAACTTCTGAGAGTCAACTCTCAAAAGAATTTCTCCTGGGCATTTCCTACTAGTGCCCAGCCCCGGCAGGACCACGAATCCCTGGGGTCCGTGCAGAAGTGATGGGGGAAGGAAGCTGCCCACTGGGCACCGGGCCTTACATGAGACTGGACATCTGGGCTTCTTAACCTGTTTGTGTCTTGAACCTCTCTGGCAGTCCGGTCAAGCCTAAGGACCCTTCTCAGAGTGTCTCTCACTGTAAATCATAACCATGGAAATGCTACATGTGGGTGAGCGCTTAGTTAAACAAGGACGCGGTGGGTCGTTGCTGTTGCTGTGCGGGGTCACCGACCCTCCTGAAATCTATCCGCAGAGCCAGGTTGGGACCCCCGAGACCGGATGATCTCGGAGTCTGCTGAAACCTGCCAGTCTGTGGTTCTCTGAGAGTCCTCAGGCAGGTGCAGAGAGGACGGGCTGGGTCCCCCGACGCAGTCTGTGAACCCCCAGTTCCTGCCGGACCCGCCGCTCGCTAAGACCAGGACAAAGGGCATTCAGGGCTCACGAGGTACCAACGCCACCCCCAGGGGCGCAGGGTCTCCTACCAGCACAGACGGAGCAGACTTTGGGGTCCGCAGGCCCGGTGGACAGGGATGACCAGCGGGCAGGGCTCCGGGCTCGGCTCGGCCGCGGCTCCCCGCACACTCTGGACGAGGCGCGGGCCCGGGGCCACCAGTGGAAGCAGGGGCTGGGCGCCTCCTCCCGGGCGTCGGGGTCCCCCCTCCATCCCGGCCCGTTCCGCGCCCGAAGCAGGCCGCACCTAGCCCCCGGGGCGCCCGGCGCGCCCCTGCCCTGCCCCAGGGCTCTCTCTGCCCGGGGTCGCCGCCCCCTTCCCCCATAACCCGGGGCCGCCTCACGGGGCTGCCGGAATCTCCCCCTTCCGACGCCGGCGTCCCGGGGGCTGTGCTGGGCGCCAGGACGCGGATGGCTGCTGTCTCTGGGCCTCGCGCCCCCGGCAGCGCTGGAGCCCGCGCCTGCCCGCTGCTGTGTGACGGCGCGGCCGCTGCCCTCTCCGGACCCCAGGGGAGGCCGGGCAGGCCTTCCGGCTAGGGCTCCGAGCCTCCCCCTCTCTCCGCGTCCCGGAGCGGCACCGGAACGTGGGGATGCACGCTCTGGGCCCCGACCCGCGGCCCCCCACGCGGGGCTCTCGGGCCCGGCTCTCTCCGGGGCCCGCGCTGCCGGCGCCCGCGCTCACCTCCTCCATAGACGCCGCCGCTCATGGCTGCTGCCGCCGCCGCGCTGAAGCAGCCCCCGGCCCCGGCGTGCCCGGCCCCGGCGCCTCCTGGGCTCCAGCAACCGCCGCCCGCCCCCCGGCTTCCCCCTGAGGCAACAAAGCGCCGTCCTTCCCACAGCACATCCACACGTGCTGCCGCCGCGCCGCGGGCCAATGACGAACGAGCAGGTCTACGCCTCCGCCAATCGGAGAGAGACGTTGCCCCCGCACGCAGCCATCGGGCCAATCGAACGCTCCAGGGGGCGGGGAGAAAGCCAAGCGGCGGAAGGGGGCGGAGGAGAGACCGAGTTGGGTTGCAGCGCGAAGGAGGCGGGGCATGGGGAGCTGGGGCGGGGCCTGCGACGGGGTGAGGCGGGACTTCCCAAGAGCGGGAGCCCCTGAGACCGCGCAAGTTATCTGGTTCCACCCCCTCTTGCCCCTAAAGCGCAGAGAAAAAGGGACTCGCCTGACGTCACACAGACCGTCGGGGCAGACCCCCCAGTAGGGAGCCGCTGTGATCTCCGGTTGCAAGCGGGCTGGCCGCGCCCGGAGGTCCTTCCTTCCTTCCCCTGCAGAGCCTGCACCCGTGCAGGCACTCGGGCAGTGCGGCTCAGGACTGGGCGCCGCCCGCTTAGGGAGATCTGAGTTCCAATCCCCCCACTTCCCTGCACGACCCTTCGCCTCTGAGGGCCTCCGTTACCTCATCTGTGAAGTGAGGGTGCACTACGGTCCCTGCCAGCTCCCTGTCTGTGACCTTAGAAGGCCCGCTGGCCCCAGTGGCCCAGGTTTGGTGCATCCCCAGCTGCCCCTCGGTGTTGGTGCCCACCCCATCTACACGCAGGCTCAGGTGCACGCTCACCTGGTGCACGCACAGAGTAGGTGGAATGTAGCCGCGGGCTGCTAAAAGTCAGCTCCGGGTGCGTGGGACCGTCGTGCCCAGTACATATCACCCCGCATGGCTTCTATTGGGCGTTAACTTAATGAATGCTCCTAGAGCTGAACTGAAGCTGTGCCACCAGCACATTTCTTCCTGTGCCTCTGGGGAAGTTAGTTTGGTTTTTGGAGCTGCCACCTAGAAGGCGACAGGGCTGGGACTAGAAAATAGCCAAACTCCCTTTGATTTGGGCAAGCAAAGGAGTATTTACGTGCACCCGACTTTGTGGGTGACGAGAGAAACGCTGCAAAATCAGGCCGATAATACGGAGTTGGGAGACACAAAAATGAGGGGTCCTTATTCTAACAAGAAGAAATACTTCTTAAGCACCTACTGCGAGCCCGGCACCGTTCCCTGAGCCTTGAGCCCCCAACACAGAAAGGAAACAGCCCATGACATTATGGAGAGTTAATATTATTAGGACAGGTATGACTGTGTTAGATACGACATTAGAAGCGCTGTGTCTATAGAAAAATAGAGAGGAATAGAAAAAGCGAATCAAAAGACACCGACCCATTTTTCCAGAAATGGTCAAGTGCCTCTCCCAGGCACCAGTGTTGGTACCTGCAGAAGCAAGCCCGCCTTTTATGTTTCTCACTGAAGCCATCCTAAAAAAGCCTGGGAGCAGTGTTGTATCAGGAGAGCACTCGGATTCTGAAACTCATTGCATTGGCCAGTAGAGGGCTTACTAGTAATGAGACTTGTTCTATGCATTAATTGGAGCTCTTGGCTTTGAAACAGGCTGCCCTGACAGATTTTGGAGACTGAGCATGGAGTTTATTTTCCGATATGAGCAGTCAACAATCTACTGATGTAGTCCAGCTAGCTCTAAATTGTATGCTGCCTGCAGATATGGCAGTCACAAGCTAAGTATGCACTACCATGTAAGTCAACAACATTTATTAAGCCCTTATTATATATCAACAATATGCTAAGCTCTGGAATACAAAAATAAGCAAAAGAATTTTGTTCTCCAGTGGCTCACAGTCTAATGGTGAAAAAGATATACAAACCACCATAAACTAACAAGATATAGACAGGACTCTTCGGAAACACTCAAGAGACGGGAAGATTAAAGAGGCCTCTTGCAGATGTCGAAACTTTAGCTGAGGCTTGATGGAAGCCAGGGAGAAGAGATGAGGAGGGAGAGAGTCCCAGGTATGAAGCACAGCCCAAAAAAAATGCTCAGAGTTGGGAGAAAAGTGTCATGTACAGGCCGGTGTCAGTGGATAGTAGAGTATGTGGAGGAGAAGTAAGGTCTAAGAAGACTGTGGAAGGTAGGTTCATAGAGGACTTTGAAAACCAGCTGGAGGATTTTATATTTGATTCTGAAGGTAATAGGGAGGCATGGGAATTTGTTGAGGGAGGAAGGGGGTGTGTGACGGTGAGACCTTGCTTTATGGAAAGCACTTGACAACTGAGCTGAAGATGAACTAGAGTGGAGAAAGATTTGAGGCAGTGAGACCCACCAGCAGACTGTTGCAATAACCTAGGCTACATTTGTCAGCAGCTATGGATACCGTACAGGAAGGGTAAAGAAAGATGATGGGTGACTGACACACAGGTTGCTGGGTCACTAACATGTGGACTTGTAGCTGAAAGTTTAGGTCTTCCACCACCAGTCACTGGACCCTCATTGGACAAGAATTTTGTTGTACAGAATCAATTTTTCTTCCCTTGTCCTTAGATGACTTGCTAAGAACAAATGCATGATACAAATTTTAAAGTAATGATTTAGCCAAATAAATGAGGGTGTGGCCCTCAAGGATGCATGTTTCATTCACTAGAGAGTACTTTGCAGAAGTTAAAGCTATGAAATGAAGTTCTGTGCCAGACCACTATTGATCCAACCCCAGGTTCAAGAAAGTAGATGGCGCCACCCAAAGCATTCTAATCTATGGCCATGGAATCTCTAACTGATGATTTTGGACATGCAGGTCAATGGACAAATCTGGAACTGGTACAAAATAGACTACTGATTAAGATGGCAGTTGACATTTGTAAGATGTGTGAGACCTTCACTTTGTGAGTTACTATGCACTCAGAACCGTAGCTTATGAGCCCCTACTGACATGTTTACTTTTACCAGACCAACAAGACAACCTACTAGTCCAAAGTAAAACGTTTAACCAAACAGCATAGAAAAATAAGTGATGATGATGATGATAATGATGGAGAACAGACACAAGACACTTACCTCTCCTGCCTCTGAAAAATTACCACCTCAGACCCAGAATATGTGTGCAAAAATTCTATCACCTGACCAAACCTACCTTCTGATTTTAATTATTCAATTTAACAAGCATTTGTTAAGGACCTATTCTTATGCTCTGTACTGGGCTAGGTGCTAGTGCTACAGGGAAAAAAATGAAATGGTTCTTGACCCAAAGGAACTTATATTTCACTTGGAGGAAACAACATGTACTCAGGTACGTATAAAACATCCACAATATGTACCATATAAAATATATACAACATAAACACAAATATGAATGTATATAAAAATAAGTGGGGGAGGGGGAGATGTAGAAAAGACCTTCTAGGAAGCAGCATTGAAGTTGAGGCTTGCAGGGAAGGGTCCTCAAAGACCAGACATGAAGAGGAAGAGCATTCCCAGCACGGTGGGTACTAGAATATTCGTTCTAATAATGACAAGGAGCAGAGGTTGTATAATTGCTGAGATATGTCATATTTCCTGATCTTTTCTCCCACTTCGGCAATTTTATTTGGTCAAAATGTATGGGAAAGAACGAATATGAGCTAGGAACACACTGCATTGATGGTGATGGTGATGATGATGATGATGATGATAACTGGCATTTATCTCGTGCCTTGTATGTGCCAGGCACACTTTCCAAATATTCTCATATTTTATCCTCACAACAACCGTGGGAGGGAGGTATTATGTTTATCCCCATTTTATAGCTGAGAAAACTGAGGTAAATAAAGATTAAGATGAGAACATCTGCCTCGTAGGAATCTGAAGGGGGAAAAAAAGTCCTAAACATTCAAATCATTCCAGGTTCCACTAGCAGTCTTTTATCTGGAAGGAAAAGTTGGTTTAGAGGGCGTGTTTCGGACTTCATCTCCCAGCCAGCTGAAGCACTGCAGACAAGCGAGTATAGGGAGAAGCTTCAGAGGAGCTTTCTCACTTCACAGCGAGACTGGTACGCCAGAGAAAACTCCAATCTGACAACATAAAAAACAAAACCAGCTGTAATTTGCAACTACAGTAAATCCATCTTAGGAGAGATTTGATTTTAAGGTAAGTAAGGGCCTTTTTTTTCCTTCTCATTTGACATCTACATAGTCTTCTGATTGAGATGCTATCCTCATTTGGAAAATTCATCCATAATTTCTGGTCAGCTTGCCTTTTGACGCATTATGGAGCTCAAATTCTCCGACTGAGCAGGGTGGGCTATGCCATTAAAAGAGACAGCAAAAGAAATTAAGTTACAACCAAGAAATTCAGCCTGCCGTGATTCGTACCATAGCAGCCTGTATCAAAGTGCACTCTTAGGGCTTTCTTACATTTTATCATGTAAAATGTATGACTTTAATGAGATTATTTGCAGTGGAGTAGTGAACTTGCTACAGAGGGTTTGGTAAGAAGGATTTTATTCAGCAGTAGTGGGGAATAATAACTAAGGATCCTGCAGCTTTTCATTAATGGTGACCTATGAACTACTCATTTATTTTAATTTCTTATTGATTTGATATTTCATTTTCTTCCATTTCCATGCAAAATGACATGATAAATTCACTTCAATTAAACAAACACTTGTTAAGTTATACATCAGGCACTGTGCTAGACATTGGGGGCAGAGAGGAAAAAACCTAAAACATTCTCTGCTCTCAAGGAGCTTATGTGCTACTGGGGGAAGGGGGAATACAATTTGTTCTAAGATTAGTGAACACAAAATATACACAAAGTAAATTCACGAAAGAGCTAGCACTAACCACTGGGAGAGGAATGGGGATCGTGAAAGTTCTCGAGTAGGAGGGAACACCGAATTGGACTTGAAAGGAAGCCAGGAATTCTAAGAGTTTTAGGCGAAGGGCGTCCCAGGCTTGTGTAAAGGCAGGAGCTTGAATATTACTCATGGGGATGACTGAGTAAAATAATACAAATACAGCAGTCTCTTCTACCAAAAGAAAGTAGCTGGGGTTCAGGGTGGTTTCTTCTTGGCAGATAGCTAAGTTTCTCCTTCTCTAACATCCTAATGTATCATAGGCTCATAGATTTCGAGCTGGAAGGATATTTGAGGCCATGGAGCCCAGCCCTTTGATTTGACGTATGAGAGAACTGAAGCACTTAGGTGTTGGCTTACCCAGAATCGCACATCTAGTGTCTGAGGTGAGATTTGTACCCTGGCCTCCCTGACAAGTTCAGTACCCCGTCAGCCATCCCACACAGCCTCTCTGTCACAGATAGGAACAAGAGGAAAATAAAGGGTCTTGGATTTTATTTGGGTTTGTAATCTCAAATGCTGTTCTAATCACTAACTTTCAGGTTGTTGGGGGGTATGGTTTCTGGATTGCTATTAAATATTTCAGTTTAAATAGAAGAGTGAGAAATACCTAAATTTTTCAGAATGGATAATTATAATAATATTTTGCCTTTCCAAAAATTCCCTAGAAGCCCAAGCAATGAGAGTTGCTTACATGCACACACACACACACACACACACACACACATTTTCTCTCTCTCTCTCTCTCTCTCTCTCTCTCTCTCTCTCTCTCGCTCGCGCTCTCTCTATCTCTATCTCTCTCCTTTTTTTTTTTGGAGGGAGGAAGGCAGGGCAATTGTGACTTGCTCAAGGTCACACAGATAATAAGTGTGTCAAGCATCTGAGGCTGGATTTGAACTCAGGTCCTCCTTACTCCATGGCCAGTGCTCTATTCACTTCACCACCTAGCTGCCCCACCCCCTCTTGATACAGCAAGTCTTTTTTTTTTTTAATTGCCTCATTGGGTTTCCAGCCTCCAGCTCTTGGGATCTGCCCAAATACCAGTACCATCACTACTCCGCCAGCATTTCAACTATGAGACCAGATCAGCCCCAATAATGGGCCACTGACTTCATTGTCTGGCTGCCTCTGCCAGTTCCACCAAGTTCATAGTTGAAATAAGGAAAGCTTTTCTGTGATTCAATTTGGAAACTGCCATTAATGTAAACAAGGTTCACATGCCAAGGGTAATCAATCATCAGATTGAGCTAGCAGCCAGCTGGAGCAAGAGGAAAAGGCACAGAGCTCATCCGGTTACACTTAGAGAGATTGGATTTCTTGCTGGGAAGCATGTAGCATTAACCATCATCAAGCAAGATCATGTAAATGGCCTTGGGCATTATCAAACAAATCCATTTGGATAGAACTATTGAGGAGGGGGAATAGAATGGGGGAGGGCGCTCAACTAACAAACTTCAGTAAGCCTTCACTTAGGATTGATTTTGTGCTAGGCACTGTCCTTGGTGCAGGAGTTATAAAAGCATAAGCAAAGCAGTCCCTGTCCTCAGGTAGCATTTATTCTACTGAGAGAAAACAACATGTACCTAGGTAGGGAAATACAAAATTATACAAAGTAAATTCAAAGTAATCTAAAGCCAGGGGATCACTAACAACATAAAGGATCAAAAAAAGCTCCTTACAGGAGGCAGAGGTTCTAAGACACAGAGGTGGGAAGGGAGAGCACACCAGGCATGGGGGACAGCCTGGACAAAGGTGTAGAAGTAGGAGATGGGTGGAATGTCATGTACAGGGAACAACAAGTAGGCTAGCTTGGCTGGAAGATGGAATAAGTGGGGAGGTGGAGGGAGGTAGGGAAAGGAGGGGGAAGGAAGGAGGGAGAGACAGAGACAGAAGAGAAAGAAAGGGGAAGAGAAAGAGAGGGAGAGAGGGAGAGAGAGGGAGAAAGAGAGGGAGAGGGAGAGGGAGGGAAGAAGAGGGAGGGAGAGAACACGTTTATTATGAGCCGGCCAGCCACTGTTCCAAGCAATGGGGATACAAAAACAAGCAAACAAAAACCAAGAAGGTTACATTCTATTAGGGGAAGACCAAACATAAAGGAAAACTAGAAAGTGAGGGGGGAGTAGAAAGGCATAAGGTACTAGGCTGCTGGTGAAAAGAAAGTAGCTCAGTCAGTAGAGTAAATCTAACCAGGAGTAGTAAAGTGAGCCATGACTTCAGCCCATCACAAAACGGCAGCCCAGCTAAGGACTCAGCAATCATAAGAGCTGACCTCAGGCTGGAGATATCTCTAGGTGGGCAAAGCTGCTGGTGAGATAGTAACAAGTGAGTTGAGACAGGAATAGTAAAATGAAATCAGTTCATGAAGATCAGTTAGAGTGAAATAGTGGAAAATTTTGAATGTCTAAAAGAGGAATTTAGACCTTATCAAAGAACCCATAGGGAGTCACTGAAGCACCCTGAGCAGACAAGTGATGTGGTCAGTCCTATGCTTTGGAAGCTGTATGGAGAAAGGATTGGAGTGGGGAGAGAATTGAGGCTGGCAGACCAACTAGGAGGTGATTGAATTAGTCCCGGTGAGGAGGGGTCTGAACAAGGGTGGAGATGCTGTGAAGAGGAAGGATACAAGAGCCACACTCTGAGAGGCCAGGGGTTGATATGCATGAGCCTCACTTTTCTGAAGGGTTGAACAACTTTAAAAGCACCACAGAGACAGAACAGAAGCAAGCAAAATAATCAGAGACAGAGGACTAGCACTCAAATTTTCTTTCCTATCTGAATCTAAGGTTTCCCATTGATTTTTCTGCTAGTTGTAGTATGAGAAAAGTCCCACATTTCTTCTTTTTCATTATAATAGGACAGTGGTGAAGTATTCATATACCAGGCAATGCTTTCTCTGTCCCAGTCATGTGACTGAGATGTGCCAAGGAATAAAAGGTATCTTTTCTGGTATGGGGAACTCCAGGTATGGAAATTTCTAGCACTGATACAGAACAACAACTCTTCTGTAACTTCATAGTCTTTGTGAATTGCTTGGAGCATGGAAAGATTAAGTGATATGCCCATGATCACAGAGCTAGTCTGTGTCAGAGACAGGCCACTTGAACCTAGGTCCTCCTAACTCCAAGGCTAGCTAGCCTTCCAATCATTATTATTTAAAGTTATTTTTACTATACATGGAATTGATTATGTAAATTCTCAGTTCACATTTTTTAAATAAAGTGATTATTTGTTCAACCTTGAAAATATGTCCCCATCCCGAAGAGATCAAAGAAAAAAGAAAAGTACCTTTATGTACAAAAATATTTATAACAGCTCTTTTTGTAATGGCAAAGAATTGGAAATCAAGGGAATGCCCATCAACTGGAGAATGGTGCTGTGGTTTATGAATATGTTGGAATTGTGCTATAAGAAATGACAAGCAAGATGGTTTCAGAAAAACCTAGGAAAACTTGTGTGAACGGCTACAGAGTGAAGTGAACAGAACTAGGAGAAAACTGTACACAGTAATAGCAATATTGTAGTGATGATCAACTATGAAAGACTTAGCTATACTGATCAACACAATGATCCCAGAAAATTCCAAAAGGCCCATCATGAAAAATGTCATCCACCTCTAGAGAAAGAAATGGTAAACTTGGAATGCAGACTGAAGAAGACCTTTTCACTCTCTTTATGTTTCTTGCTTTTTTTTGGTTTTTCCCCCTTTTTTCAACATAGCTAATATGGAAATATGTGTTGCATGATTTCACATGTATAATTTATACCATATTGATTGCCTTCTCAAGCAGTAGGAGGGGGTAAAAGGGATGGAGATGATTTAGAAATTAAGTTTTTTAAGGAAGTTAAAAATAAATCATAATTTTTTTTAAAAGATGAGATGCAGTGAGCTGCATACATTTGGTGAGTCTGCAGTATGATGTCATCAACTCTAAAACAACGTACCTTTGAGGGAAACATTGCTTTAACTATGAGGTGATGAAGAATCTCTAATATTCAAGCAGGCATCAAGTGACATCATGCCAAATACAGGGACAATTATTGGGCAAGCCACAGACCCAGGTTCAGGTAAGGTCTCATTAGTAGATGAATTGTTGGCATCTGTCCTAGCAATGACAGCTTGAAACATCAACACTAATCTAGATCACTGCAGCAGCCTAAGAGAGGAGCTCTTAAATGGAGGAACAAGGAGCTAGAAGTCAGAGACCCACTTGTATATTGGCTACACGGGGCCCTTGTAATAATTCTGAAATAACATCCATTTCATTTTCCCAATACATAATAATGATTTTTATAAATTGTGAACTAGGATGTTCTTTCAAAAGATCAAGAAGTTTCTATTACATCAGTCCTCAGGTTATGATCATTCCTATGCAATGCAGCAATGGCTGCCTGTGCGTTCTGGTTGCTCCTTGGAGTACAGCCAGGGATGACCTGGACCCAGATTGAACCAGCCCTCAAGAGTTGATTAGTCCGTTTTCAGTGTGAGCATTTATACCTCTGAAATCATCAGACACTATAAAACAGGGCTTGATGTATTATTTTGTCGATTGTCTAGAATTAAGAAAGTGATGGGGAAAAATTAATAATGTTTATTAAACCTAAAAGTGTGTGGTGTCTACATCCCCCCAACCCCAAGAGTTAATTGTTAAACATTTACCAGCACACTCAGTAGAGCCCCAAATTTCCACTAATTCAACTGCTAAAAAAAAAAAAGAGACTTAAAAGACGTGGGTCATGGTACTGTTAGTCAGTATCCATAATATCTATGCCTGTGCTTTCCTTCTCTCTCTCTCTTAATTGCTTTCATCAGCTGTTGCTTTATGAGGTAGTACTTTAAATGGATAGCCTCTACTCCACGTTTAAAACTCCAAGTCCATAGACTTATAAGGTTTTCCATCACTCATTAGAAAGGGCACCAAAGAGTTAGTCTCCACTCCTTGCTGTCCCTCACACATGATACTCCATATTTCACTGGGTATCCCCCCTTCCTAGAGCACTCTCCCTTCTCATCTCTGCCTCCTGGTGTCTCTGGCTTCTTTCAAGCCTCAACTAAAATTCTACCTTCTGCAAGAAACCTTTCCCAGTCATCCTTAATCTTATTGCCTGCCTCCTGATTTCATCTCCAATTCATCTTGTTCGTATCTTGACTGTATATAGAGATTTGCATGCTGTCTTCCCCATTAGACTGTGAGGTCCTTGAGAGCAGAGGGGCTTTTCTTGTTTTCCCAGAGTTTGGCACAGCACCTAATACATAGGAGTAAATGCTTCATAAATGCCTGTTGACTTGAGAATGGGAACCACCACATAAAAGTAAACCCAAGTGTAGCATAGGCTTATGGTCTCATATGCGATCCTCTTTTTTATTCTTGGTATATGGAAATGTTCATGTTTGTTGATGTTGTGAAATTCAAAATAACAAAAAGTAAAATTTTTTTAAATCCTCATCTAGATTTTTGAAAATGAATTCTTTTATCATGTAGCATGGCTGTGTTGGTGTCTTATCTTTCTACTAGACAATAAATTCCAAGAAGGCAGGGACTCTGTGTTATCTAAGCTTTGCGTCTCTACCAAAGCCCAACACAGCTAATTGTGCAGAGTAGGTTCTTAAAAAGTGTTTACTGAATAAATGAATGCATGAGCTAGACATTCTGAGTATGGCAGTCATATAATCACAACATATAGAATAGCATTTTAATGGGGAGTAATTATTTGGGAGAAGAGTATAGACAGTCAGGAAAGACTATATTTGTTTTTAGATACCAGAACTAATCAGAGGCATTCATAGTCAGCCAAATGAAAAATTAGTTTGGTAATTACGTTATGCCCTTTGACCTTCCCAGTCTGATTTTACATTACTTCCTTTCTCACAATTCCTGTTGGAGACAAATTTGTCTATAAACGATTCCCCATATGTCATCTTGCTTCTGATACTACCTGGCCAGGTCATTTAACTTCCCTGGGCCTCAGCTGCTTCCTCTATAAACTAAGGGTGTCAGGCTTGATCACTCATTAGGTGAGCGATCACCTTTTAGCTCCAGATTTAGGATCCTAGGGATATTCCATCTCCCCCTGACCCACCTTCCACAAGGCCTTGCTTCAGTAAGTCCGAGGCGTTAGTTTTTAATTATTAGTCTCTTCCCCTGTGCAGCAAGGAAAGCATGAGTCTAATTACTAGATGAGATCTTTTATTAGGTCACTGTGTGACCTACAGACATAGGTCATGCATTGACCTTATGAAAGATCTTCATATCCCCAGAAACTAGTACAACAATAATAATGATAACTAATATTTATATGATGCTTTAAGGTTTGCAAAGCGTTTTTGAAATATTATTTCATTTTATGGGGAGTAGATGTTACTATTTTCTCCATTTTCCAGTTGAGGAAACTGAGGCAGACTGAAGTTTAGTGAACTGCTCAGGGACACACGGCTGGTAAGTATCCATGTCTGGAGTCAAGGGCTCTACCCACTGGACCACCCAGCTGCCTTGAAGATGTAGTGGGTGCTTAATAAATGTTCATTGAATCTAGATGAGATTCTTGTCGGCTTCAGCTTCCAGTTAAATGGAGTGTAAAGAAACTCATATCTGTGGCTACCACTCTGTCTGGCAATTTCTCATTAAAGCATTTCTAATCATGTCCATTATTCCACATTACCCAAATGGAGAAAATCAAAGGCATCTGTGGAGCTGAACACTGTGAGTCATCATTAGCTGTTTGGATCTCAAAGGACAATTCCTGGACTTTAGAGACAGAAGAGGATTGAGAGGTCATGTCATTCTCCTTTTGTATCCCCAGAACTTAGCAAAATGCCTGGCACACAGAAGTTGCTTAATAAATGCTTACTGATTGATTTTATAGGTGAGAAAAAGAACCCCAAGAGAATTGAAATGACTTATCCAAAGTCACATAGTAAGCGTCTTAAACAGGATTCAAACTCAGGTTCAGTACTCTATGCATTGTACCATTGAGCTTACAGACTGTGTAAAAGAATTACTCTAATTGCTCTTGGCAAAGTTGGGCTTTATTTTAAAATTCTTACCTCTTCTTGTGAAAGAAATATGTCTCAAGTATACCAGAGAACTAGAGGCTGAAACTTGGTGGAGGCAGCAGGTGTCTTCATAACCCATTTATTTTATTTTTGGTTTGTTTGTTTTTTGGAAGGGGAAAGTAGGTCAATTGGGGTTGAGTGACTTGCCCAAGGTCTCATGGCTAGTTGTATATGTGTGTGTGTGTGTGTGTGTGTGTGTGTGTGTGTGTGTGTGTGTGTTGTGTCTGAGACCAGATTTGAACTCAGGTCCTCCTGACTCAAGGGCCAGTGCTCTATTCACTGTGCCACCTAGCTGCCCCAACCCATTTATTTTTTAAACTCTCCACCTCTCCCTCCATCAGTGCCCAGAAACATACCAACCTCTTCATTCAGCAGGCCATCCTTTGTGACCCTACCCTCTGAAGAGAAACATACCTCAGGTGTACCAGAGGGAGAGCCTCGTGGTGGTAAGGCCCAGCTTTGTTTGAAAATCTCTGCTTTTTCTCTCAGCAACACAATAACCCATGACAAATTCAAAGAACTTAGGATAGAGACCTGGTAGACTCGGAGTGAAGATTGAAGCAATTTGGCTTTTGTTATTTTTCTTGTTTTTTTTTTTTTGGAACATGGGGAAATTTGGTTTGCATAACACTCTGTGTATGTGTATGTGTGTGTAATAGAAAGAGAGAGAGAAAGGACGGAAGGAAGGAAGGAAGGAAGGAAGGAAGGAAGGAAGGAAGGAAGGAAGGAAGAAGGAAGGAAGAAAGAAGGAAGGAAGAAGGAAGGAAGGAAGAAGAAAGGAAGGAAGGAAGAAAGAAAGAAAGAAAGAAAGAAAGAAAGAAAGAAAGAAAATCCCTGCTTATCTTCAAGATAAGCGTATGCCGAAGATCTAAATAATCGATGGCCCACACCCATGACAATTGCAGCTTCTCCATTAGAATGAAACCCTTTGAGGGCAAAGACTGTTTTGGTTTTTGTGGTATGCATAGTTATGGTAGGCACTTAAGGAATGCTTCTTGAATTGTCAAATTGTGGTCCACCCCTTTGCCTTGTGTTCTTAACTTTAGTAACCAGATCTCTACCTGATTCTCCTATGCCTAAGTCCCTGCCTTGGTTACAGCATTATAGATATGGAGCTGGAAACAATATAGTCCAACCCCATTAGCATACAGATGAGGAAACGAAGTGACTTGCCAAAAATTATATAATTAGGAAGTGGCAGAGCCAGGATTCAAACTCCGGTCCTGTGGCTCAATTCAGTTCTCTTTATTCCACACTGTTTTGATATCCTGGTTCCTCTAGTTATGGGTCCTTACCCTTACTAATCTTTCCAAGGACCAGCATCCTGGCCTTAATCTCCACTGCTGGCACGATTAGGAGGTTAAGTCAGCTGAATTATAGTGGCAGAAAAGTAGTAGCACCTGTCAAATAGTCTTAATGGGGGGATCAGGTTCTCTTATACTGAGATTTAAGTGATACATAAAAATGGAGAGACTGTGAGCTCTGGTTTGGTGCTCCTAAACTTGCCCTTGTACTGTTACTATAGAGTTAATTGTTTTGAAAAGATCCAAATCAGGGGCGGCTAGGTGGTGCAGTGAATAGAGCACTAGCCCTGGAGTCAGGAAGACCTGAGTTCAAATCCAGTCTCAGACACTAAACACTTACTAGCCATGTGATCTTGGGCAAGTCACAACCCCAATTGCCCTGCCCTCCCCCCTCCAAAAAGCAAAAAAAAAAAAAAGATCCAAATCAGAGTTCTTTGAATTATCCATGTGGCTTAATAATCTGGTTATCTGAAGTGGCCTTTTCTGTGTGTCTTTATCTTTATTTCCCCCATATTATTAGTTGCTTAGAAAATCTTGTGCATTGAGCTATGTTGTAAACTGCCTGAGGTCTTAAGTGCTAGAGATACCAAATGTCTGGATAACTATAATTTTTAGTAACAAAGTCAGCTGTGGCTACAGATTTGAGAAGAAATTCTAAAATTGAATACTATACCTACCGGATGGCCAAGCTGGGCCTGATAAAGAGAAGAGAAAGTTACTTTCCTCCCTCCTTTGCAGAAGTGAGAGGATTGATGAATGTGGAGCATTGCATATTTCCAGCAGACTTGGTTTATGTGTTGATTTTTTTTTTTGCTGACCTTCTTTCTTATCGATTTCTCTTTTTATTCTTTGTGCAATAGCTCTCTGGGTAGGGTATTTGGAAATAAATGTAATGTGAAAATACATATCAATATTAATTAAGATACATACAATAAAATATTGAATGATGGGGGAGGAGGGGAAAACCTTTCCAAATTCTTCCTTCAAGGAACAGCATATTATAGTGGAAAGAGCTACAGTCTTAGGGCCTGGATTTGAATCCTGAATCTGCCACTTATTACCCTAGTGACTTTGGTCTTCAGTTACCTGGGCCTCTTGGTCACCCTTTGGTGCATGCTAGGGAGGACAGGCACCATGGGCTGGGGATGCTAAGAGGAGACAGGCAGAGGCCATGTTAGAGCAATGGTGATCTGGCTTCAGAGGGGGGGTACCCATAGGAAAGGAAATGACCATCAAAGAAAAACATTTAACAACTTCATGATCCTGCTTTGGGCCAGCCCTATCTCCTGCATCTCAGCTTGAAGCAGGCCTGCTTCCTAAAGAAAACTCCTCAGCTGTTAGCCAGCTGCCTTTGAAGCCGCTGGTTAATGGAGTTTCCTAAGTGCCTCCTCAGAATTCTAAGGAGACTGTCCCCATAGGAGGTACTTCAGTAGCATCCGCTGACTGCCTGGAGAAAACTGGGATGGGCTTCCTGCTTACTTCCCCCTCAGCCAAGCTAAAAGCCAAATACTAAAACAGAGCTCAGAGCGAACGGGTGTGTGTTCCCTTTCTAAGCCCTGCCCCAAAGCTAACATAGGAAGGGGGGTGCTTTCCTACCTGGAAACCTGCACAAATGCAATCCCCAAACTTAGACCAGGGCTAGACTGGTGTATAGACTATGCTATGCAGTGGGAATCAAAAGAAAGATAAAAAAAAAAACAGAATCCCTACCTTCAAGAAGCTTATGTTCTAGTGGGAAATACAATATGTAAATAATTAGGTATGTATATGATTGAAGTGGAAATATTAGCAGCTGGAGGGACTTCCTGCTTCTAGAAGGCAGGCTTTCAGCTCAGTCTTGAAAGAGGCTAGTTAAGGCAAGAGATGAAGGTAAAGAGGGAGAATATTCTGAGCATGGGGAATGGCCAGTGTAAAGGTAATGAGAAAAGATAATCAGGTATGAAGAATAGCAGGTAGCTTAAAGTAGCTAGATTTTAGACTCGATGGGAAAGAATAAAGTTCAAGAAGACTGGAAGGGTAGGAAGAGCTTTAAATGACAAACAGAGGATGTTATATTTGGTATTTTGTGGACATCAGGAGCCACTGGGGTTCATTGAGCATGAGAGTGACATGGTCACACTTGAAATTTAGGAAAATCACTTTGGCAGCTGAGTGGAGCACAGATTGGAGTAGCCAGAGATTTGAAGCAAGGAGGTATCAGTTACTGACTGGCAGGAAGGCCCAGAATTTTCAGTGGCGTATGGGGCAGTTGCCATCCCTGGAACTCTGATGAAAACTATAACATTTGCCTATGTCACTGCCACCTTCCCATTCTCCCTCCAGGAACTCAGTATTTGTCATGTTGCCCCTCTAGTATCCAAAGGCCCTATTTGGGATGGGCTTACTTCTGCCAAAAGTACCTCTGTTCATCAATATTCCTCTCTTCCTACCCCTTGATCAAAACTCCTATTCCTCCAGAGCCTCAAAGTCAGCTAGATATTAAGAACAAAACAATTTAATTAATCAAAACAATTCACCCTAAGATTGATTACGAATAAGCTTAACTCTCACAGTTAATTTGCATTTTAAAATAAGAACTTGTAAAGAGAAAGGAATCTCCATTTGATAAAGTACATGAGGAAACATAACATTGTACATATGTATATTGTATATGGTTATAGTATGTTGTCTTTGTCACTGCCATTCATCCAGTTGTCCATCTTTACTATCTTGGAATTATTTTGGGGCTGTTTCACTTTTGTCTTTGTGGCTGCAGCACTACTCTATTATTTGACACTTAAAAAATCTTTGTTACTTGATTGTGGGAAGCCCAAAAGGTCCAGTACAGGAGTTAGCACCTAAAATATCCCTCTCATCTGTACCTTATCCACAACCCCTGGCTTTAAGGAGCTTACAAGAAAAATAATGAATCTCATTTTGGGAATGTTGAATTTGAGCTAACTATGGAATATCCAAATAGGGCTGTGTATCAGGCAGTTGATAAGATGGAACTGGAGCTCATGAAAGAGATAAGAGGTAGACATGTAGATAATGGAAGTCATCAACATAGAAATAATCATTGAACACATGAGAGCTAATGAGATCACAAGAGTGTGGAGAAAGAAGAGCACCAAGGACAGAGCCCTAGCACGTCTATACATAGATGGTGGGATGTGGATGATGACCCAGCAATGGAAACTGAGAAAGGGCATCTAGTTAGGAGAAGAACCAGGAGAGAGCACTGTCAGGAAAACTCTTAGCAAAGAGCTTCCAGGAGAAGAGTGAAGTCAGCAGTTTTAAAAATGCCCTACAAAGGTCAAGAAGCTTAAAGATTGAGAAAAGGTCATTGGATTTAACTGTTGTGAGACAATGGGTGACCTTGGAGAGAGCAGTTTTCAATCCAATGATGCCAGATTGCACAGAATTGACAAGCGAGTAGGAAACAACAAAAAAAAAGGAAACAATGAGTATAGACAATCATTTCCAAGAGTTTGGCTATAAAAAAGAGAAGAAATGTAGGGTGATTTAAAGAAATGGCAAAGGAAGATTTTTTTAAAAAGTTTTATTGGTGCTTTTGTTTTTATATCATATTCATTCCTAGGATGGGGGACAATTTTGGTTGGAGTTCTGGAGGTATGAAGTTAGGTTGAGAACAATTTAAGACAGGGATTATCCTGGCCTTGGGTCATCTCTGGTTCAGAGCAGTCCAAGGTGTTACAATGGTGGTCCTATGACCAATGCAAAAGTTTGAGTGCATTTAGAAATCTAGATCTGCCTAGAACCTGGGATCCATTCCAAGTTAATTCAGAAAATGATGAGAAGACAGGGTCTCTCCATTATGTCAACCAGATATAGAAGAATGTCAAAGATACTTGGATTTAGTAATCTCTTTTTCTTTGTAGAAGAATGGATTTTATCTGAAAATGATATTCAGTCACATCAGATGTCATTAGTGTCATGCTTAAAGGTTTGGGATGATGCTATTAGATAGTTCTTATACATGATGAGTACTTTTCCTATTTGTTAATTTTATAGAAACAATAAAGCTAAGGTAGTATATCTCTCCTCCCATTTTGTTAGGCATCAACCTCTTTCTTATCTAGCTCAAATTTCAACCTTTTCAGAGTCTATCACAAAAAAGTATATTCATTCTCTAAAATGACAGAGAACTGAATGAGTAAGAAACCCTCCTATTTTAAAAGTTTTATTGATTATTTATATTTTTACACTGAAGTCTTTTCTGGCTTTATTCTCACACCCATCCATTAAGCCTTAACTTCAATGTATCTGTCAATATTTCTTTTCCATGTAAACATTCCCCATAATATACAGATCATAGCCCATCCACACTTCATCTTCTGGGAATCTGCTTCATATCCTCTGTTAAGTATATACTTGATGAGCTTGAGGCCACCCTCTAAATCTTTTCTTTTAAGTTTTAATTTTTTAAAAATCTTTTAACGTTCAATGGGCATCAGGGCAACAGACTGAATTGTCCATCTGCTACTTCTCCCTCTAACTACAGAACCATAACACCTCCCCACCCCCATTTTACATTTCCTGGGTGATATCTTTTACTCCATTTTTTGTACTTGTACTTGACAATGTGCTGCTATTTGTTTATACCCACTATAAATCTCTCTATTGTTGTTGAAGTCACCCATAGTTTTGATGCTTTGGAGATTTGGGTGCTAAATAATATCGTCAGAAAAATGTTGGTGTTAAAAAGATCAATTTTGTATATTATTAAAATGAAAAATGTAGAAAAAACTTCAGAAAGTGTATGTTTCCCTGATACTGGAAGAGGAGGGAGACATTATATAGTCAATCACACTAGAACCCTGCTCATATAACACAGACTAGCTTCTGCAGAAACCTGCCAACAAACAGAGTTTGCTTTCAGGGAATGGCACCAAGACATCAGTGAAGGGCAGTTCCTCATTTTCAAACAAAGGAGATTGTTATTAGAAGTACAAGACTAACATCCGATGGCACCAAAGCCCAATGACCCAAGTCCATGCGCAATTTGCTTCGAGAGAGTAGATGTCGTCATCACTTCTCAAAACAATTCTGTTTTTTTTTTTTCTTCAATGATGGAATATTGAATGTTGTGCATTAGGCAAAGCACAAAAGTGTCCTTTGGAATGGTTGATAATGAAGCAGTTCAGGGAATCAAAAGGCAAATCTCCCCGAAGTACTTTTACATAGATAAGTCACAGAACATATTAAAAATGGAAAAATCTAAAGCAGACTCCCAGGTTCTACTCCTTCTCCTACCATATTTGGTTTGATTTCCAACATTGCCCTGAAAAGGATGAAAAGCACTTAATTTTGTCTTGCTCTGTGAGCAGTGGTGAGGTGATCATCCAGTCACTGGGAGTGTTAGATCAGTCTTTAGTAACCAAGTTAACAGGCAATCTTCCTCTCCTGAGGGACAGATCACCAAATCTCTGACATTTCATGACAGAGATGAGGTCTCTGCTCCCTGGAAAACCCTGAGAGAGAATAGAGGAAAACTATTACACTCTTTCTCACTAGAAGATGTCCTCATAGGGGCAAAAGAAGCCAAGAAAAAAGCTTAAATAACTAGCAGGTATAAGTGTATCTGTGATAAACAGTCAGGACCATGGATAAGAGTGAATGTCAATCAATTCTGCCCACATTGCTACCTCACCCTTAGGGCTTTCTAGGTGGATTATTCAGTGATTCCGGGCTATCCAACTGACCACTCCCTTTTCGTTCCTTCTAGCATGCTAAGTCAATCAAAATCCTTTTGCAAGGGTCATAACTATATGAATTAATTTAAATGGATTAGATTAATACACAATAAAAGTCAATAACAAAGCTCAGAAGCAACAGCCATCTTAATTACCTCCCATTCAGAGGGCTGGATATCCCTATAGGGTGAAAGAAAGTTCAAGTTCTTAAAGCAAACCTCCTGACTCACATTTGTCAATTGATCATGAAAGTCAGCATTAGACCATGGGTAGACTTCTCCTCTTAGATGGAATGGTGCTAGAAACTGCAACCACCACACTCACATATTCTCAATGATTCCCATTCATCAATTCCACAGAACATATACTGGATCATTCCACTATGAGTATTTCCACTTGTGCCAGGGTCTAGTCCATGCCTTCCTGTCACTGAAGGTATGAAAGGGACTAGCTGCTTTCCCTCCTCTCACCAGGGAAAAGAATCCTGTTCATCATCTATCTCTCACTTTCACCTTTAAAGTCCTTATATCTATTCCCCCATCCCCCTTGCATGGACCCCTTGAACATCACTTTCAGAATTTAGTACTCTCTGCCCCAAGCAGCTCGTGGAGGAAATAACCAACTTGCCAGACACACGTCTGCTACATAAGAAAATCAGAAACTTGCCTCCACCCATGTCAGAATGTTAGCAATGACAGAAACCTTAGGGGTCATCTAGCCCAAGTCTACCATATGCTACAGAAGAGGGAACCTTAGGACCCTGAGATGACATGACTGGCCCCAGATGATATAACTAACAAATAATAGGCAGGAATATGAGCCTAGATCTCCTAAGTCCCAGCACTCTTCCCACTAAATTATACTGCCTCTAACTTCTTTTGCTTCCTGGGGATAAAATGCTCACTTGAGAAGAAATGACAGCTTGAGAGTTGGAAGGGATCTCAGCATCCATTTAGTCCAACTCACGTGCGAATGGAATCTTCACCATAACATACTTGGCAAGCCTCTGCTTGAAGACTCCCCGAGAGGAGGAAACTCCTATCTCCAGAGGAAGCCCATGCCACTTTTGGACAGCTCAGATTGTTATGCGTTCAGATTTTGTTTTGTCTTTCCTGACATCAAAGCTAAATTCACGTTTTTTGCAACTTCCATCCAGTGCTCCTCTTTGTGCCCTCTGGGGCCAGATAGAACAAGTTTAATCTCTCCCTGTGACAGCCTTTCAAATAAAGACAGCTCTCATGTTCCCCCTGAGGCTTCCCTTCTTCAGGATGAACATCCCCAGTTCCTGTAACTGACTAAGAGGAAACAGTATAAAAGACTGCAGAGAAAACCAAGGAGGAAAAAACCCTCCAAAGGAAAGGTAGAAGGAAAAAAAAGATGAGAAGGTGCACTTATCTCCATTCTAGCATTAACAGGAATCACATTACATGCACAGCCATGAGCAAAGACTGGGAAAGAGAAGATAATAAAACTCACAGAAAATGTGATTTCTTTTTTAAAAATTCAGCTGCATATTCAGAAGGGGAAAAAAATCTAGCTTAAAAATAAAACATTGAATAAGTGGGTTGTTTCATTTACACTAATACAATTTTTTCCCCGTTGCATTGACTGACTGTTCTGCCGTCTTGTAGTTGCAACCTCCAATTACAGTTTCTGTCCTTCACTGGCTGTGTGACAATGGGCAAATCATTGACCCTCTGTCTGTTTCCTCACCTGTGAAATGGAGATGGATAGATCATACCTACGCTTTATCTCACAGGGTTCTAAGGAAATTGGGGAATATCTTCCACAAACCAAGAGGGAATGAGTGTTTGTGTGTGTTTAATTTTTAAAAAAAGAAAGAAAATCTCTACCTTTCTTCAAGATAAATGTATGCCAACGTGATTTGCCCAGGGGCACACAGCTAGTAAATGTCTGAAGTCATAATTGAATTCAGGTCCTACTGACTACAGGGCCAGTGCTCTATCCACTGCACCACCTAGGTGTCCCCAAGAAGGAAAACAGAAATATCTATGTGACATTCAGACTAGAAATCCCAACACATAGAAAAAAAGGAATATTTCTCCCAAATTGTTCTAAGGAAAATACTTTATATGTTAGCTATAAATAGAAATGTCAGCTTTTATATTAATGCCTTTTGCCAAAACCTTTCAGTGACTAATGGGACAATCACTTGCAGTATCACATGTATGGGACCTGCTACTTCATTCCTATAAAAGACACTCTATCTCCCACCGCTAAGTCTTTGCATTAGTGGCCCTCATGTTTGGAATACCCTCCCTTCTCACATCTACCTCTTAAAAGTTCCTAGCTCTTTCTTCAAAGCACCTCCTACATGAGGCCAGTTGTTAGTGCCTTGAGCCCAATTTCTTTCATTTTATGAGTAAGGAAACCATGATCCAGAGAGGTTTAGGTGATGTGAACAAAATTTTATAGGTAGAAATGTCCAGACCAAGACTTGAACCCAGATTTTATGACTCCTAAGCCAGCACTCCTTTCATTGTACCAAAGAATCCCATTAAATACTAAGCAAAATGCTAAGTGACCTACCTGTTAAATTGGAAAGCAGACCAACATTTCCTTTACTCAATCAAAGAAGGCATCTTAGAAACAAGAAGCCCTGAGCTAGATCTTAAAGATATATTTAAAGGCAAATGCAACTTTCCCCTGCCAACAGAGATTTACCAGTGTCAACTATTTTAATGAGTTTAGCTGTGGCAGTGAGAAGAGACCATGTAAGATGTAAACTGAATTATTCATCAAGATTTCAAGAGCCCCTATTTCTATTTCAATTAAAAATGCAAGGATTCTTTCTCCCCATGCAAAAAGTTTCTCACTCATATTGCCTGGCATTTTTATGAAATGCAAGATCCCTATTGCTCATTTTCAGTCAGCACACACAGGGGCTAAAATTTCCAGAATTATCTCTAATGCATGGTGACTTCTGCTCTCAGTGGTTTCCCCCACTTTCTTGACGTCATTTGCCATTTGTAAGGGTTGCCAAGGTAATGGCTACTTGTGCCTAGCAATAAGCTTGCAAGAAAAGACAGGCAAGATTCCCCTCTCCTCATCTTTTTGTTCCTTTTAGTATCACATATGTTTAAAATTCATCACACCATCAGGATTAGAACATTCCAGTTCCGAGGAAATCTAATGCTAATATGGAAAATCCTCCTTACTTTGAATATGTTGGAGTTTCTAGTGTGAATATAATACAGATATTTTTACTTTCCCTCTTGGTTTGTGGAAGATATCCCCCCAATTAGCCAGATAGGGCTCACATATTTATTATAGTAGGTTAGCTTACGCTAAGACCATGGACAAACCGTTTAGCCTCCAGGAACCTCAGTTTCTTCACCTGTAAAAGTGAGCCAAAGAGCCTCTGAGGGCCATTCTGGCTCTAGTTCTAGAATCCTGTGTACTCAAAGACCACCATAATATACTTTTCCAGGGTCTTATTCAGAACAGAATGGAGTACTGCATACTTTAGTTTAAGAGGAAACTGTAAATCCCAGATAAGAGATAAAATCTGGGGACTGTTATAGCAAGAAACAGATTTTTTTTAAACAGCTTATCTATGCCCTGGACACATCCCTCCTCTACACAACACCCCCTCCCTTTGCTGGAACCCCTCATTCAATATACTTGCCCTACTAGAAGCTTCCATGCCTCATGTAAGTTTGCTTATTAGAAATTCCTACCTGTGACATCAGGGGTGAAAAACCAATCAGATGTGCCTGATTAAGACCCCGCTTCTCCCCATGAAGTCCCTGAGTCTTGTTCAGTTTCAGTGCTTTTCCAAGTGGACTGGTAGTGGCATGGTGGATTGGCTTTCTACCCTGGTAAAGAATACATGACCTTAGCTATCTCCTACATTGATTAGAAGTGAAGGAGGAGTGACCAGATAACTCAAGCATGAGACAGGAGCACCTTCTCCACAGGATCATTTCCACAGTCCCCATGGTGGTCATTCCAAACTTTTTCTTCTCTCCTCAAGCCTCCCATACCACCTTCTTCCCTCTCCTCCTCAGCTGCTGATTTCACTGCTTACTTTACTCAAAAGGAAAAAAAGAGGTCATTCTTTGTGAATTCCCTTTACTGTTATTCTATATCTCAAAACCCTTTGATATCTTTCTTTAGCCTCTCCTCCTTTGCTTCAATCTCTGATGAGTACCTCACCAACACCCACCCCTCTCCTTATATCTTTTATTTCATCCCTTCTATCTGCTTTGGCAATTTCCCCCACAATTATCCAGTCTCTCTTTCTCTCTTTCTCTCTCTTTCTCTCTCTCTCTCCCCTCACTCTTCCCCTCTCTCTCTTTTTCCCTCTCTCCATTCCTTGTGTGTTTGTTCTTCTGTGTCCATCTCCGTCTCTGCTGTTCTATTTCTATATCTCTCATTTTCTTGTTTTAAAAAAAAATTACTGAAGGCTTTGGTTTTTTTTAAAAGCGGTCAGAATTTCAGTATTCTTTCCCCCTCAGAAAGTCATCTCATAAAACGAACAGTATTTTTTAAAAAAACAAAAAAGAGGAAAAACACCATAACTGATCAATACCTCACACAAGTCTGAAAATATGCACAATGTACAATGCTAGTGGATGTTCCCCCTCTGAAAAGGGATGGGATAGAGGTGTCTTCTCATATTCTTTGTGATTTTTCAACACTAACTTCTAATTGTTTATGGTTGTTCTTTCTGTTCACATTGTTGTAGACATTGTATATATAGTTTACTTGTCTCTCCTTCATTCTGCATCAGTTAATATATCTTTCCATGCTTCTCCGTGTTCAATATATTCATAATTTCTTAGAGCATAGTAATATTCCATTACATTCATTTGACACAATTTGTTGAACCATTCCCCAGTTGATAGACATCTACTTTGCTTATAATTCTTTGCTGTCACACACACGCAAAAGGCTGCTATAAATATTTTTATATATATGGGGGCTTTTTTCTTATCATTGGCTTCCTTGGATTATAAGTCAAATAACGGAATCTCTGAGTTAAAGGATATGGACACTTTAGTCACTTTATTTGCGAAATTCCAAGTTGATTTTCAAAATTGCTCTACTGATTCATAGCTCCACCAGTAGGATATAGTAGTATACTTATTTTCCTACTGTTCCTCAGTGTTGACTATTCCCCTCTTTTGTCGTTTTTACCAATTTATGAAGTATGAGGCAAAGTCTCAGGATCGTTTTGACGTGCATTTCTCTTCTTATTAGTGATTTGAAGCATTTGCTCATATTATTTTCTCTCTCTGATTTTCAGTCTGATTCCATCTACTGACTTTTTCTGCTGTCTAAAATATGCCCTTCTCTCTCCTAATACTTGAAGAGTCTTAATTTGACCTTATAATCCCTCAAGCCCCCACCTTAGAACTCTCCTCCCTTTACTGGATCCACATCCCCCGTCCTCTTCTCTCTCCTGAGCTCCATTCTGCCTTTTGGACATATTAAACTAAATGTTCCATAGTCATCTCAAATTCAATGTGTCCAAAACAGAACACATTATCTTTCACATAAAACTTCTCCTTTTCCTCACTTCCCCATTTCTTTATTTATTTTTATTCTAAACTTAACACCAAATTTAAAATTTCCCATTTCTGTTGAGGGCACTGCTAACCTCTCAGTCACTAAAGTTCATAGTCTTTGAGTTCATTTTCAACTCTTCTCTCCTCCCCCCAGCCCCACAGCTGATCACTTGCTAAGGCTTGTCAACTCTACTTCCATAGTATCTCTCATATCCATCACCCTCTATATTCATATGACCACCACCCTAGCTCAACCCCCGATCAACTCTCATCTGAACTATTGCTATAGTCTCCTACTTGACCTCTTGCCTCTTCCCAAATCTGTGTCCTCTCCTATCCATCCAAATTGATATCAAATGAATAACCTAAAACACAGATTCAAAGATGTTACTCCCCTGCTCAAGAAGCTCTAACAGCTCCCTCTTGCCTCTAGGATCAAATACAGACTCCTATGTTTGTCATTAAAAGTCCTCTTCAATTCATCTCCAACCTGCCTTGCCAGGTTTGTTGAATATTAAATTCCTTCACACTATCCACATTTTTACCAAGCTGGGCTACTTTATATTCTTTACATCTGACATTTCATTTTCTATTCTTTTGCTGGCTGTCTGGAATGCTTTCCCTCCCCCATCTTTACCTCATAGAATCTCTAGTTTCTTTTTAAGGCTCAACCCAAATTCCTATGGACTATCTGTGCCCTACTGGTGACAGAGCCTTCTGAGCTCATATTGGTCTGATTAGCCACAATCGGACACACTTTACCTTGACTCTAACATGGTGATGTCATTTTGGTCCTCTCTGAGAACAAAGGACAACCACCACAACTCACCACCAAACACCACCACCATTACCACCAAGTTCCACCTCCTTCCCAAGACCTATCCTAATCCTTCCCCCCTCTAAAGTGGGGAGTGCCCTCTCCCAAGATATTACTTCACATTTACTTTTTCTGCTATTTCTGTACCTACATATTATCTCTGTTCATGTCATTCCCAATTCCCATTCAAATTGAAGCTGCTTCAGGACAGGGACTACTTCATTCTTGTCTGTGTACACTAGCACAACATTTGGCATACTGTAGGAGCTGTAGGAGTAAGTGCTAACTGATTGATTGATTGATTCAGCAACATTCAAATCCTATTCTCCTCCTAAAATGGGTCAAAGAAATCTGGTCAAATCTTTTCCTTATTGCCTCTGCCTTCCCTTCTGTGTTTTCATCCTTGGGTGTCCGCTTGAGTCATAAACCTTCCTTTGTGCAAGTTCAGAACGTGCCCAATGAAGGTCTATTGCTTGTAATATCTGGGGCCATTCTGACTTGTTTGCCAATATTTCTAAGTCCCCGAAACAGACAAAGGATCTCGGCATAGTAACCCACTCAGTTGCTGCCAAGTTGGTCAACAATACTTATGGCTATTCCTAAGTATTATAGCAATAAAAGGATAAGTTGTCATAAGAGAATTTTTAGAGCCAGAAAGAACTATAGAGATTAGTCAGTCTAACTCCCTCATTTTGCAGATGAGAAAATTGATGCCTTGGAAGAGAAAGTATTTGCCCAAGGTGATACAGCTAGTAAGGGTTGGAGCTAAGATTCTACCCAGTGTTTCTGTACTTTATATGCTACATAAGAAAGAGAGCAAGAGGTAAGTTTAGGCAGTAGTGGAGGAAAGGTGAGAGACCCCATCACATTTATAGAAGCTGAATTTTATGCTTTCCTAAAATAGGGCAACATATGAATAAAGAAGGAGGTCAACTTGCCTACTTTCTGGCTGCTAATGATTGTATAGCATAATTTGTGTTTGCCATTAAGTGCTAAAGTCCTTTTAGGTCGCCATGTTTTTCAGACACTGAAACTCGTTTCTTCCCTCTTCCTACAACAAAGATAAGAATTAATGTCTTAGGGAAAATCTGCCCTGAAAGAACATATTGAAAACTCATTTCACATAAGAAATGCACCAAGGGACAGCTTATACTGGGGCAGAGTTGCCCTCGATGACATCAGGAGTCAAAGGCCAGGGATATGCTCCCAAAACATCCCTAGGTTCCTTTTATAATTCATCATAGATCAGTCATGCCTGAATTTCTCTAACCGTTTTGGGAAACTTTCTATTTTCAGATGTGCCATCTTTTAAGTGAAAGGAAAAGTTTCCATGAGTTTGCTACCAACTATGTGGCATAGTGTTCTTATTTGTCCTAAGACTGCCCCAATTCGAACTTCAAAGGCAGGAGAGAAAGTGGTGACCCTTGTTCCACTGGTCTGGAATTAGGTGAAAAAGTCAATGCTTACCTTACCTATGCCTTTCATGATTTCACCACCTTCCATTACAGACCTTCCCAGTCTTCTTTCCATTCTAAAGGATTACAATCTTTCTAGTCCAGTGAATGGTGGCTCCAATGAAAATAGGAAGAAATTACTCTGACTATAATTTCCCACAGTCCCTCGACTGAGCTACTTCCTTTTCCCAGGCACTTTCCTCATGCATAAAATAGTGTTGGACAAATAATCTTTATTCAAGTATAGAATCATTCTATCTACTTCTTTTTATATTCCCAGCATTTAGCCCAATTTCTGGCACATGGTAAGCCCTGAATAAATCTTTGTTGATTGATGGATATGATTCTGGACCTCTAGCTAGAAGAGACCTTAGAGATTATTTTTGGCCAACACCATTATTTTATGTATGAAGAAAGCAAGGGCCAAAGAGTCCCAGACCCCTTGTTCTTCCTCCTACCTTCTCGGGGAGCAGAATGCCTCAGAAGAGGAAGAAGCTAAGTCCAGGGATTGTGGACAATTGTAGCCCAGGGTCCCATTAGGGATGAAAAAGAAGGGGCAGAGGAAAGATTTCAAGAGAAAACAGCTAAGGAAGTCCTTTCAACATCAAGTCTGAATGGCCAGAGTAATTTCTTCGTATTTTCACAGGAGCCTTGCTGTAAATTTAACTAAGTCCATATGTAGTGAGATGCTTTTACATGTTTAACAACTGGCTCTGGGCAGGGTTAGGGGGATATGCTAGACACACTTTTAAATTTAATCTGTGTTATTAACATTTTATTAAGTCTAGACAATCAACAAAACAGTAAATTAAGTGCCGATTTGTAGCTTTCTACGGTCTAAATGGTCACACTGAAAATTTAATAATCAATTTATAAGCTAGGTCTGAACTGGCTCCAGAATACACTGCTACGTCATAGGTAGTTAGGTGGCAGAGTGGAGGGAGTACAGGGCTTGGGGTTAGGAAGATCTGAGTTCAAAGCCTGCCTCAGATGCCAGCTGTGTGATCCTAGGCAAGTCACATAACTCCTTCAGCCACAATTCCTTCATCTGTAAAAGAAGAAAGTTAGAAAGCATATCCAGCTATAGACCTACAGTCTCTTTCATTTATAGGAATTTGGGTTAAATATGAATTCAATATCTAGCCCCATCTGGTTGCTGATGGGCCTGTTTCACTGCCCTCAATGAGCAGTCAAAACAAAATATAGGTGACTAGTCCCTGAAGACCATCAATCAGCTGATCAATAGCCATTTAAAAAGGGACTACTATGCGCCAGGTGTAAGACATCTGCATGTTGCAATTGTGGGGCCAGACCCTGCCAAGGATCAAAAACTCTTCAAAGAAATGAGCCTGAGCAAAATGACACAAGGCCTCAATCTGGCAGAGAGCCTGCAGGAGTCAGCCTTGCCCCCTCCCAGCAGGTTCCTAGACACTAAAGGGAGTCCCTGCAATTTATCAAATTGCCTGTTGCAAGAGAGTTGTGAATAAGGACCTGTATAACTGGTTAGAGAGATGAGAGTATTTGCAAGGCCAGACAACTGGGCAAGACAGAAAAATACTAAAACAAAGAACAGTGAACATCCCTGCCATGAGAAAGCAGGGACAACAGTAGGATGTATGAGTTGTGTAGCAGAGGAGAGGGCAGCACTGAGCAGAGGTAGGGCTGGGGGCTTGGAGGGAGCTGGGCGCGGGGGGAGGAGATGCCATTTGCCCTCCTTCTCACAATGCTGGATTGAAGTGGCCTCTAAGGGGGCTTCTTCTCTCTGACAGATGGCTCAGAGAACCTTCAGTCTCTCCTGTCTCTGTCTTTATCTTTGTTTCTGTCTCTGTCTGACAGTCCTCTCTGTCTCTGTCTCCGTCTGCATCTCTCTCCTTTCCCTCTCCTCTCTGCTCTCCATGTCTGATTCTGTCTCTTTGTTTCTCTGCCTCCATCTCTATGACTCTCTCTCTTTCTCGTCCTTTCTGTCTCTCTCTCTCTCCCTTTCTCTCTCTCTCTTCCCCCCACGCTATCCATCTATCTCAAATGCTGTTTTTTAAAAAATTAATATCTTTGGTTTTTACATCACCTGCATTTACCAATATAATTCCTCTTCCTTCTACCTACCAATTAGCTTTCCCTTATAACAAATATATATATATGTGTGTATATATATATTGCCTTAGGTACTTACTAGCTGTGTGACCCTGGCCAAGTCACTTAACCCATTTGCCTCAGTTTCCTCATTTGTCAAATGAGCTGGAGAAGGGAATGGCAAACCACTCCAGTATCTTTGCAAAGAAAACTCTAAATGGGGTCACAAAGAGTTGGATATGACTGAAACAAGTGAACAACAAAACAAATATACACATGCATGTATGCATACACATGTGTACTTGTATATGTGTGTGTGTGTGTTTATGTAACATCCTCTCAAATAGACTTAGAATATCTGTTGATGCTACTTACCTGCCTTTCCTTGTTCCAAAGGAGGGCTCATAGGTATGGGACTCACTATATCCAGAAACGACTGTGATTTAAAAAGAGAAGCATCAATAAAACGTGGTTTTTACAGGAGGAAAAAGCCATAGAACTTCCCCTTGGGCCAAGAAAAAATGCATAGATATTAAAGATAAAACTATGGTTGAATTTTTTCATTCTGCCTTGACTGTAAGAGAGAAATGTGCTCAGAAGAAAATCTAGGAAGCTCTCACCTAGCTCAATTCTGCAGCAATATAATGAATACTAGACTATCTGTCTGGGGAGAAGCAGGCCATTGAAATTCAGGCTGCATAGCTTCTCAAGACTAGAAAGCTATTTTTAGCTCAAGCTGTAGCTTAATTTAGAAATGGAGCAGTTGAGGTCCTGTTTTCTCTTGAATTGGAATTTTTTTAATGACAGTGACATACATACATGAGAAAAGAGGGTAAGAAAAGCAGCCTTCTCCATTTTCAGATGGGTAAGAATCTACAATTGAAAGCTAGTTGGACAGAGGATAAGATGGTGGGGGTGGGGGTGGGGCAATATCAATTTAGCTCCCTATCTCAGAGTACAATTATTTTTGTTTATGGCTTATGGTCCCTTGCAAAGAAAGGTGACATTTGTGACAGCATTTCTTCCTACAGTGTGGACTAATAAGCCCATCATTAACCATGGCAGGCTACAAGACTGATGGTCAGATTCACATTGTCTAGAGATCAGGGCTGGAGCTGAGGCCCCACATCAGTGGGTCAGGGTGGGTTACAGCTAGGACTGTGTACCAGGAGACGGTTCACTATTCAAGGTTTAGAGGCTTTTTGGCCTCAAAAGCACATTCAAACTCAAACTCAAGCACACACCTAGGAGTGGAATGCATCATTCCTCTCTCCATTATGGACTCTATTTTGGCCATACCTTAGCAAAGCTATGGATTGAGCTTCAGGCTAATCTATGCATCTATTTACAAATATATGCTTCCTCTCCAGCCCCCACCCACAAGGGAAAATAAACCATATTTGTCTACATGTAATGAAAACATTGAAAATTTTAAAAAATGAGAAATCAGCAGACTGCTTAGAAAATTTCGAAATCATTTATTTTAAATTGCCTTAGCAGCCAAGGAAGACAAAAGAGAAATGCTATTTTACAGCTCATAATGGTTGCCCCAGGCAACTCTGAGGCTATAAATTACAGATGAGTGGCTGATCTATCTTGGTGGTGATAGTTTTGACACTGGGATTTCCCCACACAATAAAATTATAGGTTTGGTCTCCTTTCCTACCCCCAGCAATCAATCAATCAATCAACAAGCATTTATTAAGTGCTTACCATATTTCAAACTCTGTGCTAGATGCTAGGGATATGAAGAAAAAGCAAATACAGTCCCTGCCCACATGAAGCTTATGTTCCAGTGGGGGGGGGGGGGTCAGGGGTTGACAATAATGACAGCTACATAAATAGGTATGAGTAAGATATGCTATATACTTAAAGGGGAAGGCCCTACCAGCTGGAAGGACTAAGAAAGCCCTCCTGCAGAAAGGTGGCAGCACTTGAAGTGAACCTTGAAAAAAGTTAGAGATTCCAAGAATTAGAATTAAGGAATGAGAACACTCTTGGCCTAGGGATAGATGATGCAAAGGCCTGGAGGTTGGAGATGGAGCATGTGTGAGGAGAAGCAAGTAGGCCAATATGGCTGGGCCTGGAGTACATGGAAGAGAGTGTGACGTGTAAGAAGATTCAAAGAATAGTGGAAGGAAGCAGGTCATCCTGACTTCAATCAGATACAGGAATATTAAAGGTATTAGACTAGATGTGAACAATTGTATTAACCAATTTGGAAAGTTTTTAAATGAAATAGAATAAGGCTACAAAGTAGGTTTATTGGCTTGGGTGAGGAAACTTGGTTTCACCTTACTACACAAAGTAGCAAGCCAATTCAGCATTTGAATGTCTGGAAGCTGAGAAGAAAATAGTTCCAGGCACTCTTGAGAGGGATTTGACTTCAGGACTGGGGAAAGAACAGTCTCTGTTTCCTTCCCCTATCTTGATCCTTTGATGAAGATGTTGTGAAATTCAGGAATGCAAGGATCTGGACCCCTCAACAGTGTCCTAAAAGTGTCCCAGAAAAACTATAATGCACAGCATGAGCTGAGGACCAAGTTGATTCACTGAGGAAAAGCAGATTTAAGAATCCATCTGAAAGCTATTCCCTTAAGACTCCAGCTGAAAGTTATTACCTGAAGACGCCTGCTAAAAGTTATTCCCTAAGTGGAAAAATTTGAGCACTCTAGCAAGAAGACTTTCTGGAGCTACACATGTGCTTTCTTTAAGGCAATTGGGGTTAAGTGACTTGTCCAGTATCATGCAGCTAGTAAGTGTCTGAGGTCACATTTGAACTCGGGGCCTTCTGACTCCAGAGCTGGTGCCCCATCCACTATGCCACCTAGCTGTCTCACAGGTGTGCTTTCTAGGCCTGAGTCAATGTTCCCCTGAGCTCTATATGTTGTTGAGGGAGAATGTGTTGCAGACTTTTGGGGAATGTTTTATACCAACATCCCCTTAATAATACCCATAAAAAGCTAATTAAATCTTACCAAGTAATTTGTCAATTGATAATGGAGAAGGAACAATGGTAGAGGCTAATGGGCCTTAGAAATTAGAAAGAAGGTCCCTAACCCCTCAGAGCTACCCCTAGAACTTTGAAGGAAGAAGTAGCTTCTGCCCTCTGGGGACTCAGGATTCAAGTGTGAGTGGAAGTTGGAGGGTGGACCTAGAACGTGCACTGCCATAGAAAGAGGCCAGGTTATAAAGGGCTATAAATATCAGACAGGGATTTCTATTTGATCTCAGACAGCATAAGGAGCCACTTGAGTTTACTGAGTAGGCAAGTGATATGAAGTCAGAATTCTGCTTCAGGAAAAATCACTTTGGCAGCAGGGAGGAGGATGGATTGCAGTGAAGAGGATGAATTGCAGTATGGAGGATGGATTGCAGTGAGAAGGATGGTTTGCAGTGAGGAGGATGGATTGCAGTGAGGAGGATGGATTGCAGTGAGGAGGATGGATTGCAGTGAGGAGGATGGATTGCAGTGTGGAGGATGGATTGCAGTGTGGAGGATGGATTGCAGTGTGGAGGATGGATTGCAGTGAGGCTGAGAGGCAGATAGACCCAGTAGGAGGCTGCTCTTATAACAGTCTAGGTGAGAGGTGATAAGGTCTGAGCTAGGATGGTGCTTGTTTGAACAGAGATTAGGGACCGTATATGAGAAGAGTTGTAGAAAGAGAAATAAGATTTGGACTGATTGAATATATCAGGTGAAAGCGTAGAGTCAAGGATGAAGTGAATTCTTGCTTCATGGGACCAGGTTTACAATCATAAAGTGAGGCTGAAAAATGATGAATTTGTGTGTTCTTTGCTACTAAAAGTCTTCTGTTCAATAAATTCAATTTATTTTTAGACAAAGTTTTCTTTGTTATTCTATTCTTAACAAACACCAATTAATACAAGCATTTTCATATGCAAAGAAGAGGGGGAAAGGAATTGCATGTGAAGCCAAAAATCTCTACTACAAACAGCTTCTCTCTTTATTTTTAAAGCATATAATAAATTCAGCATGTTCGTTTCAACACTGCTCTGCTTGTGTTCCCCTCTGAGCCTTCCTCTGTTCTCTTCTCTGTGTGTTTTTAATGATTCATCACTATTACTCCACTCCCTGTTTTCTCACCAAATCTCTTCTCAGAATTTAAAAAACAAAGGATAGGGATAGAGATTGGACCTGTGACTTCATTTATATAGGTAATTCCCAAGTGAAAAAAAGCCCTCTACTAGTTCAAATTGGCACCTTCTTCAGCAACTTATAGTCAGCTTCATAGAGAGTTGGAGGAACCTATGTGGTTGGATGAATATAGAATGCTGGACTTGGAGTCAGAAAAACCTGAGTTCAGATCCCATCTCAGACACTTTTCAGCTGTGTGACCTCAGGCAAAAGGCTTAACCTCTGACTGCCTCAGTTTCCTCAACTGTAAAGCGGGGATAATAATAGCATCTACCTTCCAAGATTGTTGTGAGGATCCAAAGAGATAATACGTATAAAGCACTTAGCACAGAGCCTGGCAGATAGTAAGTGCTATACTGTGTTAGTGGGAGGGGCAGCTAGGTAGTGCAGTGAATAGACCCTGGAGTCAGGAGGATCTGAGTTCAAACCCGGCCTCAGACGCTTGACACACTTACTATCTGTGTCCTTGGGTAAGTCACTTAACCCCAACTGCCTTGCCTTCCCCCTTCAAAAAATAAATAAATTTAAAATATATACTTTATTAGTGGGGGGCCCTCCAGTCTGGGAGGTATGAGTTGTCCTTAGTATATGTATTCTCTCCATGTGTGCCAAATTACTAATGTGTACTGTGTATGTGCCTTGTCTTCCTACCAATGCCATGTATAGTTTGTGGGATACCAAATCTCAGATTTGGGGGGGGGAGGGAGGAATGTTTTGTAGCTTTTATTCTTATTCTTACATCTTAATAAATGTCTTTACTTTGAGCTAATCATATCTACTGTCTGTTTATTAAAGGTAAGCAAACTGGTGGGGGTTCATGACACTCTGCATGGGTTTTAGAATCCACAAAATTCCTTGAACCTAAAGTAGTCACACCCTGAGGACACAACCTACAACCTACAATGCTGAGCTGGGAGTGTTGCAAAAGGGTTGTTACATTTCTTTCCAATGTTTCTGGTTCAACAAGCATATATTGAGTACCTTCTACTTGCTTGCTGATGTACTAGATGCTGCGTCTTTTTCCCAGATATAAATGTGATGTAAAAATAAAAGGCATCCATTTTATTTTTAAAGACCATGCTCTTTGTTGTTAGCTTATCTTTAGTTATTTTTATTTGACATAACTTTTCCTAAAATAGCTTCTCAAACAACTTTTTTAAAAATAGGGTTTAAAAGCAACTCCACAAAAAAAGATGGGGTAGAAAAGCCCAGACCCAGCAGAAATTTACGAGAATAATATTTATAGTTAAAAGAAATCTTTTCATTTGAAAATTGACTAGAACAGCAGACCATTTACAACCTTGAAATACTAAGATCATTCTCAACAGTTGTGCTCTGGTATGAGAGGATGCACTTTGTGAATAACGGAGGCGGGGGGCACCAAAAAGAGGCAAGTTATCTATAAATTTCCTGTAATCTATGTTTTCCGCTGTGGAACATGACCTCCACGAGTACAGACACTATCTGGTTTGCTTTTTTAATTGAATTGAATCTAAATTGTCATCTAGTTTGGGAACAATTCAGTCACACACTTCACTGTCAGCTACAATTATCATTAATATGCCTATACCTAGTGATAGTACTGTCCGTAAATCAGAGCTTTCCTGTTGTTCAAAGTCTTTCATTTAAAATCCACTATTCTTCATGGTGCCTGGCGCATTCATGCTTATATCCTCCTAGATTAAGAGGCGAAGGGCTAATAATAGCAAAGTGATGATAGTATTTAAAAGTTAATAAGATGTCCACAGGAGTGAGAAGTCCAAAGCTAAATCGACAATAGGCAATTCTTGAGTCTGTCATTGGTCCACAAGTAATTTCCTTATTCTGCTTGAGGCCTGATAGAAACAAGACTACCATATCCACCACCGCCGCCACCCCCTTTATATGTATAGACAGGCTCTCCAGGCTTCAATCTCCCCACTATAAAGTGGACGTAAGCTAGGAGAATGAAACATTGCTAGAAGTTGATTAACAATCTTTTGTTTTTATATTATCTACATTTTCCAGTATGCCCATCCCCCATCCCTCTCAGAAACCCATCCTCATATCAAAGAATAAAAACCAGTTCGGCAAAACTATCCAATATATAGAAAAGCCTATCAGCATATGCAGTGTTCCACACCCAGGTTGCTGTGTTATTAAACACCTTCTATGTGCCAGTGGATAAGACATTTTAGCCATCATCAGACTTCTAGGAACACCATTCACAAAATGAATAAAGAGCATTTATTAGACCCTCTTTATGTGCCATGCACTATGCTAAGTGCCGAGGACACAAATACAAAAGCAAGACAGCTCCTGCCTTCGAAGAGCTTATATTCATATAAGGTAACATACATATAGGGGAATAGTGTCCAGGAAAGGGTGTTTTGTTCTGGAAAGTCACTGGGGTGATGAATAGAGTTGTAAAGATCTTAGCTGAAATACCCTAAATGGATGCCATGGTAATATTGATTTGAAAAGTAATAAAAGACTTAATGTTCTACTTGCTTATAGTTATTTGGCTACTCAAAAGCAAACATTTAATGATAACGTGCATATTTGTGTTGTGACGGAAGTTAAGATTACTCATTTGGTCTACATCAGTGGTCCCCAACATTTCTTGTTCTGTGAACTCCTATAAACAACAACAAAAATGTGTTGTAAACCGCCAGGTAATTTAATATACTACTTAGAATATCCTTTTAGATTTATTCATTAAGTTCTTCCAATAATCACAATGGTAACTTTTGTCCACCAAAATACCAAATTAAGATTTACGTTATATCATTATCAAATATCAAATATCTTTTGCCTATGACTATGAAAACTCAAAATTGAAAATTATAAAACTATTTAAATTATTAATAAATTATTAGGACATTCTATAAGAATTAAAAGAAGTAATACAGTAAGACTTCATATGCTTCTATTATCTGTAAGATTTTCATATGAAATTTCCCTATTTTACAAATGTTGCTGAATATAAATAACATTTTAATGAAATAATGAATTATTATACAATAATCACAAGTAAAAATTTCAATGTTGGATTTTTATTTGAACAAAGGCTTGCCATATTTGGCTCAGAGTCTTAAGTCTTAAGTCTGGTTCCACAACAAGTCTATTTGGGTATATTAATATAAAACAAGAACAAAGTGAAAATGCTTGCCTGCACAAATATATGGCAGAGAACAGTAAAAGAATTTTACAAGCTCTCTTGCCAAGAGATGGAAATTCATTTTTGTTTTTGGCCATCTAGCCAATCAACAAAAATGAATAGCTAGTTATGATATAAAGTATTATTTTTCTACTGGCTAATGACAAGCACTGTATTAAATGATAAATTTTCTTCAAATACAATTGCATATATTCCTTTATTTTAAATAATGTTTATATGCACATAAATGTACATCCACACATGTATGTGTACACAGTATCTCTGTATGTACATATACATATAGAATATATAGATAGTGTTTGTATATACATAGTATATACACACATATATTGTGTATACATAGACACACATGCATATACACACACATATACATAGATGAGATAGCTAGGTGATATAGTGGATAGAGTTCTGGGTCTGAAATCAGGAAAACTCGAGTGAAAATCTAGCCTCAGACACTTACTGGCTTTATGACCCTAGGCAAGTCACTTAACCCTGTTTGCCTCTGTTCTTCATCTATAAAATGAGCTGCAGAAGGAAATGACCAACCATTCCAGTATCTTTGCCAGTCAGTCATTTTTCTATTCATATCAGACTCTTCATGGCCCCATTTGAGCTTTTCTTGGCAAAGATATTTCCTTCTCCAGCTCATTTTATAGATGAGGGACTGAAGCAAATAGGGTTAAATGATTTGCCCAGGGTCACATAGCTAGTAAGTGTTTGAAGCCAAATTTGAACTCAGGAAGATGAGTCCACCTACCTGCCCTAGTACCTTTGCTAAAAAAAAAACCAAATAGGGTCATGAAGAGTCAGACACATCTAGAACAATAAACATACTTATATACTATCCTTTGTAAGGAAAGAATCTCTTCAGATGTTTCTTTCTTCTCTTCTACCCCCGGCATACTGGCTATCTTCTTACAGAAATGCTATTGAATGAGTCAATGTTGCCAACTAGTTAATTGGAAAAATCTGCCAGATAGAAGAATAGTAACATAATTGGAGGACAAGTTTAAATCAAGAAAGCAACATTAATACTGCAAAGAGAAGCCATATAAGGCTTGTTTCTGCAGAGCGTTAGTGACAGTCCGTGATGGTTTCAAGATGGTTCATAATGCACATGCCCAGCAATCATGGTTTTCAAACAGATTGACATTTGTGCTTCAAGGACACAAATATTTGTAACATTTTGATCATGTGATTAAATAGCTCATGAGACATGATTACAAGGTAACAAGGGAATGAGGAATATAGGACACAGAATATAAATTAGGATGTTTGCATGTAGCTGACCATACATGGAGAGAATAAGTTTGGACTTGAATGTCTAAACCCAGTGGTGGTTTGGAAACAATTTGATATCAGGTTGAGAAACTGCTAGAACATGTTGGGCTTACTCAGAAATGTTCTGATGTAATCACTGCACAAACACCAAAATCATTGTGTACATGATCATGACCATTTTGAATTACTGCAGAAAAAACCCTATAATATTTCAAACATGCACGTGCTTATTATGACAAAGTGAAAAATATATTTGTAACACAATTGGGCTGTTATTTACTGTTTAAGGTTCAAGGAAGGAAGGAGGAAGGGAGGAGGGAAAGAGGAACGAAGGGAAGGAAGGAAAGAAGGAAGGAAGGAAGGAAGGAAGGAAGGAAGGAAGGAAGGAAATGAGCATTCATTGAGCACCCACTGTGTCAGGCACTGTGCTAAACACTTTACAAATATCTAATTTGATCCCATTAAAGAATTCTTAGTGGTGACTTCTTGGACCACTAAAGGGAAATATTAATCTACATTAATTATGAATCATTAGTCACTGTCTCTAATGCATTCCCTACATACATTTGCTATGGAAGGTTAAGTGAGCATTGAAAAGATTTAAGTAGTATTTGCTGTCATTTTACTTTAAGGCCACATGGCTTCTGTGCCTAATACAATATTCTAAAATGAACTTAAGAGTTCTTGAAGACAGTTTCCTTATAATGGACTATATAAGATTGTATACCATTGCTTTAGCAAGTCAGAATCTAAGTGATTTAGGGCTAAGCCTATTAGGGCTAGGGTCAAAAAGATTTTGTCCCTTTACCAGCAGCAGTATCTCAGCTATTGCCCGGTCATTTCTTCCATGTTAGTATCAAAGCTTTTAAAGCTTTTTTTTTGTCTCTCAATTCATCTACTAACTATAACGCTATTGGTAATGGCAAGATTTGGGATCATTAGGCATGTGTAATGAGAAAAAACATTTATCTGCTAAGTAGAAGACTTGGATTCTAATTCCTGGTCTTCCATTGTGTAACTTTGAATGAGTCACTTTTTGTGCCTCAGTTTCTTTATTTGTAAAATGAAATCTTCAACCAGATAATCTCCTAGATTCCTCCAAAACTCTAAAATTTCTAAATTCTATATATGGTGTTCCATTTCATAAACAGATCTAGTCTCTAACACTTTAGTCCTTAACTACAATAAGCTAGTTGATGCCAGAGCTCATGATAGGAAGTTGAGCTATGTAACAACACAGCCTCTTTCTATTTTAAATTTTTTGTTGTCATATTGAGTTTAAAATTTTTATTATCATATTAGTCAGTTCCTGACTTTTGCATTCAAAAGAGTGAAATCTTTCCTGCCCCACTTAACAGTACCAAGGGCATGAAAGTATATACAACACTACAAGTTATCTTATGTTTTAAAAAATGTGCTAGTGACATCCTTTCAAGCCTGCACATTTTGAATCTTCTCATGTAACTATTTTAAATGATTTATTTTATTATTAGAAGGCTTTAGGAACTAAAAAAACTATGACCTATCAGCATTATTACTGGTCATGTACACCAGAGATGTCAAATTCATTTCCTGTGGGCCCCAAAAAGCCTAGAAAATTTTTTGGGGGGGGGAGGGGAAGGAGACAAGATTAAAATGTAATTGGAAAATGGTTAAAATAAATAAATAAAAATAGAGTACAATTTAGATATTATTAATTTGTGATTTTCTAAATAAATGTGTCTATTTCTATTTGAGTTTGACACTACTGATATCCACCAAAAAGAAGAGTCATAGAGAAGGTCCTATACACAGGGTGTCCCAAAAGTCTTAGTTCAGTTTTAAGTCTAGATTACATTTTTTGTAGCAACATTTTTGTGGCAGCAAAAATATTTAAAAACAAAGTTAATGCCCATCAATTGGGAATGACTGGACAACTTGTGATATGCTAATATAACAGACTATTATTATTCTATAAGCAATGAAGAATATGGAGAATTCTCAGAAATTTGAGAAAACTTGTATGAACTGATACCAAATGAAGTAAGCAGAACCAAGAAAACAATTTACAAAATGATCTTAGTAACATAAAGGAAAATAACATTGAAAGATTTGAGAACTCTGATCAATGTAATGGTTAGTCAACTCCAGGAACCAACAGTGAATGATACTGCTTCCATTTGGCAGAGTGCCCTGTAGGTGTGGAAGGAGACATGCACTACCAGGTATGGTTCATGTCTTAGCTTGATTTACTTCTTTTTAACAAGAGAGGGTCCGATGGTATGGAAGGATATGGTTGGGGGAAGAAGAGGTTTGATGGGAAGTGGCAACCATTTAATGAAAAATCACTTAAATATTTTTTAAAGAAAGGAGATAGGAATCTAGAACTTAGCGCAAGTCTACATTTTGGCTACACTTCATTTTATTTGTACAACAGTGAAGAGAAATTCAGAGTCAGCAGTAATCTTTAGATCTTGGCTGCCATGAATAACAGATTGAACAAGTTTGGTTTGTGACCAGCTTAGTCATTTTAAAGCCACTACCCTTTAATTTAATCTTTTGAACTCAACCATAGTAGAACAGTACCCTCACATTTCTGATAATGAGACACCCCATGATGAAGACAGCTGCCTATGTCTCGTTCAGTATGCCAGAGCTGTATAATACAAGGTAGGATGGCGTCATGCTCCCTAGTGTTAATTATGAGGGCCTAAAAATAGTAACAGGCAAACCCAGAAAAGTAAAGCAAATGTCTTCATAATGTGCCACCAGCCTGCAAATGGGCTGGCCAAGGACTGAGTTCAGTGGAATGTCTCTGTTTAATGGGAAAGCCGACAGTTTTAGCACATCGGCCCAGTTACTGAAGCCAGAGCTGTTTTAAGGGGTTGTCCAGTTGGTAACAAGACAATGAGTTTTCGTGTGTGTGGTTTTTTTCATCTGTGTTTGTCTGGATTTATACAACTCTATCTCAACAGAATAGTATACTGTGGTTTAGTGGCCCACAGATATCTTCAGCATAGATCAGTATAAGTGGTAAAATAGCCACCTACCCTAAGTTGTAATCTGGGGATCAGAATGAAAGCTCTGAGTTTATGTGGACAGGCTTCATATACCACTCTCTCTTTGGCTTATGTTCCCAACCAAAGTTTCCATGAGAGACCCAGAATCTGGCTTTTGTCTAAGTCTCTACAAAAAAGTGAAAGGGAAAGGGCCCTTAATTTCCATGCAAACACTCAGGCTAACAATAGACTGAATACAAGTGACACTTTATCAATCTAACAGCTTGCCTTCCCCATCTGATGGGCTTCCATCTTCCCAAGGGACCAGTGCAGTCCTCTAGATTTATAGTACTAATGTTGAAATATTCTCAACAAGAGAAAAGTACTTCAAAATACAAGAGTCAAGCAATTCCCTTCCTCTAGTGTAGGGATTCTTAACCTTCAGTCCACAGACCCTGCTCAGGGATCCATGGATAGATTTTGGGGGCTCTGTTAATTTGGATGGGGAAAAAAAATCACACCTTGATTTTCACTCACCCACCTTTACCTGAAATTGATTATTTCCTTCCATTATGAATGTAGGCAACAAACATTATGTTGAGAAGGTCTATGGGCTTCACCAGACTTTAAAAAGGGGTCCATAACACAGACAAACAAAAAGGATAAGGAGCCCTCAGAGACAAATAAAGTCCTCTAGATTTATAATACATCTCGGAGCTGAGAAGTCTTACTCAAATAAGGCAATGTATATGGATAAAGTACTTGCAGAAATAACCGCATACATATCAGCTATCAGCACTGTCATCAATTTCCCCATTACTTGCTACTTTTGATCAGACACCAGTGGGGTAATGCCTGACTTTTATCACATGCCCTAAGGAAAAGATTTTCTTTCTGGCATGAACCAAATAAAAAACCATTTAAAAATATATGTAAGTAATATTATAAATGTTGAGGCCATGAAATACCAATCTGGGACCAGCTGGAAGACATCTGTAGAACAGGGTCTTAGATCATGATTTGAGATATGTTCCTCTAGTTAAATCTTAAAGGGAAGAACAATTTTAGTAGCAATTAAACCCACTGTTCTTTACCAAACAAATAATGATAGTTTCTACATGAATGGTACTTCGTGGTTGCAAAACATTTGTACATTTATTTTCTAAACCCTCACAAAAATCCTATGAGATAGATAAGATGTTCATTTGATAACCATATCTTTAATAATATATTCTAGAATTTTTTGAAGAATTGAGCTATCATTTGCAGGCTTCATTCTCATCTTTTTTCCCCCCAAAAACTGGCACAACAGTTGTACTTCTTCAGTATTGTGACGTCCTTCCCATTCTCCATGATCTTTCAAAGAAAATTGACAGTGGCTCAATGATTCCAGCTGGCAGAAGTTTTACAGTACCCAGAGATGTCCATCTGGGCCGCATGACTTGAATTCACTATGGTGCTCTTTCACCATTGCCATGATTATCTTGGGGACTGTCAATATGATATTAGTCATTTTGACTATGCCCTTTCCAATACAAAGATTATTCTTCTCAGCAAAGAAAATAGGAGAAAACTAAGTGTAGAATACTTCTTCCTGTTCTCCATCATACATCATCACCGTTCCATCCACCTTAAAGAATAGAAGTCACTCTTCATTTTTACCCGGAGAGGCTTATATGAACTGATGCTGAGCGAGAAGAGCAGAACCAGGAGAAATCTGTACACAAATACAGACAACCAACTTTGATAGACTAGACTCTTCTCAGCAATGCAGGGTTATAAGACAACTCCAAAAGACTCACGATGGAGAGAGATGTCTACATTCAGAGAAAGAACTAGAAAGAACAGAGTTTGAATGCACATTGAAGCAAACTACCAACTCTCTTTTTTTTCTTGTTTGGTTTCGTTTCCTCTTTCCCATTGTTCATTCCATCTTGTACAATCCTTCTTTATAACCTGACTAATGTCTAATGTGAAAGTATTTGCAGATCCTATACTTGATTGCATGCTGCCATGGGGTGGGGAGGGAAGGGAGGAGAGAGAGGGGGAGAAAATTTGAAACTCAAAGGATTGTGGAACTGAATCTCATAAACTAAAAGTAAACAAACAAATTAGTAAAGACAAAAAAAAAAGAATAGAAGTCACTTTTAATGACTATTGGAAAGTCACTCTTGAATGGATATGGTTTCAGAAATCAAATAACCTTTGGGCAGACAGGTACCTGACACCTAGATTTCTCTGGGCCCACATTCTGAATTGCTCCAGGCCAAGATTTTCATTAGAAATCAGATGAAATGCCTTGATCCAGTTCATTCTAAGCACGATGGATGAGAAATAGATACTTTTTGAATATGAGACTCTTAACTTATAAACTCAGCCTTAGAAGAAGCCTCGGCAACATCTGAAACCAGGCAAGTAGGGAAATTGCAAAATAACTTTGAAATTCATGAAGAATCCAAATTTACTCTTTCCCCACACATAGGATATATATTTCTGTCTTGGCATAAAGATGTTCTCAGAGAGAGATCAAGAAGATGTTTAGAAGGCTATATTTGAGTTCAGCCTCTCTTTTTCATCTTATCACAGTAGGCGAGACTGTCAGAATCCAACAGATAGTCTGTAGTCCCCCCAAAGCTTTTTCCCTTAAATGTTCTGAACTTTAAGGAATCTATCTAGTTCTTTACTCCAAAAACTATAGCTCGGTACTTAGGGCAAATTTATGCTTGTGGACTTGGGAATGAGCAAGAAATATGATCTAACTTCACTTCTGGTACTATGATAAAATATTAATGGCTAGCATTTATCTAATTCTTTGAGGTTTGCGATGTACTTTACAAATATTGGATTCTTATAACAACTTTGGGAGGTAGGGGCTACAGTAGTTAAGTGATTTCCTAGGGTAATTCAGTTAGCATCTGAGACGGAATTTGAACTTGAGCGCAGTGGTCTATCCACTGTGCCACCTAGCTGCCTTAAAAAACAAAAGTACTCCCACAACCATCACCAGTACCACCACCAGCAATAGAATCAATATAGTATAGTTGTTAGACTGAAGTCTGGACTTGGAGTCAGAAACACCTGTCTTCACATCTCACCTCAGACATTTACTGGCTGTGTGCCCCCCAGGAAGGTCATTTAAGCTCTCTATGCCTCAGTGTCCTCATCTGCAAAATGAAGGTATGGGATCCCATGCGTCTAAGGACCCTTCAAGCTCTAGTCAAGCTCTAAAACTATGAATCTATATAAATGAAAGAGTGTATGGCTTGAATGTGGAGAGCGTCATGCTTAGCAGCTTGCCATCTGTAATACATAGATACAGTTAAAATAGGGTGATGGATTACGGTTTTGTCCTAGACCTCAGAAATTTGGAGGATGCAAAAATTTCACACACTCTTTCAGCAGAAACAGCTGAATCTGGGATCTAGTTTGCAAGAAACACAAGTTACAGAAGCTATCGGCAGGCACATGTTACTGATAGTATCGATCTATGAGCTGCCCATCCCTTTTTTTTTTCCATTTTTATTAATATCTTTTTTTATATCACTGTTATTTCCTAATATTCTCCCCAGCCCAAAAGAACACTACCTTGTAATGAAACTAAAAAATAAAGTCAGTAAAAGCAACCAACAAAACTGAAAAATCTTGCAACTCACGCTATATTCCAAGCCCACCTGGGAACCTCCAACCTCTCCACCAAGGGGAAGGATGGGTCTTACACCTCCATTCTTCCTGAATGGAGTACTAGCTTGATTTTTCTATCATGGATTACAAAGGTGATTTGAGATCTCCTTTTTGAGCTGCTTGTCCCAGGTGAGGATCATCAAAATAATTACTTACTGTTTTGTTCACATCCCATCTGCTCAACTGGCTATCCATCACCCTCTCTGTTTTTAATTCTCCTTGCCTGGGGTGACCATTTGTAATATACTGGTTGATCTGCAATGATGCTTAAGAAGTTCATGCACCAAAACATAAAATGCTAACCTGGGTCCATTTGTAGTCATTAAAATTTGACATAGACTTTTGTTTTCTAGAGCTTGAAAAGCAACTATATTGTTGGGTCTTGCAACTGTAGCAACATCTGGACAAATTCAGAAGTTTGTTCTTAGCTCTCCTTTCTTTGCACTCTATAGAGAACTCATTCATTCTGCTGGTTTCAGCTCTCATGTCTACATCTGTACCTTACATTAGAGTGGAGGCTCTTAACTTTTTTTTTTTATCATGATTCCCTTTGGCAGTCTGGTGAAAGCTATGGATGCCTACTTAGAATGTTTTTTACATATACAAAATAAGAAGCATAGGACTATGAAGGATATAAGTTATATTGAAATGTAGCTATTCAAATATTTCTGAAAAACATGTTTATAGACCCTAGGTTAAAAATGCCTATAGAGGAACCTCTATTGTTTATTTCTAGACTAGACTCATGATTTTATCACCACAAGGAAATCCCAGATGAGAGGATTCCCTGTACCAAAGCAGGTCAGTAACTTCTCTACAACTAAATTCTAAATTCACCTTAGAGAGTTGTTGAGATCATTGAGAAGTAACCAGCCAGCCAGCATGTGTCAGAGGAGGGACTAGGACCAAGGTCTTCCTCACTCTGAAGTCATCTCTCAATCTACAATACTATATTGCCTCTCTGCGTTTCCATCTTGCTCTCCCACCATCTCCTCAAGCTCAACTTGTCCAAAACCATACATATCACCTCCTTCTGCCTACTGAAAACAAGATCTCCTTCTTAGCTTGTGCATCGATGGAAGTAGTGAAACAATATGTTACCTTTTCCCAAAGCTTGAAGCCTTGGAGTTATCTTTCATTCATCCCTCTCCTTCATCCCTTACTTTCACCAGATTATGGCTTTCCATAAAAACATCTCTGTTTGGTCCCCTTCTTATTCATCCTGACTGCCGCTATTCTAAGTTCCACTCACCTCCCACCTGGGAGCTTTGCTAGTCTTCTAGCTGGTTTGCTAAGCTCCTATAATCACCTTCAGATTACTGTGAAACAGACCATCTGTGTGCATGTTTTCTCCCTGAGAAGCCATATGAGTGTAAAAGAAATGGTACTGGTGGAGCCTAGACTTGAAGCCATGACCCATGACTTTGAAGCTTCTTAAGTGACCTTGAGCATAGCCTGGAGCCTCAATTTCCTCTTCTGCAAATTAGGGATATTACTTATAAAGTAATATTGTCTACCTCTCAGGGTTTCTGGGAAGAAAGTGATTTGTAAACTGCAAAGCAATACATAATGGGGATCTGCAATTGCCTGTGGAATATAGGTATTGGTTTATTTATTTAAGTTTTTGGTAAAAGAGTACCTGGCTTACCTTTTAAATGAGAACAAAAGATAAATAAAAGACTAAATGACTAAATGCAGAAATGAATAAACTAATAAAGTTGCAGTATGCTTGTGGTGGGGGTATGCTAATTAACTATTATTTTTTCTGCCATTACTGCATAGGATCAAGGGTCCAGAGGACAGATGGTGAAACATGCTCATAGATAGATAGATAATAGCATAGAGAGGTGGTGATAGATAGATAGACAGACAGACAGACAGACAGACAGACAGATAGATAGATAGAGATAGATGGAAGGATGGATGGATGGATGGATGGATGGATGGATAGATTGATTGATTGATTGATGGATGGATGGATAGATGGATAGACAGACAGACAGATAGATAGATGATGGATGGATGGATAGATAGACAGACAGATAGATAGACAGAGAGATAGATAATTCAGATAAAGAGATAGAGGTGGATAGAGATAGAGAGATAGACAGTGATAAGACTGATTTTGTTGTTTGGTTGTTTCAGTTGTTCGGTTGTGACCCCATTTGGGGGTTTTCTTGGCAAAGATAGTGGACTGATTTGCCATTTCCTTCTCCAGCTCATTTTACAGAGGAGGCAAATGGAGTTAATTGACTTGCCCAGGGTCACACAGCTAGTAAGTGTCTGAGGCCAGATTTGCACTGAGGTGTTCCTAACTCAAGCCCAGTACTCTGTCTACTGTATCACCTTAGGATAGCTAGATGATCATTTAGAAGGAGAAAGATATGATGGTTTAGATCAGCAGTTCTCAACCTGTGGGTTATGTTCAATTTGTAACAATGAAAATGCATTACGACTCATAACAGTAGCAAAATTACAGTTATGAAGTAGCAACAAAAATAATTTTATGGTTGGGGGTCACCACAACATAAGGAATTGTATTAAAGGATCACAGCATTAGGAAGGTTGAGAACCACTGGTTTAGATGGAGAAGGAGAAAGGGATGGATAGAGATAGATTAGACAGATGATAGTTTAGCTAGAAAAAATAGATGGATAGAGTAGATGATGGAGAGATAGAGATGGATAGAGGTGAGAGAAAGAGAGAGACAGAGAGAAGAGAGAGACAAAGAGGAGGGAGGGAAAGAGAGAGAGATAGAGAGACAGAGAGAGATAGAGCATTTACAAAATGCTTACTTCATGCTAACGGTAATGCAAATATGAGCAAGCAAAACGATTTCTGCCCTCAAGGAGTTTACATTCTAATAAAAAGGAAAGGCAACAATAAAAACTCAAACAGAAATTAGTGCTTAGAAAATGAATGACTCTGTTCAGGGATATATCTGAACATGTACATGAAAACAGCAAGAATATCCTCTGTATGCCTGGCACTTAGAATCCTAATCAGGACCCAGGCAGGAAAAGAGGTTTTCTATTGTTAACTGAGGGATATTTGCCTTCCTTCCTCTCTGCTTCCTTTCTCTAAAGATGCATTGTAGGAACTGAGTCCTCTTTTGCCTACAAAAACTGAAGGATTGGTTACAAAAATTTACATTGAAAATGATGGCATAAGATGTCAGACTTTCATATCATTCTGGAAGTTTTATTTCTGGATGCAAGCTTTGTATTTCAAATTGATGTCAGGAGGTTATCAGCCACTGACCCTCACTCCCATTCAGAGGAAAACAAAGAGTGAATTACACCATCCTCCAGCCCACCAGGGTGTTGATGTGCTGGGAACTAGGCAGGCATGCCTTCTTGTCTTCCGTCTATCCCGTCTAGTGGGGCTGCTGTCCAGATACCATTTATTTGCCTGCTTTCCCTGTCCACCCAAGTTTGATCTGCTTTGTTCTTGGTTGTGATCACTTACTGCTCTAGCTTTAATTGTCTCCATGCTCCAACAATTGTCATTGATACCTTGTTTATGTAACCAATGAACTTCCTCTAGGTGCATGCCCTTTCATCTCTGACTCTTTCAGGAGATATTGACTGACTTATTGCCTCCTTGCTCTAAGAAGCAAATAATTTGACTATACACAGACAGACAATTCAGAAGAGACTCAGGTAGGTGAAACTTGGCCTTGATCAGGAAGAACCCAAGTTCAAATCAGACCCTCTTGGAGGGTCTTTGTGAGGTCTTTGTAGACCTTCCCTACCTCTCTATCCTCTTCAGCAGATGTTAGCACATGAGCTGCACTGGTGTTCATAGGGGTCTTTTTGCAAAGGCTTCTCAGGACTCTTGCAACACAAAATGGACAAGCATTCCATACAGCAATATTTCTTGTTGTTGTCTTGGGAGCCACAATGGAACTAATTCCACTAGCTTCTTAATCTTCCTTCCAAGGAGAGTCTGTGAGGCATCCTTCCATTATGCTATCACTTACAACCTCTGGAGACAGGGCTTTGATAGCCAGAATGTCACTGTTGACAAGGCCCAATCTAGTAACAGATCAGATTTGGAGTTGGAGGACCTGAGTTTAGATTCCTGTTTACAAGTCATTTAATATCTCCAGACCTCAATTTCCTCATCTGTACATGAGGAGATTGGTCTATATGAATTCTAAATGTTCTTTCAGTTGTAGGATCTTCATTGTAGTAAGAGAGAGATTCAATTTGTGATTTCATTGGGATACAGAATTTTGAAGTGAGGAAATGCTCTCTATCAATACAGGCTGGCACCTTCTCTGCAACTTGTAGTCAGAGAGTTGCCTAAACACTAAGCAGTTCATTGATTTCCTTGGGCTTACAAGCCAGTATGTGTTAGAGGCAGAATTTCAACCCATATCATCTTGGTTTGATAGCCCCTTAAAGTTAACAAATCTCTTTGCATACTTTTAAGCCTCCCAATATTCCTGAAGGGGAGATACTAACAGGCATTAATATTCCCATCTTACAGCTATAGAAACTGAGGTTTAAAGACATTATACCTTGCACATCATCTCCTAAAGGAAGCGACTCAGAATGACTTTGAGAAAGTCACTTAATTTGAACATACTTTGGTAGGAGAACAGATTATAGCACAAGAAATCCCAGAGGGAAGAATTAATTAATATTAGTTAATTACTTAAATGAAAGGTGATACATTTTTGGTCTAGAGAATTAGGAAAAGCTGAATTCAAGTCCTTTCTCTGACATATCCTGGCTATGTGACCCTGGGAGAGCCACAATGTCTCTGGGCTTTAGGTAGCCCTCTGAGACTGGAGGACCATTGGTCAGATGTCCTCAGAAGAGATTTGTGTAAGAGTACAAATTAGAGTAGGCAGTTTCTTAGATGCCCTTCTAACTTTGAAATTCTGTGATGCTGTGATTCTGAGTCAGGTGGGGGTGGGGTTCAGATCCCATCTCTAATGCTTCCTACTTGCCTGACCCTGAGCATGTCATTCTAAGTAGCTCTATGGACCTCATTTTCTCATCAACAAACATACAATAATAATAATATCTGTAACAACTGCTTGTCAAGGTAGATGTGAAGCTCAAATGAGATCATTTATACCTGTCAGATATTGTCATTATGATGAGAGGTCATTCAGGTGTGGATTGCACCAGATAATTACTATGGTCCCTTCCAACTCTGAGATTTGATACTCTTGTAATTAGCAATATTGGGCAGAAGTTGCAGAGAGTGATTTTGTCTCAATGTAAGAAGAAACTTCCAAACAATTAGAGCCATCCCAAGGTAGAACAGGCTGCATCAGAAAACAGCACCATTTACTGAGTGCTCCAAGACCTCCTTTCACTGAACAGAAGCTCTTTTTCTGGTGGACAAGAGGCATTGAGGAGATGTCCATCAACTGGGGAATGACTGAACAAATTGTGGTATATGATGTAATGGAAAACTATTGTTCCATAAGAAATGATGAGCAGACAGACTTCAGAAAAACTTGGAAAGACTTACATTAACTGATGTTGAGTGAAGTGAGCAGAACCAGGAGAATGTTGTACACAGTAATGGCAACATTGTGTGAATGCCAACTTTGATAGAATTAGCTCTTCTCAGCAATGCAATGATCAAAGACAATTCCAAAAGACTCATGATGGAAAATGCTATCCACATCCACAGAAAGAATTATGGAGTCTGAATCCACACTGAAGCATACTATTTTCTCTCTTTTTTTCTTTCTTATGGTTTTCCTTTTTGTTCTGGTTCTTTTTTCACAATATGACTAAGGTGGAAATATGTTGAAAGAGAAGAAGAAGAGAAGAAGAATGAGAAAGAAGAGAAGAAAGAGAAGGAGAAGAACAACAAGAAGAACAAGAACAAGAAGAAGAACAGGAAGAAAAAAACAAGGAGAAGGAGAAGAAGGAGAAGAAGAAGAAGAAGAAGGAGAAGAAGAAGAAGAAGAAGAAGAAGAAGAAGAAGAAGAAGAAGAAGAAGAAGAAGAAGAAGAAGAAGAAGAAGAAGAAGAAGAAGAAGAAGAAGAAGAAAGATGGCCACTATTGTAGTGGAAATTTGGATGGGGGTTGGTCTTAAGTAGATTAGTCTGTTATGACATAGAGTCTTGTGATGGGTTGGAGAAGTCAATGGACCTTTTCTCAGAATAACATTTTCAAATTAGTTGAAGAAAATACTAAATTTAAGCTAGAGGTCATAAAAAATAAAGATGGTATTTTTTTCCATCCAAGTATAAAGAACCCCTAAAATCTATCCATACATCCTGTAGGGGCCTGTGAACCTGAGGTTAAGAACCCCTGGACTAGATGGACTTTAAGGTCCCTTTCTGCTCTAAGATTTACTGATTCTATGAAAAAGGCTTCCTTTGTCTCAGTTTCTACATCTGTATAACAAGGTTGATGGTGGAGTAGGTGGTATATATGTTTCCCTTAAGGAACTCTTCTCAGCCTATGTTCAGGTTGAGGCACTGACCCAGAGTCCAGGGACACCTGATGCCATTTGAGAATAGTCAACTGCAATGCTGCACATCAGATTCTGGCAATGGCACATGTGGATGCAGATGTATCCAAGACAACACCCAACATCAGAATTTGGTTGGTAGGGACCTAGAATATAACTGTGCCCTTCATTGTACATAACCATGAAATCAATCTTCTTTAGATTTTTAGATTGTCATTTTTGGCAAGTGCTGCAATGGATATGTCCATAATTGAGCTAACTAGCCTGGCATTGGTACAATTTAGTCATTAAGATGCCTACTCCCTCCACATGCTGACCTACTATTTTTCATTTTGACATGTTTTGTTATCTACATACATCCTGTGGCTTTAGGATAAATGGCCATTCTGAGTGTTTTACAGCCCTTGTTGGAGGATTGGTAATCACTTCCTGGCAAAGGAAGCAATTATAAGGAGGACAGTGCTTTCAGGAACTGGGAAGCCTTAGTTTCTTAACAGTATCAAGACCACAAGGTTTTCACAGTCAGGACTAAGGTTTTACATTCTTAAACTGAGGTTACCATAGTGTGTCCACTTTAAAAAATTTTTAATTTTAGTGATATCTGCTACTTTTTCTATCACTCATTTCCAAATAGGTCCCCTTTCCAGCAAGCCATCTCTTGTAACAACAAAGATTGAAACTGAAAGGGATAGAGAGGAAGAGTTCAGCAGAACTGGCCCACATGTCAACCAAGTCTAACCATATGGTATATTTCACAGCCATAGACCCCTACCTACCCAAAGAGAGGAGAGGGATGTAGCTTCTCAACTCTTCTCTGGAGCCAAGCTGTGTCATTATAATCACCCCCCTCCCCATTTCTTTAGGTTGTTGTCCTTTATATGAACACTGTGGTAATCATAATACTAATAAGGAACATTTATATAACACTTTAAGGTCTGCAAAGATATATATAGATATAAATATTAGGATCATATATATAATAGCATCAAATTAGATTATATATATTTTTATATATTAGATATATATAATCTAATTTGATCCTCACACAAACTTTGTGCAGTAGGTATACTATTATTATCTTGATTTTGCAGATGAAAAACTGAAGCTGAGATGTCAGTGTTTTGTCCAGAATCACATAGCTAGCAAACATCAGAGGCAGGATTAGAACTCGAGTTTTCTTGACTCCACTTCTAGCACTCTAGCCACAATAGTGCCAAGCTGCTTCAAATGATGTAGTCCTTGTATCTATTGTTCTCTTGGTTCTGCTTACTTCCTTCTGCATCAGTTCATAGCAGTCTTGCCGTACTTCTCTGATTTCTTCATATTCATTTCTTATGGTGCAGTAATATTCCTTTGTATTCACATACCTCAACTTATCTGACCATTCCCTAATCAATGGTGTGCCCTCCTTTAAAAGAGATCCTACTTAATACAAGATAGCTGTCATACAACACCCAAGGGGTACAGCTATTGAAATGGGATTCTGCACTAAAGATGTCCTTTTAAGTTGACTTAGAACTATTAATAACCATTTAGTAGGTCCTACTAATCAACCGCAGAATCCAATTAACTATACTATTGCTTAGACTAAATCTCTGCATCTTGTATACAAGAATAACATGAAAAGCTTTAGCACATGCTTTACCAAAAATTTAAGTATAGTTATAACATTTATCTGATCTAGTAGTCCAAGAGCCCTATTTTGAAAAAGAGTTAGTCTCATATGATCTATTCTTGATGAAATCATACTAGTTTTTTTTTATCATAACTTCCTTTTCTTGTTATTCACTAAATATCCTTTTTAGTAAATATCCTTTTAATCATATGTTATAGAATCTTCCCAGGAACTATAGTCAAGTTCACTGAGCTTGCAGAATATACTCTTGTCCCTTTTTTTAAAACTAAGTCAACATTTGCCTTCCTTTAGTCCTGAGAGAACTCTCCCATCTTTCATGACCTTTCAAAGATCACCAACAGTGAACCAGTAGTCATATTTGCCAGATCTTTCAGTAATTTAGACTAGAGTCACTTGAATTCACTCAGGATAGACATGTGCTCTCTTACTAAGTGCCTAGTTGTCTTAAGTATCAACTCTCTATTTCAGTTCTGTCCTTCCTAATACAAAGATCATTTTCCTTGGAGGAGACAAGACAAAAGTAGAATTTGAACCCACATCATCTGGCTCCAAAATCTAGTACTCTTTCTACTGTACCAGTTGTTTTGAGTAGCTTGCCTGTAGTATAGGTTTTTTCCATCCTGTTGTCCCTGTTGTACCTGGAAGTGCAGTCAGTAAAGGGTTTGTATGGTCTTTTTGTGTTACCCTGAGAGGCTTGTGTAGTCCATGAGAGCCACTACTTCTTTTGAGCCAAGGCAGAGGTTCCATCCAAAACAGCATCTGAGTGTGGTGCAGTGGTAGAACACTGGACTTGGATTAAAGAAGATCTGCATTCAAATCCTGCTTCTGATCATTTATACCTCCTTGACTCTAGGTAAGTCACTTCATCATCTATAAAACGAGATGGTTGGTCTAGAAGACATCTAAGATGTTTTTGAGCTTGAGGTCTAGGACCCCTCTTATCACCTGTAGTCCTTTGCTATGTCCTACAGATTCACTCTCAGAAATACAGAACTGAACCTTACCAACCCAGTTCAGTCCTTTTTGACCCCTCATCATTTGGTAAGATTGATCAAGAAGGACTATCCTGGGGATGGAAAGAAGGCAGAAGGTAATGTAGGGGGTATATGCTAGTGTAAGCCCTTGGGGGAAAACTAGGTGGGCTGAACTTACTTACTGAATGAAATTAGAGGGTAAACCAGTGCCAATCTTCCAATTAAAAAATGAGAGTAGTCTTGTCAGGGAAAGTTTTAAGTCAGTTAAACTTTTCTAAGGAATGGTGATGACTGAGTTCAATTTATTTCTTTTCATCTGCTACCCATTTTTCAAAGTCAGCAGCTTTTTTTAAGGTAATTTAGAAGGATTGTAATTGCATGCATCCAGTCTTCTTATCTTTATGTTGTTGGGCAACTAGGTTGTATAGTGACTAGAGTGCCAGGCTTTGAGTCAGGAAGATGAGTCTTCCTAAGTTCAAACCAGGCCTCAGACACTAGCTTTGTGACTCTAGAAAAGTCACCTAACCCTGTTTGCCTCAGTTTTCTCATCTGTAAAATGAGCTGGAGAAGGAAATGGCAAATTAATCCACTACATTTGCCAAGAAAACCCCAAATGGAGTCATGAAGAGTCAGACATGTTGGACGACAACAAGGTCTTCTCATTTTTATCCTTTCTCCTATTTTGATATTAATTTTGGCCTTTGCTTGTTAGCTGATTGGTTGATTAACCAATCAATACTTGAATGAATTCATTCTGATCTCAGTTCTCCACCCTCCCCCCAGATTCTAACTTATCCATGCCTTTTCAACATGTGTAAACCTTGTCATAAAATTCTTTCAATTCTGTTTTTTTCCCAAACATAAGATAATATTTTCACCCTCATTTAACTTTAGCTCTCTGCCCTTCAAAGTACAACTTTTGTCGTTCTTAGTTTAACATCTTTACCAACTGTCAAATCCAGGTGAATTAGATACAAAATTGTCTTCTGAAAGTATCTGGAAATTACAAAGCCAAGAATATTTGGACATAACTCTCTTTAAAATCCATCTTACTAGAATACAAAGCCTTAACAGAGAAATAGAAACTGTTTCAACACAATGACCATAATTGTCAACATAAAATAGTAGCATGCTACAGAATATTTTGTGACTCTTCAAGAGTAATCAATCACAAGCATTTAGTAAACATCTACTATGTTCCAGGCACTGTGTTAAGGATGCAAAGACAAAAGTGAAACAGCCCCTGTCCTCAAGGAGCTTAAATAACAAGAGAAGAACATATACATACATAAGTAGATACAAAGCAGTTGACTACCACTCAACTCCCTACATTGCTCCATGTCAATCAGTCAGTCAATAAACATTTATTTAGCATTTACCATGTGCCAGGCACAGTGCTAAGTGCTGGGGATACAGAAAAAAGTAAAAGATAATTCCTGCTCTAAAGGATCTCATGATATCATAGCAGGGGGAGGTGGGGCAGGCCCTGGAATGACTTCTCCTTGCAACCTCCAATTTAGGACTGGTGAGTCCTTAGCTGGAACTGCCATTTCTTAAGGGAGCCTTAGCCAGCACTTCACTCCTAGCTCAGCTCATTCTCTGGAATGTCTCATCTCTCCATGAGTTACCTTTTCTTCCCATCTTTCCTCCCTCTCCTATTTCTAGCTCCCCTTTGTGTTTTGTCTTCTATTAGAATGTAAGCTCCTTGAGGGTGAGAATTATCTAGTTTGCTTATATGTATATCCCCAGTTAAGCACCCAGCACCTAAAGTACTTAGTAAATACTCTTGTCTATTGATCTATGTCTATCTGTTTCTAGGAAAGACTTCATGTAGAAGATGGTCCTTAAGGATGAGTAGAAGGAAACTTGAGATTCTAAGAGGCAGGTAGAGAAGAGGAGTGCATTCCAAGCCCTAGATACAACTACTGCAACTATTTTCATTTTACAGACAAGGAAATGTGCTTTAGAGAAGTCCAACAACTCACTGGTAATCAACATGCTGGTGAATGCCAGAACTGGTCTTGGAACTCGAGTCTCCTATTTCTGGGTACAGTATTCTTTCCCTTCTACCATGTTGCCCTCTAGCCTCCAAATGCTATGATTTTATGATCAAAAGACGGCAAAATTCCCAGGCAAAGTCCAATATTTTATAAAAGTTCAAAGGTTCTAGAAACTGAGATATATCAGTTAAAGAAAGATTAGCATCATCCACCCATGTTCTTTCTCTAGTGCAAGGACCTGAATATTTTTACACTTCTTCTGGATGTATTGGTGCATGCCAATAATCCTTGCTACTGAAGAAGATGAGGTGGGTGGATCTTTTGAGCTCAGGAGTTATGAGCTGCAATGTACTAAGTCATAATGTTGTTACCAAGTCTGGCACTAATGCAGTGAGCCCCCCCCAGAGTAGGGGGTTACTGGACTGTCCAAGGAGGGATGAACCAACCCAGGTTGAAAATGGAATAGGGTCAAAGCTCCCATGGATATCAGCAGTGGAGTCATACAGGTGAGTGATTGCTGTAGTTTTAGCCTGGACAAGATGGGTAGACCTAGTCTTAAAGCTAGATAAATACATATATGTTTGTGTGTGCCCATGTATGTGCATCTTACACTTCCTTCAGTCTTTTCTTCATTTCTTTAGACAAGCTAACATTGTCATTGTATTCTTTCTCAATTTTTGTTTTCCACACTATGCAATCACACAGTCCTTGCAGAGTATCTTTTCCCAAGTGTGAGAGAGAAGAAAATTGATGAGTTGGGTTCCTAGAAAGAATTGAGAGTAGACCCAAGCATTTGGAACCCAATAGCCCCCAGGAATTCTATAGACTCACTCTTCATGTTGTCAGCCAGCAAGCAACTGTATATACCAAGCACTACTCTAGATGAAATCTTTATGAAGTTGAAGTGGTTGTTATCTTGTGAATAACCTCAGCATATAACTGGCTTCGCAGATGTCTCTGTCTCTGGCTAGCACAAATCTTGTTTTGACACTTACAGAGAAAGATGAAAAACATATGGTTTATTTTGTATTGAAGTATTGTGCTTTACACTGTAACCAACTTACAAGAAAAAGTAGCCAGGTGATTTTGTTTGTTTAAACCCAGCCATCAAGCTAATTTAAGACTGTCTTTATCCTTAATCTTTTCAATAGATGTAGATCCAACCCTCAAAGGAAAGTGTTCTAAGATTTATCTCAGTACCACCCTTGCTTCTCACTCCATGTGTCACCTAAGCCTAAGGCAGGAATTGCCTGTACCTGATAATTTATCACTGAAAGATGATGTATATCCCAAGCTAGACATTTCCCCCCCAAAAGCAAAACACCAATCATTCTTTAAGAGAGGTTATGTATTAGTAATTTTATTTATATCCTAACCCAGCACCAACAAGTTACATCCAATTCAAGTTCGGGAAAAGAAAAAAGTTATTTCCCTGTTTTTGAAATGGGGAAACAGAGAGGGTAACTTGACTTGCATTCAGACCCAGAAAGGAATCAGATCAGAACTGAAACTGACTCCTGAGCCTGACCTCAGACTGTATGAAAAAAGATGTTCATAGAATTTAGAACCGAAAAGGATAGTAGAGATAATCTAGTAGAGAGTACTTTAGAGATAACTACTTTAATTTTATAGCTGAGGGGGGAGAGAGAAAGAGAGAGAGAGAGAGAGAGAGAGAGAGAGAGAGAGAGAGAGAAATAGCAGAACCAGTATTTGAATCCAGGTTCTCTGATTCATAGAATCCTAGCTAGAGCTGAAAGGAACCTTAAAGGTCATCTAGTCCAACCTCCTCATTTGACAGATGAGGAAACTGAGGAAAAGTGATTTATCCAGGTTTTGCCCTGCCTAGAATGCACTCCCTCCTCTCCTCCACCTCTTAGAATCTCAGATTGTGTCACCATTTCCATGAAGGTTTTCCTGATTCCTCCAGCTCCTAGTTTTTACTACCCTCTCTCAATTATCTTGCATTTCTATATTTTTAAAAATATTGTACTTACACATGTACACATTGTGTTCCCCCAGTAGAATGTACTGGGCTTTTTTTCTTCTATATTTCTATCCCCAGCACCCAGCACAGTGCTTGGCACATGGTAGGTTTTGATCAAGCATGTCAGACATGTTTAACCTCTATCAAATTGCTTGCCTTGTCCATGAGCAGGATGGGGAGGGATGGAAGGAGAGAATTTGGATCTCAAAATTTTAAAAACTAAATGTTAAAAATTATTGTAATTGGGAAAAAAATAATATATCAAATAAATATTTTTTTCAAATGCCTGTTGATTATTCAACAGCTCAAGGTCAAACATATGGTAGGGCTGGAAGGTGAACCCATCTTCTGACTCTAAATGCAGTAGTCTTTCCATTATATACTATTTCTGGGGCTTTTTTCCCATCATACCACACTAGACTGAAATATCATGAGCTTCTGGTGACATTTCTTCCCCTATTTGAAAGCCAGTCCCTCAGATCCCAGTCTGTGAAGAGCATACATTCTGTTACTGTTAAGTTTTTCTTGGAGCATCAGCCTTTCCCCAAGTGAACACCCGTCTTTGGAAGTAACAACTCAAATGTCATCAAGGCACTAAAGCATACATTTAGTAAAGTGGCGTTTTCAACGATGGAAGATGGGCTGGGCTCTACTGGCAACTTTACAAAGAGTGAGGGACCATGCTTCAGCATTTTCTCAAATAAGGCACCAAAAAGCAAAACTTTGCCCCATTCAAAAAGCTTGTTTAGCATTCCCAAAGTGCCACTTACCTCCAATTCTGGGATTAGGGGTAAATGGCAGTTAACTGAGAACCCTACCATCAAGGTACCACCCTCACCCCATCCACAGAGTCAACGATGCAAAAAGGCTTGTTTGTTTGTAAAGCACTGATTATTCCCTTTACCTCTTCAATGTGTCTCCTTGGCTCCATTTGCTTATAGCACTATATGTGAGGCGCCAAATAAATAAGGGCCATGACCAATTCCAAGAAGGAAGGAAAAGGAAGAGTACTTCAGCATTGCAGGTACCTCTTAATACTTAGAAATTAACTTCATTTTGAATCGGATTTTTTTTTTGGAGGGGGGGGAAGGCAGGGGAATTGGGGCTAAGTGACTTGCTCAAGGTCACACAGCTAGTAAGTGTTGAGTGGATAGGTTTGGATTGTTTTTGAAATGGGGAAACAGAGAGGGTAACTTGACTTGCATTCAGGCCCAGAAAGGAATCAGATCAGAACTGAAACTGACTCCTGAGTCTGACCTCAGACTGTATGAACAAAGATGTTCATAGAATTTAGAACCAAAAAGGATAGTAGAGATAATCTAGTAGAGATAGTTTTGTCTGAATTTGAACTCAGGTCCTCCTGACTCCAGGGCCTTGCTCTATTCATTGTGCCACCTAGCTGTTCCTTGATTCAGAATTTCTAAGCACTCTTCCAACTCAGTCTATTATTTCTAAGGACTAGAGAATCTTTCCAATCTGATCCCAAATGACTGGGGCTAGGGAGAAGGGGAGAGGGAGAGAATTTGACCTACCCCTGGGGCAGATAACTTAGATATAGCATTTTTGAGCTGGTATGGACCTTAAAGATAAGTTATTTCAATCACATCATTTCATAGATGAAAAAACTGAGATTCTAAGAAGTGGCCTCCAAGGTCACATTGCTAACAAGATAGAAACCTTAGAACTTCTGAAAATGTCAGGTTGTCTTGAAGTGTTATTGTGTAGAGAAGGTCAGGAGAATAGTTAAGATATCACAACTTTTTGAAATGTGGAAGGGGCTTGATAAGCTGTTGGGAAATTGTAGGAATGGAAGGTGGGATTTTCAGGGGACAGAATTAAAAAGGAGGAAAGATGACTTTGGTGGAAAACTGAGATTATACCTGCTGTCTTTGTTACCTAGAGCAAGGTGTTCAACCTCTTGGAATCTTAGGTTCCTCATCTGTTAAATGGGAATAATAATAGCACCTACTTCACAAGGTTGTTGTAAGGATCAGATGAGGTCACATGTTTAAAGTGCTTTGCAAATGTCAAAATGTTATATAAATGCTAGTCTATCATGATGACTAGCCAAGCACTGCCAGGCTGAGGCCACAGGGGCTGATGATCTTTGCCAGTCCCCGTCCTTTACTGCCCTGCTGGCCTGCTCTGGGCTCTCAGAGAATGAGGCTCCCTACAGCTTCAATTCCAATCCCACCTCAGATTCCTGAGAAGAGCAATTCTATTTTTTGCTCTAGTCTATGAATTCTCCCTAGGGAAAAAAAGGAGAGAGAAAATAAAGCATACCAAATATAAACGTGAATCAGGTATTGAATAGGTAGCTTGATGCACCCACACCCATACACACACACACACACACACACACACACACACACACACACAAACACACATAAACCAGGAATGCTAAGCCATGAAGAATCATAGAGTGGTTAGAAGAAAATCCAGTAACTTATCACAATTAGTACAGTCAGTTGAAAGTCTAATAGTCAAGTTTTCTTGGGATATTTGCACAGTTTCTTTATAAGAGCTGCTAATTAGCAGTTTCACATTTCACCTCTAATGAATGCAGCCTGATTAATACCAAGTGGGCTCTTTCTGGTGGTCTTTCAAACTATGAACAACTCTCCTTTTTGGTGTACCTTCCTCTACTTTTGTTGCCCCTTCATCTGCTCCAGTAGGTCCCACCCTGCTCCTGCCATACCTGAGAAGGGGAAGATAGCAACTGTCTGGTGAGATTTCTCCAGGCTCCATACCAAAGGAAAGAAGACACAAACAGGAGGTAGCCCAATCACAGGCATAGGCTTGACCAAGAAGCTATGAATTCATAGCTTGTGGCAATCCTTGCTCCAGAAAGTTTTCCTTGTACTTTCAAGCTGGAGGTGGATCATTCCATTAACATGTCCATAGCGTTCTGGTTTAGGAGCCCATTAAAAGGCTTTTCATCAGTTAGTATGAACCCCCTATGGATAGGAAGCAGTCAGAGGTTATACATGCCTACACTAAAGGGTTGGTAAGAGGGGAAGGAGGTAGAAAAGGTCTTTCCATCATCTTTGCCCAAAAGCAGGCCCATTCCAAGCTTCTATGCACTTGACTAGAATGTCAACCAAGCATATCAATCAATGAATACTTATTAAGTGCCTACTGTGTGTAAGATACTGTACTATCAACTAGAGAATAAGAGGTAGACATTGAGGCATTAAACTAGCTATTATTATTATCAGAGGATAGGAATGGGGATTGAACCTGTGATTTCTTTTTTTTTTTAAAAGGGGGAAGGCAGGGCAATTGGGGTTAAGTGACTTGCCCAAGGTCACACAGCTAGTTTTTTGTGTTAAGTGGCTGAGGTTGTATTTGAATTCAGATCCTCTATTCACTGCGCCAGCTAGCTGCCCCTGAACCTGAGATTTCATTGGTATAGAAAACTCCAGATGAAGACACTCTCTCTACCAATGCAGACCAGCACCTTATCTACAATAGAATGTCTTAGTTTTCTAGAGCACTGAGGTTGTGATGCCCAGAAGCATACAGTTGCACTTGTCTAAGGTAGGACTTGAATTCTGATCTTCCTGGCCTCAAGGCCGACTCTTTAGGCACTATAGTACATTACCTCTTTATCATCCTCATCCTCATCATTATCAATTTCCTCTAAGTGGCATAGGGGATGATGGGTTGGATGGGAGAAGGAAATTGGGTTTCAAAGCCTTCAGCATATTTCAAAGCTCTTTTAATGACTCCCAATTTCTCCCAAAAATGAAGGTCTCTCTTTTTAACATGAGCTTTCAACCAGGGTTGTATGCCTTTGAGACAAAGTACACAGCAGTCTTTGAAGAACTGAAAATGAAATTACCCAGAGAGCAGAGAAGAGGCCACAGTGGGTGTGAACAGACTGCAACATGACAAAGGAGGAACTTTGAAGAACTGATGTCTTTACTCCTTGAGAATTAAAATGAACCAAACAAAAGTTAATGGCTCCATAACAACAAATATTAATATAAAAAAAAATTAAAAATAAATGAAAAAGCATGGAACCTGGAGAAGAAATCAAGGAGATACAATTTAAGAATCACTGGACAATCTAAGAACCATGATCACCCATTGGGATACCTGAAAGAATCTAGACATTGTATTTCAAAAAATCATAAAGGACAACTGCTCAGCTTCATTAGAACCAGAGAACAGAGTGAAAATAGAAAGAATTCACTAGCTACCTCCCGAAAGAAACCTCAAAGTGAAGATCCCTAGGAATGTCAGAGCCAAAATCCAGAACTTCTGGGTCAAAGAAAAAAATAATTCAAGGAAATTTGGGGTAGAAAAAAGGATATAAGCTGGCCATTAACAAGCGGTATCCTCCATTCTTCAGTGGCATCCTCAAAACGTAAGGGGAAGGAGAGGAATCCATTGGGTGGACACTTTGTGGTGAACCAATAGGAAGATGTGAACAAGAGTCACACAGGATAGACAGGTATGGATAGGTTGCATTTTGCATCATTAGAAAGAACATTGAAATTGTTGAGATCCATTGGCTTATTTGAGTGATGACATATTGCTTTTGTTACTATCCTTGGTGAGAATCCTTTTTCCCATATAGTAATCCTGTTCTCATTTACCTATAAGCTCCCTGAGGACAAGAATTATCTTTATTTTTACTCATAGTATTCCCAGGGCTTGGTATAGTATCTAGCACATGGCAAAGACTTAATTAATGTTTATTTATTTGATTTGACCCAGCATTATATCACAGAAGATTATGATGATAAAGAACAATTTAGTTTCTTTGAACATCCCAATTAAAGCATTAATGGATTATTTTTTAAGTCAACCCCAGACTATATACAATTGATACTTTTTATTGCTCACTAATTGGGAAGTTAATGAAGAGGATAACACTCATTAGATAATAATTAGTTAATTTGAGATCACAAAACTGGGTCCAATATTATGCCAGTACTGTCAGGTTGAACCCTACACTTATTAACTGTCCATAGAGCATAGTCTGGAATATTACTCCAGATAATTGGTCAAGTGATGGCATCACTTACCTTTTCAGATTTGCATCAATATTCAGGTTTGGCCCCTAACTACACTGACCCAGCCAAGCTACCTGAGACAAAGGGACACGTTACTTTGCTAGCAGACATCCTCAGAAACTTAGAAATAGGTAGCTCTTTCCGCAGTTGACCAAGTGGTCGCCCACGCCAAAAAGCTATTGACATGTAAAGTTCTTGGGTTTCTTTTTCACTCTTACTGGGGTAATTAGAATGATATCTAACATTTATAGAGTGCTTCAAAGTTTGCAAAAGGTTTTGCAAATATTATCTCATTTTATTCTTGTAACATCCCTATGAGGTAGGTGCTATTATTAGCTGCATTTTACAGATGAGGATGTTGAGGTAGAAAAATTAAATGATTTGTCTAGGATCACACAGGTAAGCACCTGAGGTCACATGTGAACTAAGGTATTACTGAATCCAGAGCCATATCTCTGTCTAGTGCATGACCTAGCTGCTAACCCTAGGAAGATCTAGAGCAGTGGTTCTCAACCTTCCTAATGCCGTGACCCTTTAATGCAGTTCCTCATGTTGTGGTGACCCCCAACCATAAAATTATTTTCATTGCTACTTCATAACTGTAATTTTGCTACTGTTATGAATCGTAATGTAAATATCTGATATGCAGGATGTATTTTCATTGTTACAAATTGAACATAACCCACAGGTTGAGAACTGCTGATCTAGTCTCCAACCTTTCTAAAAAAAGTTTTTTTAAAAAAAAGCAACCCCCAAAACTCCATTTGGTGAACTTGCCTAAAATATATTGTTCATACATGCATACCCTAAAACAACTACCAATTTTAAAAAAATCACAAGACATTGGATCTAAAACAGCAAGGACCTTAGGTATTATCTAACTCACCTCCTATGTTCTATATATGAATAAAATGAGCCTCAGATTGTGAAGTGGCTTGCGTATGCATAATCAGGAGGAAGTTGCAGAGCCAAGATCTGACCTACTTTGTCTTCTGACTCCATATACAGTACTTTCTTCCCCATGGCACCATTAGACCATGCTAGAGCAATGCAAAGGTATAGGGAATGTAAATGCCTGGCAAGAGCACATATGGAGAATTATATATTGGAAGGGGAGGAAATTATATATAGGGCATATAACACAGTCTCCAGAAAGAAGAGGCTGCCTGAGATTTAGACTGGTCTCTGCAATTCTGGTGAAACTAAATATGAAGTGTTTCAGTATGCAACTGCTAATTTCTCTAACTTTTTATGAGAAAAAGAAGCACAATAATGCAATAAATCAAAGGAAAGAATTTGATTTTGAAATTTAGAACAAAAAAACTCTCCTAGGTAGTTTTATTTTTAGAGCTGCTACTGTATCTACCAAACAAGGAGGAAAGAAAACCACTCACTGGCTGTCAAGATTTTTTTTCCTCTCTTCTTTTCAGTTCTGAGTCAATATATATTTGGCTCACTGTCACCAAAGAAGAGGAAGAGCCCTCCTTGCAAAGGTTTGAGCAATTGTTTTAGTGATCCATCTCTAAAGAAAATATACTTCTCTTGGTTTCAGTGAAAACAAACGTAATCTAATTCTATCTTTGATCGTAAATAAAGCAACATTTCAGACAAAGAAAAAATCATGGACTAGCATATAAATTTTTTAAGCAAAATTTGTATTTTTTTTTTAACAAAGCACTGCAGTCTTGCCACTGGGGAGAATGACTAATGTGAAATGGGTGGAAGTTGCAAAGAGGCAGATGTAGGCTTAATGTCAAGGAAAAACTTCTTAACAATAAGAGCTATGTAAAGGTGAAATAAGATGCAACCAGAAGTGGGGGGGGAGGGGGGAAGCACGTTCTCCCTCACTGGAGGCTTTCACTCAAAGGCTGGATAACATTTTGTTGAGTACGTTAAAGAGAAGATCCTTTTCATGAACAGATGAGACATGTCTGCTTAGATATCTTAAAACTCTGAAATTCTCTGCTTTTGTGAAAATCCAGAGAAGTGACATGGTTTCAATGATGAATTCACTGAAACTCTCAAGAAGTAAGCTGGAGTAAGTAAATATTCATAATCAGCAGTGGTGTGGCATCCAGAAAATGTGGAAGTGGTGCCATTTTGATTTAAAACTCTTAAATGAGGAAAGCATAAAAAAGTTCATCACACAGACTAGCAGGGACAACAGCAAATACTAAGTGATGTTAAGGCAAAACTGGAAAAAGGATAGCATCTAGCTATTTAGAGTTAGAGGGAAGGTGCAAAAGCTATTTATAATTAAAAGGAATAGCAAGTTATACATAATAGATTTGCAGTTTCATGTGCAATTGTCTTTTTTTTATACTATGTTATGGAAATGTTTGTTTTATTTGAACAATTAGAAATAAAATAAAATAAATTTTAAAAAGAATGAAGGAAAGAAAGAATAAAGAAAAGAAGGAAGGAAAAAAGAAAAGAAAGAAAGAGAGGAAGGAAGGGAGGGAGGGAGGAAGGAAGAAAGGAAGGAAGGAAGGAAGGAAGGAAGGGAGAATTGGTTTGGGACGTATTGAAATTGACACTCCCAGAATGAAAATCATGAGACGCAAACGGAATCTGATGGGATTGTAAAGAAGTCTTGGTGTTTATAGATTAGACCCAGTATTCCACAGATGCCAAAAGAGACTGTTTTGAGTGATTAAGTGAGGTTAGCATTCTGATCTGTGAGAAACTCCTTCTTGCCAACCTGACTTTGACTTAGGAAAGACATTGGTAGGAAGTAGCTGCTGAATGCACAGCAAGGCTAAATATCAGAGTGGCTCTTATACTCTGAGAGAAGCTGAGAGATGTAGATATTCCAAGCGCTTGTTGCTAAGTATTCCAAGGGCTTATTGCTAAGTATTCCAAGTGCTTATTACTAAGTGTTCCAGGTTGATACATTCTTTCGGCACTTGTGAGAATTGAAAAGTAGTTCCTGTTTAAACAACCATTTATTGTACTGATCCTTTGGTTTCCCTTGAGATGGAGTTCAAAAGCTGAATTGGAGAACACTTGAACATAGGTGAAGAGGGAGCAGAGGTCGGTGCTGCCAGGAATGGTTTTGAGAACAAAAGGTAACTCGTGCCTGGGAGGCAACTCTCACTTCTGCTCCCTAGGCAGCGTGATTTTTTAAAAGTTTTATTGGTGTTTGTTTTTTGCATCACTGTACTTTTCCACGAAATACAGTTAAGCAAAACAAACAGAATATTGACAATGTTGGATAGCACGGACCTAACTTTGCACCAGTCTCCTACTGGGAGGACGGAAGGAGCTAAGTTGCATCATCTGCATTAGGGATCGTTGTACTGATGGGATTTCTGATAATTTGGGATTTGTTTTCCTTTGCATGTTTGTGGTTATCATGTATATTGTTTCTCTTTCTTCTATTGAAGCAAAGAATTCTCAAGACAGCTAATTAATTATAATCACTGAGATCAATCAATTACTAAATATTTATTAATTGTTGTTTTCCTGGACCAGCCACTGTATAAGGATACAAATACAAAAATGAAACCTTTTCTCAGGGAGCTTACACACACACACACACACACACACACACACACACACATACACACACACACACACATCTAGGCAGGTAGGTGACACAGTGAATAGAATGTGGGGTTGAAGTCAGGAAGTCTTAAGATCAAATTCAGTCTCAGACATTTGCTAGCTATATGACCCTGGTTGGGATGGGAGGGGGGGTAGAGGGGAGAGAGTCATACTTAACCTCTGAGACAATGTTTGTGAAGTATTATATAAGTGATTTTAATATACATGTATATGTGCATGTGTATACATATATCTGTGTATATGTGTGTGTGTATATACATGTGTATACACACACATATAGTACAAAGTGGTTAAATTGGGAGGATTGGGAATGACTTCATATAGCGAGTGTGCTGCAATTCTGAAGGAAAAGAAGGATTCTCCAGGTAGTGGTAAGAAGACAATGAATTACAGGCCTGGCTAGTGCAAAGGCATTGTGGAAAATAGAGTGCCATGTGTGAGGAAGATTGGTAAAGCCAGTTTGGTTAGATTACAGAGTACAGAAGGGAGAGTAGCCTACAGGGAAACTGAAAAGGTAGATCTTGACCACATTGTAAAGAGTTTCAAATGCAAAACAGATGAGTTTGTTGAGCCATTGGAATTTGTAAAGAGAATGACGTGGTCAAACCTGTAGTCAAGGAAAATTACTTTGACAACAATAAGGAGGATAAACTGGAATGGCTGGACACTGGAGGGAGGGAGACTGAATTTGGATTCTATTGCAATAATATAGGCAAGAGGTGATAAGAGCCTGAATTAAGGTGGTCTCTGTGTAAATCAATATGGCAAAGTGTTGGTGCTTATATGGCATCCAATTTTTTTCTCTTTCTTTTTTCAACTTAAAAACTAAATTGATTTTACCAGGGATGGTGAAACCTGTGAAAACAGCTCAGCACTGATTTCTGGAGGACTTGGGTTTAAATTCCACCTCTGATATTAGTTATATGATTGTGAGCAATCACTTCTAGGGGTGGTGAACCTTTAGCCTCGAGGCCACATGTGACCTTCATGTGACCACGTGGGTACAGCCTTCTGACTGAGTCCTAGTTTTACAGAACAAATCCTTTTATGAAGGGGATTTGTTCTGTGAAGTTTGGATTCAGTCAAAGGGCCACACCTGAGGACCTAGAGGGCCACATGTGGCCTCAAGGCCACAGGTTGACCCCCCTGAGTCTTAGCCTTTATGAAGCTCAGTGTCTTCATCTGTATGGTAAGGATAATACACCTGAAAAACCACACTGGGGCAATGGACAGAGTGCTGTCCAGGTCTGGAGTCAAGAAGATCTCAGTCCAGATTCAGACTCAGATACGTTCCTCATCTGTAAAACTGTGGTAATGACAGTATCTTACCTCTTAGGGTTATGCGATGATATTTGTAGAGTGATTTTAAACTTTAAAATGCTGTATAAATGTGAAATATTATCATGATTAAAATCAGCCTTAGAGTTAGAAAAAAAGGAATTCAAGTCTCATCTGTCATGCATAATGGCTTGTGCCCCTAGGCATATCAATGAACATTTCAGTGCCTCCAGAAAACTGTAAGTTTTGGAAGAGGCCTATAACTGCATTCATCATAGGAATTTGTTTACCTGGAGTTCCCCAGATCAAGAAAATAATAGATCCAGTCAAGAAAAAAATCCCCATAAAGAAAAAGTCCAAGAAATCAAAAGTGAATTACGAAGAACAAGCATCTTATCTCAAAAGATTAGATTTGATAAGACCCCTCCCTACCTATTTACAGAGGTGGGAGGTCTGTGCATGTTGAACTTTGTAAATATTTCAGACTTTTTCAATATGTTGATCTGTTTGGTTGGGTTTTTTTCTCTTCTTTTCTCTTTTTTTTTGTCTTAAAAAATATTGCTTGTTTTGTGGGATGGCACTTTGGGAAGGGGTTAAGGAGAGACCCTGGGGAGAATTTTGGTGATGAAAAAAAGACATTAAGAAACTTTTTTTTTAATGTTTATTTTTTAAAAATAAGCACCTGTTCCTAAAACCCATTCTGAGGGTCAAATGAGATGCTGTCATTAAAGTGTTTTGCCAATCTTAAAACACTGGATCAATAGAAACTATTATTATTTCCTAAAATACTAAAGTTTCTAGTCAGAAAAGTCAAATGAATTTTATGGCCTTTAAAACTTGATTCTGCAGTGGCTAGGTGGTGCAGTGAATACAGCATAGGCCCTGGAGTCAGGCGGACCTGAGTTCAAATTTGGCCTCAGACACTTAACACTTACTAGCTGTGTGACCTTGAGCAAGTCACTTAACTCCAATTGCTTTGCATTCTCCCCTCCAAAAAAACAAACAAACAACTTGATTCTTTCCCAACCTCTCCTCATCTTTCCCCAACAGCGGCACAGCATTGACTCATGAGTGGAACCTGGATGTGTCATGGGTATCTCAAACTCAAAAGTTCCCCAAAAGAACTCCGTATCTTCTCCACTAAGCCCATATCTCTCCAAATTTCCCTATTTCTGTTAAGGATCCTACCAGCCTTCTAGTCAACCCACATTCCCAACTTTAGTTATTCTTGACCATTTCCTCTGACCTTTAGATCTCATCAGTTGCCAAGTGTTGTCAATTCTGTCTCCTAAACATTATTGCATCAATCCTTTCCTCTAATGACATAGCCACCACCCTAGTCCATATCCATTTCAATTTCCCAAGACCATAGAAGTAGTCTCCTAATTGGCCTCCCTGCTCCCAGTTTCTCCCCTCACCAATCAGTCCTTCACAGGACTGCCTAAACTAAACTTTGATCAATAAGGTAGGAACTGAAAATTAGGGAGTTTGATTCAATAGCCTTCAAGCTCCTGTCCAGCTCTGAATCTATGATTCTAGGACCCTGAAACAATCCCTACTTGTCTCTACCCCTCAAAAATCCTTAGCTTTCTTCAAGATTCCACTAAGGTGCCATCTCTTAGGGGAAGGAAGCCCTTCCTGATTGCCACATGTGGTATAATGCTTTGTCCTTCCAGCAGTAACATTTAATTATCTGTGTAAATGTTTTACATAGAATGTAAAAAATGTAAGGTGTTTTTTTTTTAACCTGAAGGGCTATTTTTCATTTTGTCTTTGCATCCTTACCACTTGGCATAGTGCCTTGCCCCTAGTAGGTAGTTAATGAAAGTTTGTAGAATTGAATCAAATCTACTCTAGCAAAGATGTTTTGCATACATTCATGTTTCAAACTCAGCTGCTTGAAGCAGCTTCTATTCCTAGGAGGAACATGTAGAACAAGCATTTTGCTATCCCCATATCTGTTCCTGAACACGGTAATTATGCTAATTTCTTTGTGGACCAGGGAACCCTTATCCTGTGCTATTATTAGGCACATATGTGTTCATTCTTGCCTTGAGTCCTTGTTGCAGCAACCGCGTAAATAGAATGATGGAATGAGCTATCAAAGCTCCAGCATGAAACCTGTCACTGGAACAAGGGAAATGAGTCTTTATTAGCATCCCAATCCAGCCAAGTGCTGAGAAGGAAAAATGAAGCTCTCTCTAAAGGACAGAAATCTGGGTTATCGTTATTGTTGCCACTCCTATACTCTTAAGACTAGTGATCTTGCCATTGTGGATACTCCCTTACCCACATCAGACCTCTTCCACTAAGGAAGGTTCCAGTTCTGCCTCTGATGCTGACCACCTGTGTGACCTCGGACAAAGCACTTTATCTCTCTAGGTCTTGGTTTTCCTCACCTATAAAATGAAGGGCTCAGACAAGATGCCCTCTGACCTCTGTAGCCCCATGATCCCATGGTTAGATGCCCTCTTGGATCCCTTCTAGCTCCAGATTCAGTGAATGATGATGATTGCTTGGTGACCTTTGAGAGTTGCTGTGGTTGAAACAGCCACCCCCCTTGCTACCAATGTGATGTGATGCTGAGGTTCTCCAAAATTAGTTGGTCTGGTTCAGAAAATCACTGGACCTAGACTTCAGGTCTTTCTACCTCGGCAAGAGCAAGAAGGAGGAGGAGGAGGAAGAGAATTTACATTTATATAGACATTATATAAGACTGTAGATCTGCAAAGGACCATAGAGGTCATCAAGCCCAATCTCATTTTATAAATGACAACACTAAGGCCCAGGGTAGTAGGAGCAACATCTCCCAAAGTCCCTGTCTTGTAGATGAGACTCATTTTTCCCTGCAAAGTAATAAAACCATCCTTGAGACCCAAAGAAGCCCGAGGCTTGAATCTTTGATGAGACTTCCTGGGCAATTATCTGCAAATACCCAGAACGTGAGGAGTCAGTGGTTACTTAGGTTTCTCACACACATACACACACACACACATACACACACACACACATACACGTATACACACACATACATGCACACGCACGCACACGTACACACATATACACACACGCACACACATATACACACACGCACACACGTGCGCACACACATGCACACACACACGTGTGCGCACACACACATATACACACACACATGCACACACGCACACACACCCTACTAGGCACCACCATGATAAATGTAGAATCAGTAGCATCATGCCCAACTGAGTCAAAGTTGTATCCTTTTGATACTTGCTAAATTAGCATCCTTTTGTTAAATGTTAGATGATCCCATTAGAATATCTCATTTTGTCTCCTTACTTACCTAAATCAATGGACTAGCTTGAGTTAGGCCTGGCCCACAACAACCATTTAGGCTAAGTGGCTTGCCTAGGGACATGTGGGTAGTTAGTATGAGAAGGAGAATTTGAATGCAAGTCCTCTGACTTGAAGGGCAGCTAGGTGCCACAGTGAGTAGAGTGTTGGACCTGAAGTCGACAAGACATCTTCTTGAGTTGAAATCTGGCTCCAGATATTTACTAGTTGTGTGACCCTGGCTAAGTCGATTAACCCTCTTTGCCTGAGTTTCCTCAATTGTACAGTGAGCTGGAGAAGGAAATGGCTAACTACTCCCATATCTTTACCAAGAAAACCCCAAATGGGGTCATGAAGAATCAGACATGATTCCAACAACCTCTGACTCTAAAACCAAGTGTTCTTTCCACAAAGTGCTTCCTCACAACAACCTGTGAAGGGCAGGTAGCACTTAAAATTCAATTCAATTAAGCAAACATTGATTAAGCACCTACTGTGTACTAGACTCTGAGATAAAAAGATAAAAGCCAGAACAGAGTGTGTCCCAAGGGGCATTCACATTCCTTGGTGGATCAGTAAGTAGGCAAGCATCTATATGTTGTTAATATGTGCCAAGCAGTTTGCTAGGTTCTGGGAAAACAAAGACAAAAGCAAAACAACTCCTTCAAAACTTCACAGAACAAATCCTCTTAATAAAAGAATTTGTTCTGTAAGGTTGTAAGACTCCGTCAAAAGGCTGCACCCAAGGACCTAGAGGGCCACAAGTGGCCTTGAGGCTGAAGGTTCTCACCCTTGTAACCTATGCCTCCTTCTTGGCTGTACCTTGAATGCTCTCCTTCCTCATCTCAGTCCCCTGCCTTCCTTCAGCTCAATCCTACTTTCTCTAGGAAGCTTTTCTGATTCCCCAGCTTCCAGAACCTTGCCTCCTATTTATCCTGGGTTGTGTGTGTGTGTGTGTGTGTGTGTGTGTGTGTGTGTGTGTGTGTGTGTATGATTCTAGACTGAGCTCCTTGAGGGTAGGGATTGTCTCTTGCCTTTGTATCCCCAATGCTTAACACAGTAGGCACTTAATAAATACCTGTTGACATTGATAGTCTGGGAGTCAAATGCATAGAGATGATAATCAAACCCGTGAGAGCTGATGATATGGCCAAAGCAACTTATAGAGAGAAAGGAATTGAGAGCCTGGGAAAGAATTTTGGGGAACATCCCCAATTAGGGGGGCTGAGAAATAGATGATGAGCCACCAAAGGAGTCTGTGAAGGAGGGATCCGACAGGAGAACGGGGAGAACTGCAGTGCCATTAAAACCCAAAGAGGAGAGACATGCAGGAGAGGGTGGTCGATAGTGTTGAATGATAGATTGAGAAGGATGAAGAGGGAGAAAAGACCATCAGATTTGGCAATTAAAAGATCGTTGGTAAGGCTGGATAAAGCAATCTGAACTGATGAGGTGGGAAAACCAATCACAAAGGGTTAAGGAATGAATGAGAGGAAAGGAAGTGGAAGCCATCTTGGGGATTCAACACAAGGCAATAATCAGTCCCTGCCCTCAAGGAGTTCACAGTATAATAAAGGAGGAAAACATATCAAAAGAAATGAAAAGGAGGTGGAATAGGTGCATAAGTCTGATAAAGTCCAGGGAAGTGAAACTAAATGGGAAATGATGAGTTGGCTGTTCTGGGCAACCCCTTTAAATGGGGGAATCTGACTCTCCGCTGTCGCTGTCCACAGTCCAGAGAGGGAAGGGGTCCAAGGGCAGGAGGCACTGAAGAACATGCAGGCTGAGGTCAGGGTGTTGATGTGATCTTGCAGGATGAAGAGATTATGGAGAACTTGATAAAATCCTGGTGGTGTAGCCAGTGGGGAAATGGGAGAGATTAAGGATGACAGCTGATAGGGATGGGAGGATCTAGTGAATGTATGGGGATTTTTTAAAGTTTGGGAGAGTCTTGGCCATATTACGTCTGTCTTCAACATATATAAAACTGACTGGGGTTTTGAGAAAAGCAGTTCCTTAGTTTAAGACAGTTGTGAGGAATTCAGCTCGGGAAACATTGATTATGTACCCACTGAGTACAAAGTAGTGTAGTTTTTAAATAGATTCCTTAAAGGTCTAAAATGCATGTGCTAGTGAACTTGCTATGTCATGAACTTCTTTGCATGGCCTTGACAAAACGACTTCCCTTTCGGGTAGGGCAGTTTCTCCCTATGTAAAATGGGACACTCAGCAATAATTTAACTGGCTGACTGCTTTTCCTTTTGAGGATATATTGATACTTTCTGTATGAACTAAACAATACCATTAATTGAGAACATTATTAATACAATGGTACTTAAGGAGACAAGTCTATCTAATATTTTAAAATGAGATCGTTCCACATGCATGTATAAGACATATGCAATGGAAATGGAAGGAAATCACATGATAGCTATCATCTTTATCAAAGTTTTTCAAAGCATTTTATGAAGATATTATCCTCACAACTCTGAGATGTAGGTGTTAGATAAAAGGTGCTAAAGGGGTAAGTGCTAAATGGAAATAATAACTCCATTTTGCAGATGAGGAAACTGAGGCAGACAGAAGATAAATGACTTAACCCAGGATCACATGGCTGAATTTGAACTCAGGTCTTCCTGATTCTAGGCCCCACATTCTGCCACCTTCTTGACTATGACTAATCTCCAAGGGAAAGCATTAGTAGGGGGAGGGACATGGAAATGCTTCCTTGCCAAGGTGGGATTTGAGATGAGTCTTGAAGGACTCTAAGAAATCTAGGAGAGAAGAAGATTCCAGGGCTGGGGGGACAACCAGTGAAAATGTAAAATTCTATGCTTTGCCTAAGGTGACACAACAGGTGAGTGGTTAAACCTAGATTTAAAGGAAGGTCTTCAATAATAAAATAAAATGAAACATACAAGTTCAGATCATTTCATGAGATGATAGAAAAAGTAACTCTCAGCAAAGATTTGGAAGAAAAGTCCACGGACGATTGCCCATACACAAAATCTCATTTCCCCTCTCCACACTTTTGTTCAGTGCGTCTCCCATTCCTGGAATGTACTCCCTCCTCATCTCTGCCTTAGAATCCCTAGCTTCCTTCAGGACTTTCCTAATTCTACCTCCCCTCCACCACCACCCACACTCAACTCAATACGGATTTGTAGTGACTTGGAACATATTTTCCATTTACTTCTTTTTAGGTCTGTTGCTCATTTCCCAACACTGTGAGTGCTGGAAGGAATTGTTTTTGTTTTGTCTTTTTCACTCCTGCATCAGCATTGTGTCTAGCTTATAGTGTGTGCTGAGTCGATTCTTTTCTATGAATGAATGAATAAAAAAGAGTAGTAAGCTCATTGACAAGGAAATGTATTTTGTGGTAAACAGATCTTGAGATCAAAGATCTTGAACCAGAAGGAACCTCAAAGGGTAGTTAGTCCAACTCTTTCATTTTATAGACAGGAAACCTAAGCCCAGGGAAGTGAAGGGTGTGGTGCAGAGGTACTAAGTATCTGTGATGATATGTGAACCCTTGACACCAGAATCATTGTTCTGTCTGTAGGAATAACAGTGTATAAAGCAATTAGCATTAGGCAAGTGTTACTCAAAAAAAAAATCATTACCTGCAGAAATTAATTTTCTTTCAAAATATTTAGGTATCTTCTCCACTGATCACTGCCACCCCTAAATTCTCTTAACCAGGTCAATATCTCCACCACTCTTTATAACTGATCTTATATCTTCAGGAATCAGGACAAGTGGAACTGAGAATCAAGTCAATGATCATTGATTAAGCACTTACTGTGTACTAGTTGGGGCAGCTAGGTGGCAAAGTGTGCCATTCTGAGGTCAGGAAGACTCTTCTTCCTAAGTTAAAATCCAGCCTCATATGTTTACTAGCTGTCACTGAACCCTTTTTGCCTCAGTTTCCTCATCCATAAAATGAGCTGGAGAAGTAAATGGTCAACCACTCTAGTATCTCTGCCAAGAAAACCCCAAATGGGATGATGAAGAATTGGACATAACTGAAAAAAATGATTCAAAATGTGCAGGGAATACAAAGAAAGGCAAAAATATGAGTCCTACCCTCAAGGAGCTTACAGTCTAATAGAGGAGATAATATACAACCTACTATGTACAAACAGCTTTTAGAGGTAACCTCAGAGGAAGGTCACTGGCATTAAGTGGACCTGGGAAAGGCTTCTTACAGCAGGTGGAGTTTTTGTTGAGACTGGAAGGAAGCCGGGAAAAGAGAGGACAAGGAAGAAGAGTACTCCAGACAGCTAATGAAAATGTCCAGTCAGGAGATGGAGTGCTTTGTTGGAGGAACCATAGGGAAGCCAGATTCACTGGTTGGGAATGTTAACAGGATTTTACTGAGCCAGTCTCTAACCTGAGAATGACGGGACAGCAGGCCAGGTAACCCTTTAATTAATTTAGTTTCATAATGAGGAACAGATTTGCAAATTGGGAATTTTCCTGATCAGAATTCTGCCTTGCCGAAGTGAAGACAGAGATTGTAAACATAAACCACAAGTGGGAATGGAAGGGGGAAGGTGGATTACATTCATTCCCAGGGCCAGAGTGGTTTGCCACGACAAGCCCACAAATGGAAGACAATATAACAATTCTGTAGTCCTGTGAAAGCAATACTGCTCCAGTCCTTGGGGGTCCTTACTTGATGGGTCACAGGACCAGAGTTCTGTGACAGAAACAGGTTCTGCAGTCTTTGATTCTCTTCACTTCAGATACACAGGCACAAGGATGCCAGAGATTGTGGGCCTTGTCAAAGTTTGATTGATCAGTTCAAGCTGCATTGTGAGTCTGACTCACAAGTTGGAAGAGGCAGTTCTGAAAAATCTAATCTATTAGTTACATTCATTACATATATATCGATTATTATAAAAATCAGAATTCCCTCTATAGTAAAGTACATGGAAGGGAGTCAAATGTAAGAATACTGAAAAGGTAGAAAGGGACCAGCTTATAAAGGGCTTTGAATGCTAAATAAAGGAGGGATAATTGGTAACTTACGGATCTGCTGATTATCTACTCTTTGCTGGACAAAGCCCTGGGTCCTAGAAAAGGACCCCCAAATAGAAGACGTAGTGCCCTTCCCAAAGGAACCTTAAATCTAAGGTATAGTGATGGATCTGGAGTCAGTATACCTAGGCTTGAATTCTGTCTCATATAACAAGTGGGATGTTGGGCAAGATAGTTTACCTCTCCTGGCCTCGGTTTCCTCAACTTTTAAATGAGGGCATTAGACTAGAGAAGGGTATAGGACTATCATCTCTAAATCTATAATATGACCCAACCCAAATGTAGCTCCATTTTGCTGTGCTTAGTTCAAAATGTCAAGAATAACTTTCCCTAATAACAGTGTAAAACCCGGTGCTTTAATATTTCTAAGGTGTGTGATTTTGTGGATGTGGGCACACCTACCCTCTTTGATGGTCTCTGAGAGATTCTGTAGATGGCCAACCTGATTATGAACCTTTCAGAACTTATTCAGGCTGATCTTCACACAGAAGAGATACAGGGACCACCAGGCTCTCCCTGGAAGATTCCTCTGCCCTGGAAACTCATCCTTCACTCTTTTCCCAGATCTCTCCTGTCTCCCAGCTTTATTACAATATCTTGGCATTGGTACCTTCTCTTCCTCCTGTCCCCTCCTTTTGTTTCATCTTCCCTCTTAGAATGTAAGCTCCGGGAGGACAAGGATTGTCTTTTCTTTTTGCTTGTATTTTATTTTAAGCTCTTAGGGCATTGCCTAATATATAGCAAGTACCTGATAAATGCTTGTTGATTTGACATGACTTGTCAACTAGGTCCACAGAACCATAGGTCAGAGACTATTCTCCTCGGGAATAGCTTTTGAGAAACTTTGGATTATCTTGATGGCACGAGGATGGATGCAAGTAGGATTTTAATATGGGTAAGATCATTTGAAACATACCTACATATACATGATGGAACACTGTCAGAGAGTTCATGGGAAAATGTTTAGGCTAGATAAATAGTGGAAACTTCATTGCTTGGACAATCTTACGGTCAAAGGATAAGCCTGATCTATATATTGATGGAGCCTGGGCCAGACTGTGAATTTATAGGATTTCCTATTATCCTGAAATGCTTCTAGACCGGAGCTATTTGAGAAAGGGAGTATAAAGGAAAGAAAAGGCCAGTCTGTAACATATTAACAATGCTGTGGATTATGAAAGTCGTGACTAGGATCATAGGATTTAAGACCTTAAAAATAAATAGAGGGAAGCTTCACAAACCAAAGCAGTAGAAAGATATGACAAAAATAGTGCATTGTGTATATGTGGGCAAGGGGATAGCTTCCAGAGCACTGTTGTGTGCTGAGGATGTCTGTCTTCTGAGAATTAAACAAAGACCAATAAATACTTCTTACAGAGATGGATTAAGTGGCTGCTTCCTCTAGATTCCTAAAAATACCTGAGCCGCCTCATCACTGGGTAGCAATAAAACCATGACACTGTTAAGAACTTTCATTTTTAATTTTCATAGCTGGTTGGTAATGGAGATGATAATATGCATCAGGGACACACTGTGGGAAAGACAAAAGGGGCCAGTTTCAGCAGTTACATCTCAAAAGATCTAAGCACAATCTCGTTCCTGACATTCTGAGGCTGAGAAAGGGGGTAGAAATTTTGTTGGTGACTGTCCTTGTTGTCTCCAGAATCAATTGCCCGCTCTTATCACCCATGATTTGTTTGAGGAGTGTGCGGAATTTTTGAATATTACTATTAGCACATTACATTCAGAGAGAAAACTATTCGTTGTATGGGGAACATCAGCCAGGCAATAAGCATTTATCAGCATGTACTGTGTGCTAGGCACTGTGCTATATGCAGGGATACAAAGAAAATCATAAACAGCAGAAGAAAAATATCCTACTATAATTACCAGCTCTGAAGTACTACAGGTTTAAAATTTTAAAATTATGCTTTGTGTTTTTCCTGTCTTTTATCATTTCTGTTGTCTTTTAGCACAATCCATAACTGCTAGGTGCTAAATGCAGCCTTGGGTGCCTAGCAAGTGATTTCTGGTAATGAAATTCTGTTCACCAATTCTACTTTCAGATTTGCAGTATGGCTTTATGCTTCAACCAGCATTGGCTGCAGAATGATATGGCAGCAGATGAAGCAAAACACCGATGTAATGAATGATGTTCTTGGAAGGGGAATAGTTGTGGTGATAATTAAAATTCACCCCTTTGGTACTTGGACTTTAGCCATTCAGCAGTTTCTCTGCCCAGATCGTTTATTAGTCAAAGAGATATAGAAGTGTTTGCCTTGCATTATTTATTCTCAAGGTTTGAAACAGCTGCAGCAAAGTCCTTTTTATGCTTTTAGGTTGATGATGCCTTTAAATGCAATCTGTTTTAAGAGATAGGATCTAATGAGAAAAGCTAGGAGATAATCTTTCCAGAACTCTAACCCACTCCTCCCCTTTCCCCCACAGCGCCATCTCACCTCAGGAATTGCTGATCTCTGATAAAAGGAGAATCTCTCAGTTTGATTTTCCTGGAGGTCTCTCAAACACATGATACCCTTATCCTAACCAAATCTATAGCATTTTCTGAGAGTCTCTTTGGTGTAAATGAGGCTGAGGGGAAATGTGTGTATATGTGTGTGTGTGTATGTATACACGCACACACATATAGGTACCTATGTATATATTGTAAGCACCTACTATGTTCCAGACACAGTGGGATAGAAGACCAAAATTAAACCCTCCCTTTCCTCAAGGAGCTTACATTCTATCCAAGGATCTTATGGTCAACAAGCATTTATTATTAAGGGCTAACTTACTGTGTGTCAGCTGTAGGAAGCACTGAGGATAAAAAGAAAGGCAAAAAACAATCTCTGCCCTCCAGGAGCTTGTAATTTAGTAGGGGAGGAAAAGGGGGGGGGGTCCCAATTTGTTCAAGACTATTAAATTCCCCTAATCCAGCCTCCCTAGCCTGATTCCCAAGTGTCCCTTCCTGTTTCTCCTCTTCTATTCTCTTCCTCTTTTCCTTTTCCCCTTTCGTTCTCTTTTCTGTCTTCTAGCAAAGTATCAAAACTAGCATCTTTTTTCAAAGTCTTTCTTAATTTCTTGCAGGTGAGTGTATAAGAATGACAGCCTGGAACGCTGTAGGAGTATTCCAGTCTTGAAATGATATTATTCAAATCTCTCTCTCTCTCTCTCTCTCTCTCTGTCTTTTTTCCAACAAAGAGGCTTCAGTGTGCTAACTCCTCAGCAGTGTTCACAATTCAGTGTTGTTTCTTTAAAACTGTTTAACGTCAGGGATCTAATGCTATAGCAACCATCCATCATATCGCATTAGCCCCCAAGAAAAGGAGGGAGGAAGGGAGAAGGGGGAAGGGGGGGGGACTGCTCTTTTCTGCTGCATAGGTTTCAGAGTGAGTCAATGCAATCGGTGCATTTATTTGGGGTTTTAGTTGGATACACAAATTTAAAATACTGGATTCAGCTAGCAGAGGAGGTGGCAAGAATTTGCAGCCCTCCTTGGGCAATATGCATATTTTTCTATTGGCGTACATGGAGGTTATAGGGCAGAATTAACTGGTAGGCATCTGGGAAGCTTGAGGAAACTACAATATATCAGATCAGAAATTGAGAAGTGGAAGCAAACTGGGTTCTAACCTATACTGTGTTTATTACAGAATTGAAGGACCCAGAAGTGGTCCCTGCTACCAGCCCCATTTTACAGATGGTGAAATCAAAGTCCAGAAAGTGAAGTAACTTGCACAAGTCAATCAATCAATCAATTGATATTTATTAAGTAACTATTATTTGCAAGAGATTGTACTTAGTAATGGCAAGGCAGTTTTGGGAGCCATACCTCACACACAGTAGGCAGTTATTATGCACCTACTATGAATATATACATATATATATATATATATATATATATATATATATATATATATGGAGAGGGGGGGGAGAGAGAGAGAGAGAGAGAGAGAGAGAGAGAGAGAGAGAGAGAGAGAGAGAGAGAGAGAGAGAGAATTTTTTTTTTTTACTGGACCTATGATTTCAACAGTGTGTAGGGAGTTTCCCATGAAGAGCTGCCACTAGCAAACGGAGATCTGGCCTTCTCTGCAGTTCATAGTCTAGACAGATTTTTAAAAATATATTTATCTGCATACAAGAGAGTCAAGGTAACGATGAAAAGACAACCGGGGGAGCTGGGTTCAAGTTCTGCTTCTTGGGGGCACAAAGTCACTGTGGGACCTTGGGCACCTACTGAGGGCCAGGCACCCTGCAAAGCGCTGGGGATACAAAGAGAGGCCAAAGCTGCGACTGCCCTCAAGGAGCTTACATTCTAACGGAGGAGAGTGCACGTAAATAAATATACACAAGGCGAGATAAATGCAGAACAAATAGGAAATAATAAACAGGGGAAGCGCCGTCCGTGAGAGGGCTTAGGGAAGGTTTTCTGCCCAAGGCGGAGGGTTTAGGGGGACTCAGAGAAAACCAGAAGTCGGGAGTCAGAGGGGAATGAACGGAGCCGAGGAGGGATGGAGAGCGCCCAGCTCGGAGCTCTCCTGTTGAGGAGCCAGGTTGAAAAGGGACTTGAATGCCATTTCGTAGTCGCTCCTGGAGGCAACAGGGAGCCCCGGAGTTTGTAGAGTGAGGAGCGATGCGCTCAGACCCGCGATCTGGGACCCTCGCTTTAGGGGGTGCACCGAGGCGGGGAGAGCCCGGAGGCAGGCGGGCTGAGGAGGGCCTGCACAAGGCGGGGGGGGGGGGTGTCAGAGCACGGCGCGGTCCGGGGGGTGCGGGTCGTGTAGAGCTCGCACCAGGCCCGACCACAAGGGAGACGGAGCCTGCCCTCAGGGAGCTTGCGCTCTCCTTGTCAGAGATGGCCACGGAACGGAGAGGAACCTCCAGGCCTCTCAAGACCCTTAAAGCCCTCGGCCCCAGTGTCCCGGAATCCTGCTCCGCAGCAGCCGCAGTGAATAGCAAAAGGAGCCGGGAATGACCCTGCCCCCTCCCCGCCCTTCTGGCCCCCAGTGGGAAAATGGGAAGCCGGCCGGACCGCAGCCGCCTCCGGCGCATGCGCCCTGCTCATTCCCCTTCCTCCCCCCCTTTCGGGTCGGAGTGGGTCGGTCCGCCGGGGGCCTGGCTGGGGGGCCGTACCATTGCGGCGCGGGGGCGGGGGGAGAGGGCGGTGCCTGCGCGGCCCCCCGCGGCGGCGTCGGGGCACTCCCTCCTCAGCTTGCTGCTCGCTGGTGGCTCGGCTGCGGGAGCCGGACGGGAGCGGCGCGGTGCTCTGCGGCCGAGAAAGAGGAAGCGGAGAGGAAAGAGGACGCGGCTCGGCGGCGGCGGCCCAGGCAGAGGACCCTCGGCCCAGGCGGGGCGCGGGCTCAGGGCAGTCGAGGCGGCGGAGGCGGCCTCGCCGCCCTGGGTGTGGCCGGGCTGTCCGGGCCTCCGGCCCCGGGGCTATGAGCCGCGAGCGCGTGAGCCCGAGCCCGAGCCCGAGCCGCAGCTAGAGGCCGCCCGGCGGGCAGGCGGCCCGGCCTGAGAAGGAGCGGCAGCCTCGGCAGGTGAGCGAGCGGGCGGGCGGCCGGGGAGGGGCCCGGCCTGCGCTGCCCGGTCCGGCCCGAGCGGCGTGCCCCCTCCCTCCCTGCCCCTGCCCCTGCTCCTGCCCGGCTTCCTCCCTTCTCCCTTCTCCCGTCTCCCCTTTCTCCTTCGCTTCCCCTCTCCTCCCCCCTTCTTTCTCCTCCTCTTCCTCCCCTCTCCCCTTCCTCTTACCTCCCCCTTCGCCCTCCTCCTCCTCCTCCCTCTTCTCCTCTTCTTTCTCTTCTGCACTTCCCTCTCCCCTCCTTTCTCCCTTCCCTCCCCTCCCTTTTGCTCCTTCTTCCTCCAGTCTCTTCCCTCTCCTCCTTCCTCTTTTCCCTTTCTCTTCCTTCTTCCCTCCCTCCCTATTCTTCTCCTCCTCTTCCCCTCTCCCTCCACACCCCCCCTCCCCCGCAGCTTTCCCAGCTCTGTGATTCTGAGAAGAAAGAAGGGCCCCTGAAACCGGCCCAACCCCTAGAACCCTGGGCTGGGTCCTAGATCTAGGACCAGGAGGAACCTCAGACGCCGGGGTGGGCACGGGGCTGGGCCTGGACTCAGGAAGCCCCCTCGTTCAAGTCCAGCCTCAGAGTCACTGCAACCTCCGCCTGCCTCAGTTTCCTCCACTGTGAGATGGGGATAGTAATCGCTTCTGCCCCCCGCGATGCTGTGAAGATAGAGTGATATCATAGGTGTAAAGCACTTAGAAAGGTGCCCGGCATAGAGTAGGAGCCTAATAAATGGGTGCTTGGTGAATGCTTGTACCCTTCCTTTTGGGAGCCATCCAGTAGAATCGCTAGAAGAACGCTGGTCCTGATCCCACTCTCACACTGGACAAATCCCTCATCACTGTTTCCTCATCTGTAGGAAAGAAATGAGGGGATTGGGCGGTGGGGTGGAGCAGATGGCTTCTCCCCTTCCTTCTGGCTGTAGATCTAGGATCCTATGAACCTCGGGGGTCCTGTAGTCCAGCTCCCTCATTTTACATGTGAAGACACTGAGGGCCTCAGAGGTAAAAGGCCTTGCCAGAGAGATGCCTCTGCTTTCCTGAGAGTCCTGTGTACCCCCCAATTCCCTTCTAGTGGTTCTTCAGCTTTTGCTTGATGACCTCTAGGGAGGGTTAGCCCTTTCATGCATTCCATTCCTCTTTGAGATAAGTTGAGGAACCAAGTTTTTTGGGTTTTTTTTTCCCTTCTAGCAGGTCTGTGTCTGTGTTGTTTGGGGCACTAGAATGTAAGGTCCCCGAAGGTGGACATACACACACACACACACACACACACACACACTCTTTTGCATTTCTTTTTAACCCTATCACTTAACACATTACTTGGCACACAAGATAGTAAACCATCAATAAATGCTTTTGGTTGGCTGCTTTGCTGTTTCTGCCTATTCTAATCCTCACCTCCATCATCACTCTTTCCCATTGCAGCCTTACTTGGAGACTCTTATCCATGGCCCCTCCAGAGTTCTCTTCTCTAGGCTAACATTACCCTGTTCATGCAACAGATCCAGAGCTGACATAATCTCCAGACCCTGATTGTCCTCTGGACGTTTTATCAGAGTTTATCAAAATGGGCTGTCTGGCCTGTATGGCATTAAGTAGGAGTATCATCACCTCCCTAATCATAGACGCTATCCTAATGTTGCATTAAAGTTTTTTCCCCTGACATGTTATCCTATTGACTTGTAACTCAGTTTGGTTTGTACTAAAACCTCCTTTTCCGTGGCCATACCCCTTCCCGCTGTGTACTGGGCTTCCCCCTTTTCCAGGCGATGCCCTTGTGGCTGTTCCTTCCTCACCTCTGATGGAACTGGAGGGAGGAACGTTATGCCTGCCCTCCTGCAAGGAGCTCTGCGTCTCTTTAGTCCTCATCTTCACATATAAAGTAACAGTTGGACAAGATGATGATTCTTTGAATCTGCATTTGAACGTATTGGTGTGTGGATCCAACTCATCTCCATTGTGTAGTAGAAAGAACAATAGATTGGGTTCCGTTCTGGCTTTGTCTCCAATTAGCTGTGAGACCTTAGAGTTATTTTTGCTCACTGGGTCTCAGTTACCTCATCTGTAAAGTAGAAGGTTGGATTACATATGGTCATCAGGTTCCTTTCTACCTCTTAATCCTGTGATTCTCTGGCTTTCCTTCTTTCCTATGTTGACTTCCTTTTTGTGTGTGTTTAACTTGCTATTGAGATTAGGGCTTGGGTTTCTGCTTTATTTCCTTGTCTTCTGCTATCCTGATGTGAGAAAAACAGATTTAGAGTTTAGAAATAATCTAGTCCATGCCTATTCTCTTATAGGTAAAGAAATGGAATCAGAGAGGTACAAGTTACATAGTGGCAGAGCTAGTATTTAAACCCAGATTTTCTGACACTAAAATCATATTTTTTACATTATACCATGCTTCTCCCCTCCCCCCTAGCCCAATTGTAGCTTTGCTTTATTGCTTTGGGGATATTATCTGGAGGTTTGGGCTTTGGCCTTTCAAATGATCCCGTTCTCCAGGAGAGAGAGTCTTTGTCTTTGTATATGTATATGTAGCAAAGCAATCCTTGGATTTGAGTACTGTTTATTCCATTATGTCTTGCCAAGACCATTCATCTTTCATTGGAGACCAGTCTAGCATCAGTATCCTTTAATTACCATTAGATTGTCCTTGAATATTTTGAAGTAATGATTATTTGTTTAATTTTGTTTAAAGGGCAGCTAGGTGGTGCAGTGGATAGAGCACTGGGCTTGGAATCAGCAAGATTCATCTTCATGAGTTCAAATCCAGCCTCAGATACTTACTAGCTATGTGACCATGGGGAAGTCACTTTACCCCTTTTGCCTCAATTTCCTCATAGGGCAACCCATTCCAGTATCTTTGTCAATAGAACCCCAAAATGGAATCATGAAGAGTGGGATGTGGCTGAACAACAAAAATTTGTTGGGAAAAAAAACAAACTTACAAAAAAGTGAGAGAAGGGAAATAACATTAGTAAGTTACATAAAAGACCCCATGTACAATTTAACAAACATTAAGTTCTAAATGGGTAACTAATAATGATGTCAGTGATATCAAATCAAAGTATTTCTTAAATGGTAATTCCTATATATTACATTCTATCCTTAAGAACATTGAATTCTTAGCCTGAGATCCATGGACTTAACTTTTTTTAAAAAATATTTTGATGACTACTTCGGTATAATCAATTTCCTTTATAATTCTGTACACTTTATTTTATACATTTAAGTAATTGTTCTGAGGCTACTTTACCAGACGGCCAAAGGAGTCTGTGACACAAATTTAAGAACCCCTGGTGTAGAGAAACAACATACAGATCTGGAGAAATGTTACTGGATTTTAAAAGGTTGTTTGTAAATGGAGAAACTATTTGTTGAGGAGAGGAGTTATTTTCTTTGTTTTTTTTTCTTTTCACGACTGAACGTTTTTCCACTTCCCTGATAAATACATCACTGCCTTAAACTTTGCCATTCACTGATTCAGAGACATGGATTTACAGTGAAAGCAAACAGGTTTTTACTTGTGCTAATGCAGAGACAAGCCTTTGCCAATGTGGGTCTTTTTTTTTCTTTTTTTTTTCAAAGTAAATGAAGAAAGGGATGGTTTCCCCCCCCCTTTTAAATCTGAATTCTGTTGAGATGACTTTGGATTTGGAAATACTCTAGGGCCCAATTGATAATCAATACATGACTCCCTTTATTAATTCGGCTCCCAACTCTATCTTCCAAGTCTTGTGAACTGAGATTGAGATAGCTACTTACTCCTTTCCAATCTGGTGGAACTCATATTAGTAGAGGAAACATACTTTGGGGACTGTTTTCCTGATATTTAAAATTATGTACAACTCTAAAATGTAATCCCTGTGCTTTTAGGCCCTTTGACAAGACATATTTTCAAATTTTGTTTTAAAAATAACTCTCATGTGTGGGAGTTCAGCCTTGTTCATTCCAACTACAGTGGAGAAATTCTGCCTTGCATAATTGAGTTGTGGTTTTAGGTGATACTTTTCCTCCTCACTACTCCTAGAGACTTGGAATTTTATTTCTCATTAATTAACTGAGCCCTTTGTACACACATAGAACATAAAATTATAGTTTTCCATAAGCATTTGTTTTCTCCTAGTGCAGTTAGTTTGGAGATCAATTTAAAGAAGAATAAGAAACTTCCACTGGTACCTAATGTTCAGAATAATCATATGTTTAGCCATCATGATAAAGTAGTATTTATGCTTTAATGTCCTACATCGGTTACCTTTTTAAAAAATTATGTTCCGTTTGTAGAGTTGGTTATGATGAGCATAGGTTCTTAGACACAAAAATAGATAATGCTTATGCCTAGGACCACTATTAGACACATTTGATAACTCTTTTTCCTTTTAAATTTGTGAAATTGATTTTCTTTCCATGACTGGGGTGTGGTGTAAGTTTAAGGTGCATCAGAGTTTTCTTTTTTTAAAAATAGGCATTTGAGGGGAGGTGAGCTGGTGCAGTGAATTAGAGCACCAGCTCTGGAGTTGGGAGGACCTGAGTTCAAATTGTGGCCATAGACACTTAACACTAGCTGTGTGACCTTGGGCAAGTCACTTAACCCTAGTTGCCCTACCTTTCTCCCTCCAAAAAAAAAGTAAAATAGGCATTTGAATCAATAGTAGAATCAATACTGAACTAAGTGTGGGCTACATTGTTTTTGCTTGGTTGCACATTGTGTTGAGTTAATGAAGTGTTTCCGTAAGAATCTTTTGCTGTTGAATCTAGGATGAATTTTTTTATTGTTACTTCACCATAGCAGTGTTCATTAGATGTGTGATCCTGGAAGGTTGTATTGAGTGAGTGTTTTTCTTTGTGCCTGACTGGTGGACCTGTACAGAATGTAAGTTCCATCTTTGTATCCCCAGTAGCTAGTAGGTAACTGTTTGGTAGGGCGATCATCTATGTTTAGAGTCAAAAGGACACTTGGAGGAGATGGAATCGGTTCCTCTCATTTGGGGAACCAGTGAGGTTGAGGGACAAGTCCAAGGCTAACACAGCTAGTCAGTGACAAAGCTGACATTAGAACCCAGCTGTAGGACCTGGGGCTTCCAGTTAGGCTCCTGATGTTGCCTCACCCTGTATGTAAAACCCTGTTTATAAATCTTTTGAAAGGAGAAGAAAGCAATGTGTCTGTGTTAATGGGGGAAATGATGTGGATAGTGCAAATATCTCACTCTGCCATTGGACATCCCCACATTGCCAACAGTGGCACTGCTTCTGGCTTGGCATTATCTGTGCTAGTCGCTGAAAAGACCCACAGTCCTTCCTGCAGGGTGTGCATGATGAAGACCGCCCCTTCCTTGGTGGCTGAATCCCTTTGTTATTTGAGGCTTCACCACTTTGTTTTGCTTCTTGACAAATTTAAACACTTAATCTCATTTTTTATTACTTTTTTCATGTGTCTGCTGGTGTTTACCAGCATTCATAGAATTCTTTGAAGTTGTTGCTCTTTTGTCTAACCCTGACCCTGTTTTACTATCCATACAGTAGCTATTTGTCCAGTTCTGAGCAGCTGTATTCCGAGTTAGGCCTAAGCAAAATGGTGAAGCTTGTTTTTAACAAGAGTTCCATTTCTCTGTACAGTATATTTTGCAAAGGCACAAATACTCATTTGTTAAATCTTCATATCTCAGAGCTCCTACCAAGTTGTATACTCACATTTCTTTTTTTCTTCTCCTCATCAAAATATATCTCTCCTGTGTCTCTATCACTTTAGGACCTTGCTTGGTGATAGCTTAGGTAATCAGAGAAGCTTAATTCATTAAGACATATTAATGAATTTTTTAAAAAGATATTAATAGGACATAATGGATTAATAGCCCTCCAATAACAATAGGGCTTTAAAGTGTTTTAGTAACAAAATATCCTAAAGCAAGGGGTATTCATTGCGGGCGTCTGGCATGCCGGTAAGCAGATGAGGAAATATTTTGGGAGCATATTTTGATCCTTTCCAGTTACATTACCTAAGGGGTTGACTTTCTATTCTGCCCACTCCTAAGACTGTCATGGCTCTATTGTAAGCACATTTGCTTGAATTCCAGTAGACTGGTTCCAGAGCATCCTGTCTGGCCCACCATTTCATACTAAATATGGGGAGGAAGCTGTTAAAACTTGCCAGGAAGTTAAAAAGTAGCATTGTTGAATTTCCCAACTGCTTATTTCATTTGTCTGCCCTCTGGTGGAGGTAATAATAACCAGCAACAAAATGACCTAAGGGAAGGAAAAATGGAATAAAAACAAGAAGCCAGATAGGCCACAGAACACATAATGATAATCAAGAATTAACTGATTCACTTGGTTTTAGACAGCATTTCCAGATTAATCACAGTGTAAATCAGAAGAAAAAGGAAGTCAGATTGGGAATATAAGCCTCCTTTAAAAATGTCAGCTTAGCCTCATAAAATATTCTAATTACATGCAGTAATTGCTGCTTAGATCTGCCTTTAATATAGAGTGATTTATCATTCTTCCAAATTCCCCTCCCAGAACAAATAACATTCCAGGTAATATTGTAGAAAACAGTGGAACCCTATTATTAACATGGTTAGTTTTTTACATGACAGAACCTGTCTTCTGGAACGCAATTACATATAATAAGAGTCTAACATCACATAGATTAACCAGTAAAGTAGATTTTACCCAGTACCAGTACTTCCAGTTTCCTTCTATAAAAATATTTTTCTCCCAAGATACCTGAAATTAAGAGATGGTTGCATCTATGTTGAAGTAGAAAACATAGAATGGAATTTGAAATGTATTCTTATATTTCACACACACACATACACACACGCACTTTATTTGGGTGTACGTGTTACATGTCTTAGAAACTTGTTTCTCATCTAATCTCTGAGCCCTTTCTGGCTGTATAATTCTATGGTTTGGGTCATAGCATATTAAAATACTCTGTTGTATATTTGTCAGAACTCTTCAGAATACTCCTTCTTGATACTCATTTTCTTTGACCTTTCTGGAGCCTTTAATACTGCTGATCACCCTTTCCTCCTTGATAAACTCTTCTCTGGGTTTTTGGGACGCCCCTTTCACTCTCCTGGTTCTCCCACCTCTTTGACAGCTCCTGCTCTGTCTCTTTTGCTGGATCCTCATCCAGATCATGCCCTCTAATCAGAGAGGTCCTTCAGAGTTCTGTGCTGCACCCTCTTCTCTTTGATCTCTATGGTGATCTCATCCCAAATCTACCTCTCTTGCCCCAACCTCTCCTGCTCACCTCTAGTCTTGCCTCTTCATCTGCCTTTTAGTTATCTTTAACAAAATGTTTAGCAGATACCTTAAACTAAACATGTGCAAAATAACTCTCTATCTTCCCTCTAAGTCATCATCCCCTACCACCAGCACACACCGCCCCCCCCTCCCCCCCACAGAGAGAATAACATTATCCTTCTAGTCTCTTGCAATGAGTGATTCTGGATTCCTCACTCTTACCCCACATGCCCAGGCTTTAAGACCTGCCAATGTCTCCTTTTCGTGTCTCTAATAAGCTCCCTCCTTTTCTGTAGCACTGACACCACTGGTGCATACTCTCATGACCTTACACCTAGACTGTAGCAGTAGCTGTCTGCCAAGTCAGCCTGCCACAAGTCTCTCCCCCGGCCATTCCATCCTTCATTCAGACATCAAAGTGACTTTCTTAAAATGCAGGTCCAACTCCTACCCAATAAACTCCAGGGACTCTGTATTGCCTCCAGAATCAAATACAAAATCCTGTGTTTGGCATTCAAAACTCTTTATAACCTAGCCTTCTCCTACCTTTCCATTCTTCTTATGCCTTACTCCCTTTCTTGTACTCTTTAATCCAGTGACAGTGACCACCTAGCTGTTCCACGTACAAGCCATCTCTCAGTTCTGGCTATTTTCTTTGGCTGTCCTCTATGCCTAGGATGCTTTCCCTTCTCAGTTCTACCCACTGATTCTTCTGATTTGGTATAAGTCAACTAAAATCCCATTTCCACAGGAATCCTTTCTCAGCCTCTCTGAATAGTTAGTGCCTTCCCTCTGTTCATTATTTCCTACTTGCCCTGTACATATATATATGTGTGTGTATATATGTATATAGTGTATACATATTGGTTTGTGTGTTGTCTCCCTCGCTGGATTGTGAGCTCCTCGAGGGGCAGAACTGTCTTGCTTTCTTTTGTCTCCCCAGCGCGTAGCACATCGAGCACATTGCCTGCCTGACAATAGTAGGTACTTAATAAATGTTCATTGATTTAATTAATTGATGGAAAATTAGTGCAGACTTCTCCGGGTGCTTCAGATAGTTTGTTTCACTCTGGGATAATACCATAGCAAGTGATATTTTGCCCATTTTAATGATTAGTTTTTAAAACCTGAAATTTTTAATAAATCTGTCAGAGTCAAGTGCCTTGACCATTCAGTCTCAAAGAATGTGCTTCCTTACTACTTTAGTGTTTGGTGTCTTTTCTGATTTTTAGCTTCAGCCACCCGTGTGGGTAGTGTTTTACCACTGAACCTTTCTTTGCTAATTTAACTGAAGGTTTTAGTGAGGATATTTTTGTTTGAGAAAGTATCAAGTAGACTGAGAGTCAAACATAAAGATTTTGTGAAGGACTTGTTCGATTTCTATAATGTGGGAAATGACTCGCTAATTTTAAAAGGAGAAAGTTGAATGGAGATCTTTGTAGGTGGTGTGGCTTGCCCAAGACCATATAGCTAGTTAGTGTCAGGACAAGCCTCCTCAATACAAATTCATTACAAAAGATTCTTTTAACTCCCTAGTTCTATAATTCCTTCAGAATTCATGTGTTCTCATGTGTTTGTGGCACATTCACTTGTTGTAGACAAAAAAGACATATAAGATAATCTTGTCAGATGTTCTGGAATTCTTACCTGAAAATGTAGGTTTCTGGGTAGCATGATACTACTCAATTCATTAATGTTTAGTGAGAGCCTACCATGTGCCAAGGAGTTTGTGCTAAGCCCTTGGGATATAAGAAAAAGACAAGACAGCCCTTGTCCTTAAGGAGCTTAAAATCAAATGAGTGAAGACCACACACAAAAGGAAGCTGAAAAGTAGGGGTGGGACCAGGGGCTATGTTGTTTAGTGGAATTGAAGTCAAGCAGAGTTGTTGGTGGAAAATGGCTCTGTGACTTCATTTATGTGGGAATTCCTCCACCATTACAGATTGTGAGACCATCTATGCTCGGCCTTCCTCTCTGAATAATCATCGAGAACATTTTTATGTAGCTCTTTTCATAAAGCATCTCATTTTTTTCCTCACAACAACCTCGAGGTGGTAGGTGCTGTTATTTATCCCCATTTTAGAGAAAAAGAGACTGAAGCACAACTAGTAAGTGTCTAAATAGCAAGATTGGAGCCCGGTTTTCCTGACTCCCAGTCGGACACTCTATCCCCTGCACCACCTCACTGAATCTCGTCCATATCCTCCTCTTGTCTGACCGTAGTGGCCTTGCTCATTTTCTCTTGATGTCACAACAAAACCAGTGGAATACATAGACTGTCATTGGGCTCATCCCTTGGCTTTCACCACTTGAGTAGCTGACCTTTTCATTCATATATCTCTTTAATGACATACTTTTTTCCACATCTTCATGATTCCTTCTTTGTAATATGTTGTCATCCTGCTTAGACTCATGCTTCACCTCACTGCTGACTCTCCGTCTTGGAGTGCTGGGCCTGATCTCAGACTCTTACTAATTGTCTGATTCTGGGCAAGCCACTTCACCTCTCTTTGCCTCCGATTCCTCATCTGAAAAGTAGAGATGATAATAATAGAGCCTCCCTCCCAGGGTTGTGAGCATCAAGTGAGGTAATCTTAGCACAGTGCTGGACACAGGGGAGGCACAACAGAATGATAAGTAGGATGATGGACGATAGATTAGCTCCCTAGCCTGTCCACCCAAATATCTAGGTACATTCCTGGCACATAGCAAGTACTTCTTCATCCACTTGACTTTTTTCCATGCATTTGGTTAGACTTTTTGAGCAACTGTTGGTAATATTCAGGAGGCAATATAATGTTCCTGAGCTTGATATATTCAACACAATAAACAGAACAGCACGTGGAAGATTTCACCATCACATATTCTTGGTGACTGGAGGATTATCAAAGTTGTCTCAGTTCTGTCTTTCAAAGAATCTTGTACCATTTTGACATTGGCACGAGCTATACACCTTGTTGGTGGAGAGTGTTTGAGAGAGTATTTTGCTTTACTAAATTAAAAAGTTTTTTTTCTGTTCAGCAAAGAATAAGCACAGAGAGAACTTAAGTTGTCTACATCTTTTAGGCAGTTGTGTGATGATAAAGATGTCATCTGCTATAGAATATTACTTGGAAAAAAAGACTTGCCAGTTCCCTTCAGATACTCTCATCAGGGATGCCTTATGTGTGTGTACATTATTGTTTGAAAACATTTTTATAGCTGTGAAAACAGGCATAGGGCTTGCTAGTTATTGACAGCCTCTCAGTTACCTTTTATGGGTAATGATATCTGGCTTTTTCCTATGACTTTGGTACCTTCCCTTTCACTTACTTTGGAAAATGGTCTCTTAATATTCTTGCTGCCAACACATGAATCTCCTCTGTGTACAGTTGATCTAATCTGGCTGCTATTGGTATAATCAAACCACTTTTCCCCAACTTTGTTCTCTTGTCAATGCTATTTCCACGTCTGTTTAGTTTAATTCAGCAAACATTTATCAAATACCTACTGTATGCTGCGCGCTGTGCTAGACACCAAGGATACAAAGACACAAATGAACAGCCTATGTAAGAAGGAGCTTACGTTCTCTCCTGTAAGCACACCAGATGTATTGCCTCCATAGTCCTTGAAGCTGAAAAGTTTCTTTTATCTTTGCATGTATTTTCTGTCTTTGGTCTGTTGCTTTCCTTATAGTTTCATCCTTAATATCCTTTGAGTGATTTTTTTTTTAGTCTCTCCCCTATTCTTTCTTTAAACTTTTTTCTTTCTGGGTCTTTTATTGTTTTATGAGGCCATCCTGCTCATAATCTTTTGGCATTTTACTCTGAAGGATTGTACAGGTGAGGATATTCTAAACTTGTGTGGCCCTTGGCTTCCATGTCTCTTCACTAGGCAAGGAGATCCAAGTGTTTGTTGATCAAGACAATTTTTTTGCTCTTTCAGTTTCATTTCATTGTATTTTATTTAGCTAAAGTTCTGTATGAAGTTGCCATGATAGGGGTCTATGTCTTACCACCGTTTAATCTTCTCTGCCTTTTTTTTGAATCAATAACTTGTTTAAATAGGTCAGATTGGAGTGTTTCCCCCCCCCCCCCCAGCCCATTTTGTTCTTTAACTCTCTACAAATTTTGATCTTTATTCTAACAAGTTGCTAGTCTGTACACAGGCATATCAGTAACAAGTGGTTTCCTATCTGGTAAAGTATCAGTTTCCTTTTTTTATGCTTTTTGCTGCCCGTATCCAATGCAAACCAGTTCTTTTCTTGAAGAAGGCACTCATGATGTATAGTCATGATGTTGCAGGACCATGCTTTGGCCTCTCCCATTCTTTAATATAACACCACCATATTGTCTGACATTTTTTTTGCTATCTTCATCTAGTCCCAACTTTTCATTGAAGTCTCCAAGTATCAAAATATATGTTGATTTAATTTGGAGGAAGTTAACTGAATTTTTCATAGAATTTATTTACTTCTTCATTCTCTGCAGCAGAGGAGTTAGGCTGCTAGGTAGTGTAGCGGATAGAATGCTTAGTCTGGGAGAATATATCTTTGACACTAACTGTAATGATCCCGGGCAAGTCTAATCTCTCTGTACCTCAGTTTCCTCATTTGTAAAATCAAGGGATTTAGACTCAGCAACCTCCAAGATCGCTTTCCACTTCTAAATATGATTCCAGCTAACATGAGAATAGAGATGAATAAATGGATGGACAAATTTTGGCAGTACGGTTCCCTAGGGATCAGAATTGAGACTATTCTTAGTGAAATAACATGTAACGGGGAAGGAGAGGGAGAAAAGAACTAGATTTATAGATTCTTTAAGCTTTCCCAGGTCATAAAATGCCAAACTGACTCTCATTCCATATTAGTGGTATAAAAATAACAGGTGAGTGTCAAGTTAGGATAATACTCAAAACTGTATTCAATGTATAATCTCTGAAATACCAATCATAGGGTGCTGAGAAGCTGCCTAGGAATCCCATGGATTTCCCTGAAAGCGGTACCTCATTGTATGTTTGAGCCAAACAGACCAGAATGATATTCTGCATCATCAGGAAGGGTGTTTGGTGAAACAAAATCATCCTAGCACTTTATCAAACTATGTGTCCTTTCTGGTTTTCCATTAAACTTTCATAGATTATTTAATTCAAAGAGGTTCTTGTAGTTTTAATATTTTGGCAGTGCCAGTGTAGTGGTTGTATAGGGTAAAAGTTGTGTCACGTCAAACATCATCAACCAACCTCCTTTTGAAAATTTTATTGCTATTTTTTTGTTTTTACATCACCTACATTTCCAAGTACACCCCTACATTCTCCATTATTTTACCAAGCAAGCCATCCCTTTTAACAAAGAATAAAAAAAGAGAGAAACAGTTCGGCAAAACTAACTGGTGTGTTGCCAAGTCTGGCGGTCTAGGCAGTGTTCTGCACCCCATACCAGTCTCTCCGCTCCATCCTTACCCCCTACACACACACAGTCCCCCAGCAAAGAAGGGAAGAAGATGTGTTTTGTCGTTTCTTTACCAGGGCCAAGGTGCTTCATCGTTGTAATTCACACAGTTTAGTTCCTTTTGTCTGTTGTTCTTTTGCTTTACATTGTTGTCCTTGTATATATAGTTTTCCTGGTTCTGATTGTTTCATTCTGCATCAATTCGTATATTTCTCATACTAATGCTTCACATTCGTCATTTCTTACAATATAGTAACATTCCACTATGTTCATGAACAAACCGTAATTTGTTTAGCCATTCCTTGATTGATGAACATATTTTTTTCCAGTTCTTTGTTACTACCATATATGCTACTGTGAATATTTTGGTACATATTGGGGGAGGGGGGTTCTTTTTTTGTCTTTGACCTGAGCTTTACCAGTTGCCTATTGAACATTTTATATCCATTGGGTATCCTGGAGACATCTGAAAACTCAACATATCTAAACATGAACTCATTATCTTTTCTCCTAAATGCTCCCCGCTTCTAGACTTTCATGTGCCCCACCGTTCATTGTTGTCTAGGGTTTGTAATTTCAGCATTATCCTGGATTTCTCATTCTCTCTGCCTCACTCCAGTATCCAGTCAGTTAATAAATCTTAGCATTTTTAACTATTCAGCATCTTACATTAAGACCCCTTCTCTCTGGTCACACATCTGCTACCTTAGCTCAGGTCTTACTACCTCTTGCCTGGATTATTGTAGCAGCCTTCCAATTATTCTTCCTGCCTCAAAGTTTCTTTCCACTCCAGACATCCTCCATACTCCTGCCAGAACATTTAAATGCAAATCTTGTGACTCCAACCTAACCAAATTCTGGAGTTTCCTATTATGTTTAGCATGGGAAGACCAGAGTTCAGGTCCCAAATCTGACACTGCCCAGGTGACCCTGCGCGAGTCAACAAACCCTTCAGTACTCTAGGCAACTCTCTTAATATTCTAAGTTGCATTGATAAGAGAGAGTTCCCTCACCAGCAGTTCTCTGTATCAGTGAAAGCACATGTCTGGACTAAAATAAAAATCAGATGGACTAGTAGAATATATGTGAGCTTTAAACTTTTCTAATAAGCATAAATTTGAAATAATTCTCCTTCCAGCAAATCTTTTACTACTGTCTTATAGATTTCAGCTTTTGAGAAGCAAAAAGAGATGTGTATGCTTCAGATATTGAGAATGACTTAAGATACGAATTTTAGGAATTACTTGTTTTAGCTTTAGCATGAAAATTATAAGCAGATAGAAAAAAGCTTATTTGAGTATGGATTGATATAGCTATATGCTGACTGACACAATTGCACAGTGGTACATGCCATAAAATGTTTCATTTTAGTACTAGTTCTGTGAGAATTTTAAGGAGAATCATCTGAATTACACATCTGTGCGTGTCTGTGTGTGTGTGTTTTTAAAATTCATTTAACAAATTGGCTTAGATACAATGGTTCATTGGTGTCATTCAAATTATCGTAACTGGTACAGCTCAGCTGTTTTTATAAAATGTCTGGATTTCCTGCTTTCTTCCCAACTTCGTGATGGTGTAACTACGTGGTGTTGTTATTTAAAGTGTATGAAATACAAAAATTGTTGGAAAATATTTCCATGCAAAAAAAAAACTTTATTAGGCAAGAAGAAATTAATATCTTAAAATGTCTTTAAGAATTTGTCTTTACATTTTTTAGTTTTAACAGTTGATCAGTCAGTCTACTGAAAGCCTTTTATTTGCAGAAAACATATGCCATAATTTTTATATCTCTTTATCTTCATCTTTCTTTTAGGAACCAAATTATTTTATACTCTTGGAATTTTTTGGCTTGTGAACTTCATCTTTCAACTCTAAAATCCTATAGTCCTATACTCACTTTTTGAATGTATGAATGTCACAGTAAATTTGTTAGTGGATTCTATAATTTTAGTGGAATGAAATGTTATTCTGATTTATATCAATTATTAAACTATTTTCTTTAAATTCAGTATTTTTAGGAGCTAATACTCTTGGGTAAGGAAATTCTTTGTATGTTTTACTATTGTAAACTTACTATAGTAAAATATTGTATATTGTCCTAATAACAAAAGGGAGAGACTATCTCTACAACAGTGTTCATGTGTCTGCCCAGTCTAAGAATGATATGAATAAGCTAGAGAGGTTCCTAGGGAGGGCACCTAGAATGAAGATCCCTGAGCTCATCTCTTTGGAGGAATGATTGAGGAAACTGGAAAAGAGAAGACTTAATGAGAATATGAGAGCTGTTTTTCTCAAGTATGTGAAGGACTGTCATGTGGAAGAGGCAAAACACCAAATTTAGGTTTGATGTAAAGAAACCTTCCCGACTATTAGAATTGTCCAAAAGTGAAACAGAGAGGAACCCACCATGCCTTAGTTCTCTGTGGCAGTGATTGGATGAACGCTTGTTTGGTGTACGTAGTGGAGATTCTTTTTTGGAAGGGGTTGGGGGGTGTTATGGCCATTCCTTCTTACTCTCAAATTCTGTAATTCTCCAGTCAAAGCTGTCACTTCAGTTCAGGACCTCACCTCTGACCTAGTCTGTTGTGTAATAGCCTCCTAATTGGTCAGTCTGCTTCAAGTAACTCCCTTTTCCAATTCATCTTCCATATAACTACCAAAGGGTTATTATAAAGCATAGATCTAACCATGTTACTTCCTTCCTTGGTAAACTTCAGTGGCTCCCTATTGCCTTTAGAATGAAGTACAGATTTTTCTGACGTTTAAAACCTTTGCTATCCTGGCTTCCCCTCTCTTGTCCCAGGCTTTCTAAATGTCATCCCAGTGGATGTGGGGAGCCTTTCCCCCATCTCCTGCACAGACTGCCCAGCCTTTATCCAGGCACTGCAAGTGTGAAGAGCTACTCTTTTTTTCCAGATTTTTTGCCAGTGTCCCTCCCTTTTCCCCATTCTAGTGGGATGCTCTTGGACAGTAGGCCCTCTCGACTCTTCACAGTAGATGAGGTTTTAACATTGAGACTGTGGTTATAGTGATTGGCCAAGGTGACATAGCTAGTAGGTGTCTGAAGTAGGATTTGAACTTAGGTCTTCTGACAACAAATTCAGTACTGTCTGCTGCCTGTTTCTGTCCCCATTACATAGTGTGGTGCTTGGCGCATAGTCATAGTAAGCATAAATAATCATTGCTTTCATCAGCCAAACTGGCCTTTCTGTTCCTCACACGAGATATTTTGTCCCCATGTGCCCCGTATGCCCTCTTCTCACTCCCTGCTTCTTAAAATGCCAAGTTTCTTTCAAAGTTCAGCTCACAGACCAGCTCCTCCATGAGGCCTTCCCCGCAGCTGATGGGATGTGCTCCCTGGTCCATTCCTCGCTCATGGCCTTTTATTTTGTGTATTTTTTTACATTTATATTTATACATATTGTCGACTCTTATAAGTCACTTCAGGTCAGAGATTGTTCTGTTTTGTCTTTATGTCCCCAGCCCCTAGTACAGGGCCTGAGCACGTAGTAGGCACTTAAAAAATGCTTCTTGATTGATTGATAAAAGAAGTAAGGAATATATAAGTACATTTCCTTTTATTTCCTTCATCTCTGGAAGAATAGCAAGGTTTAGATCAGAAAACACTAGGTTGAATTGGACAAGCAGTACTGGCATGGACTTAATACTATAGAAAGTAGGAGAAACCTGAGAGTCATGACCTTCCAGACACGTTTTGAAATCTCTCTACCCAGTGTCCCCCCAGCTGCTCACTACCTTTCCTCTCTCCCGCATACATACAGAGCCTCTCTGGATATTAAGTTTTTCAGCTGCCCACCCCAAATTCTGAAAGATTTTAACTGCAGAATTCTTTTTCTGGTCTCCCAAACAGTTTAGTTCAACAAAGATTTATTCACCAGTCTGCTGTACTAGTGTGGAAGATACAAAGATTAAAATAAAACACAACCACCACAGTGCCTGCCCGTGAGGAGAGTTTGTGGTGTTGATAACTTTTACTAATCAAAACTTAATCATATAAAGATGTGCGTTAGGCTTAACTCTCCCGGGGTTCATTTGTATTTTGAGGAGGAACTTATTAACCCAAATGCATCCACAAGAGGTAGGGAGAATTATTTTTTTAAATGGATTGGGACTATTCTACCCTTAATCCTGTTCCCCTTTTATTTAGTCTGTCAAAAAGTAAGATGTGCACTCCCCACCCCCAAAGGATTCAGTAACGTAAGCATTGCTTTGAACCCTGTGAATCTTTGAAAGCACAGCTGAAGACCTGCAGTTGCGGAATGCTGAGTTGGAAGAGACCTCTGGAGCCATTTAGTCTAGCCTACATCTCAAGAGAAGTTCTTCCTGCCAGAGCAGTAATTGGAAAGAATCAGCTTTGACTGACATACTCTTGTGACAAGAAGTCATCTTACCTCTCTTTTGGAGACAAGCGAGAAAAGTTAAGAGAAACCCATGACTTTCCTAAGCAGCGCAGTTCAGTTTGGAATAGTTGGAATTGCCTCTGTCTCCACAACTTAACACCTATTGCTTTGTCTTCTGGGGCCGAGCCTCCTACCTAAACCCTTCAGATACTTGAGACAGTTATCACATTATACTTGAATCTTTCTCCATTCTATTCCTCCCTTTCCCAACAACAACAAAATATGTATCATATAACAACGGTGAGACAGCAGCCACCTCTGACAGCTTCTGTACACGTTGTCCCTATCTTTCTACTTAGAAGAGGAGGTATGTTTCAAATACTATCAAGTTAGGACCATGATTAGCCATTACAGTAAATCAGTCTGGCTTATTTTTAGTATTTTTGTTGTGACTGGTACTATCATCTGCAAATTTGATAAACATGCCTTCTATGCCCTTATCCTGATCATTGATAAAAATGTGAGCACAGGGCCAATTCCTGGGGCACTTACCTACAGGCTTCCTTCCAAGTTGATACTGAATGATTTCATGACTATTCTTTGGGTCTGAGCATTCAGCTGTTTCTGAATCCACCAATATCTCCTGTCATGATACCCGGATTTCTGACTTACCCAATAGCTTGAGGGACTTTGTCAGAGTCTTGCTAAAATATATGTAAACTGTTTCTGTAGCACCTTCACCAATCCAGTAAATTATTTTTTTAAAAAAGGAAATAAGGTTTGCTTGTTCTGGGATGTTCCTAATGAAACTGTACTCGGTGTTTGTGATCATAGCTTCCTTTTGTAGATGTTCACCAAATTATTACTTTAGTAATGCTAGAATTTTTCAAAGAAGTGAATTACTTTGTAGACTGCTTTCTTCCCCTTCTCACCTTTTTTTTTTTTGCGGGGTAGAATTGGAATAACATTTCTTCCAAAAGGATAAGGGTACTTTCTCTCCTTTACTGCAACAAAATGAGAAATGACTTCAGAAATGAAAGGCCCATCTTGGGAAGTGAACTTTGTTGTTATTACCAGTAACTCTTGTGGCCAATTCTCCTGCTGATTTTCAAAGTTCTTTATGCAAGAAAAGTATTGAGTAGTTTTCTTTGTTAGGGTGGAAAAAAGATTTCTCAAGCTTTTGACTCTCAATTCTGTTCATGTATTTAGTGTTTACTGTGTGCTTAACATTTCATAACATTAATACAGTAATTTTAATGTGTTGGATCACATATTTGGAATTCAGCCACTTTCTTTTTTAAAAGACTAGTTGATTCTATGTGCAAATTTTAGGGCATATATTTTAGGACATTTTTCTTTTAAGAATGAGACTACCAGTGTAGGCTCCCTTCCCTTCCCTTTGAGCTTCAAAGAGTATGGGTGTGTGATCAGATTTTTAAAAAGCAATATATTAATTACACTACATTCACATATTATGCTGTAAGTTAATGATTATCTTTTTTTGGGCTTAGAAAAAGAGCATGTTGTTTCTCCTGAAGTTAAGAACAACAGAGTGTTACGATTCTAGAAACAAGTAAAAATGATTAATAACATTTTAATATTAAAGTGACCAAAGGATAGTGACACTGAAGAAAGCAGGTAAGACAAATAAAATAATACTACAGACAGATTAGACGGCTGTCAGATAAGTGTGCACAGCATGAATAGCTGTTCTCCTCCAAGTCAAATTAGCAAATTAACCCTTCCTGTGTTAAATGGCCATCCGGAATAATTTTTGCTCTTCCCCCTCAATACAGTCCCTCACCCTCCACCCACAAAAATCCCTGACCAACCTGTGACAGTCAGGTACTCCTTCCGGAGACAGGAGTTATTGATATGATAGTGTAATTCTCATACCAGTGTGTAAACAGTGTAAACAGAGCCAGTGCCCTTCTTTTTCAGAGAAAAAAGGGAGAAAAATAACTAATTCATTTCCAAAAATGGCTTGTTGTAAAAAATTTTTGGTTTTGTATTTTGATAGTTTTATATATACATATATATATAATTAGTTCAGTAAATAATAATGTAAAATTTAGGTATCATGTTGCTGCGATAATCCAAGCACTACTTTTTCACATGCGATTTTTCCCCACACAAGGAAGTCTGTTGTGCTTCTCCCATAACAAATATGCATGTTTACAGTTATTATTATCAATAATGAATAATAATAGTATTACCTAAATTTGCATGATATTTTGCACATTAAATCCCCTAAACAGAAAATGGCTTGTTTTGTAAATTGATCAAACCCCTTTGCATATTGTTAAGGACCTAACCAAACATGGGAGATTGGTTTTATTGTAACTTTATTTTTAAAAGAAATTATATTTAAAAGCACTGTTGTTGGATTTTTTTTAAATGGTTTAAAAAAACTTTAATTTCCAGTCTGATTCCATTAAACATTATAATAATTGTATTTCTAATTAGCAGTAGTTAGAGCTGTCCATCAGAAATACCATTGCTTGACAGATGGCACCAAAGTAAAAGCAAATAATTTCAGAAATTTTAAAGTAAACTCTGAGACATCTATTATGATGTCATTGCCATGTTCATCCTGGCAGGATAAAGCCAAAGAACTTGCAAAGAGGATAAGTTGCTGAGTTGCATTTAAATCTATATTAATTCTAGAGTTAAATTCACTCAAAAATGAAAAATTTTTTAAAAGGTGAACAACTAGAAATTATATTCCTTGAAAGTTGTGATAGTTTCATTCATTGTATTAATATCATTTATATGCCTAGCACAGTGCCTCACACATAGTAAGAGCTTTATAAACTTTGTTGATTGATTGGAGTGTTGATGATCTATATGAATCGACAAGCATTTACTCAGTGTTTACTGTGTCCTTGATGCTGGGGATACAAAGACAAAAGTGAAACTATCCCTGCCCTGAAGGAGTTTATATTCTAACAGCATTGGCGTGCATGCACATACACATACATAGGTGTGTGTATATGCAAAACACAAGGTAGCCATGGAGGGGAAGGTACTGAGAGTTTCAGGGGAGCAGGAAAGATGTCCTGCAGGCTTCCTAATTGTGGCTGAGCCTCACGTCTCTGTCCTGGTCCTTCCTCACTCAGCACGTTTTCTTAGTGACCTTGTTAATGTTACATGCATCCTGTTGTCTGTACACATAGAACCTTCCTACACATATGGTGTCCCCCAAAGTTTTAGTGAAGTTTTAAGCTATTCAAACTATTATTAATGGCTTCAATTTTTAGTAATAGCTTTAATAACTACTTAAGCTATTAAAGCTTAAAGTTGCCCTAAGACTTTTGGAACACTATATCCAGCCCTAAATGTCTCTCTTGAGAAGTAGTCTTATGTCATTAGCTGACTATTACACTTCACACTAAGTATTCCATACTCAGCATACCTGAAACAATTTCCAGGCTTCTCTTCTCCTCCAATGATATACTGTATTTCTTTTGAGAGCACCATTACCCTTCCAGTCTCTCAGGTTCACAACCCTGCAGTCATCCTTGACTCCTTACCCTCTCTCACCCCCTGTGCTCAATCCTATGCTAAGACCTATTGCTTCTATCTCCACAATGTCTTTTATCACCAGCTCTCCTTCCAGCCCACATCACCTATCAGCTAGACAATTTTAATAGCTTCCTAATCCGTCTACTACTTCCTCAAATCTCTCCTGTCTCCATTTGATTCTTCACATTCCAAAGTGTTGTTCTTGAAGTATGGATCTGAACGTATCACTCCCTTTGTTAATAAACTCCATTGACTCCTTTATTATTTCTTTTTTTTTATACTTTATTTATTTATTTTTTAAATTTTATTTTAGTTTGCATCATTCATTTACATGAGATTTTGAGTTACATATTTTCTCCCCATCTTTCCCCTACCCACCACCCCAAAACAGCCATCCCAGTGTATCCCCCCTCCCCCAGTCTATTCTCTCCTATGTCTTCCCCCCTCACCCCTCTGACTTTTCAGTAGGGCAGGATGGATCTCCCAACCACAGTGCCTGTGTATCTCAAGTTCCAGTTGGATGTAGTTAATAA
>CM053580.1:33598936-33673907 GCA_028627135.1 Pseudochirops cupreus | reverse complement strand
ATGATCCAACATCACAGACACATATAAATGGTTCAGCTTTCTAGCCACACAGGCCAGGTAGATTACAATAAAGTTTCACAACAGTTACAACACTGCATCAAAAAATCCAAACTTTTAATCTTATTACCAAACATGCTCAAGGTTTGAGTTTCCATGATAGAGAAATTTTGAAAGCCAGTCTTATACACCTATATAGTTCTTAGAAGAATCAATCTGATCCTGTTGCTTTCCCCAGAATTTTAGAATCAACTTACAGATCTTTCTGCTTTCTAAAAATACTTCCTCACACACACTCTCAGCATACTTAAACCTTTCTGAAACTGGTATCAATTATTTAGAGACAGGAGGGGCTTGGATAAATCCTCATTTGTCCCAAACCTTCCTATCTGTCTTTCACATTTCCCTTCAAAACTATTATTCAGTCTATTCAGCTTTCCTGTACATTTGCCAACCTCAAAACAAGATGGTTCATATCTTTTACTGACTACTTGCTCTGATCATAGAAACCCGCTATAGAAGGGATAAGCAAGGGACATATGACATTCCAAATATGACAGGATAACCATCCTTGGCTCTGTTTAAATTCAGGTAAGGTCACAGATATCCATCCATCCAGTATTAGGTACCACCTCACAGCTAGACAGGGGAATAGGTGGATACATTCCCGTTTCAAAGGAATTTCATGGGCAGTTTGCCAGAGGGTCCTATCGCAGCTGAGACTGCAATTGCCCCTTCGGCCTTTACCAAATGTAGACTTGTTATCAGTATAGGATCACACTCCCTCTGAGTAGCTTGTGGGGCATTTGATGCAGGCACTGACTTATGCAGATCACCATACCCGGATTCAAACTCCAAACAAAATTTAGTTATGGTCCCAAATGCCTTTTTCCTCTCCTCAAACAGCAAGTCTCATTAATCACAGCTTAGAGCCAGTTCTCTTATTTATTCATTTTCCTTATGGCCCTAAGGCCAAAGGCTCTATGTACTTTAGCAAATGAGAGGACCACACTACATCCTACACACCTAGGTTTGATATTGTTTGTACGTAACTGTTTGCATGTTGTCTCTGCCATTAGATTGTAAGCTCGAGAGCAGGGGATTTTTTTTTTTAGAAATAATATGTATAATTTATTTACAGAGTTAAAAAGAGGCAGTAGAAAATGGACATTCAGTTTTATATTTAAAATACTAATTTGTGTTCTGTTGCTCAGAGTTGAAATTCTAAATTAGACCATTCCTTTCTCCCTAGTACCTAGGATCTTAACTCCAGCAGGTGTCAAAGGTATATATATATATGTGTGTACTTCCCATGAGTTATTGTTTTGTTTCCTGGGTCAGGGAAATTTATACTTTCTATAGTAATGGATCCATGTGCACCAAGTGTAGAACTTCAGGATATGAAATTTTCTTTTTCCCTTAATAATAAAGGGTTTGCATCCCTGTTGTATCATCATTACTGAGCCTGAAGAGTCTTGGGTCCTGATATTGATAGGTGGGGAACATGATGGGACTTGAATCCTGAAAGTATGCCAGGCCCAGGACATGGCCTATCTCATGAACAGCCACCAGGAAGAGGTTGGTTCCCTCCTCAGAATATGACCATTCTTCATCACTGTCAAAGTGGATAGTTCCTTAGTAGTCAAAATCTGGGCAGAGCATGAGCTAGGATGTCTCCTTTTCCATCAGATCTCCAGCCAGGAAAGCAGACTCAGTGTCAGCATCTCGTTTATGTACTCTGTGGAACCTCAAGGGCATCGTCACACTGCTCCAGACTTCTGTTACCTTCCACAAGATCTTTTCAGCTGTTTTATGATTCATGCCCCTCGGATAGTTAATGATACTGTAGGTTACAGGGTTACTTGTAATTTGGGGCTTCCCAGGAAAAAATGAGTAGTCAGCAATATCTCAGACCCTACATCAAGGCTGCCTTATGATGGCCTTTGTGGGCTCATGCAGCCATCCAGCTTCTTCCAGCCTGAAGAAATGCTGCAAAAAGCGTAATTGATCCTCCAGAGTAGAGTGCTGGGATTCTTCTTTGGTAAAGAAGAATTGATGGAAGTCATCCTAGTCAAACACTTGGACCTCAAGAACAGCCCCAGATTGGGTCACAGAGAATCAGATGACTTAAAGAAGTCCAGATCATCAAGGACAGTTTTGGGGATAACTGGAGAGGACCAACAGCAGAATAGACAGCATGGTTAAAGTTCCAGCTGTACTGTAGGCTATCAGGGTTTTGGTTTTTTTTTTTTGCCTTTCTTTGTACTCGCAGTGCTTAGCAGAGTATCTGACGTGTTGAGTCACTGAGCTGTGTCTGACTCTTTGTAATGCCGCCAATACTGCCCATAAGGCTTTCTTGGCAAAGATACTGAAGTGAACTAAGGCAAATGGAAGTTCCCTGTTTTGATTTATTTCCAATTAATCCTCTGTATAGCTTGTTTGTTCAAAGTTATTTGCATCTTGACCAACCTGCTGGACTGTAAGCTCTTTGAGAGCAGATATTATCTTTTGCCTTTCTTTTTATTCTCAGCACTCTGCATAGTGCCTGACTCGTAGGAGGCACTTAATAAAAGCTTAGTTAACTGATTGACGGTGATGTATTCTGTGCAGCCAGGGGACACTTCTTTAATAGGAGCATCTGAGTGGCTCTGGCTGTGCCAATTTTTTGTTCCCAGTGCTTTGTATATAGGAGAACACACAATAGTTGCTTGTTGATTGTCACTTATAGCTTATTATTATTTGAGATACTTGTCAGGTAGGTAAACTTTAGAAAGTGGTCTTTGGCTTTTCCATTGATTTTCATTTACTCCTAAAACCAAATCAGTAATCCCCTTCTTGCCTTCAGGATGATTTAACTTAATTTCTTACTGACTCCCTTCTAGCAGTACTATTTCCTTTTCATCACTACTGAATACTTTAGCTAAAAGGCTTTTTTTTTCCTCCCCACTTAACACTTTGACTACATTCCTTTTTAAAAGACTAAGATATTAAATGAGCTTGTATGTAATATATAATTGTATTCCAGTAATAGCTATCTTAGTTAAGTTTCATGATGAATGCAAAGAGTTGCATATGCATATTTAAAGAGATTAATACTTACATGGGAAAATAAATCTCTCTTTTGGCAGTCATCTTCAGCAGCATCGTCCGTCTGTAGGTGAGAGGCAGACACAGACTTGAAGGATGAGCGAGCTGGAGCAGTTACGGCAGGAAGCCGAGCAGCTTCGGGGGCAGATCAAGGTGAGACCTGACGCCTCACTCCTCTTGATACATACTTGATGTACACTTCAGCTCTGCTTACCACTGTTCCATGAAAAAAGAGCAGCTCCACCAGTTAAATTCACTTAGAACAGTTCCAGGCACAAGAGTATGCATCTTATCAGACACCTCCTCAGGTATGACCACTGTCTGCCTTAGTTTCCTCATTTCTAAAGTGGGTATAATAGTAGCACCTACTTACCCTCCATTTACTTGCTACATACATTGTGTACATACACACACTGTTATCTCCATCTTGTCTCCCTCATTGGGATGTAAGCTGCTTGAAGGCAGGAATTTTTTTTTTTGCCTTTATTTGAATCCCTAACACTTGGCATAGTTCTTGGCCCACAATAGGGGCTTAATAAATGCTTGTTGACTGACTGACTACTTTGGGCTTGAGGCCCAACAAAAATCCTGAAACAAACCGTTAAAGTGTAATTTTGATTCTGTAAGAAACTTTTTCACCTTCGTCATCTTAACATAAGCCTCATCAGATGTCTGAGACCTCCAGTAATTACCCCAAAGGACACACTTAAGTAGCCACCCAAGTGTTTGTTAAGAGTTAAGGAATGATATTGGAGAAAACTAGTCATCTGAAGTCACTCATTGGCTTTTGCCTGAGAAGTAAATACATTACTATTAAGTGAGATTGCTGTGGCACCTTTGGCAGCCTTGGATGTGTGTAAGGAATGCTGAATACCATTCTCCTCCCATCCAGCAGAATGCTACACACCTACCTGGATTGGAAGAACAGAGAGCCTTCTTCTCTACCCACTGCCAGCAACTTGGCCTGCCATTCCATGGCTGTGTTAGGAGGAGAGGTTCATTGCATTAATTCAAAATCAACACAGTGTAATCCTGGCCAGGGAGCTCACCAGCAGCTGGCAGAATTCCCTTGGCTATCAACAGCACTTCTGACATACTGTTCTGTTCCTTTTTGAAATGGTATGCCTGACATTGTTCATTTATATTGAGGGAAGAAGATGCCAGGGAAAAATTTTGGAGAGTGTTCCTCTACACAAAGCCAGGTATCCTCACCAGAGGTCAGAGAGCTCTTGCCTGGCTTCCCTGCTTTTTCAAGACTGACTAAAATAGTAAATGAGACTTTGGGATTTTAGCTGACTATAAGTTCTCATGAGTCAGCTTTTTGCAATGACTTCCAGAAAAGTCAGGGCTGTCTTCTCCTTACTCACAGAAGCATTGTGTCTGGAATACTGATCAAACTACATTTGGAATGTCTTCAATTCTGAGACCTCTGTGTGACTTGTAAAACTCTTCACAAACTGGTGATGGCCTATCTCTTCAGCCTTATTATACATTATTTCCCTTCATACACTCTGGCCTTCCTGTAAAACACATAGGGCTTTCTGTCTCCTGTTTCCCTGCTTTTAGCCACTGGCCAGTCCTCCATCCCTGACATGTGCTCTCTCTCCTTATCTCTGCCCCTTAGGATCCCTAGTTTCTTTCAAAGTTTAGCTATAAGAGGCCTTTCTGAATCCCCTCAAGTGTTAACACTTCTCCCTCAAAATTGCTGTGAACTTATTTTGTAAATACTTACATGTTATTTTCCTGGATTGAACTTGGCTCCTTGAGGACAGGGACTGTTTTCATTTTTCTCTTTATGTGACCAGTGCCTAACATTTTAGTGGAGAAGGGAACTAGACATAATTTCATTGACTTCTGTCAGTGCGGCCACTCTGTCACTTGTTTTCTTTGAGAGTTGCCTGGAGCAATGGAAGGTTAAGTGACTGCCAGGGTCATGGTCATGAGGTCAGTATGGGATAGAGAGGGGATTTGCACTGGGGTCTTCCTGACTGAGGCCAGCTGTCTATCCACTGTGCTGTGCTGCTGCTCACTTCAAACGTGGTAGATGCCTAATAATGTTTGATATATTGGATACTGCATTTTAAGAAAGGGATCAGCAAACTTGTCTGTCCAGTGATGGGTAACCAAGATAATAAAAAGATGCAAAATTGTATCATGAGGAACAAAGAAATGAGGGCTGCTTGGTATGGAGAGCATATTCTATCTTCGGGTATTTGAAGAATTTTTTTGGAAATAACCAATAAAATAAATAAACCATTAACTAATGTTTTTTAAAGGAGAAAAAGGAAAACCAAATGAAAAGTATTAAGAATGGAAAAGAGAATTTATAACAAATGAAGAAGAAACGAAGGATATTATTAGAAACTGTTTTGCTGCATCATATGCCAGTTAAACTGGCAACTAGGAAATGAATGAATGTTTACAAAAATACAAAATAGCCAGGGTAGCAGAACAAAGAATAAGGAGGGTAAATAGCCCCACTGTCAGAAAACGTTTTAAATAAAGTGCCAAAGGAAAAGTCCTTGGGTCCGGATGCAGCGACAAACAAATTCTATCAGATGTTCAAAGAACAATCAATTCTGGTATTTTACAAATGGTTTGCAAATAGGATCTTGAACCTAAGCCAAGGAAAATCAAAACAGAGAAAGAATACTATAGACCAATATCCTTAATAATCATTGATGCAAAAATTTTAAATAAAATATTATCAAGGCAACTACAGCAACATAACACGAATATTAAATCACGATCAGATAGGGTTTATGCCAAAGATACAGGGTTGGTTTAAAATTGTTGTCCAGTTGTATCCGCTTCTTTGTGACTGCAATTGGGGTTTTCTTGGTAGTAGTTTGCCATTTCCTTCTCCAGTTCACTTTACTGATAAGAAAACTGAAAGAAACAAGATCTTGCCCAGGTCACATAGCTTGTCTGAAAAAGACAAGATTGTCTTTTTTTTTTTGGGCTTTTTGGAGGGCAGTTGGGGTTAAGTGACTTGCCCATAGTCACACGGCTAGTAAGTGTGTCAAGTGTCTTGAGGCTGGATTTGAACTCGGATCGTCCTGACTCCAGGGCCGGTGCTCTATTCACTGCACCGCCTAGCCGCCCCAAGATGAGACTTGTCTTTCTTCAGATCCAACACTCTATCCATTGTACCACTTAGTTGTATAAAATTAGGAAATCTATAAACATAATTTACATTAATACCAAAAAAAACAAAAATCATATGATTATATCAGTAAACACAGGAGAGGCTTTTGGCAAAGCACAACACCTATTTTTGTTTAAAATTATCACTTTTTTCATATGTTACGTATAGAGAGCTAAAAATAATTGAAATAGTAATAACTTCAGCAGAGCTTAGGCCCTAAAATACATCTAAATAATAAGAAATTCATCTGGAAGAATAAAAGGTCAAGAGTCTCAGAGGAGATAATGAAATACAGAGTATGAAAGAAGGGAGCACCTCCCAGTAGCAGCTCTCAAAACTATGTGACAGAGTAGCAATCATCAAAACAATTGGGTACCAGTTAAAAAGTAGAGAGGCGGATCAATGGAACAAAATAGATACCTAGCATACTGAAGGAAATGAACCAAGTGGTGTCCTATACATGAAGACTGCAGCTACAGGGCCAAGCTCTTACTGGGGACAGAAACTGCAGGAAACACCAGACAGCAGTCTGGCAGAACTAGAATTAGACCAAGACCTTACCTCATACGCCATGATAAACTCAAATGGATACATGTCCTAGATAAAAAAGGCTATATCACAAACTAGTTGGGAGAAAAAAGGAAGGAATTATCTTTCTGTTCTGCGCATATAAAATTAAAAAGTTTTTGCACAGACAAATCCAGTGTAGCTAACATTAGAAGGAAAGCACTTAACTGGGAAAAACTCTTTTAGGAAGTCTCTCTGATAAAGGCTTAAGTTTAAAGATGTATAAGAAACTGACTCAAATTTATAAGAATAAGAGCTTTCCCTAGTTGACAGATGCTCAGAGGATATTCATTAACAGGCAGTTCTCGCAGGAAGAAATCTAATCTGTCAATACTCATATTTTTGAAAATGTTCCAAATCACTAATAATTAGAGAAATGCAATTTAAAGCAACTCTTAGGTTCTACCTCATACCTCAGGTTGGCAAAATTGACAAAAAAGACAAATGTTGAAAAGGTTACAAGAAAACAGAGTTACTGATATGCTGTTGATTGATTTGTGATAAAGCCATTGGTACTTGGTAAAAACCTATGCCCCTGATTCAGTAATAGCACCATCAGGGCCCATACTCCAAAGTGAGCAAAGGAGAAGGCAACAAGAAAACAAGCAGGCCCTGTGCTGAACACGAGGATACCACTATAAGCAAAAAGACAGTCCCTAGAGTTAGAATTTTAAAAAGGTGGGTTGTTGTTTTTTTGCAGGGGGAGGGCAGGGCAGTTGGGGTTAAGTGACTTGCCCATGGTCACACGGCTAGTAAGTGTTAAGTGTCTGAGGCCGGAATTGAACTCAGGTCCTCCTGACTCCAAGGCTGATGCTCTAACCACTGCACCACCTAGCCGCCCCAAAAAAGGTTTTTTTTAACGCAGCTCAGAATTAGAAGTGGCATGATTAATTTGATAGTAGGAGGGTGAATCTTTGCAGGTAATAAGCAATCAGATTATGGACTTAGGCCCTTAGACTTCGAATTAGAGCTCTTTTCACTTTGTTATGCTAGAAAAACCTCAGAATTGTTTTAATGTGCATTTGTGTTATTAATTTGCTATATTTTTTCCTTGGATAACTTGCATTTCTTCTTTTGAAAACTACCTCTGTGTGTGTGTGTGTGTGTGTGTGTGTGTGTGTGTGTGTGTGTGTGTGTGTATCCTTTGACTATTTACATATTATGGAGTGAGTCCTGTTCTTATTTTCCTTAGATAATAAGTTTTGAGGTATTTACTGCCAAGATTCACCCTCCTACTCTCAATGAACCATGGTACTTCTAATTCTGAGCTGCATTTAAAAAAAATCCCACTAACTTTTAAAATTCTAACTCTAGAACATTTCCACCCAGAGCAGAACACAGAAAGAGAATTCTGTATGAAATTGTGACTCTCCTTTCATACCACCTGATTTTTAAAAATATGTATATGATAAATCCTTCATATTACTTTCAAAGCTGCCCTTTTTTTCTGTTTCTCAGCTCCCTTCATTTCTCATCTGTACATTTAAAATTTTTTACAATAGCCCTCTTCTTTCTTTGACATCACGAGTGCTAGTTCCTCACTACCCCCCAAGCAGAACCTGAGAGAGAGAGAGAACCTGGAGTGGGAGTGGGGCAGGGAAAGTGTAAAACGAGCAAAATCAAGCTAAATGAATCCACGGAACGCTAATGTCCAAAAAAGTGTCTCTGTACTACTTGGAGTCCATCCTCCCTCAGTCAGGAGGTGGAAACAGGTTTCATCCTCGGTCCTCTGGCGACGTGGTTGGTCGACGCATTGGGTCAGAGTTCTTGAGTCTTTGAAGGTTAGTTTTCTTCACAGTGTCACTCTCCTTGTATAAATCGTTCTGCTCATTTCACTGCGAGTCAGTTTATCCTACCCAGGATTCACTAAATCGCTCCTTTGCCATCTTGTACAATAATATTCCATTACATTCCTATACCATGCTCTGTGTAGCCATTCCCCAGCTGTCCAAGAGGTGATCTAAGGCACCCTCTTCGAAGCTAAGATCAGGAAGTTTTTTGACTTGTGACTCTTCCCTTCCCAGTATCATCCTCTGTCTCAGCCTTTGCCTCCCCACCTTTAGTCATTTCCCTGTTGCCTTTCATGTATTTCTTTTTTTTTCTTTTTTTTTTGGAGGGGGGAAGGTAGGGCAGTTGGTGTTAAGTGACTTGCCCAAGGTCACAAGGCTAGTTTTTTGTGCTAAGTATCTGAGGCCGGATTTGAACTCAGGTCCTCCTGACTCCAGGGCCGGTGCTCTATTCACTGTGCCACCTAGCTGCCCCCACCTTTCATGTATTTCTACAGCAGCTGTGTGGGTTTAGGTAGGAGAGAGGTTCATCTAATACTCGTTCCCTTTCACCCTCTCCTTTTATGTTGGTAGCCTTTTCTTCTAACATAACCGAATTATGAGAAATAGCAAGTTTCACCCCTTTCTTTCTTGTTTTGACACTAATATATTCCTCTTTCTACCTTTCCTTTTTAAAACCCTCAAAAACAGTACCAGTTCATCCCCAGGACCTTTTGTTTTTCTTATTTAACACCCCCAATACTCTTTGAAAACATTAACATTATGAAGGGATATTTATTTCGTCTCTCTCCATTAAAATGTTAGTACTGCATCATTATACAGCTCCTTCCAGTTCCCCAAATAAATTTACCTGTCTAGGTTTCTCTGGACTTCTATGTTTATATTTCAGAGATCCTATTCAGCTGTGGTCTTTTTATAAGAAATACTTGAAAATCCTGTTTCATTAAAGATCTGTTCTTTCCCCTTTGTAGGATTAGACTCAACTTTGCAAATCAGATATTCTTGGTTGTAAATTTATCTCTTTTACCTTTGGGAATATTCTGTTCTAAGAACTACTCTTACTTATAGTAGAAGCTGCTAGGTCTTGTGTGTTCCAGAGAACACATGGTTTCTTGGTATTTGAACTGCTTCTTTCTGGATGTTTGTAGTATTTTATTCTTTGATGTTAGAACTCTGGATTTGAAATTCCTGGAATTTTCCTTTTGCAGTTCCACTAAGGAAATGATTGGTGCATTTATTCTGTTTTTGTTTGTTTGCTCTCTGGTTCTAATAAATCTGAGCAGTTTTAATTCATAATATCTTGAAATATGGTATCCAGACTTTTTTTAAAAGTCTTGGTTTTCAGAGAGTCCAATAATTCTTAAATTATCTCTTGAACTGTTTTCCAGATTACTTGTTTTTTATATCAGATATCTTACATTTTCTTCTATTTCTTCATTCTTTTTATTTTGTTCTAATATTTTTGCTGTCTTGTGGAGTCATTCATTTCTTTTTAGTCTGTTCTAGTTTTTGAGGAGCCCATTTCTTGGATAAAGTTAGTCATTCACAGAAACTACTTATTCTCTTTCAAATTCTGTTCTGGAACTTTAATTTTTTAAATCTCTCATTTCATTTCTTTAAGTATTTATGTAGCTCTTGTGGAAAATTCATTTTTTTCCTTTGAGTCTTTGTTTATAATTGGTATGGAGGTAAGAGTTATAACAATTTTTTAAAATCTCTTTTGGCATTTTCTTTGATTCATTTATCTCTTCAGCTTTAGGTGCTGAATTACGAGTATTTGTGCTAGAGTAGGCTTTGTATCCTGCTGTGCTTTTGGGTAGGGTTGTTGGCCCTGAGTAGTCCTGTCCTGGATTCTTGTGCTGACTTCTGTTTGCCAGGATTAGGCTCCCCTGGATTTTTGAGGTTCAGAGAACTAGATCTTCCAGGCTCTTTCTGGACCTTGGAGCCACTGGGCCTAGGGAGTCCTTATAGATAAGTGCTTTGGTAGCTGCTCCTGGGTCTTCTAAGATCCCCATATTGGAGATTTCTGATCACCTTGAGGCTATGTGATATAATTGTGTGAAACCAAGTGGCTTTACAAAGTGTGAAAACATACAAGTTATTTTTGTGACTTTTAAAATTATCTTGGTATTTGTAAAGGATATATATGACAACCTTTTTTCTTTGATGTTTGAACTGCTCAACAACCTAAACTGCTTCTAGGAAGAAACAAAGAGATCTCCATACAGCATTTTACATCGAGACTCATCAGTAAGAGTAACCCTGAATACCATGTACGTGTTTGGTCCCATTCACTTAAGTTTCAGGAAAAACAAATTCAGAGCAGTCACTTACTTTAGTTCATTGTTAACCAAAAGCACTGCAGAAAGTGTGGCAAGTTTTAATGCTTTTCAGTAAAACTGGCCTCTTTCAAAACTATTAAAAACATGGTCCAAATTCATTTTAAATTTGTGTTTTTCTCTTTCCTTTAGGATGCTAGGAAAGCATGTGGTGACACAACACTCAGTCAGGTAAAATATTGTTTCTTAATATTCCATTAATTACGTGTGACAACTTGGCATTGAAAGAAAAAAGTCAGCCTCACCTTGCACAGCACGTATAAGTTGATTGCATGCTTGTTAAAGGACTAATAGATGTCACGTAAAGTTATAAAAAATGTAATTGCAATAAAGGCATATTCTTCCTAACAACCTTAATTGTTTCTGAGAAGTAGGATGTGAAATGCAGCAGTGTTATAAGGGGCTCAGAGAGATGCTGTTGCTGGGCGTGCAATGTGACTCTGAAGTTCCAGGTAGTGTCATGAAGTGGAAAGAGCCCTAGATAAGAAATCAGAAACGGAGTAGCAAAGAAGTCCCTCCATCTTTCTGGGCCTCGTTTTATTTTCATGTAAAGGAGGTAGTTAGATTAGACTAGGGGAGATTGATCTGTTAATCAGCCCCGAAGGGATCTGTGGGTATGTTTCATGGGGAGGTTATACCTCTTCACTAACCTCTAACTGAAATGTAATATATTTTTCAATTAATGAATGAAGAAAGATTACTTCATGGAGGGATCCAAAAGCTTAACCAGCCTGCCAAAGAGTGGTCTAGCACACCAAAATTGTGAACCCTGGACTAGATGTTTTTGGGGTTTTTTTTAGGTTTCTTAAAGCTCCAGTGACAGTATAGGATTCTGCTATTCAATTCAGATCTTAAGTGACCAGGCCCATGGCATCAGGTCTCTCTTCAAGTAGTTCTACATTCCTTTTAGAGACCTGGTGCATAAGATTTCTGGTTTCCTTTGCAGAAAGTGTTAAAGTTTTAACAGGACTTCATCTGTGAAATCATGAGGATAGATAGAATGATGAAATTCTAAGGTTCTTTCTAGTCCTTAAATTCTATTATTTTGTTAACATTAAAATATCTTCTTGGTAAGACAACAAAATGTATTCTTTCTGGCTATTTTCTGTCACTTCAGTTTAGAGAAAAAAATTTATGATTAGTTTATAAAGCTTTATAACATTGGCATTATATTATGGACTATAATTCCATGTGAAACCTAGTTTTATCTTCTGATCACCTACTTCTAACTTTTTCTTAATGATTCAAGATTAATATTTGTGAGTATTAATTTAGATTAATATTCTACAAAAAAATAATCAATCTCAATTTGACATTTTTTTGAATAGAAATAGTGTAATGTAGCATTGTATTGGTCATTATTAATTCTGCCAACAACTAGCCCTGGGACCTTGGGTAAGTGATTTACGCCTTCTGCGCTTTATTTCTGAAATGAGATGGTCTGAACCAGAAGATCTCAGAATCAGTTTCAGCTTTTAAAGAAATTCTGTGATCTTTCTTCAGATATTATCTGTACAATCCTTCTCGGAGGAATAATTTCCCATAGAATCTCTCTGTATAGTTGTAGGATTAAGTATTTAAGTATTCTTGATTAAGTTTAAGCTGTCCTTTTAAAATCTTTGTTATAAAGGACAGCTTCCTGGGTGGGCAAAAATGAATAATATATTTGGAAAAGTTTGTTGTTAGTACTTAGAATTACTTTTAAGATAAATAATAATTTTCATTTTTTTCTTCCTAAAGATGACAACGAGCCTGGATTCTGTGGGAAGAATCCAGATGCGAACACGGCGTACGCTTCGGGGTCACTTGGCTAAGATTTATGCCATGCACTGGGGCTATGATTCAAGGTTTGTACACCTGCAATTTTCAGTGTTACCAACAGAATGAAGTTGAGAATCATTGTTCTGATTTTTTTTTACTAATAAAAATTTGAATATGTTAAAGTGGTGTTTAGAACAATTGGAAGATCACACATGTACTGTACAAATTAATTTCCCTTCCCTGAAAATCTTCGTTGATGTTCTGAAAAGCTTTGGCTAATGTAGTAAACTTAATTCTCAACAAATTACATTATTTTAATTATATCTGTGCTCTGGCTCGGGTTTTTTTGTCTTCAGAAATTCATAGTTGCCATTACCATAAAGTTAAATAAGAATAAAACAAGGTTATTAATTAAATGTTATTCTTATTTTTGGCATGTACGTAAGATTATCAGGCTTACCATTTCACCTATAATTTGGATCAGATTTTTTTCATTAAAAAAAAGAATAGCCTATTTTTTTAATAGTTTTTTATATTAATGTATGCCATATGATTAATGTGAAACTTTGCCCTAAATGTTTGAATTGTGTGTATTGGTTTCCTCTAGGCTACTAGTCAGTGCTTCACAAGATGGAAAACTAATCATTTGGGATAGTTATACAACCAATAAGGTAGGGCTGTTTATCCAGCTCCTTTTGTTTTGTTCTTGGTTTTGATTTGCTTTTTACTAATTGTTTCTTCCATTTTACTTTCCTGCTTCAGATAAGATTTTATTTTGCTTTTTACTTCTAAGAGCAATTTGGAATATTAGTATGCTCCTTAAGGCTTGGCTTAAATTTGTGAATGTTTTGCCTCTTCTTCTGCAGTCATGGAAAATCTCTTTCAACATGAGTACTTTTGCAAATGATTCTCAAATTTCAAATTTAAACTCTGGAGTAGACTTTTTTGTATACAATCTGGCTTTTTAAAAGCCCTTCTAATATCCTGACAACACTGGTTTTCTTGATTTTATCTGGATTTTACTTTACAAATAAATTTTGACATCTCTATCTAAATTTGAGGCATCAAAATTGATATGGAGAACACTGATTTCTTAAATATCAAATACAGTTATATAAATTTTTGTTCTTTGGGAATAACTTTCAAGATACCATGTTATGCCAGAACTTCTTTTTAGGGGTTTAGATTAGAAAATGCACAGGTCTGAAATCCTAGACAATGAACTTAACTCTGGACATGCCCTGAAGAGGCAAATGACCCCTCCATTGGTCCCACTCCAGCCTTACAAGGAAGTGACCTGCACTTCTGGGGTGCCTTGCAAACTGACATAGGGTTTTCTCAGGGTCAAGATGTAGATGTTATAGTAATTATATATACTAAGTAGCTGTAGCTAGTGTAAGAGTGTAACACTAATGACACCAAGATTCATGCATTTGGACCTGTGACTCAGGTTCACGTTGTTTCAGCTCCAGTTAGCTGTCTTGCATGTTCGTTCATATTTGGGCACAAGGATACCTGGTGTCATGTGGGTGGACTAACAGAAGTCTGTCACCATGGCTAGTGAGGAGTAGCATTTTTTTATATTTAAAGGATTATTATTAAAATTATATAAAACTAATGTCTCTGGAATATTTCTTTTCTCAATTGCCTACTGTTGCAGCTAAGGGAATAATCACTTCCATTTTATATATTTGCCCTGTATGTGCTTTGTTCTTTATTCTTTAAATGAGCTAGCTTTGTTTTGACTTTTAGTTCTTAAAGAACAAATCAAAATTTAACATTTGCTATTTCAAAAATTCCACCACCGGGGTACTGCACGCGCACACACACACACATCATTTTTGCAGGGAAATAGCTTTATTGTATTGCATTTTTAAGTGTTGATGTGTTTATGTTAGTGCTCAGTTTTCTAGCAAACCTTGCAAGCTTTAAAAGGGGATAGAGAGTCATCTGAATAGAGTGAAAAATTTTTTAATTTTGGTCATCCTTGTTTCAGAAAAGGTTTGATCATAAGAAAATAACACTTAATTTATAGTGATTGCTTTTCTCTCCTTTTTTGTTCATTTTTTTCTCCAAAATATTTTCACTTTAGCAATTTGAGTCTTATGGGTTATATTTAATTTTGATATTAGTAATATTTGCTTAAGAGTTGAGCAGATCTGAAAATAGTGATTACTGTTTTTAAAAAATAAATGTTTTATCAGTGCTTTAATATATTACATTTGTTGTCAAGATGCATGCCATTCCTTTGAGATCCTCCTGGGTGATGACCTGTGCTTATGCTCCCTCCGGTAATTATGTTGCTTGTGGTGGTTTGGACAACATCTGTTCCATCTACAACCTGAAAACTAGAGAAGGCAACGTGAGAGTGAGCCGGGAGTTACCAGGCCATACGGGTGAGCTGCTGCATTCGTTGTGCCTGCGCTTGTCCAGGCTGGCCCTTTTCTCTGCCCTGGGCCTGTTCCCTGATTGTTTGCAGTGAACTGTCCTGGAGGCAGCAGTTAATTGGCACGTTGGATAGTGTCAGACCTGAAGGTCTTACCCGTCTTCTTGAATTTAACTGACGCTTACTAGCTGTGGGACTCCAGGCAAATTAATTACCCTGTTTGCCTCAGTTCCTCAACTTTAAAAGGAGCCGGAGAAGGAGATGGTAAACCCACTCTGGTATCTCTGTCAAGAAAACCCCAAATGAATTCACAAGAGTTGGACACGACTGAAAATAACAGCTGCTGTAGTGAGCACAGGTATGAGCAGGACTTAGGCGTGGCTGACTGCTAGTAGCATTAGCACTTACTGGGTGAGAGAGCAGAAATGGTTTTGAACTGTGGGAACCTCTAGCTTTCTCATAATTGAAAAAATAGGACCTTGGGTGTTCAGATTTGACTTCTGAATGTTCGGCTGTCATAAAGCACTTTCAGGTCATTAGCAGCTGTGTACAGCTATTAAATCAGAAATTCATAGGAGTTATCCAAATTAAGGATTTTTTGTAATGAGATAGGTCCTTGTTAACTTAGTTTGAATTTTCAATATGAGTACTGGAAAATAATGGTTATAAATCATTTTTGGTTAGCAATATTTACTAGGTGTATTTAACCGTCTTCATGTATTTGCAGACAGCGTAGATTTTCCAGATACTTAGATGTTAAAAGAATGAGTTTGCCATCAAACATCGCTCTCACAGGGTGTAGCCCTTTCGCGTTGTTACCGCTGTATGTGTGCTCAGCTTCTGAGCAAGTGGTGACGTTTTCCGCTTTGTGTGTTGCAGGCTACTTGTCCTGCTGCCGTTTCTTAGATGACAACCAAATTGTCACAAGTTCGGGAGATACAACCTGGTAAGCCTGTGCAAGAGGGATAGTGACCGGGGAAGAAAAATCACACGTTGGAAGATGGAAAACGTGACTTGCTGTTTTCCTTTGTTTTCTACAGTGCTTTATGGGACATTGAGACTGGCCAACAGACCACCACGTTCACTGGGCACACCGGAGATGTGATGAGTCTCTCCCTAAGTCCTGACATGAAAACTTTTGTTTCTGGTGCTTGTGATGCCTCCTCTAAACTCTGGGACATCAGAGATGGAATGTGTAGGCAGTCTTTCATTGGGCATGTGTCAGACATTAATGCTGTCTGTGTAAGTGAACGGCCCCTCTACAGAGAATCTGTCACACTGTGTATAGTCTTGCATTCTAATTTTCAGTCATCTGCTTCAGATTACATTTGTAAAATGCTATAATACAGTATTCTTAAGACCAAAGTCCTCATGATTGAACTGTGGTTCATTAATCTTATCTGCAGATAACCATATGTTTTTATCTTAAACAATCTAGAGGACTATATTGGTTTGGAAAAACAAATAGTCCTTTGAGGTATTCCCCAAGCACATTATTATATGAGAAAAATCGATCCTGTGTCTTTGAAACTTGAGAAATAAACAGCCAAGCAGAAGGATTTGTAAGGATCCTTCAGAAGCAAAAAAAGCAATAAAAATCCCGCCCCACCTCCCAAAAAAGAAAAAAACACAATAAAAATCCCAAGGGAAAAAAGTTGTCTCTTTTATTTAGAAAAAAAAAATCCCAAATAGAAAAAAATTAGCTAAATTCGAGGGAAAAATTCCTAGTAATCTAATGTACCAGGACTGACTAAACATGGGTTATGCCTATGACTAAGGGAGACCCCCAAATCATTCAATTAATTTGGCTATCCAAATGATCCATTATCAGAGAATCACAGTTAGAAATCACATTTAGTCCAGCCAAAAAGGCGGCCCATTCCACTGTTGGAAAGCTCTCAATTGATAATGTTTCTTTACATCGAGAATAAATTTGCCTCCTTATAACATTTGAATCAGTTCACAGTTAGTTCCACCCACAGTTTGTATTAGTGTCCCAGTTTTTCCACGTCCCCTCCAACATTTGTCATTTTGCCTTCTGTCATTTTAGCCAATCTAATGCGTGTGAAAGGATATCTCAAAGTTGTTTTAATTGGCATTTCTCTAATCAATAATGATAGAATTTTCTGTATTTATTAGTGGACATGATGCTTTACTTTGAAAACTTGAGAGTAACTAAAGAAACTGATAAAGGTGATTGGTAGTTTTAGTAAAGTAGCAGGATACAAAATAAATTCACAGAAATTGAGAGCATTTCTGTAGAGGTATAACAATAAAAGGAAAGAAACATAGAGGAATCTCATTTATGCTAACAAAATGTATAAAGTATCCGAGAGTTAACCTACCAAGACACTCAGAACATATAAATACAATTTTCAAACTCTCATTAGGCATAAAATATTGGAGTAATTGGAGTCATTGTTCATGTTTGGGTCACCTTAGTGTATTAAAAACTATGACTAAATTAGTTAACAGACTTGATTCTAGGCCACTCAGACCACTAAGGGGCTATTTTACAGAACTGGACAAAATAATAAGACAATTTCTCTGGAGGAATGAAAGGTCTAGAATCTCGAGGGAATAATGGTAAGAGGTAGGAATGAAGGAAAGCATAGCACTTCTAGACCTTGAACTATATTATAAAACAGTACTCATCAAAACTCTTTGGTTTTAGTTTTTTTTAAAAGAATAGATCATTTGAACAGTGTAGAAAAACCAAACTAAGGAAAGAAATGTATGCAGTAAATGTGTTCAGTGAACACAACAGTGTGAGCTGTAGGGAGAAGGGTTCTCTGTTCAACAAGGACTCCTGAGAAAACCGTCCTTAGTTTCCCTCCCAGCACTAGCTCATGATAAGCTTGAGCTCTGCTACTGTTCATATTCTTGTATCTGTCCGCTGTCCTCGCTTCCATCCTCTTCATATTCCAAATGTGAGTTGATGCGTGAGGTTTCTGTACATCCACAGTCAGTGTTTTCAGATAACCCATGTTTTTTTTCTCATCAGTTATTTCTCTTATATCTTCAGGATTTACTTAATTTGATATTTCTCCATTCCTTGTGAGTAGACTTGCATTCTTAGAGGATAGGATTTACACTTATTAGTGTACATTTTGAAGGGAAAAAACCTATCATTACTGCAGATCAGAAAGTTATTTGTTGCTCTGCTTTTGGCAGAGAGGTAGCCCAGCAGATGTCTGAATAATTGAAGCCCCCATCAACACTATTCTGTGCCTCAGTGCAAGAATCATCATTTCTTTCCTAAACAGCTCATCTGTTTCCTCTTTCTCTTGACCTATGGTGTACTACAATGGAAACTGTCACTTACATTTCAGTCTCCATTGAAAAATGTCAGCCAGATGTTCTCTACCTTGTTTCTACCTTCTAGTTCTTGGGTTTTCTACCATGAGTATACTTTCTTAATAAATAATTGCTACTCCAATACTACTTAACATATACCTATCCAGAATCATATTCCAGTCATATGTTTCATTCCAACAAGTTTCAGTGATGCCTGTGAGGTTCAGTTTGCCTCTTTGCTTTAGAATTTCTGGTTATTCTTACTTTTCTAAACTGAGCATTCGTGCACACCTGTAGGGCCATGGATGTTTACTGTTGCTATTAATGATTTCTTTCTTAGATTTTGTCTCTTGTAAATTCCTTAGTATCTCCATAACCGTTCTGCCTTCATTGTATTTACCGTGTATGATATCTAGCCTGGTGATTTGGGGCAGTTTCCCCTGACTCCCTTTTCCATTCTCTTTCAGTGTAAAACCCTTTTGACTAGATTTGCAAATACATTTTTTAAAAAGTCTCTTACTCTTTAACACAGTGCTTTTCTTATGACATTCTTGTCAAGCAGGGAGGTAGGTGTCATTGTTACCATTTTACAGAAGTGGAAGCTGAGCCAGAGGGGAGTGCAGTAACCAGACAGATACATTCTTGGATGTGCTTCCTCTTTCTCTCTGGCCAAGTACCTGCTATTGCTGTATTTTTAACCTGTGGTTCAGAAATCAAAATCTTATTTCTCATATACTGTCTCTTCTTAGGTACTAGGTATCTCTCTTATGTATTCTCTTCTTACTGTCTTAGACATTTTTCTCCTTCCTGAATCTCTTAGTGACAGCGCTGATCAAGTTACCACTTGTGCTTCTGAGATGTCCACTTTCTTGCTCAAGCATTTTTAATCTTTCTCAGTGCTTTCTAGGTTACTTATCAGTGTCATAGAAAAAATGGAGACTCTGCTGTGAACTTATTCACCCCTTCACTTTATCTCAAAACCTCTTGACATCATCCCCTCCTCTTTCCTCTTTTACTTACCTAAAGTGAGGTGGCCCTTTTCCCCACTGAAGCCAGTCTTTGTACATGTGCACTGGATCCTTTCCTCTCTCCCATCTTCTTTATCAGATTATCTCAGACTGTGCACAGGGAACATTGAGCTTATGAGACTGATCAGATATCCTAGTCAGGGACGGAAGTGAGAAAAGGACCTGTGATGGAACCTTATAGAACACTGCCAAGGAAGCTGGCATAGATGAAGAGCCAGCAAAGAGTGACTAGAGAGATGGCCAGAGAGCCCTGGGAGAGAGCAGCTCTGCGTCAACCTGAGGCCGTCCTGAGCTGTCCTCTGCCTCACTAACTTCCTACTTGATATTTCAAACTGAGCATGTTCAAAACAGAATTTGTTGTCTTTCCCTCAAAAACCCAGCCTTCTTTCAAATTTTCTTATTTATTGTTTCATCAATTATTCTCTCCTTTGCCACACATTTTGGTAATTTGCCATGTCTTGCCATTTCTCCCTTCATACCATCTTCACATCTGGCGCCTCCTTACTGCTCTCACTGCCACTGCCTTCATTCCGCTCTCATCACCTCTTGTTTGGAGGATGGTAATGCCCTCTTAATTGGTCTCCCTGTCTTCAGTTTCTCCCTATCCCAGTTCATCCTCCACATAGGCGTTTTTCCTTAAGCATAGATCTGTTATGACCCTAATTAATATACTCCAGTGGCTCCCTATTAACTCCTCTATTTGGCTTTTACAATCTTACACAACCTACCTACATTTCCACCCTCATACATCACTTTCCTTGTAGAACTCTATGGTCTAGCCAGATGATCTTTCCTAGAATACTCTCCTTTCTCCTCTTTGCCTCATGGATTCTCTTGCTTCCTTCAAGACTTAAGTGCTGCCTCCTTCATGAAGCCTTTCCTGAAACATCCTTGTATTCATCATGTACTTCACTGTGTGTGTATGTAACTATATGTTCCTTCTCCCAGGAGAATGGAAGCTCCTTGAATGAAGAGACTTTTATTTTTATCTCACCACTCAGTAGAGTATCTAGTATATAGTATTGGATCTTAATAAATGATTGATTGTCATTTGTATCTGTGTGAATGACCAAAAGTGGGTGATAATCATCTGTTTTGACAAGTCTTGAGAGATTTTCTTTTAGGTCTTGGATACAAATCTGTTACTGTTATCTGATCAATAGATAGCGGCTTCGTTACAGCTATGTCCTGATTAGTGTAAATAGTGAATCATATGGATCTGAATTCATACTGTTTAAAGTTATAATTGTGTAAAACATGATAACTGGCTCCAGCCCAATGGAAATGTACAATGAGAATTTTTTTTAAATAAGTTTTTATTTGTTTACTAAGGTCATTGAATCACCAACACTTGCAGTAACTTTGTTAATCCTGCAGCTGTGGTAGGATGGCATTGATGAGAAAGGACGTGCTGTTTTTAAGGCAGTTTGTACTACACATAGAAATCTAAGGCAGGTTTTAGTAGGAAACATGGAGGAAAATATAAAGTATTTTTTGTGTGCAAGTTTATGTATCCAACTATATATGATTAGTAGAAAAGACATAGAAAAATACTATTTAGTCAGAGAAAATGATTAAAGGGACATTTTCAGAGAACCCTGGGAAGACTGATAAGAATTAATGCAGAACAAAGTGAGCAAAACCACGGCAATTTATGCAGTAACCACAGTACTATAATAACAAACATCTTTGGAAGCTTTTTAAGAATCTCATCCTTGTAGTTACTAACCAGAATTCCAGAGGATCAATGATGAAGCAAGTTGCCAATTTCTTAACAGGTGACAGACTCAAGATGCAGAATGTGACATATTTTTTGGACGTGTGCTATGGAAATTTGTGTTGCCTGACTGCATATTAATTTTTGCAAGGATTACTCCTTTATGCTTTCCACCTTTAGGGGTTAGGGGGCAGAGAGAGAGAGAAAGGAAGGGGAGGGGAAGAGGAGAGGAGAGGGAGAGAGAGAGAGAGAGAGAGAGAGAGAATATGAGAATAAGTCTTTGTTAATTGAAAAGAATTTTTCAATTAAAAAAAATTATCTAGAAATTCTAGTTAGCCTGTCTTCTTGGCACCAAAAAAGCATCTAAAAGTATTGTGCTTTAAACCAAACTAAATATTCATTTCTGTTTCATCAGATTAAACCTTGACCTTGTTTTCAGTATTATCCCTAGCAAGTAGATAATTTTCATTAGACAATGTGATATTTTTAATATGAAACAGCAAATTTTCAAATTTATTTTCAAACTAAGGTCTGCTTTCATGTTCAGGTCTGCCTATGACATTTTAAAAGTAAGTAGTCTAGTAACTAACCAGTATGGGCTTATAAAAAACTGTCTCTTTAGGAGTGGCTAGGTGGCACAGTGAATAGAACACCGGCCCTGGAGTCAGGAGGAGCTGAGTTCAAATCCGACCTGAGACACTTAACACAAAACCTAGCCAAGTGACCTGGGGCAAGTCACTTAACCCTGATTGCCCACCCAAAAAAAAAAAAAACAAAAAAATAAAAAAAACTCTCCTGAGGAGAAAATCCAAGGTGCCTTCCTTCTCAGTTCAGTTAGAAAGCCCTACCCTTTATTTTCTACTTCTGTTTGCTGTAATTTCATTTGTATGTGAATAAATGAAGTCTGCTGCTTATCAATGCCCTTTATGGTAGTTAAGCAGGAACCAGTTCATGAAAGAAGTTTGTTTTGTTAATGTCTAAATTTTTATCTGAATCCTAAATCTGACAAACTCTTCCAGTTTCGTTAAGAATGAGAACCCGTACAGTAATAGATGAGTTGTAAATACCGGCCACTTTCACCCACAAGTCAAAGAAGTCGTGTTGAAATACTCTTGAGTCCAGGCCCAGTATTGTTCCTTGGCTTTCATCTGTGACCGTCATTAATTAGCTTATCAATGTCCAGGCATGATTTGGTTTGCCTTTCTACAAAGCAGGCTTATATTGCGGCAGCGCAACAGCTGTTGGTTTTCAGGTATTGCGGCCAAGCTGAATGACTGACGGGCAAAACTGGTTTCACCTTCTGTGTCCCCTGCCCGGAGGGCGCCCCTTTGCATTTGTTTTTGTTAGATCTTTGTGACTGTTTTCTGTGATGACTCTCCGAGGCCTTAATGCAGGTCTGCACATTTTAAGATCTTAAAATATTTGTCTTCGATTACTTGGACTGAAGTGTTTAATAAAAGCCATGAGATTTCTCCCTGTCTCTAATAATTATTTCTGGATTCTCTTTTCAGTTCTTTCCTAATGGGCATGCCTTTGCCACTGGCTCTGATGATGCCACTTGCCGGCTCTTTGACCTTCGTGCAGACCAAGAGTTGATGATGTATTCTCACGATAATATCATCTGTGGAATCACTTCTGTCGCCTTCTCAAAAAGTGGGCGCCTCCTGCTAGCTGGTTATGATGACTTTAATTGTAATGTATGGGACACATTGAAAGGAGAACGTGCAGGTTAGTATTTTTAAAGTGAATTTTCCTTGTCTGTGAACAAGTGGGTTGAAAGTGGGTTGGATGAGGCACATCAGCTTCTAAGTGTCCATCCTGTGATCTTTTTATCCCCAGCACTTTGCACAAGGCTGTGCATATGGCAGATGTTTAATAAATTTTGAATTGAATTGAATGATGAGGCCCTAACCGTGACCCTGACAAGGTGGTCTTTCTTTCCAAAGCTTGTCCCTGTCCTTTTGACCCCATCCTGTCTTGTCTCCTCTAAGCACTCTGTCTTGGGCCTTCACTAGTACCTTAGCAATCTCATCAGCTATCATGGTGTCAGTTATCTCTGTGGAGGTGATTCCAGCATCTGTATACTCAGCCTTGATCTCTCCTAAGTTCTATAAACCCATGTCACCAATGGCCTGTTGGACATCTTAAATGATTTGTCCTGGAGGTATCTCAAATTCAGCATGTCCAGAATTGGATTCATTACTTTTACCTCCAAACCTTCCCTTTTCCCCCACTTTCCAATTATCCTCCTCCCGTTCAGCCAGGTTCAAAACTTGAGTGCCACCCCATCTGTTACCACCCACTCCCATTCCACATGTGCAGTGTGTTGTCACAGACACCCTTCTAATCCAGGCTCTCCTCCCTTCTCACCTGAGCTGTTGTAACAACCTGACCATCGTCCCTTCCTCAGCTTTCTCTCACTCTCTCCCATCTCGTCGTCGTCGTCTGCCAGATATTTTCCTAAAACATGAGTGTTCTCTTGAGAATCAAATACAGAATCTTCTCTCTGACATTCAGAGAACTCTCCTGCCTGGCTCCTTCCATTCTTGCCTTTTGTTCATAGACTCCACAGAATAGGTCTGCAGATCTGCTTTCTGTTTCTTGGCCATGATGCTCCATCTCCTGACTCCATGCCAGAAATGCTCTCCTCCCTCACCTTTGCTTCCTGGCTTCCTTCAAGTGTCAGCTCATCCTACCTTCTGCATGGCTTCCCTGTCCCAGGGGTCTAGATGGGTGACAGAGCATTGGCATGGGCTTCCAAGGAGGGGGAGGGTGCCTGTGGGGAGCCCAGAGCCTCCTGACCTGACCCTTCCTTCAGGCCACAGGTGTAAGAGGAAAAGACTCAGAATAAGGGGGGAGACCAAAGGTGGAGGGCCAAGGTGGGAGAGCCCCAAGGGGACAGATGGCAATATGAGCAAAAGTAGCAGGGGATCTGAGCTTCTACAGGGATAATCTCAGTTTAGGGATGAAAAATATAGGAGTCTTTCATGGGGGTGGGGGAGGGGTAGAATTTACTTCTGGAGTGATTACTGTGGATCAGGCACCCTGCTAAGTGCTGGGAGTACAAATAGAAGCAAAAAAAGGCCCTTCCATTCTAACAGAGCAGGACGGCTCCGAAAACGAGCTGACACGGAACCAGATAAATGCCAAGTGTGGTGGCACGGTCTGATCAGCATCCGGTGATGAAGGGGTCATGGGGTTTGCCAGGGTGCAGGAAGAAGGTCAGTGGCTGCAGCGTCTGAGGAAGCCCTGAGCATCCTTTGTTCTGTGGCTTCCAGCAGGGCGGGGCCCATGATGCTCCCTCCGGTCACGGTTTGGATCATTCGTGCAGGAAGGGAAGGACTTTTTCCATTTATAATTTTGTTTTTATTCACAAGGTGCTAGATCCTACTACAGTGAATTCATATATTTATGGAAATGGCAGGGGATACTTATTTTATGGCAGAGAAGGATTGAAATTCCCCCTATTTTGAATGAAGCTTGTTTCAGTTTTAAGCTTTATTAGGTACAACTTCTAATTCTTTTTCCCTTATTATTTTAGGCGTCCTTGCTGGCCATGACAACCGTGTCAGCTGTTTAGGTGTTACTGATGATGGCATGGCTGTAGCAACAGGATCTTGGGACAGTTTTCTTAGAATCTGGAATTAACTGGGTTGTAATATGTTTTACATTCTCCGTTGAGATCTGGAGAGATCAATGCTGCAGCCTGTAGCTGTGAAATAACATTTCTACCTTGTATTTGCAGGTGAAGTTTTTTTTTTATTCACTATTACACACAGACACACACAGACACACACACACACACACACACACACACACACTCCCACAAAAAGGCTTTCTGTAAACTAGAAGAAAATAAAATGAAGAAGGGGGGGAGGGGGGACCAATGTTTAAAATCATGGTGACAGGAAAGTAAATACAGACCCAGTTTTGTTTTGGGAAATTTCATTAGCTTGATCTGAGGAATTTCTGCTTGTGCTCAAAGTCTGCTAATTCTGTATTTTCCTGGTATGGAACAGAACGCACACACTATTGCAGCCTCTCCTGTAACATTTGTCTGTCTGTAAAATGTTTGCGTTTTTTAAGAACTACGTTTATAGCTTTGCATCTTTCTGAAATGTCATATTTCTGAGTTTTTTTGGAGAATGAATCAAATGATAGCTTTGAAGAAGCCAGGGTCTTTGTGAAGTTGCTCTGCGTGGGAAGTGATGCCGTGTCTTTTGATGTGTGATTGTGCCTGTGTGGGCACTGCAGAAGGATGGCCTCCTTTTATCCTGTCAGATGGGCCCCGGTGACTCCACTCTGTTACCCAGAGCCTTACTTCATTGGCCCTTTCCTCCTAAACCTTGAGGGTAATATTTTTCCCTTTGTGGTTTCTGGTGCATCCTTTAACACCAATGGACATTATTCCCCAGAATTAATTAAGTGCCCGCATTCATTTGGGACAAATGAACTATGTAGAATCCTGGAAGAAGTGCTCTCTGCACTTGCCAAATAGCCATTTTCTTTTCTAGGACCGTACAGGAAATTTTAGAATTGACTCTGTGTTCAAAGAGTAGGTAGTAGACAAACAGCCGACATTCTTTGCACATTCTTCAAAGGCGTTCAGTAATACAATGACACTATGAGTGACATGTCCCACTGTGAACCTAGCCAATTGAATTTCATTACACTGAGTTTTTAGGATATTTGGAAATTTTTCAGGTTGGTTTTTTTTTTGGTTCTTTGCCTCAGAGATTTAGTTTTTCCTGTAAACCTGAGGATATTTCCCAGTATTTCACCTGAGTATATATGCCTCTGTTATGTATAGGTAATGTAGTAAGATAGCACTGTGTTTTGAATGAAGAACATTATTATCCCTTGTCTGTAGGTCAGTAACCTTATTTAAAACCTTAAGTAAACCATATTTCTACGAATTTTATGACCTCTTAATTTAAAATTTAGCTTGGTGAAAATGGCCTGTGCCTTCACACTTTAGTAGATACCAGTGGTCTGTTAAATTGAAACATTAATCACTTATTTTGTCTAAATATTCCCTCTAGTGCCAAGTGTACATTTCTTAAGCTATTTTGCTAATAAAAGTTTGTATCCAAGCCAAGGGACCTTAAGGGATCCCATCTCAGCAGAGTTTTAAGTATGCTTGTGCAATGGCCACATTTCCTTACCAGAGTTATTTTATTTTACTAGCATTGGATGTGCCACAAAAACTGGACTATAAAAACCAGTAGGCCTTCAGAGAAATGTGCTTTCCATCTTGAATTCCCTTAAAGTCATTTAATTGGTTACACTGCATTAATTGTGGGGAAATATCCTGTTGAGTCATTTTTGTGAACATGAGCCCAAGATTCTATGAATGTACAAGACCACAGATTATTGCTGAGACCAACATGAACTTGTGATCACTTGTCACTCCTACTGTCAGCACTTCCAAACTGTGCCTGTAAGTCTGTCTTGTTTACAAATAGTTAAGTGTGCCAACCACAGTGAATTCAGTACCAGTTCTACATCATGTGCTAGAAGGAGAATACACGTAAGGCCAGTTAGGGAGGTAGAGGACCAAAATTATTCTTTACTAGAGATTATAAGAACTCCTTCGTTTTCATTTTTGTGTGTGATGACTTTTATGTGCTGTACTAATTACGGAATGTATGTGTATCTTCGTAAAGAGCAGCTCTTTGAGGTCAGGCAGAATGTGGATTTTAAAGGTGCATACAGTAACTCTAGGGAAGAAAATTGTCATTTGGTTCCACATCATTATGAAAAATGGTTAAGAAGCATTTCTCCTGACAAGGGAAAGCATCCTTACAAACAAACGAGGAGTGCTCACCAGCAGTTTGGAAGTTGCGTTGCCAGTAGCCATCATTGTCTTTGGCACTGGAACAACCCACAAGTGTTATAAAGTCACCAACAAGTTTTTTCTTAAGTGTTCACTTTAATATTGAAACAATTTGAGTAGACCAGCTTAAAATTACTCTGATGATCTGAGTGATGAGCAAGTGTTTTAAAAATTATTGCACATAATGTCAGAAAATCATCTTTGTGCTGTGTCAAGTGATTGCCATTTGTGTCTGAGGTTGTTTCAGTAAATCTAAAATAATACAGTCAGTTCTCTTGTTTCTAAGCACCGAATTTGCTAAATTTATCAGCACATTGGGAATCCAGCATGGTTGCCCACCACTGATTTCTGTTATTGTTAGTATTTCTAAAATCAGCAGGAAGGGACACACACGAGAAGTCTGCTGTTGTAGATCTTTAAATTTGACAAAATCAAACAGTGCCATTCAAGTTCTACTTACCTTTGTATCAAAAATAGTAGCAATTCCTAAAACTAAAATTTATTCAGCTGTTTTTCACTGTACCTTATCAGTGATTGACATTTAAGCATAGTGCACTTTATAATACTTATGGCATAATGAGGTTCCTAAAAATCTTTTAAAGAAGTTGCCTTTATTTCTTCATCCAAGAGATTTCACTGGAGCTATTTAGCCAATGGCTCAGGTGACCTGGCCTGGTAATTTCTATCTTGTGACAATAAATTTGTCTACAGAGATTCAGAACTGTTGGGTTATGACGAGCAGCCTGCAACATCTGCTGCGTCAAGAAGAGCTGCTCCGTCCATTGTGACAGGGGGAATCTGAGGTGCTGTCACTTTCTTTATTGGTAGACGTGGAATATTGTGCCCCAGTAACACAAAATAAACGTGATTTGCTTCTTTGTGAGGTTTGAAGGGAACCCTTTCTGCTTTTTGATGTGTGCCTCGTGCTTTAGAAATTTCAGCTGTGGTTGTAGGCTCAAAATTCATTTTTACACGAATTGGAAGAAAATGGATGGAATCATCCCCCACATGGCATGAAGCTGTAAGCATGATTCTGGTGACTAGGAAAGGCTTCTTTCTAGAACCTTCCAAAACCTTGAGTGTAAGCATGAATGGTACAAGAGTAATGTCTGAAACTTCTATTTCTAACCTCCCATTAAGATAAATAAAATCATGGCGTTAGCAAAGCCTTCTGTCGGTTTGGATTAGCAATGCTGTATGAACTTAGCAGATCCTACAATACATTATAACCTCTGAAATTAAAAAATGTACCACTTGTCCCATTGTGACATCATGTTTTATGTTTAGAAGAGCATGAAAAACATTCCATTATTATTTTTCTGCCTTTGTTCAAAGGACAGTCAAATGCCACTAGATTTTAGTGCTATACTTTAAAATACTTAGACTAGGTATGAATTAATGAAAACAAATGCATTCTCTGCTGTGTTCTATAGCAGAATGACTGATTTTAAGATCGCATTTCATGTATAAATTAAGCAAGCATGGGCTGGTGGTGCACCTTGTATTCAGTAATCTGGCATGCATGCTGGCAAAATTTCTTCTACACTTTGGAGGCACCACAGGCCTTTTTATCCAGTTGCTGGTTATGTAAAATACATGCAGAATGTTAACGCAGTGTTGTAATGGTAAAAATGTGTAAATGTTACTAATTGATATAACTGATAACAGATTAAATGTGCCTGACAAAATCTTGTCCCACACACAGTATGTTAGGTTTTTGACTAATACGGACTTCGTGGAATAGCCTTTAGATATTTTAAGCCTTTGTTTTACTTACACAATGGTGCTCTATTCCGTGTTTTTTCTCCTTTCAAAGAGGCATTCAAACACTTGTACTACATATTACATCCAAAGGAGTCCAAATGTAATTGGTTTTTAAAAACCTTTGTTTTGCAGTCACTGTATAATAGTCCAATTTCCAGTATATTTCTTCTCATCCCACTTAGAATATTTGTTTTACACACTCTGTGCTGACTTGGACCAGTAAGTCAGTCAATATTACAAAAGATGAATCGATTCCACACTGCCTTTGGAGTGTGTCTGTATCCAGATAAAGTCTTAACAGCTTTAATCCAAGCTAATAAAAACCAGGGACTTGTGCCGTGCATTCTCCAATAGTGCTTTCGCATCAATGACTTCCCTGTGAAATGGTCACTTGCCATGAACTTGTTCATAGCTTTTTCCAGTGGATTGGACCCTTGTATTTGTACAGTGGCTCAGTGAAACATGTTGCCATGAGTTGATATTGTAACCAATAAACAAGTGCTTTTAACCAGACTCTGTGGCAGAGATGTGTTTTTTTCCCCCCACAGCTTTGCATATAGCTAGTCAAGAGTAATTGATAATTGTCCTGCTTGATAGGGCTCTGATGGAACATTCTGCTTTTCGTGTTTAAGTGTATGCTCTAGCACCTAATGGGCAGAAGTGCAGTCTTAGGAGCCAACATTTCCCAACAGTGAATTAAGCTGAATGAATATTTGAAGCATTTCTGTATTGTAGCTTATTTTTCTACTACAGCATTCCGGGCAAGTTATTTCTAATTTTTTAGAAAAGTCAGTACCACATGAGTATCAGTGAATAAATTTAACTTTCCCCGAGAGATGGGTCACCCATAATCCTTCCAGGCAAAGAAAAGGAGGTAAAAGTTTTCAGGAGATGCTTTCATAGTAAAGTAGTTGAACATAATTAGTGGTATTTAGACTTGTTTTAAGTATACCCCATGTCTCCTAAATTAGCAATGGCTTTAGTCAAATTCATGGTACCTCTATTTCCCTGAAGGCTCAAATGTAACATGTTCAATTAATTACTGCCCAGTAAGTCTGAGTATTACCAATTGGGCTTGACTACTATAAAGATTAGTTCTGCCATATTCCAGTCCTATTATCCAAAAGTACTCTTCAAAACTAAGCCACACCAAGTGGCAGGAGGTCAGAGACCAGACAAAGTAAACCGAACAGTGTCTTCGAGATGGAATGTCTTCCCAAGAGGCTTCTGTCTTACAAATCTGGTGCCAGTATAAATGTTTTCTATACCATCAGGCAAACAATCAGTAGAGCTTTTATTTTTCCCTTGGAGGTTTTAACAGCTATAAAATAACTATGTTTGTAAAAAGTTTAGGATTATACAAAGTTTATAAACGATGTTGCAAACATAGGTAGAAAACAAACATCAAGGACCTTGCAAACATGTGAGCCACGTCAGCACTAGAATCCTGTGATTTCTGTGCAGGACACGGGCCTGGGCTGGCTTTAGCAGGGGGAGGGGCAGGAGGTGGCTGGTCTGGGTTTCTTAAGCCACCTTTCCTGTTTCCGATACGCCTACAACCGATGCTCAGACTGTCAGGTGGCAATGCTTTATTTCAGAGTACTGAAGGGAATGCATGACTGCCGATCCCACTGATGCAACCGAGCCGCTGCGTTGTCCGCACGCATACAGGGACTGGCTCACACAGGGGCAGCTTGGGGCCTACTGAGGGTGAACTCGAATCCAAGCCCACCCAGTGTGGCCACTTTTCCCATTCTTCAGTTGGGCCCTGGGAGAGTTACTAGCAGTCTGAACAACTTAATAAATTTTCATTCAGTTCTGGACCTGAACATTTTATCCTGTTAAACGCTGAATTTGCATAAAAAGTATATAAATAATTTGAAAGGCTTTTAATGGCCCAAAACAATGCTATTTATTCTTTAAAAACACAGGCGCACCTGCCCAGAGAAGGTCTAATAATAAATAGCATTCAGAAGCCCTAAAGGCACAAAAGGGGAGCACTGAATGAATAACCCCCCAAATTCCTATTCGCAGAAAGCGGCTCAGGCAACCCAGGGAGAGCTCAGCTCGGGCGCCTAAAATCAGGGTTCTGTTCTTTACGTCCTTTCCCCAGTAAAATGTCACACCCGGCCAATACATTTTCCCCCAAGAGCAACAGAATTTTCAGAACTGTCCCCCTGTTGGGGATATAAAAGCAAACTGGATGATTCACCATATATTCAAGCACATGAAAGCCCTGGTAAGATGAAACAAACCCCTCCAACTTCTGTCCCAGCTGGCCGTTCACACTGGGCCAAACGAGAAGGACGTCGGGCGACCGTACGTGGCCAACGTTCCACATGAAGCCCAGTCCGTACGGGTAGATCCCTGACCCTTTGGAATCTAACTGCTCTCTGTGGCTGAGCGATTTATGTCCATTTCAGGGTTCCTTTCCCAAGCGGAGGCAGGTAATAAACAGCCTGTCGCCCACAAATCTGTTTTTAAGTGAATGACAATTTGATGACAAGGCCTGTGATGTGATCAGGTAGTTGTAATGGGCAACGGTGAAAAATTTATGAATGTGTTAACAAAAATGATTTGGTTTTTTGCATAAATAACACTTTTAAGAAATCTTCCTCTTCTTGGCTAATAGATAAATGAGTATTTTAAAAAAATAAAAAGATTAGTTATTCTCAAAAGAGGACACCAAAAAAAGTTATTCTGGAAAAATGGGGCTGCAATGGGCCTTTCTAATTCCTGGATGCCAGGAAGCAGGGTTTTTCAGAATCAAACAAAACTGTATGTAGGAGCTTAGTAAGAGCCCACTCCCCAGCCATAGGTCTCACAGTTAGTTGCACTTCCCTTCACAAATTCATTATTTCTTCACCCCCCCCATTACAACAAAGGATACAAACATACCAGGTAACCATTGTTAAGAAACGCAAACACTCTGAGATAGTCCACTGCCAGAATCTAAACCCAGATTTGCAATTTTCAACAAGCACAGTCAATATAATTCATATTTAGAGTCATTCTTCATGTCAACACAAGAGTCAAAGTCCTGCTTCTCACTCTGGTGCCACCAGAGCCATCTGCTGAGATTCTTCTATTTGCTTGGATGGAGAAACTGCCTCGTAAAATTCTCCAGGTCGTTTTCAAGTTGAATTGCTTTGTTTCTGTTTTTAATAGCACACAGAAGATTAGCAAAAATTAGCATATGGATTTCTGAAAATGCATTCCATCTAATAATTTAGAAAAAAAAATTTTGCTTTTACAAGAGTTCTTGCCACTTAAAAGAGACTCAACAGTTCAACCCTTTCAGAGTATTTCATCATACTACCATATATGTAGTACAGGTAACTAAAACACAAATACCACAACTGGCAAAATACGTTCCTGGTCCTTATCACTGCCGTCAGAATGAAGTGTGCCAAGTTTTCAAAGTCCTGAATACAAGGCTATTCAAATGACAGCCTAATTTAGCATGTAACCAATAACAGTTCTAAATGTGGGATTTCTCCAATGATTTCAAAGAGAGAAATGTGATTTTAGAAAATCCAAGTTCATTTCTGCCTATCTGGAAAATCATTTATGTAAATACACAACCCCAATCAGAAAACAATGTCCACAACCATGACAATTTCCCTTATAAACAGCATCCTTTCTAAGGATGCTCTAAATGTACCCGTGGGTGTGTCCGGTACATATAAACAACTGGACGAGAAAGCCAGTGAAATCTTCGCTCAGTCCCGTGTGACATTTTAATCCTGCCACAATCCTAAGAAACAGCTCATCTTGAATACCGCTGGAAATGCTTCCTACTTCTACTAATTTTATCAGCCTGGTCAAGGGCCCAGAAGCGAAGAAGACATTCACAAAAGTGATCTTGCCACTTCGAGTGAAAACAAACATTTAAACTGCTTTTAACTGCCTAGGCAAAAGAGTGAGTTATTGAGTTTTGAGAAGTACTGAGAATGTCACTAACAACTTTTTTCCTACTGATAAAATAGCTTATCTCACCCCAACACCAACAGCAACACAGAACATTAAATATTGTCCCCCCAATTAGCTAGTGAATGCCCTACTGAAACAAGAGGCCTTCAGCATTAAAAGCCATCATAAGAATTGTTGCATTTTGTTATGAAACACTTTTTCCTACAACTCATACCTTAAAAGTTTTGAATTGTTTTGTATTTTCTCCAACTGGTCTATTTCTTTGGACAGTCTAGAAATTTCTTCTTCCAGCTGTTTCTGGGTAACATCAACTTGCTGACACAGACGAGCAAAAGTCGTGGCCATTTCCCTTTTAAAGAAAGAAAGATGAGGAAGAAAACTACTTTAGGTCAGCCTGCTTTACTTAGGGGATAGCACCAAGATGAGATTTAAAATTGTTTATATTAGAGACAACTAATTGTGGGAAAACCACGAGATAAAACCACACAGCTAAAGAAAAGCTGAGTCAAGTCTTGAATACACCAGCCAAACATTCTCCCCTTGGCTTATTTTTATGTTGTTTACAGATACTTGTGACAAGGGTGTCTTAAAAACCAATATTCTTAAATGCCACAAGATGGAGCAGCACTCCTCTATCAAAGGAGACAGAGTTTAGTTTTAACTAAATGCAGCTTTGCAGAACAAACAACTTGAATTGTTCACCACAGACAGGAAGAACAGAATCCTAGAACCATCCAGGTTAGATAGGCAGGCATACTGGCCAAAGGAAAGGGCCCTCACTGACCCTGTGATCAAGAAACCAAGGGTTCCTATGTCTCTGCTCTGACCCTGACTAGCCTTTTGGGGAAGGAAATTCACCAGATTCACAGGGTCTTCACCTGTAGAATGGAGATGGTAACGTATGTCTCACAGGGCGTTGGGCACCTTAAAGTATTACCAAAATGTGAGTTACTTCTCCCCCATCCCCACTCAAAAACCACTGTTGTTAGGTCAAATCTCTGACCTGGCAAGTTTTGGCCCACAAGTAACTTGCCTAGCCCACCAGTCCTGGTTGTCAGGGTGCAGGGCTTGCTCCATTATAAGTACTTACACCCAGAGACAAGCAGGGCTATACCTAGGGGCCCTTGGGCAGGAGAGGAGACTCCTGAATCCACTCACTCCTGCATGCACTCAATTAACAAACATTCAATAAGCTCCTACTACATGGCAAGCACTCTAAGCGCTGGGAATACATAAAGAGACCCAAATTTTAGATACTATGGATGATGAGTAATATCCATCAACAATAAAATGTGAAGCCAGGACATGTGACCCAAGGTTAACAAATACTTCTTTTCTACCAACAATCAACCGTGCAGAAAGCCGCTTCTGTAATCAAGGCACAGGCCGGAAGATCTTAATTGGAGGAACTTTCAGCATTCATTGGTCTCAACTGAACAGATGCTCCCTAAACCTCTTGCTCACAGACGCTACGCAAGGGACCACGATTCAGGAAAACCTGAAGACAGAAAGGCTACTTCCACCTAGGAGTAGTTGCGGTCATGCACCATGGAAGAAGTGGCGTCAGTCCTAAGCCTTGTGCTTGTTTCAGAGTTTCAGCCCTGGATTTGAATCCTAGCTGTCTGCCCGCAGCGACCGTGGACATGTCACCGAACACGAGTCAGTTACTGGACTTGAGGTTTCTTCGGGGCCCAGACCCTGCCACCCCAGCTCTTTTACTAGAACACACTTTGGGACTTACTGCTGCACTTGATGGCTGCAATTAGCACTCGTGAAACTAACGATCATTTGCAGCTTCTCCGTCGCATAGTTCACAAACTGCTGCTTAAAGGCTTTCTCCTTGGCTCGAGTGGTCCACGTCAGCCGCTCATAAAGGTACAAAGCTCCGTACATACTCAGGGAAACTGTTATCAGTTTCCAGCCCACTGTTTTCCAAATCTGCAAGAGAAGTAATCAGCCATCACTGTCAGCAGAGTTTGGAGCAGACAACCAACAGAAATGGATGCATTGTATGGGATCATTTTAATTGCACAGTTATTGGTGCAAATTCCACCCAGATTTTTTTTAAAAAATCAGTTAAAAAACCAAACAAGCAGGGAATCTATAGGTGAAATCCAAGCCACTTCCCTCGGACCCACGTGGAGGAAAAGCCCAGGCTGACTCCTCATCTGCCTCACATGCAACCTGTCAGCTGACTGCTAAATGCAGAGGCCTACAAATAGTTCACTAGGACTCTCTAGGTCACCTGTACCCAGTTCTGGAATCAGTGGAGACTTGTGTAGTGACGCAGAGAAATAGACTTCTTCCTTATGATTTCAAGATTAAAGAAGTACACATGCTATCATTTCTAGAGAAGCACTGGGACACTACTGAGGTCAGTGTTCCAACAAGCTCCCTGGCCTTCCTAAAAAGCAAGTCACCCTGACACTGTGTTTTGAGCCTTGGGTTCATTCATCTGTAAAATGTACTACATGGGCCCTTTCCAGCTCCAAATCCAGCTCTGATCCTACTGTATACAGTGTCTGTAATTTAGTTGTTTCCTCAGAGGTAATCGGTCATGCTAATGGGTACATGGGCATGATGTCCCAGGAGGCACAGGAGATACTAAAGAACACGTAAGAAAAATGGCATTTGTGTGAAGAGATCAATGTGGATGCACAGGGAACTCACCAAATAACTTGGATTTTGAAAACATGTAAGTAAGATGGGAGGGAGGCCAGGCCAAGAATACTGAAGTGTGGAATGAGCTGAGACTGGAGAGGGAAGCTACACACAATGAAGACCACCTTAGTTTGGGTGTGATAATGATAAACCTCAACAAGAAGGGCCTGTGGCACAGTTCCGGTTTTGTAAAAGCTAACATTATTAACTCATATAGTGTTTATCATAGGAGGTAAGTGCTATTATGATTCTCATGAATGAGCAGTTGAGGAAACTGAGGCACAGAGGTTAAAGGATTTGCCCAGGGCCACACACCTAGTGAGTGTCTGAACAGAACTGAAAGGACTCAACAGAGAGATGACATCAAGAGAAGTAAGAGCACTTAGCTGCCCTTGAGAAACTCAAGTCACCTTCAAGAAAACAGCAACATTAACATGCTACTGGCAGGGTGGTGAACTGAGTAATCTGGAGCCACGTCCCCAAATTCATTACACTGTGCATCATCATTCAACCTAGCAATACCACTACCAGGCCCTACTGAGACACTGAAGAGATTAAGAGGGAAAGAACCCATGGGTACAAAATGTTGACATTAGCAATTTTTATAGTAGCAAAGAAACCTGGAAATGAAAGAGGTACCTATCACCTGGGGAATGGCTGAGCAAATGATGGCTTATGTATGGGATGGAGTACCACTGGTATAGGAAATGATGAATGGCACAGTTTCAGAGAAACACAAGAAGACCTGTATGAACTGATGAAGTGAAATGAGCAGAGCCAAGAGAACAATTAATAACAGAAACAATGACACATTACAGAACAAACATCTGAGAGGGCTGTGAGGACTCCATGGTCCCAGAGGGTCAATGAGGATGAAGTGAGCATCCCCTTAACTAACAGGGGATGGACCCAGGATGGTAAAGAATAAGACTTTCTTAATATGGCCAATGTGGAAATTTCTTTTTCCTTATCTCTACAAAAAGGGAGAGAGGTGGTGAGATGGAGAAGAAATGGATTTTAATTGAAAAAAGTAAAATTTTAATTTGGTCACCTGGCCCACCTGAATAACACCCTTGGTTTCCCACAGAACTTAAAGATGTAACTGCTAAGCTTCATCACTAATGTTTTTAAGATCATTTTAGAGAAGTAACAAAATACTAGAGAAGTGCAAATGATCCAATTAAAAAAGGACCATGGCTGTAGAAGCTATCAAATCCAATATTGTCCATGGGCACACAGCTACTAAGTGTCTAGGCCAGGTCTTCCCGTCCAGTGTTAGACTGACCACATCACCGAGCATCCAGGTCAATAATGACAGCTTCAATTCCTGGGAATCATTAATGAGATGACTGGCAAACATGTAAAAGATGAAAGAGACTATAAAAAGCCTGCATGACATCATCAAGACCAGGTCATGCCAGACTAACCTCATTCCCTTTTTTGACAGGACTACTAAATGAGTAGATGAGAATGCTGAGGATAGAGCTTACCTAGATTTTAGCAAAGCATCTGATAAGGAAACTCAAATGATTATTTACACACACACACACACACACACACACACACACACACACACACACACACACGGTTTTAAAAGTGTTTTATCTGCCTTATCTCATTTGATTCACTTAAATATGGTAAATGGATACAAATACTATCCCGTTTTACAGGACACAGCATTGAGGCCAAGGGGTTAAATAATTTCTTCAGAGCCCTACAACTGCTGTTTCTGTGGTAGGGTAGAAAACGAAATCTTTCTCTGACTCTCAGTTGTGCACCATTTATTTTTTTCTTAACATTCGATTTTTACTTCTAGTTCCATCTTCTCTCTCCCCCTAGCCCCTTTCCCACTCACTGAGGAGGCAAGAAATACGATACTCATTCTATATAAAAAGTCATGGCAAAACATTTCCATACTAGCCATGTTGCAAGAAAAATAAACAAAGCAGAAAATATACCCTTTACTTTACACTCAGAATCCATCAGTTCTTGTAGAGGTAGATAGCACTGCTCATCATGAACTTTTGTAAAATGCTATGGATCACTACTGTTAACTCATACAATTCTTACAGACAACATCGAGAGATATACATTCAGAATGGACTGGATAACTAGTCTGGAAGGATATTTGTTAACTGTTCGATGTCAATGTGGCAGAAGGTCTCCATTAGAGCAGCCCAGGAATCTATGCTTAAATATGCCAGGGCTAAGCTAACAACATTTTTTATTAATGAATTTGACAAAGACATAGAAGGCATGCTCATCAAATCTGCAAATGATGTAAAGCCCTCAGGGATAATTAACACACTCTCATGACAGCATCAGATTCCAAAAGTATCTCGATAGGCTAAGGAGCATTGGGCTTAATCTTATGAAGATGAAAATCAATAGGGATAAATACTTGAGTACAAAAACAAACGAACTTTACCAATATAAGCTGGGTAAGGCATGGTTAGGCAGCACATTGTTCTGAGAAAGACTGGGAGTGGAAGGCAGAGAAAAGGGGTTAATGGGTTCCAAGTTCAATGATTCAGCAGTGTGATATGGCAACTCAATGACACAGAAAACAAAGCTTACAGAAATAAGAAATATGCAGACCAGTGGACTCTGACTTCCTCAGAACTCATCTCAAGTACTGGGTTCAGTTTAAAGTTTTAAGGGATTTAAGAAGGATCAATTAACAAGCTGAAGAATGTTCAAGGAAGGACACCAGGATGGTGAAAGTCTAGATTCCACATTAATTAAAGATCAACCGAAAGAAGTGAAAATGTTTACTCTTGAGAAGAATGGGGGGTTGAGGGAGAGAGGATGGGTGGGAAGATAATGATGAAACCAACAAGAGGTTGAAGAGCCATCACAGGAAGGGATGAGGCCTGTTCTGCTTGGCCCTAGTGGGCAGAAGCAGCAGTGAGGGGAAGACACCAGGAAAAGCTTCCTGAAGACAAGCGAGTTCCCAAGGGGAAGGGGCTTGCCCCCTGGGGGGCTCCCCACTTCGTGGAGGTCTTCCTCCAAGCCAAGGCTAGATGACCACTTGTTAGATACATCAGAGATGCCTTTCACATATAGGGAGAACTTTTGGCCACCAAAATCCTTCCCAAATCTCAAATGTTGTGGTTCTGTGACAAAGGAGAGCTCTCACAAGTATGTTAGGATGCATTAGACATTTCCATATGCTGGTGATAATCACATGTGAGTTTCTAAATTTCACTGTCTCTCAAACAAAATTAAATTCAAAAGTAAATTCATTTTTTCTATCTGAAAATCTGACAGGCTAACTGCCCAAGAGCTGGAAATCTCTGAGGTCTATTACTTCAACACACCTGTGGGGTTTGGAGCTACAAAAAAAAAAAATTATCCAAAGTATTTTATTCTAAAAGCTCATTTCAAGCAAAATGTTCCAAAAACTCATTACTTTTCATATTGCTAACCATACAATTTAGAAACAAGTTCTTTAATATTGAAGACTATCTGATACAGAGTATATCTTTCATAAAGAGATTTCTACTTATGGTAAGGTTTACAAAATGTTATCATAATTGCATATTTTTAACCTATAAACTTCCAAATGGTATTGGTGGGCCAGGAATTAAGGATGCCCCTTTTCCTGGTTCTACAAGGCACTGCTGTAAAAGACAGAATACTGTTACTTGCCACTCCTCCAACGACAATGATGCCCATAGAAGTCCGGGATGTTAAAGAAGCTAAGCCTGTTACTAAGGTCACCATCAGTTCTTCCTGAGACACGAGATCTGGTGTTGCAGGATTTGGAGGAGCAGAGGGAGTAGAAGCAATAGATCGAGGCACCTGGCAATGTGGGAAAACACACAGAACAAAATGGTTACACCATTTACAACTCTTATTAAATAATCACTTCTGGCTCTCTCAAGGCAGCATGGCTGGGCAGACAAAGAATCCATCTTTATCTCTGAGCCCTGTAGTTCTCTAAAAGGTATTCAATTTCAGAAGGAAAAACCTGTCCCCTTCACGAGTAGGTCCTGAAGTTCTTCTGAGGAAAATGAAAACAGAAGCACTGAAAACAGGGCCAACCGTCTCCGTCTCTGAGGCTGGCCCACCTTCAAAGAGCCAGCAGTGAAGAAGCTGAGAAACGAGCCCTGCTTCTCATGCTACAATAGTCTGTCTGACTCCAAACTTTTGGTGTCAACAATTACAATCCTGCATTTCAGCTTTGTTAAGGGTCAAAGAGTCAGCAATGCAGCCTCCCTCTCTGCAGATATGGAAAGGTGGCATGGAAAGAAAGACACGCAGTCTTGAGTAATCAGAAGTAGGAAGGGATCATCTCATGGGGGTCACTGCTGTCATGGTGGTGTGAGATATCAATGGCTGCCTTTTATTCTGTGGGCTTGCTATGTGCTAACTCTCTGCAAGGCACCCTCTGCGTCTTAGGAGTCTGTGGTCACAAAGGCAGAAAGTCCTCAAGAAGACAGGCAAATGAAACATCAAGTGTCAACGATGAGGTCAGTGCCCACAGCCACACTACTCCCATTCTGCAAGTCAAGGCCCCCTCCTCCCCTAAATGTGTACCAGAGATTAAAATTCAGACATTAAATCTTTGGCGACACAGAGAACCATCAAAGCTTAAAGCTTAAGGAGGGTAACTGGCACAGCTAGGTGGCACAGCGAATAGAGCACCAGTCCTGGAGTCAGAAGGACCCGAGTTCAAATTTGGCCTCAGACACTAGACACTTATTAGCTGTGTGACCTTGGGCAAGTCACTTAACCACAACTGCCCTGACTTCTCCCCTCCAAAAAAGAGAAAAAGCTTAAGGAGGATAAAGTCCTCAGATTTACAACCATTCTAGGGCCTGTTTTCTCTTAAAGACAGCTAATGACCAGACAGTGTTTGGTAATAAAATCATGTAGCCAGATTGAAAACAACTGGTCCATATGCTAAAGGTATGACAAATAAATCAGTGTGCTAGCTCTGATTTTTAACAAGTTTTCCCTTACCTGTAGTATGGGCTCTGATAATCCTAAGAGAACTCTCTGGGCATTTGTAGGCCCCAAGAACCGGCTAACCAGGGATGACCACCCCAAGGAAAAACGAAAGACAATATCTTCTTGGAAGTCAGAACACAACTTGTGACAGTTCAGGTCATAGCTGAGATCAAATTTCTTACAAGGGATTAACATGTGGAGCTTATTCTGTACACCAGCAGGAAGCAATGGCTTCAAGTTTTCTAGGAAGCAGAAAAAAAAATTCTCCTTTCAAGTGTGAGCAGATTTTATGTGTTTTTTTAAAATTTCTACATTAAGTCTACAGTAAAATTATATTTGTACTTAGTAGTATGTGAGTAAGCAGAACAACTACCATAATATATAAAACTCTCAGCAACTAGGGTTCTTAGTTAGTACTTCCAAACGTAACAAAATGCTCAAGGACAAGCACAAAATGTTTAGCAAAGACAAAACAAATCCTACAATTTAAACACAAAAAAATCTCGTCTCAGGACACCAGAAGTGTTACCAATCATTTCCTGCTGCGACTGGTGCATGGAGGCATTGACTTCAGTGGAACAGCGATCAGCCAGATTTCTTCCCATGCCGTCTTCTATGTGCTTGTTTAGTTCCTGTTGTTACATTTATACACTGTTATTTTTATAACCAATTAAGTCCTAGGTCTGGTAGAAAGCACTTTTTATAAAAACGCCAATCTCTCAAGACTGTAAAATAGAAGCTAATCACATTTTTTTACTTAGACTAAAAATTGTTCCAAGTTTCTCCAGTTTCATAACCCAAGCTTGTTTCAGAGGTTCCTAACACACATGCATACATGCCTCTAAAATGATTTCTGCTGCTTTTCATCACCCGCTGACTGACTGCAAGATGTACGACCCACTACCGTCTTCTTCAAGGGGGAAAGACTCTCGTTGTTCAATTAAATTAAGCAAACATTATGCACTGATATGCGCGCACACACACATGCAACAGTGAGTTCGACTGAATGTGCTGACAGTCAAATTGCAAATATATTAAAAGGAATAAAATCCCAAATAATGCTTAAGCCAAGTGAGATATCATAAGGAAGAATGAACTCATTCCACCGACCAGGGCAATGACAATTACAGTTGTAAACCTACTGTGTGGACTCCTTTTTATGTCTTTTCTAACTAACTTGGCAAGAATCTTCTACATTTGACATATAGAAATAAAGACTAAAAGCAAATCAAGGGTAGGTGGAACCTAAAAATGTGAAGCTGGCCTTTCCTATCCTAAGAGCCTAGGAGATAGGTACCACACCACAGAGCAAAGATTATATCCCAATAATTTCAAATAATTTCACTCCAAAGAACTCTGTAGCCGTTAAACTTACAGTTTTATATACTTTGAGCACACTTGGAGAAGGATGGAAGTCGGAACAAAACTCATCAACCAAAAGGGAAAGACGACAAATTTCATCTGTCATAGCACATGAAACCTGAAAGCATTAGAATGAGCCACTCAATTCATAAACATCTTAAAACAGCCCAGAAAATCTCCACTCCCAAAAGGAGACCCTCCAAACTATTCTGAAACATACCTTGTTCTCTACCTCGGCAGTAACCTCTTTGATTTTTTTCTTAACATCTTGTGTTAAAAGGTTCATCTGGTTTCTAATAAAGTCCAGTCTGTCAGTCTGGTCCTCCCTCTCCTCCAAGGAATAAATCCTAAGGTAGCATTAAGAGACAACAGTACACATTTAAGGCACAGACAAAGGAACAAAAGCCTAAGTTAATTTAAATTTTCTCACAAAAACACATCCAATGGTTTAAGGCATTAAAAAAACAAACTAACTGCTAACAATTTATGTTAAAAATAGGTTAAATTATGTTAGAAATTTGAATGATTAAAATAAACTTAACTCAGTCACTGCTACTACTAACAAGCTAAAGCTCCTCAGATCCTAGTGGTCCCAAGGTGACAGGTTCCCCAGCCCAGTGCCAGGGTCACCCTCCTTTCTGATCTTCCATAATGCCAGGAACCAAGGGGGCACTCCAGTGTTGGGTGAATCAGCTGACTGCTGGCATAAACCATATTTTGTTTTCAAAGAAGCATTTGGGAAATCCACAAAGGGTAAAGCAATCTCATTTACTGATCTAGGTCAAACAATAATTCTTATTTTTATCAAGTTGTTACAATAAAGCTCAAATTTCCTTAGTTCAATAATTCTATGGCACTATAAAATGACCTGAGAAAAACAAAAAAGTGCATACCAAAGAAAAATGATCCCTTTATCTGAAATGGGCCTCCACTTCTAAGAAATTCTGACTGCCCTATTAGCAAACCAGGTCTCCTTCATGCCTTCCTCTCATACCCTACTATACTGGATTATATTCTGGCTATTGAAAATATATTTTTTGCTTTATAAGAAATAGGAAGCTCAAAGACAATCAATTTTGTGTGCCCAAAACTTACATTTGAGCCATGATTCCTTGGTAATCGATATGAACGTTATCATCCATAAAAAGGCACAAGGAGACAGTAGATCAAAAGACAGTTTTGGAATGATATATTTGAACATACTTTGTTACATTTTTGACCATAGAAATCTAAGTGGTTACCCAAAACTACCCCTTTCGTCAGAATAAAGGGAATCCATACCTTTTTTCTGCAGCTGCCACGTTTATTGCATCCATTATGTCTTTCACAGTATCTATGATCTGTTTAGCTCTGATAGTGTGCTGTTCAAACTTTGTTTTCACTGCTGACTGCGAGATACACTCCTGCGAGGGGCCCAAGCCACAACACATTACTGTAATTCCATCCCAATGTGTTCAGGAATTTAAAACACAAAAACTTGCTGTTATCAAATTAACTCCTGTCCCGCAACATAAATAAATAAAAGTACCAAGCATCTGTAAACTCAAAACTCAAAAGATTTTGAACAGCAAGCCTGTATCTTTGTGTATCTTTTCACAGTAATGTGCATTGTCAACGGCATAACATAAAGATTATAAAAAGAAAGTAGGCAAATATGGACACAAAACGGTCTAAAAATTCCAACATAAAGAAGCATGATAATTTCCATTGGGTGAATTTCTTGTTACTTCGAACCTATTTAATCTCTTTAACCTGATGCGGTCCAATTTTATACAGTAGCAAGAAGGGCAAGGGGGGCAGGGTTCCCTTTATTTTTGTTCACAATTCTACCCCTTAAAAACTTCAGCTGAAATATGCTATGTGTGAAAATGGCTACAATTACAGATACAAATTAAACAAAATTTGGAGACTTTCACAAAATTCTAGTAATTTTCAAAACTATGAATATGTCTGGTTTTAGACAGCTACAGTGTCATCATATGACTCCAATACAATTTACTTACTAAATCTAAGGTCAAAATTCACTGGTTTCATTTTATCTTTAACTCAATGTAGAAGTTAATATTAGTAACATTCATATTCAAACATTTAAAATTTTATTCTTTTCAAAACAATGCAAGAAACACTGCATTGGGCCAAACAGTCTGACACGAAGGTGTATTTTGGAGAAGAACACCTCTGTGACAATGGCTTGGAACAAATGGGGAAATACCAAAGAGCCTTAGTTTTCATGAAAGTAACTCCTTCAATATCTACTTTCAGTCTGTACCACTTCCTGAGAGGCTAATCATGAGCTCCCTCAGTTGAGTACTAGGGTGATGAGGACTGAAAAGGACTGGGCTTGATACTCTGTCTACCAACGAAGGCTGGCATCTTTTACCCAACTTAAAAAAAAAAAGCCAAGACTTAAGTCTCAGAGAGCTGTCTGAGACAGAGCTATTCGGTGTCAGAGGCAGGATCTGAAAGGAGGCCTCCGGGTTTTGAAGCCAGTTCTCTATCTACCAAGAGACACTGTCTCTGACTGTGCAAAAATGCTGCTCTTTCACTTCTTTGCCATAAAGCCCTCTCTTTCAACAGTGCTTGTTGAATTGTTTTCACACTTCAAGAGATACCCACTAGACCTGGTGTCACAATGTGGTAAGTAACTCTATGGCTATACTAGTCCCTCTTGATTATTTTTAAAACTTTGACCATATTCCCTTAACTTTAATCTTTTCTGAGACTGAATATTCCTAAATCTCTTTAGTTTGCCCTCTTTCCATATCCATCAATCAGGCTTGTCTGAGCAAAAACTACTCAATTAGATAACATGAAAGTATGGTGTGAACAGTTCTTAAAATTGAAAATTGCAAATTAGGATGACTAGTGAGTGGATCCTTTTCCTGGGTCTTGGGTGATGATTGGCTGATGAGCTCTGAGTTAACAACTATTAACTAGTTAATAATTAATAACTATTTCCACCTCATAAATGTCTGATCCTACTCTAAATCCTGCTGAAACTTCATTCCTTTTGCTATCAAGGGCTCTGCTCTCTCATCATCTTGGGAAGCTTGAAGGTATATGTGGTGTGGGAGACAGTATCATTCTTACTCTTAACATAAACAAGCGGCCCACAATAGGCATATCAAACTTCCAAAGAAATGGAGCCACTAAGCATGGCTAAGGATCCCTGAGTGACTTAGAAAACCATTATGTTAACATTATCTATGTTTTATTGTATTTTTATAAATTCTGTTAAATACTTTTCAATTAATTTTAGTCTACAACAAGCTATACTGGGGAGTTGTCCATGTCTGACACTTCTGTCCTAAATAACTGCTTGTTTATTTTTTTAAAACTGGAAGCATGGGGCAGCTAGGTGGCACAGTGAATAGAGCACCGGCCCTGGAGTCAGGAGTACCCAAATTCAAATCCAGCCTCAGACAATGTGTGACCTTGGCCAAGTCACTTAATCCCAATTGTCCTGCCTTCCAACTCCAAAAAAAAAAAAAAACTGGCAGCAAAGGATATATTAGTTTATTATGTCAACATTTAAAATGAGAACAGCTAATTTTAATGGGTTGTATTTAATTTAATTGTCCTATAGACAATTATGGACACACCTCCCAAGTTAAATTACCTCAAAATGATATGATGAAAGCAGAAAAGACAAATTTTAGAAAGAGAAAAAAACAAAACCAAAAAGAACAACTAAAACGCAGGCAGTGCTCCTCGATGAAGCAGATCTAGGTTTCAGCCATGAAGATTCAGTTTTAGAAGGAACAACACAATTTAAGAGCTAGACTGGGCAGGAAAGAAGAGCTCTAAAAGTTAGTGATACAAACAGAGACAGATTAAGTTTAAAAAAAAAAAGACCAAGAATAGGAGAAGACAAATTTCTCTGCTATAAAACTATTATCTGGTATTTTAAAAATAACTTTTAAAATCAAATTAAATCATTTTTTTTGTATTATACTTCAAACAAAAAAAGTCTTAATAAATTTGTCAAAAATAGCATTTGACATCCATTCAGTAGTGGTTCTTTTTAATCTGATACATGTGCTTTTCTATACAATCCTTGTAAAAGATAAAACTTTCCACTTACCCCTTATCATTCATTAAAATAAAACACAATACAACAAACACACTTTTGTGGAGGCTAACTTCCAGCAAATTAACAAATTATCCACTGATTCTGTGTTCTTGGCCTAAAAACTACCGCCTTTAGGAACTCTCAGCACTTCAAAGAATCTCAGAAAAGAACATGTAGGCCAATTACCGGAGGAGTCCAAAGCTCATTGCTTACTTAGCTCCCTAAGTAAACCCACCCAGCTGCCTCAGGAGAGGCAGCAGTCATCCAGCTGCAAACAAGTGGCAGAAATCAGCACCTGTGCAGTGACTTGCCTGGATTTTGACCTTCCAAAGCTACGTGTTTTGTTTTATTTTGTCCTTTTTAATTTGAGGAATTCTGCATTCCACAAGGCATAATGGCAAGGATCAAACCGCACCTCACTTCTATGTGAGACAGAGATAGAAGTTGAAGAGCCTCAATAAGTCCCACTTGCCTACAAAGAGCTAAATGCCTTTTAAAGTAGTGACCGGGAAGAAGAGCAGTCCACCAAGCAGCCCAGAGTTAGCACAAAAGCTGCAGTGAAGGTGGTTTTAAGCAACAAAATGAACAACACTCAGATTTCAAACCTGTATTTAAATCATTAAGGATCTGCCCTAAATATTGACTAGAAATAACTATAAAGTTATCAGTAAAAGTATAATTAACAGTCCCAAATCAGAACTGAGACGGGAAGATAACAGGATGGAGTGGCAACATGAAGAATATTTTCCTCCCTAATATTCAACTCACTCCACTTAGGATCAAACTCGTTCCCAAGAAAAGTCAGTCATCATGTTTTAAGAGATCTATTCCCTTCTATATGAGCTACTTTGTTAATTATCAAACCACAAGATTAATCTTACAGATATCTCCACCCCCCCACCCCCCCACCCCCCACTTCTGCCTGAATCATTACAGAAAAGCTAGATGATCATGGGCCTTTTAGAGATCCTCATTACTGCTCACGTAAGTACACAGCAAAAACAAAAAGTCAGTAATATATCTGAGGTGTTCGTTTTATGGCAATAACTTCAAGCACTTCTGAAGTATAAGAAGAATTACTGTTAAGGATATGATTAAATGCTTAAGTTGCTTTCACTCACAATTACCTTGAAAGCTGGGTATCTAAGGTTAAAAAAACAAAACAGAACTACCAACCTAATGTTGTATTGTTATCTTCTAATTAATCAGCCTTATCTGATTAACTGTGTAAACATCTGTCTCCCCTGTATTTGGGGTCTAGCCCTCAGCGAGGAGGTCTGGCCCTGATCTGCTGAGCAAGAGCAGACACTGCTTAACAAACTGACATGCTCGAAGGCTGAACCTTTGCTCCCTCAGGCATCTCATCTTTCACCCACCACGGTCCAGCCGTGTGTATCTAAGTAACATCTTGTCCCTTTTATCCTTTTCTAATAGATATTTCTTTGATGCGGCTAATTGTCCATATCATATATCACCTATATCTGGTTTGTGCACATGTCTCATTAGCTACAGTTAATGATCTTTACCACATATCATTTTATTATCTTTTAAAGGTTCAGATTACTTAGATGGTTTCTATGTCCTCAAGTACGCTTGTATTTTGGTCATGTAGCCAGTGCTAATACAGTAAGCATTTGCTCTGGTTTTATGGCTTTTCTGTATACGATGCATGTTGGCCTCTTGTCTGCAACCCACAAACTTGGAATAGCAGCCTCCTCAAGAAGCCAGAAGAGCTTAAGTATCTTGCCAAGGCCTCAGACTGTCAGAAACAGTACTGGAATCTCAACCATTTCTGATTCTAAGGCCAGTTCTCTATCCAATATACCAAACCACCTACCTCTAACTACAGCAACATATGGGGAGAAAAATCTTTACACACCCCACAACAGCTCAGGGTTTGACAGAAGATCACCAACAGATCAAAACCCTACATACACAAGGTCTAGGTCTGCATAAAAAGGAGAGGTCAGATTCCATGGCTACAGCCTTGTAATAAGACATAACCAACAACTGGAGGGGTCCTTCAATTCTAGAGTTTTAAAAGCTCATTTCTGCAGCAAAACATCACATTTCAATAAAATATAGGACAGTTTTATGTCCCTGCTGTAGTAAAATTCTGGTTTTATGTTGCTTCTCTAGATGCCTTCTTGTGCTCTCTGGATCCTTCCTGGTCACAAAGAGGTGAAACAGGGAATTAATAAGGGTGATTCTCCCCTTTAACCTTCTCCTGTCTTTTTTATTCTAACCAACCACAACTACTGGGCAAAGACTCTAACCAACCACAACTACTGGGCAAAGACAAGGTTTACACACTTTTAGAAGAAAAAAAGTGAATAGAAAGATTCAAAGTAGTCTTGACATCACGTGCAGGAAGCCTATTTAAAATCTCCTTTCCTGCTTCTCCATGAATAGCAACAAACACATATTTCTCTAGTCTAAAAAACCCTTCCAGACTTTTCAAAGTATGTAAAACACCTTTCTTAGGGAGACAGATGAAGAGCAGAAAACAAACCTAGAACAAAGAGCACCGTTAGTCTTTTAAAACCACTGCCTTCCCCAGTGCTTGAAGGGACAGACCAGTGACCATTGCCAATCAGAGGGAAGTTCCCTCTTTCTCCTTTGGAGGCCCTTTCAATCCTGGAAGGGAAAGGGAGATATGGTCAGGGAAGGAACAGTCATTAGATGACTACTGTTCTATTTGGAGAAGTAGAGAGTTAACCTCAAACTGGACTATTAACATATTGTGACATTTTTCTTGTTCAAGATTCCAATTAATTACCTCGAATCATCTTAGGGGAGACAGATATGTCCAAGAGCATGGAAGGACACTGGTTTAGACATTGTCCTCTTTAAACTAGAAATGCTTGGATATTAGAATAATGTTAATAAAGACTGCTTGACAGACCTGAACCTAAAACAGAGTACAGTTTGAATGTTTTCTCTTCAACACAGATCAGGAATAAAACAACATGAATTCTCTTTAAAGAATGCAGAAAGAATAAGCATCCCTGCATTCTCCATTCTAGAAGCTTGCAAGTTAACTAGGCCCCAGCTTCTTCCTCTCTTCTATCTGGCCTTTCTGTGATACACAAGTACTGACTGACCAGCATGTTGAAAAGAATAAATGGAAACAACAGCAAAGGTTTTGGATTATTTTACCACCTACCTAAAAGCTGGAAATCCAAACAAATCCTACCTCAAAGATTTGTTCAAAGTTCTGAAACTCCTGGAATCTTGTCTGAAATCCTTCAGCAAGTGCGCCACCTGCAATATTTAGGTAAAGATTCTATAATGATGAGATCAAAAAAAAAAGTCCAGATTTGCAATAAGCTCCTGCTAATTGCTAACACTCAGTGGGGATCAAGGCACTCTTTGTGGTCAATGCTGCCTACCTCCCTCAGGCATCCCTTGGGCCTTTTGCTTCCGTGCACTGAGAACTTCCTTGGCTGAAACAAAGAAGATGCGATTCTGTGCCTCCGAGGGATCCACAACTTTGAGCTCCTCCACCAAGAAATTCAGACAGCGCTCCATGTGCTGCCTTCGCACCTGCAGAAAGTGATAGCTTTGAAAACCCCATGACCTTGAAGAAAGAACAAGAGCAAATCAAGTCTGGTCACATGCAAAAGCAGGGTGTTGGAATCAGATCCGGGATCATTCCTCTAAAGGGGTTAAGAAAACTTATACTTAAAAATAATAAAAGAAAAGTTATACTTGAAAGCTTCGACATTTACTGTGGCCTCTCTCCAGAGCCGTATCATGTCCTGTTCCATTTCACAAGGCCGCCAAATCATGGGGATTCACATCATGGCACTTGCCTCACATCAGAGTCCTTGTGGAACAATCTTACACTAAATTCTACTGGATGGTAGGTAGTGATTTTGCTTCAACATAACTCATCAAGTCCAAGAAACTTTCCTTAAATGGCAGCTATGTTTGCAAATAGGAAATACGTTCCACTTCTATGATCAAAGTAGAAAATATCTTTAAGATATCCAGGAAAAAGTATGATACAGGAGGTGAAACTAAAACTATTTATAAATGTAATACAATCTCTATTATTTCACTACCTTCTTTAAAATCTCCAGAAGTAAAACTACTTAGAAACAAAAGGAGAATATCTTCTCATTCTGTGTTTTCCTTTAAAGGGCCCATATTCAGATCCAGATCACATATACTTCATCTTATTCTAAACCAGTGTTCATGGACCAAAGGCCGAGCTCTTAAAATATTTGGCTCTACAATGCCGATAGATTTCCTGAGCTGACAAGTCAATGCTTCTATGATCACTTCAGGAGTTAAGGAAACATAACTCACATCTTCCATATATTCTGGTTCTGAAGCAGAGGCATCCCAACGGTTATTCAGGATAAAGATATTAGGCTTGGAAAGTCGCTCATTTACCTTGTGAAAAAAGTGTTTTTCCTAAAAGAGACCAAAAGACACAGAACCCTTACTTTTTCAAATACATACTGTCAATTTACATTTAAAAGCTAAATTTTAATTACTGTGATGCAAACATTTTGGATCTCTCAGAAAAATCCAAACACCTACAGTAAAAGGATCTCAAACAATGCCACATGCATATTCTAATAAAATCAAATCATAAATAGGGAAATTAAGAACTGAACTTACACAAGTGACAGACCTAAGGAACACCTGAAATGCCTGTATACTGAATCCCATGAGTCCTAGGACTGTATCACTGTATGTCTCTGTACCCATTTAGAAAGGAGTTGAAGAGCAAGCTAAGTTAAGTTGGAAAGCATGACACTGATTTTGTCCATGAATCTAACAGTGGTTTACTAACTTCTTTTTTTTTGGCTTTTTTGGAGGGGGGAAGGCAGGGCAATTGGGGCTAAGTGATTTGCCAAAGGTTACACGGCTAGTAAGTGTTAAGTATCTGAGACTGGATTTGAACTCAGGTCCTCCTAACTCCAGGGACGGTGCTCTATTCACTGTGCCTCCTAGCCGCCCTGGTTTACTAACTTCTAATCAGACTTCTGTCTGGTAAATTTCCCTTTAAGACCAACCCAACCCAACTCAATGCCACTTCTTTGTCTCAATGAAGGACAACCCGTGCTAGCCTCAAACCTTGCTGAACAACTGGGCAAAACAGCCATGTTCCAAAACATGCCAAACTGCCTACATGGTCAGCCTTATCTGAAGACAAAGACAACCTTTCTATTTGGGTCCCTTCACCTTCTCTGTCTGCCAAAGACCAAACTTGACTCCTCTGTCACTCTCACATCACCATGGTCAAAAAAGGTGAAGGGATGAACAAAAACCTGAAGCCTTGGAAATTTTCCCAGAGACAAGTCCTGATGGTGTGGGAGCTACTAACATACTAACGTAGCTCCCTAAAATAAATCTTTGGGTTTTTTGTTCTTAATTCTACCACTTTTCAAAATCAACACTGGCAGAATATTTCCCAACATTAAAAGATAGTAATTTGCTCAATGCCTACCGTATTCATTAATGTTGATTCTGAATTTGCTACCAAAACAAAGACATCAGCATCTAAGCAAAATTTATCAATCCAGCTATCCAGCTCTGTAGTGACATCTGTGCCTGGACTATTGGGGTAAAAGAAAAATGTGGTTATACAAACAAAATACATTTTTGAGTGAGAAGTCAAAGAATTAATTTATGTTAAAACCTTTGCACTAGAAATTGGAGATAGAAATACTAAGTAAAAAAGTTAGTCTGTAGTCTCAATATAGTAAATCATTCAAAACAACTTCCAGAAAGACCTGGTTTCAGATAATTGGCTCAAGGCCTCAGATTGAAATTATTTTCTTACCTATAAAAGTGAGATTTATATTCTAGGTTACAGTATGTTGAAAACTTGCAATCTGCATGGTGTTTGTTCTACTTATAATCAGGCTCCACTGCTGACAACTCAACATGGTTTCCAAAACATCATGGACATTTGAAAGTGAAGGAAATATTTAACAGAAGTATAACAGCATTTCTATTACTATGTACACGAAAAAATGAAAGCTGTGACTGATCTGGATCTCTTAGGTACAATGTTCTAACCAAGTTAGTTCTGCAAACTACTTCTTGAAAAGTTATTCCTATTACACTAAGAAATATCTATAGCCCATAAACAATAAAGATAAACAGTTTTATGTGAAACACTAGGTTTTGGTAGGCCAGTAAATTTTACAAATTTTTTTTAAGGTTAAGACTATTCAACACTAGTGTAAAGGGCACAAGGATTTGATTTAGACTATTTTAAACACACTGTACAATACAGATTTAAAAGGCCGAGGCTATATAAAATGGAGAAAAATATGAAAGGGAATAATTAATAGACATCTAGACAAGCCATATAATTAATTTTTCAGAAACAGGTATTCAGAGAAAATTGAATCAAAGAACAACTCCAATGCTGGCTAACATGAGTACATCTCTATGGTTCAAAGATGAATCAGATTCAAATGCAATCATGTAATATTTTCAACAGAATTCAAAGAAAGAGTGATAGAATTTGCAGCTCCTTGAAATTGTTACAAAGAGGAATAGACCTGAGAAAGGGAGAAAATTTGCAACTCAAAAATTTTTTTAAATGAATGTTAAAAATTGTCTTTTCATGTAATTAGGGAAAAAATATTAGTTTTTTTTAAAAAGAGGGTTGGACCAACCAAGGCTGATAGCTCATTCCTGAAATAAACAGGAAACAAAAAAACCTTAAGATTCCCATTTTTTAATGACGTAAGCTTTCTCTCCATACTAGACTAAATAATACTCTTTTATAAAGTCAACAAAACAACATATTTTAACCCAGTCTTACCTGTCGACTAAAACCAAATCATCTCTCAATAGTGCACACTTTGCCTTGGGCCAAAATACATGTACAAGACAGCCAGCTTTCAGGTCTTTGTCCATATGAAGAGCATGGGCCAGTTGGTTCACAGTCTAAAAAGAAAACAAATTGGCTTCTAAATCTTCAAGAGCTACAGAAATCAAGGTGAACTATGCTTTCTGCCATATCTCAAAAAGTCAATGCTATTGACAAAATAGGAAAATGATAAACGTTGGAGAAGATTGGGAAAATTGGAACACTACTACATTACTGGTGGCGTTGTGAACTGATCCAACCATTTTGGAGAGCAATTTGGAACTATGGCCAAAGACCTATAAAATTGTGCATACCCTTTGACCCAGCAATACCACTTCTAGGGCTGTATCCCAAAGAGATCACAAAAATGGGAAAAGGACCCACACGTACCAAAATATTTATAGCAGCTCTTTTTGTGGTGGCAAAGAACTGGAAATTGAGGGGATGTCTATCCATTGAGGAATGGCGTTGTGGTATATGAATATAATGAAATACTATTGTGCTATAAGAAATGATGAACAGGCAGACTTCAGAGAAATCTGGAAAGAATTATATGAACTGATGCTGAGTGAGGGGAGCAGAACCAGGAAAACATTATACCCAGTAATAGCCACACTGTGTGATGACTGACTTTGATAGACTTAGCTCTTCTCAGCAATACAAGGATCTAAGACAACTCCAAAAGACTCATTATGGAAAATGCCGTCCCCTTCCAGAGACAGAACTCTGGAGCTGGAATGCAGATGGAAGCAGACTATTTGCTCTCCTTTTCTTTTGTTGTTTTGTTTCATTTCTTCTTTCTTGTGGTTCCTTCCGGTAGTTCGAATTCTTCTTTAGATCATAACTAATGTGAAAATGTTTAATATGATTGTATAAGTAGAGCCTATATCAGATTGCATGCTGTCTTGGAGAGAGGGGAGGAGAAGGAAAGGGAGAAAATTTAAAACTCAAAATCTTATGGAAGTGAATATTGAAAACTTTTTTAAAAAGTCAATGCTACATCCCACTGAATAGGATACATTTTCCACTAACGTAAAGATGTTTGAGTCAGGTTTTTTTTTTAAAGTTCCTTGTCTACCTACTTATTTCTTATCCATTTTTCAGGATTATTTCTTTGTCTAGAATGTAAAGTGTGAAATGCCACTCATCCCCAGAGAAAGAACCAATGGTTTCTGAATACAGATTGAAGCATATTTTTTTTAACTTTCTTTATTTTTCTTGAGTTTTTTTGTCTTTTTTTCACATGACTAATATGAATGTTTTACATGATCACACATACTGAATTACTTGCTTTCTCAATGGGGGGTGGCGGAGTGGGTAAAGAGGGAGAGAATTTGGAACTCAAAATTTTAAAAACTAATGTTAAAAATTGTTTTTACATGTAACTGGGGGAAAAGAAATACTAAATAAAAGCTTAAAATTAAGAATTTAGATCTGGATGTAAAATAACAGCCAATGTGGGTAAAAACCACATATACTGACTCTGTGCTAGCTATTTCAGCATCAGGCTAACCTGAAGCCTTCTGCCTCCAGTATTCATCTTGAGAATTCAGCAGAATTTTCAGTATCTTAAAAAAATATTCTATAATGATATAAGTAGGCAGAGACTGGCTATAAGTTTCCTCCCTGAGATTAAGTGTTGAGTATTATAACTTTAGCCCATATGTGGGAGTTCTTTTAAGGTCCATCCTTGGTCGGAAGACAATGGGTTCAATTTCTCCTTCTGACACCTGAGAGCTGTGAAAGCATAGGCAATACCCACCACTTCTCAGGACCCCAGGCACCAAACTCTCTAAGACTAACTAAGCACCAGAGGAGCTGCCGGTCTTCAGTGTGGGAGAACTTTGTACCCCTTCCTGATGAAAGGTCAGGACCAAAAGAAAAAAGCAACGAAAAGGCGTTTAAATAGCTACATCTGTCCTGTTGCATTTATGTGTAAGTTTCCTAGCACTGAAATGGAAAATCCTTAACTTAAGAAGAATTGAAAATATCAAGCATCAATGATTACAATTAGCAGTGCAGAAAGGAGACAGAACAAGGAGCTGAAAAGGCTAATCCTGCCTAACAAGTTCTTGGCTACCAATGCCTACCTTAACACTTTTTTTCTCATCAGATCCTTCAGTCATCAGATAGGCTTTATCCCCATCTGTTCCTTCTACGCTCAGGAAGCAGTTTGTTGTGTGGCCGATGCCACTGGGAAGAACCTTGTCCCATAGCATCGCATTGATGACGGAGCTCTTACCACTACTTGTCCTGAAGCAAGAGAGCACAAGAGGATGAAAAGCAGAAAGACACTTTGAGAATAAAAACTCTTCCTCTTCAAAGGTATCTGGGGCCTGGGAGATATTAGGACTCAAAATTTCAAATTGTATGACCATGCCCAGGGTCTTAGGGGTGAGATTTCCCCTCTCTCCCCCTTTCATTTTTATCCCTATAAATTTATAAAGATTAATTTTGAAGTTTGGTGAGCTTTTTTTGGAGGGGAGGGAATATAAGTAAGGTGAATTTTAGTGTGTGTAAAGTGGATTTTTGTTATTATTTTCTAGAGTTCAGTTTCCCAGGATCCATAGCCATAACAATCTCTTGTTCCCAAGGTATTAGATGAGTTCCCATAACTATGGTTCAAAACATCTCCACCACGCTTGCACAGCATTATATAATGATAAAAACATCCACTGCAACTGTACAGGGAGATACAGGGATGGGGTGATGTAAACTTGTGAAGCTATTGCTGGCAATATGCCTTCTTTGTCTGTTGCCCCTATAAAACAGGTGGTCAGTGAATGGAGCACCTTAGGGTTGAATGCACAAATGTTGTGCATGCCTTGATTGGCCCCCATCAAGGCTCGGGGGGAATCTGTGTCTGCCTCAACTGGCCCCCACTGAGGCTTGAGGAGATTTAGAGGATGCAGAAGTAGTGCCCGTCTCGACTGAACCCAACGAGATATAGGGATAGTTGTCCCCCCCTTCTCACCAGCCCCTGTGAAAAGGGTGATTAGAGAATGCTGTAGGAGTTTGTGCTCCCATTATCAGCAATCCTCTTCTGTGAAAACTAGACTAGAATAAAGATTATTAACCCCTTCTTAGCATCTCTCCTGTCTGACCAGATCAAGAGTGAACCTGTGCTAGCAGCCCTCCTGTGTGCTGTGTTTATATGTCTTACAGGGGGGAGGGGAGAAGGGGATGAAATCTAAAATATGGATATCAAATTATGCCTCTTTCATAAAGTTCCCTGACTAGTGGAACTGGGAAAAAAAAAATCATGAAACTGTGTGGACAGGATCCACTACAAATCTGTTACAGTTTCTTAACTGCATGGAGCATCCAGGCAATCCTTTGATACAGGGATTCATTCTCCCACTCCACAGTGGCTTTTCTAAACCTTTTTTTTTCCTCAAGTCTCTAACGGCTCCCTCCCCTCCCTGAAAATTCTCAGCTGAGAACCCTCATACTTCATGGAAAAAATGGAGGCCTCGAGCTCCCTCATCTCGACCACTCAGATTTCTCCACACACTATCTCAGCCTTTGCCATCTCTTATGAAGAGGCAGCCTTTCTTCTTGCCAGGGAAAAACTACCTATACAGACACTTGATGCCATGCCCCCTGTTTTCTTTAGTAAACTGTTCCATCTATCATCCTCATACTCTCAATAATCTTAATCTCTCCCAATTTACTAGCTACCTTCCTGCTTGCCTAAAAGTACCCCCAAGACCCCCATCTTCAGAACAGCCTTCACAGAATTGCTCTGTCCCCACTATGATCCTACTTCTCTCCTGTCTCCAACCAGTACCTCCACTTTTTATCTTGTCACTCTCTTCCCTCTATCTACAGAATTGCCTTTGGTGATCTCATCAACTTCCAGGGTCTGAATTATGGTCTTTATGCAAATCATTCTCAGATCTATTTACCCAGCCCTGAACTTTCTCCAGACCTCAGTTCTCACAATTCTGTTTACAGAACATCTCAAACTCAACCTGCCTATAACTGAACTCATTCTCTTTCTCCCCAAATCCTCCCCTCTTCCTAACTTCCCTGTTACCGAGGAGGTACCATCATTCCCTCAAGTCACCCAGGCTCAAAACCTAGCTATAATACTCAACCCTGCCTCCTCCTCATCCAATCTCTGGCCAAGTCTTATTGATTCTCCCTTCACAACATCATTTGATCCACACTCTTCTCTCCTGATATTGCCACCATCCTGGAGTGGGCCCTCACTTCGGGATCTTCTAGCCGGTCTCCCTGCCTCACATCTGTCCCCACCACAGTCCATCCTCCCTTCAGCTGTCAAACTGATCTTCCTAAAGGTCAGGTTCAACCATGTCACCTCCTACTCAATACATCCAAAAACAATCCTGTTTGACTTTTAAACCTCTTCATAACCTGGCTGTTTCCTACCTTTCCAGTTTTCTCAGCTCTTATTCTCCTCCACATTCTGCCATCCAGTGACACTGGTCTCCTGGCTGTTCCCTGCATAAGACACTCCCACTCCATCTCCTAACTCTGTGTCTTTTCACTGGCATCCCTCAGACTTGGAGGGCCTGACCTCCTTCCTTCTGCTTCCTGACTTCCCTCAAGCCTCAGCTAAAAGTCCACTTTCTAGATAAAGACTTTCTCAGTCCCTCTGAACAGTGTCTTCCCACTGAGACTGCCTCAAATTGATCCTGACTATGACCTGTTTGCATGTGATTGTGTGCATGTGTCTCCCGTTATACTGTGAGCTCCCTGAGAGCAGGGGCTGCCTTTTGCCTTTCTTTGTAACCCCAGCCCTTACAATGCCTGGTGCTTAGTAAATACATGTTGACTTGACTCAGCGGCTGGTCATCAAGGTTCCTACCTTGAGAAGCATCCTCAGCTCTCACATGCCTCATATCAGTAAGTCAATTCAGCCTCTACAAAAGACCTCACATCCAGTCCCTTCTCTTCACTCACAAGGTCACCGCCCTAGTTCAGGCCCTCATCCCTTCTCACCTGAAATATTACAAAGCTCTTCCTGGCTTTATTAGCCACCTCCCTTGACCACCACAGAATATAAACTCCTTGGAGGAAAGGACTATTTTGTCTTTCTACTGAAAGCACATAGTACAATGACCAGCACATAGCAGACACTCAATGTCTGCTGACTGTCTTTACTCTCACAAACTTCTGACGAGGTAAGAACACTCCTAACAGTGGCTGAAACTGGATTAAAAGATAATTGAGAAATATTTAACAAAATAAATGAAACCAGAATAAAAGATAACCCAAGCTACTTTTCAAGAGACTTATGTGTACATGAGCTCTAACACAGCTGTGACCCAGGACAGGCTCTTCTCCTCTATCTCTGAATTTCAGTCTCCTGTCTGCAAATTGACTGAAGCTGAAGTAGATGACTGCTAAGGTAGTTTCACTTGTGCATGGTTGGATCCTGTGCACATCTGTGACAAGGGGAGGGGGCCAGCTCCCCACTTGGCTACAAGCAGTTGGCCTCTGGCCTTAGGCAGCACGGAGCTAGATCCCAGAAACAAGATGAATGAAGGATGTTCCATGCCCTCCTCCTGCTGTCCAAAGGGTACCATGCCCCCAGTGACTGCCTTCTCTAGTATACCCAAGGTATGTGAGGAGAAACAAGAGGGGAGTATTAAAAAAAACCAAATTTTTGCTGAATTGAACTGAATAGCTGGAATGATAATACAAGAGACGGACCAAGATTTGAAGGCAAAGGTGTAAGTAAGCTCAAGCAAGGTGGGATTTTTGTTGCTTTCTTTTTGGAGTTCAGTTTCCCAGGCTAAATCGTAAACATCTGAAAGATTCATCTCCTTTGAACCCCAATAATTCACAGCTATGCCAAGTCAAGGTTTTGTGCCTTCTGGCTCTGAGCTGATCAAGGGCCAAGTTTTTGTTATATATTCTGGGAGGTTAGTATTTTGCTTTGGGGGTTCACATATGGGAAAGATCTTTTGATTTCCTGGTCAAGACTGAGTGTGTGTTCAAAGCCCCCCCGACTGCTTAGATGTCTGTGCTCCCTTGATCCAGCAATGTATGTAAAGTATATAGCAATACTGCTATATTCAGACAGTTGGAACCCTGTCTGTTCATCTCTGTGCTAATTTCTCTGCTTGTATTTTCAAATACAAAGGTCAGGGTACTGACCTTTCCCCTGAACTAGTGAATGTAATTAAAAGTAGGATTGTTAACTCCTTTTTGAGCAGTATTTTCTTTAAAAGCAGATTAAATAACCTGTGCTGGCAGGCCATCCTGGGAGTGCTAGGGTGCTTGCCAATATAAACGGTCAGGTCAGTTTTGGACAAACATAACAGGGGCGGAACATTCAGAGATGGAGAAATGAGTGTAGAGTTTGGGAAGAGGATAAGACTAAAACACAAATTTGGGAATCATATACTTGGAGATTATAACTGAAGCTGTAAGCACAGATGAGATCATCAAAGAGAAGAATGCATTAAGAGAAAACGAAAGAGAGAAAGAAACAGGACAGTGTAGTGTGCTCAGAAAGAGCATCTAGAAGGAAGGGTGCAGGAAGTAGTTACAAATGTGACCAAGATATCAGGAAGAAATTAAAAAAAAACTTTAAAGGGCTATTGCGAAGAGGAGCCAAGATGACAGACTAAAAGCAGGAACTTGTCTTCAATACCTGTAAAATATGACTCTAAACAAATTTTAGAGGTACAGAACCCATAAAGTAATAGAGAGAAACAATCTCCCCCTGAAAGCAGCCTGGCAGGCCAACAGGAAGGGTCTATTACACTGTGTTGGGAGCCGAGCACAGTCCCACATGAGCCATGCCCTAGGCAGCCCGGAGCAGGCCAGAGCAGACTTCAGGAGAGTAAATGAATCACCAGCAGCTGTGGTGGTTTCCAGACTTCTCAATCCATAAACACCAAAGAGAAAGTAAAAGGTCAGTAGGGAAGTCTGCTGGAACTGGGTGATAGAAAAGCGCCGTCCAGATCCTGCCCCCAAGGCGAGAAGTGGCAGCTGCTGCCAGGTGGCTGCCTCCAGAGCTCCTGGCCAGTACATTGTAGGGGTACCAAGCGAGCACTCAGAGGGTAATCAATCTTGCTTTGATCTACTTGGATCTGGGACGCAGTCCTGGGTGGTGGTCCTGGGGTGAGTGTGCCAGAGCTTGTGGTGGAAGTGGAGAGGGTACCTTCCTCATAATTCTGACAACTGGGAAAACACCAGCTATTTGGGACACAGCTCTCTCCACTCTGGAGAATTCTACCATGGTAAAGAGCTCAAAAGTCAAGTAACTGGCTGGCACGATGAGCAAGCAGAGGAAGCACAAACAGACCATAGACTCCTTTTTTCAGGACAAAAAGGATCAAGGCATGGAACCAGAAGAAGTCAAAACTCCTGCATCAAAAGCTTCCAAAAAAAATATGAACTGATTACAGGCCATGGAGGACATCAAGGAGGATTCTGAAAATCAAGTAAGAGAAGTGAAGGAAAAAGTGGGAAGACAAATGAGAATGATGCAAGAAAATCATGAAAAGCAAGTCAACAGCCTGCTAAAGGAGACCCAAAAAAACACTGAAGAAAATAACACCTTAAAAAATAGACTAACTCAAATGGCAAAAGAGGCCCAAAAAAGCCAATGAGGAGAAGAATGCCTTAAAAAGCCAAATCTGCTAGCTGGAAAAGGAATTTCAAAAGCTCACTGAAGAGAATAATTGCTTCAGAATTAGATTGGAGTAAATGGAAGCTGATGACTTCATGAGAACTCAAGATACTATAAAACAAATCCAGACAAATGAAAAAATAGAAGGCAATGTGAAATATCTCATTGGAAAAACCACTAACCTGGAAAATAGATCCAGGAGAGATAATTTTAAAATTACTGGACTACCTGAAAGCCATGATCAAAAAAAGAGCCTAGAAATCATCTTTCAAGGAATTATCAAGCAAAAGTGCCCTGATATTCTAGAACCCAGAAGGCAAAATAGAAATTGATTCACCAATTGCCTCTTGAAAAAGATCCCAAGGGGGTGGCTAGGTGGCCCAGTGAATAGTGTACCAGCCCTGGAGTCAGGAGGACCTGAGTTCAAATTCGTCTATGTCTGAACACTTGACACACTTACTAGCTGTGTGACTTTGGGCAAGTCACTTAACCCCAATTGCCTTCCAAAAAAAAAGCAAAAAAAAAAAGATCCCAAAAAGAAAACACCTACGAATATCATAGCCAAATTCCAGAGTTCCCAGGTCAAGGAGAAAATATTACAAGCTGTCAGGAAGAAACAATTTGAATATTGTGAAAAAACAATCAGGATAACAGGGGATCTAGAAGCTTCTACATTAAGGGATCAAAAGGCCTGGAATATGATATTTTGGAGGTCAAAGAAGCTAGGACTGAAACCAAGAATCACCTACCCAACAAAACTGAGTATAATGCTTCGGGGGAAAATATGGTTATTCAATGAAAAGGAAGACTTTCAAGTATTCTTGATGAAAAAACCAGAGCTGAATAAAAAATGTGACTTTAAATACAAGAAGCAAGAGAAGGTAAATAGGAAAAAGAAATCATAAGGAACTTATTAAAGTTAAGGTATTTACATTCCTACATGGAAAAATGTAATTGTAACTCATGAGGACAGCTGAAGGGAATATATATGTATACATACACATATATGTCTATATAGGAGGGTATATGTGCATATGAATACATATGTGAGTGTGTGTAGATATGTGTATATGTATAGACAGAGGGCACAGGATCAGCTGAATAGGAAGGGAAGATATTAAGAGGTGAGAGAGGAATATAATGGGAGAAGGAGAAAGGGAGAGATAGAATAGGATAAATTATCTCATATAAAAGAGGCAAAAGAAAACTGTTACAATGGATGGAAGGAGCAGGAAGGTGAAAGGGAATGGGTCAACCTTACTCTCACTGATGGCTTAACGAGGGAATAACATACACTCTCAATTGGGTATCTTACCCTACAGGAAAGTAGGGGGGAAGGGGGATGAGGGGGGATGATAGAAGGGATGGCAGATTGGGGGAGAGGGTAGTTAGAAGCATACACTTTTGAAAAGGGACAGGGTCAAAGTAGAAAATAGAATAAGTAGGGGGAGGGATAGGATGGAGGGAAATATAGTCACTCTTTCACTATATAACTATTATGGAAATGTTTTGCACAACTACACATGTACAACCTATATTGAATTGCTCATCTTGCCAGTGGGGGTGGATGAGGAGAGCAGAAGTGAAAGAATCTGGAAATCAAAGTTTTAAAAATGAATGTTAAAAAAATTAATTTTTACATGCAACTGGGAAATAAGATATACAGGCACTGGGCATAGACATCCATCTTGCCCTACTAGAAAGTTAGAGGGGAGATGAGGGAAGATATAAAAAAGCAGATTAGTGGAAGGGGTATTCAGTATGTGTTCTATCTTGGGGTGGGGCAGTAGGGGAAAGACAGGGAGGAAATTTGTAACTCAAAATCTTGTGGAAATGAATGTTAAAAACTAAAAATAAATAAAAGATTTTTTTTAAATAAAAAGGGCTTTTAAATTTGGGGTGAACATGTTAATGAGAAAGTTACTAGTGACTCCTGAAAAATTGTTTCAGTAGAGTTGTGGAGACAGAAACCTTACAGGGTACGGTGGACTGAGTGGAGGGGCTAGTGACTGGTTGTTTGTTTGGTCTGGGTTTTTTTTTGCCTTTTGGAGGAGGAAGGCTGGGCAACTGGGGTTAAGTGACTTGCCCAAGGTCACACTAGTAAGTGTTAAGTGTCTGAGGCTGGATTTGAACTCAGATTAGAACTTTGACTCCAGGGCTGGTGTTCTATTCACTGCCCCACCTAGCTACCCCTAGTGATTGGTTGTGAACAAGTATGGTGGTGAAGGGTAAGTGAAAGAGGACAGAAGTTGGGATAGGATTCAAGAGTCAACAGAAGGATTTTTCAGGACTGGGGAAGACCTGAGGATGTATATAGGCAGAAGGGAAGGAGCTGATGGGGAGATTTTGGAGGAGGTAAGAGATGATAGGATCAAGAGCACAGGAAGGACTAGTGTTAGCAAGGAACCACTTTCTCATTAAAAAGAAAAAAAGTCAGAGAAAGAGTGGTAATAATGTGCTCTGAAAAGTAAGGGGAAGGAGATCACAGTAAGTTGAAGAGATGACTGGAGGCTTGAGAAGGGAAAAGATCTGGGTGAGTGAAATTGCCCTGGCCTATTAGGTACCACAACAGGTATTCAGCATCACCTTCTTAAGTACACCGTGGCACAGTGGAAAGACCTCTGATTAGAAGTCAAAATACACAGACTGTGATTTTGTCTCTACCATTTCCTAGCCATGTGACTCAAGGTAAGCCACCTTCCTGAGCCATACTTTTCTCTCGGTTCTCCCAGTAAAACAGGTCTAAGAAAACACCAGCTCTGCCTAACTTGGTTTTAAGAATCAAATGACAGGGGTGGCTAGGTGGTGCAGTGAATAGTGCACCGGCTCTGGGGTCAGGAGGGAACTGAGTGAGTTCAAATCCGGCCTCAGACAATTAACACTTAACTAGCTGTGTGACCTTGGGCAAGTCACTTAACCCCAATTGCCCTCCAAAAAGCAAAAAAATTTTAAAAAAACAAAGAACCAAATGACAATCAGATGTGAAATCACTTGATGACTGAGAAGTATTAGCATTCTGCAGGTGGCATTCTAGTAGGCATAACTCAGGCAAGAGTATTGTCCTCCTTGTTATGGCATGCACTTGACTAAGTTAATCAACACCCTGCTCTGGGTTATGATGCCTTTAGAGTCTCCTCACTCCCATACCTTCCACCCCAACAATACAAAATCTTAAAATACTAGCATCATACTATACCAGATACTTTTTTTTAATGAACACAGAAGAAAAAACAATGAAATTCACACACAATATGTCTCCTAAATTCCTTTCATCTCAAAGCTAAGAGCAATTTCTGCTTTAATGTCTAATAGATTAAAAAAAAAATCCTACTTCACATGTTTTTCATATGTAATTCACACATATTTGTGAATTACCTGTTTTATATTTGATGCCAAAGAATTAAGTCCAGATATGCTCACTGGCCCTAACCAAACAAGTTCCACTTATACAAAAATTAGCTATGAGAAATACAATTATTTACATTTTTATTGAAAGACAACCCAATATTATAATCCAAATTATCTACTACATGCTTAAGTGCTCTGAAAATAACTTATTTTTTTTGGGAGAAAAATGAACAGAGTTTGACTTGCCAAAGTTGGAAATTTCAAAAGGAAATGGATTCTTGCTTATTTTAAAAACAATATGACACTTAATAAGAAAAATGTAATTACCTGCCAAAAAAGGCCACTTTCATATGTCTCCGGGACAGCACCTCACCAATGACTGATAATTTATTTTTATAGCTCTGTATTTCTGCCAGATCATCCTCAGTGGCTATCCGTTCAAGTTCTGGATTCTTATATGTTGCTATGAAATGAAGAAGGTATTAGTTTGCAAAACAAGACATACTGCATTCTAGATTAACAATACAATAGCAAGGTTTTACAAAGTAAGTATAGCCCTGACATTTCACCTCACACTCTACAAATGGCAAAGATGACAAGCGATGGGAATAGAGGGATTGTGTGAAGACTGGCACACTAGTATATTGCTGGTGGAGCTATGCATCAGCACAACCATTCTGAAAAGCAATTTGGAATTAAGCATATAAAATATCTAAGATGTCCATACTCTCTGATCTGGAGATTCCATGACAAGGTTTACATCCCAAGGAGGTCTCTGATAAAACCAAAGGCCCCACATACATAAAAATGTTTATAGTCAAATTTTTGTGACAGGAAAGAACTGGAAACAAAAGTGATGCCCATGAGTAGGCAAATGGCTAAAAAAACCCAACAACCATGGTATAACGAATGTAATGGAGCATTACTGTGTTATACAAAATGGTGAATGTAATGAATACAGAGAAACTTGGAAAGATGAACATGAAATGATGTAGAATGAAACAAGCCAAGCCTAGAAAATGATACACAATGACTAGAATTTGGGAAGAACAATGTAAACAGAAACACACACGTACCCACAAAATCAAAAATGTGGCAAAATTCTAAAGAACAAGCATGGCTCCAGAGAAGAGCTAGGAGGAGACCTCAGCCCCATCCCCAACTTCTGCAGAGGGAGAAGGTATGTAAGAGTTGTACCCTGTACATCTTGTCACACTCTTTATTGATAAGTTATGCTAACATTTCCTCTTGTTGTTTTTCTTCCTAAAAAATACTATTTTGTTATACAGGATGGCTCTCTGGGAAGGCGAGGAGGGATATTAGGGGAAATTATAATTTAAAAAAATATATAAATAGAAATTTATTTTAACAAATAAGCTCCTAAAAATGTGATTATACTTATATTCGTTGTTGTTTGGTCATTTTCAGTTATGTGTGACTCTTCCAGACCCTATTTGGGGTTTTCTTGGCAGGGATACTGGAGAGGTTTGCAATTTCCTTTTCTAGCTCATTTTACAAATGAAGAAACTGAGGCAAAGTTAAGTGACTTGTCCAGGGTCACACAGCTAGTAAGTGTCTGAGGCCAGATGTGAATTCATGAAGATGAGTCTTCCTGATTCTGGGCCCAGCACTCTATGTACTATGGCATCACCTACCTGCCCTGTACTTACAATTTACTTTAACTCATGTAATTAGCAAGATGTTTATAAAGTAATGAGACTTCAAATTTATAGAGTATGCTAAGCTCTTATATATGAAAATCTGACCATCCAGGGAATGGGACATATTTGTCAATGGCCAGAGGCCATTGAATTTGGTAACTCTTTGCCTTAAGTCAACAGCAATCTGCTCTCTAATAAATCGATACCTGCATTACTATTAGCCCTTTTATCCAAGTGGCCTGAATGACCTAAGATAGGTTCTCACTTTTCCCATGATATGTTTTCTCCCCCAGCTTCCCCATTTCTTTGCCTGACTCCAACGCTAAATAGTGGTACGACCCTGCAAACGTTATTTGGCTTCTCTGAGCATCTGCAAAACAAGATCCTAAGAGGCACCTTTGTAAACTCTCAACTTAAAGATTAAAGTTAGAAGGGACCTTTATAACACTAGGGATGGGAACCGGATGATGTGGAGGCCACAGGTTCCCCACCCTTGGGCCAAATCATCCTTCATTTCACAGATAAGGGCAAACTGAAGCCCAGAATTGGTTCGATGTTATATCTCTGTAAATTCAAGTTTCTTCTACTTCAAAAATGTAATCCTTGAACTGCTTCAGCAAAACTCGCTCACTCCCCCAGATATAGCTTAAAACTATACAAACTTAGAAAACTAAAGTATTTTTTATATTTAGATTTATATTGTTACGTAGATTAAAAATATTTCCTAACAGCAAAATTTTATGGAAGCTTGGAAATATAATTCACATACATAAGGGTCTTCATGCTTCTAACACAATGCTACACAAGCAACTTCATGACAACTAACCTTCAACAAAATTTGTTCCCTCAGTGACGTACTCCAGTAACTGGGCAAAGATGGCAGTAATCGTCTTTTTAGCCAACACAAAGTGCTTCAGTGGAGAAGTAGTTGTTTCTGCCATTTTTAACTGTGAAAAAGATAAGATGTTATCAAGATGGCTAAGGGAAAGGCAAGCACAAAGACTTCAGTATGGCTTCATGAAGCTATTAAAACACATAAAATCCTTTTATTTTTTGCCGGTGTGGAAATGTTTCAGCCACACTGCCAGTCCCTGGGGATACAAAATCAAAAACAAACTGGTCACTGACCTCAGGGAGCTTCCATACTAGTGAAGGAGACATCTATAGTTATACAGGAAACAGACAAAAAGGTCATCTAGAAAGAAAGCAGGGCAAGAAAGGCTCCTTTCATGAGGGGCTGAGTTCCGATTCCAAAGCATGGCCAGCCAAGGCCTACCACATGCCAAACCCTGTGCTAAGTTGAGGTTACAAAAGACAAAAAAAATAGTTCCTGCTCTCAAGGAGTTCACAGATGAATGGGGAAACATGCAAACAACTGTGTGCGAACTAGTTATATACAGGGCAAACTGGACGTAGTCTCTCAGGATAATGCTAACATTATGAGGAAATCGGAAGAGAAAAACTTTTAGCTTTGACCTGAAGGAAATCAGGAAAGCCAGGAAGCAGAGATGGCCAGGAATGAAGGAAAAGTGGTGAGAAGGAATGGAGAACTTTTCTATGCTGGATCTTCTTCTCCCTCTATGCTATTTCCCTTGGCAATCTCACCAACTCCCACAGATTGAATTATTATCTGTATACAGATGATTCTCAGGTCTATCTGTCCACCCCTACACTGTCTCCTGACCTAAAGCCTCCTGTCTCCAACTACCTACTGGACACACTGAACTAGGTATCTCATAGACATCTTAAACTCAGTATGTCCAAAGCTGAACTCATCCTTCCCTCTAAACTTCTAAACTTCCCTATTCCTGTTAAGGTCATATATACACGGGCTCAAAAATCCATGTATCATCCTTAATCCCATCTCTCTCTCCCTCTTATCCAATCTGCTGACAAGGCCTGTCAATTGTACCTTGGTAACATCTCTCACATACTTCCTTTTCCCTCTTCCAACACTGCCACCACTCTGCCAATAGGTCTCACGATGCCAACCCTACAACGGCCCCCACAAATCTCTCTCCACAGCAGTCCACCCTGTACTCTGTTGTCAGACTCATCTGCCTGAAGTGCAGTGTAATGGAAAGGAAAGAAGTAGTTAACACCTTGTTTCAGTTATTTAATTACTTAGTACCCTGTTTCAGTTCAAACTTCTTGCCCATAATTTTATCACGTCTTTTGTTAAGAAACAGAAGTTGTGAACCCCCCTGTTGCTGATGCAACAGGAAGGGGCAGAACAGGGAGGAGCTTAACGACCATATACATAAGGAGAAGCCCAGGTTGAGAGAGAGGACAACTGGGAGGAAGCATGGCTGTGGTGCGGGTACTTTGTCTGTTTCCATATTACTCTGTCAGATTCGTCTGCTGATAGAGGATGTTGCTGTTGTTACAGAAGCCCTGGGACCTTGCTGCTGGTTCAGAAGCCCTGAAAGAGGATTTTCTTGTTGTATGTTTACAGAAGTCCTGGAGGAGGGTCTTACTGATGTTTTCAGAGGTCCTGGGACTATACTGATGATTTGTATTGATTTCTCAGACCTTGTTTGTGGGTCTATGTTAATTTCACAGGCACAAAATGAACTGATGATGGTGCCGACAATGATGAATGTTATTGTGGCTCTGTTAAGCTGTCTTCCCAGGAACAGAAACTGTGAAGGACTTGAGATGGCTGGACACTGTGAGCTTCAACATGGAACAGGAACTGGATGAGGAACTGGACAAGGAGTTGGGAGTTGCCTACCTTTGAACCCAGGTGACAGTTGGGTGGATTCAGGTAGGAGCTGGACCCATGGAAAAGGAACCATGGAATCTGAGAGCCAGCCTTGAGCCAAGATGAAAAGATTTCTCCTTGTGTATTTAATGCAAACTGAGAAGATCTTGATTTACTGTGGCCTAGGGGTGGGAGGACTTTGTATTCTGTATCCTGTACCTCTTCAGGATGATTGAATTAAGGATCATTGGAAACTAATCTCCAATTAAGAAGAAAGAAGACTTTTTGACTGAGAGATTAAGACAATGTGACCTAGGGGTGGAGAACTTTGACCTTTGTACTTTGTGTCCATTAAGGAGGCAAGTCTCCTTAAGGATGACTGAGTTAAGCTCTTACTGAATGATATCTTTTGCTTAAAACTATCTGACCACTTTGGTGAAAATAATGTGGCCATTTTAGTGATAAGTTATCATGTCATAACATTGTGAATGCTGTACTTTGATTTCTGTCAATGCTTTGTCTTAGTTTGTTACTGAATAAATAGAGAGTTCACTATACTATGTAATCTGAACCTTGAAGCTGTTCACACCAGCAGTCCTCTGGAAAGCCGCTTGTGCTTGGCTTTACATGCATTCTCACTATATCATTTCTTCCCTCCCCAACTCAAAAAACTCTAGTTGCTCCCTGTCACCTCCAGGATCAAATATAAAATTCTGTTTGACACTCAAAGCCCTTCACAATCTGTCTCTCTTACAATTACACACCACCAGATACCCGGCATCCCACCAACACTAATCTCACTGTTATTTGACCAAGACACCCCATCTCTCCAGTTCTGTTGTTCAGTTGTTTCAGTCATGTCTGACTCTCTGTGATCCCATGTGGAATTTTCTTGGTGTGGTATGCCCTTTTCTTTTCCAGTTCATTTTATAGATGAAGGAGGCAAATAAGGTTAAGTGACATGCCCAGGGTCACACACTGGCTGTTCTTCTTGCCTGGAATTCCCTCCTTCCCCGTCTCTACCTCCTAGATTCCCTGGCCACCTGAGTCCCAGTTAAAACTCCACCTACAGGAAGTCTTTCCCAGTCTCTCTTAACTCTGGTGCCTTCCCTCTGTGGATTATGTCCAGTATATCCTGGATAGAATTTGTTTGTACCTAGTTAACTGCATGCTGTCTTCCCATTAGCTCTTCTTGAGAGCTGGGACTGTCTTTTACCTTTCTTTTACCCCAGAACTTAACACAGAACTTGGTGCAGAGCAAATGCTTAATAAATGTTTACTGACCTAGTGGAATAAGTCAAAAGCGAGACTGCAGGGAGTTGAAGAGATGGTGAGAGGAAAGAGGAGGTACCAACTGTAGGTAGCCTTCTGTAGGAAAGGTGAGGAAAGAGAGCATTCCAGGCATGGGGCACAGCTTGGGCAACCTTTAAGATGGGAGCTGGAGTGTCCCATGTGAGGAGCAGAGAAAGGGCCAGAATGGCTGAACCAGAGCACAGTATACATAAAAAAAGGTTCAAAAGGTAAGATGGGGTCAGGCTATGAAAAGCTTTAAAGGCTAACCAGAGGATTTTATGCTTGATTTCCTCCCCTTCAGGGCTTTTAAGTCTATTGTCTTTGCCACCAAGACCAAGAGCCTTCTCATCCTGAACAGTCCTTCCCCAAGCCACCCCCTTCTCCCATTTCCTTTCCTTCTCTGGCCTCCATGTGAAGGACAGGCCAGGCCTGCTTCAGTCCCCTCTGCTATGCTTCCAACTCTCTGGCTTCAGTGACCATGATGATCCTGCCTCCTTTTATTCCTTCCCAGACCCCTTTTATGAGTTATCTTCCCCCCATTAGATTGTAACATCCTTGAGAGCAGGGCTAGTCTTCCTTTTTGCTTGTATTTGTATCTAAAGGGCTTAATACAGCATCAGTCCGGTACACAGTAAGTGCTTAATCCATGCTTTCCAACAGCTTGCCCCGTTCTTAGGGAACAGGGAACTGCCAGAGTTTACTGAGGTTCCAAGTGCTAATAGGAAATCTTAGTGTAGAATGGCCTATCATGTTCAAGGTTTCATTTCAGGTATTCAATCTATAACAAATATGAAGGAACATGTTTCCAGACCCCATCTTGAGCTGGTCGCCAAATGAGACCTTGTGGCTCTGGTGCTCCACAGTGCCTGCTGCTTCTGGACTTCAGTACAAGTGAAGGCCTAGGGTTTCATCAGAGTGAGTGGGTGGGCCCTCCTCCTCCCATGTGGGCTGACTAAGTCACAAGGCCTTCCACTGACAAGCCTCTACCAACCTGGCTCAACTTGCCCTGGGACCCACCCACAACCCAGCCTTTCCACCTTTCACAGTAGGAACTAAAGAATCTTCCAATCTGCTGGGTCCGCCTCTGACAACACAGGACCAGGAAGGCCCCAATACTTGGAGTTAGATAAAACCTTGGAGGTCTGCTAGTCCAACCCTCTCATTTCAAAATTGAGAAAATTGGGTTCCAGGGAAGTTAAATGACTGGTCCATGGTGACACAGGAAGTATCTGTAAAGTGACTAGATTTGAACTAAGGTCTTCTGACTACAAAGTCAATGCTCTTTGTACTCTACAAAAGCCAGGTCCTAGAGTAGAAATGGAATGAAAAATACTGTTTCTTTCAATGAAGACCCCATGGTCTGAACTGAGGAGGAAGAAGCCGAGCAGGTCTGCCATCCTGGCTCCACTCTTGCATGGGTTGAGACGGGGCAAGTTCCCCACCATGTCTCTAGCTCTCCTTCTCTTCAGCTCTAACAGAGGTCAGACCTGAGCACTGTTTTCCAGGGTCAATCTACACTATGAACAAGTAAAACAACAAAAATTTCACATTCACAGAGGAGTCTCAAGCAACTGGGTATGGGAACAGAAAGAGGAGAGGGAAGAACACACAGAAAAAGGGCTTTTTGTTTTATTTTTTTTTAGTTTGTAGGTTTAAGAAGACCTTTGGGTGGTAGAAATTTTAGGCAGATGCCAACTGGACTGGACAATATTTAAGGTCCTTTTGTGGCTCCACAATTTTATTTTCTCCTTAAGCTACGGAGGATTTAAGAGAACCTTTTCCTAATTTTTTTCAGGGCATCAGCAAATATATGTCAAAATTTTCAAGAATGTAATTGGAATTAGGGCAGTCAGAAAGTCCTCTACTTTTTTTTTTTTAACAAAATCTGGGAATCTGGTGCTTTACCATGCTATTGATTTCTCTCCTAATGTAACTAATGGAGGAATGGTTGTCAAAGTTTCTTTTCTTAAAGACTACATTTGTTTTTAAATTTGAGAAGTTTTAGAGAAACCTGGGAAGTTATTTTTGTCAAGCTGGATCTAATTCTCATGTAGGTTTTCTACTATAACCCTTTAACCTTGCTAAGAATCCATTTTCACTCTGCTGTTAACTACATGAGATTTTAACTCATTAAAGGGCACTGGAATAGGGGAAAACAAGTTAGTAAACAATAACTTATTCACAATGTTTCTGAAAAGGGACAGAGACTGCCTGGAAAGTCTTATTCCTAAACTCCAGAAGCAACACAAGAAGGCAATAGGCATTCATTTTTGTTACAAAAAAAGAAGGACAATCAGAGCAAAAATGTAGTGAGGTTTAGAGCCAGCCAGGCCATTAACTGCTTCAGGGAATGTAAAAAGACTCTCTTGGCTGCTTCCCATTGAAAAGTCATCAAGGGCAAATAACTATCACTCAAGTCTAATTCTGGGCAGCAGAGATAGAGAGGACTAAAAGCATTAACCACAGAGATAGATAAAGTTAGAACAAGACAGTCCTTCACAATTCTTTCAACAAAGAGATGAGGTTGTGGAGGAGATAGAGATGCCCTGGGGTGAGTATAGACTCAGTACAGGAGAAATCTTCCCAACAAACAAGCATTTTATTAAGACCTAGATAAGCAAGGAATTCACAGGGAAAAGCAGTCCTGCCCTCAAGAAACTTACATTTTTTCTGAGGGAATGGCGAAAGAAGAGGAGAACATGTAAACAGGCACATGTATTCATATTTGTTTAAGGAGAGAGTATCACTAACCCCAGGGGATCAGGGAAAGGATTCCCATAGAAGGTAATACAAGAGCTGAACCTAGGCAAGGAAAGAGAGAAACAAGCGACGTGCACAAAGGCAAGAGATGGAACAGATCCTCGGAGCTGGAGCTCACAGTTACATCTGGAACTGCATTTAGAACACACAGTTTAAAGGGGTTTACTAAACCCCGGTATGGATAAGAAACAGCACAAGGAGGTTAAGGGCTTGGCCGAGACTCATTCAGGTGGTTAAGCATTAAAGCAAGTATTTAAATCAATTAAGCAACAAACATTTGTTAAGCTGAGCACTAAGTCCGGAAGATCTAAATTAAATGCCTGCCTCCCAACACTCAGCAGTGAGTTATTTCACTCATCTCCTATTCCGCATCTGTAAAATGAGCCCCCACCTCCCAAGGTTTTTCGAGGGTAGAATGAGACAATGTGTAAAGGGATTTTTAAAAAGCATTATAAATCCTGGTTACAGCCCTCAGGCAGGAGAGGCAGTTCGGTGGCCTAATGGACAGGGCACTTGGCCTGGGAGTCATAAGACCTGAGTTCAAACCGGACCTCGGATACTGACTAGCTGGGTGACCCTGGACAAGTCCCTTAATCTCGGTTTGCCTTAAAACGCTACATCAGAAAATGGCCAACTACTCGGGTATCTTTTCGAAGAAAACCCCACTCGGGGTCAGAAACAAGGCCGTAAGCCACACCTTCAAAGGTGAAAGTGGCTCTAAATGCTTAAGCCAGGAAGGAGCATTTATAGAGCACCTGCTGTGTGCCCTGGGCTGTGCTAAGACTGGCGCCCGCACTAAACGCACATATCCTCACGTCCTGCCCGGTCCCGCCTCCACCCCCCATACCTGTGGGAGCCTGGGCCAGCCCCTTCGGCTCCCAGGCCCCGGGAGCCGGGACGGGAGCTCGGGAGCCTCTCGCAGCCCTCAATCTAGGGTCCGACCACTCTGCCACGACGCCCCCCGTAGGGGCTCATCGAGCAAGCTGAGCCCAGGCGCGGCGCGGCCCGGCCAGGGAGCGGCGCCAACGGCCAGCCCCTCCCTCTCCCCCTCCCCCCCAAGCGCCAGCCCCGCCGGGCCCCGCGCCCCTTCTCCCCCCACTCCCACCCGGGACCGCGGCGGGGGGGGGCCTGTCACAGAGCGCCCGCGGCCGGAACAGGGGATCGGGGACGGGGGGCGGCGGTGGGGCCTGACCTGCTGCGGCTCACCCGGCCCTAGTCGTAACCCAGTAACCGCAGCTGCGCCTCTCCGCGAGTCCCGATTAGCCTCATCGTCCCGAGCCGGGAGAAGTCGAGGCCCGGCCAGGGGGCGGGACGGGGGAGGAGGCCTCAGGCGGGGAAGGGCGGGGCGAAAGCCGGAAGGGGCAGGGAAGCTTCCGGCCCCGCCGCCCCGGCCGGGGCTCTAGGTGGCCCTACCACCGGAAGTGCGCGTCCTTTTGGGAGCCATGTTTGTTGAGGGCGGAAAAAGGGTAGCGTCTCCTCGGGGAGTTGACGCGGGACTCTGCCAGATGATCCTGACCGTGGGCGGCCCTGACGTCAGGCTTTCTCTTAAAGCGTAGCCGGAGCTAGCGGGCGCTGGGACCGAGTCACGGAACGGGCCGGGGGCGGGGTTAGAGGGGACCTCGGCGGGTCACCTAAGGAGAGTCTTTTTTCCTCAATCCCGCCCCGACCTACACGTGGCCTTCCAGCCTCTGCTTGGATCCCTGCAGGGCTGGGGAACTCACTACCCACAGAAGCACCCGCCCTTCTAATTACTGGAAAGACTCATGGCTTCAGTCTCCCCTGGTCTCCTCCTTGGACGAGTCTGATGCCTCCTGCCTTTGACGGCCCTTCGGGTTAAGCGAGCGCCTTGGAGGGGGGCTGACCTTGGAGCCCCCGGGCCGGAGGCTGACCTTGAGAGACTTGTTTGACCTCTGGGCTTCCTCCTCTGTGACAGGAAGGGGTTGGACCTCTTGGGTCCCTTCCAGCCCTAAATCTGTGATCTTGGGAACAACCCAGCTTCTGCTGGGGGGAGGGGAGAAAATGTGTCTGCAAATAAGAGACTGCACCGGGAAATCCCGTCCCTGCCGGAGTCCGGGGCGGGGAGGAGCGGGAGGAGGGGGGTCAGGGAGGACCCCCGGGGAGGAGGGGCCACCGAGCTAAGCCTTGAAGCCGTGGCCCCTGGCACTCAACCAGCAGCTGACGGGGAGGGGTTTTACGACTTTCCTGGACAGATGTTAAAATAACTGAGTACAGGCATAATTAATGTGTTACACACCACTCCCCTTTCAAGGAATATTTGCATTTATGGTTTCATCCAAAAAATGTTATGAGGGAAATTCCATTTACTAGTTAAGGAAAGGAACCGTCCCATCCATCCTCTTTAACTTGCTTCATACATTTACTCTCATTTAGAAAAGGCAGCCTATAAAAAGAGACCTTCGGAAGTTGAATGTCATCGGAAAAACTTGTTCCACCGAATGCAATATAATTTCCTAATTTTAAAATACCATAGGAATGGCTCAGAACCCAACAATCAATTCTGGTAATCTGGGTGAGTAGAGGAAAACAGGAAATGAATGTAGCAAGTTTTTTCTACCAACTAGGAATAGTCCCCTTAGTAAAAGGATTTGTTCTGTGAAGTTTGCATTCGTCTAAAGGGCCGAACTTGAGGATCCAGAAGGGGCCACAAGTGGCCTTAAGGCTGCAGGTTCCCCACCCCTGCCCTAAAAAGAATTTGAACATTTCAGTCTTGGACTTATATTTTAAAGCTCAGTTCTCTCCCACCTTAACTTTGAAAAAATCCACTTAAATTCTTAAGAAATGCAAATTTAAAATATACATGCCTTGAGAACTGGGACAAAAAGAGTGGAACTTGCCCCTTTTTTCCCTAGAAAATTCAAAGCACTTTTAAAAAAACCTTTCACCCATCTGTAATGCCATGCACCAGCAGATTCCCAAAGGAATGCTACTGTGAACAGCTTTTAGAGTTCAGATTACAAAATAGAGTGAACACTCTGTTTATTCCATTACAAATCAAGACAAACATTCAAAACATTATAATATTCACAACAT
>CM053580.1:33539163-33598436 GCA_028627135.1 Pseudochirops cupreus | reverse complement strand
CTCATCTCTAGCTTTAAGGCAATCTTCATGTTTATTGGAAGCCCCTGATCGGGGAGCTCTGCCTGTGCTGTCCTCCTGCAGCTCTCTGCCTTGGTCCTTCTTTTCTTCAAAGAAGGAATCTATGGTTTGATTGCTGTTCTTACCCTGCTTCTTATGCTTATTCTTACTCATGGTTGGTCAGTCCGTGATTTTTTTTTTTAAATCTCTGTGGGGCTCTGCTTCCAGAAGGGAAAGCTCTGCCCCAAATTGCTGGGGTCCTCCCGGCTGCTGTAGCCCTCCGGAAGGTGCTGGGTCCCTTTCCTACTTACTTCTGGCTTGCTGGATAAAGAAGCCCCAGAAGACCAAAGCCCAAGACTGCGATCTGGATCCAGGCTGCTCAACGAGAGTACACGGCCTCTGAACAATCCCTTGGTCCTCCTGCAGTCTGTAGGCTGAGGGCATGGAAGCTGCAATGCGGAGGCGGGTGCAAAACCTCTGCCATTTCGCTTTCCAGCCCTGGAGGCCTTTCGGCCAGACCACTTTTCTCCCCTGATTTCGCAAGTCCCACTGACTAGCTCTGAATGCTGCTGCAGCTGCCGCTAATCTGCTCACCACCTCGGCTCCTCCCGTCCAGCTACCCCCGGGGCTCAGTCAGGGCTTCAGGCCAGGCTGGTTTCGGTTCGCAGTGCTGATAGGGTTCCTCGTAGCCGAGCTGACTTTAGTAGAAAGTAAATTTGTTTGCGTTTTAGAGTTCTGGGATTAGTTTAGAGTTATATTTTATGGGTATTTTGGGGTGGCTGTGTGAGAGCTGTGATATGTTGCTGCTGCTACGCTGCCATCTTGGCTCCGCCCCCAAATCCACTTTTAACTTTATATTAAAGTTGGGCTCTGCTCCCAGGATGGAGGGGGTACTGTCTCAAGCTTCAGGTTTTTGTGCAACTATTTTCACAACCAGTTGTGGAGGTCTGTAAGCTTTCAGTTATTCCAAGCATATGATCTAAGGAGAGGTGTATTTACTACTCTCCTCACCTGTGCTGTGGTCTGTAAGTGACCACAAGCACTCTTAGCTGCCTTGGAACTGTGACCAGGGTCTCCACGCCCCTGTGGTTTCAAGCTCTGTATGCTAGTGCTCCTCCTTGTCCTGGGACTGTGGTCCAGATATAACAGAACCCTGCACCTGGTGCCAGCAAAGGGACCCCCACAATCTCCTTCTGACCAGTTGTCCAACCCCCTTACTGTCTGTGGCCTGAGAGCTTAGAGAGCTCTAGAAACAGCTGCTGCCACAGCTGCTGTTGATTCAGTTACCCCCAGGCCTACTCCTGGTTTGCTGCCTGTGCCCTACTAAAGGGGGGTGCTGAGGTCTTGTAATATTTTGGGGTGACTTTGCCTTGAATCTCATCTGTGTTCAGGCACCTGGGGATGTGATATCAGCCTGTGGAAAGGTCACCTTTCCCCCCAGCTGTAAGTCATTAACTCTGTCCCTTCCCCAGCTCCCAGCCTGTAAGTATCTTCCCTGAAGATCGTTAACTATAACAGACCACACCTCAGAATTCTTAAAAGGATTCCTTAGAGAAAGGATTACCCCTTTTGTTCTAGTGGCCTGCTGTAAGATAACTCCTAACAAAAGAACTTCACCTTATCAAAGCGGGACCTTTCAGGGCAGACTGGCTGGGTGCTCCTGCCTAACTCCACCTTTGTATGACTTTTGCTACTATATAATCAGTACCCCAATCCCCACACTTTGCTGGAGGATTCCGCTTGATTCCCTCCTGTCCACTTGACAAGACAAGTGTAATAAACTCTCTTAAAACTGCCAAGACTGCTTATGCCTGGTAATTCTTTCAGACTGGTAAGAACCCTCAAAGGATTTCCATAGAAATCCACCCTTTCTAACCCTCATCACCACTATCACCCCAGTATGAAAGACCATTTCTTCTAACCTTCTACATTGTCTTGGCCTGAAAAAGTATTTTACCCTATCCTTTTTTGGACTCTGCCTCTCCAGAATTTGTTTTGAGACATTATTTAAAATTATTCAGAGGGGGGAGTTCAGGGGAGTCCCTGTCTTTTCTTGGCCATCTTGGCTCCACCCCCTAACCAACTGATAATATAGAATACAGTGGGGGTTAAGTATTGAAAGCTCTAACTCTTTGTGGTTATCCCCAGAACCTTTAGGAGAGTAATCATCAGCACCTTTGGGGATCCCAACTTGTCCATGTAAGTATATATCAAGAGAATAAATCCAGGGTTGTATTCTCTACTCCAATATCTCATTCCATCAAGTCTCAATGACACAGGGAAAAGGTTGCCTCCTTGCAGTAGGACCCTAAATTCATCTTGCTAATTGACTGATTTGAGTGGTTTCCTATTTCCTCTAAGATAAAATTCAAACTCTGTTAGGCATTTTAAACTATTCATAATCTGGCTGCAGTTACCATTGGAGACTAGTTGTATACTACTCCCCATCACAAACTCTACCTTCCAATTAAGCAGGTCTATTTAACTTCTCTAGACAAAACATGTTATCTCCTGACTTTCAACTCTCACACAAATTCTCCCGTGTCTGAAATGGCTCTACTGTTCCCCTTTGTCTCCAGCAAGCCCTCGTTGTTGTCATTTGTGTCAGACTTCCTGACCCCATTTGGGGTTTTCTTGGCAGAGATACTGGAGTGGTTTACCACTTCCTTCTCCAGCTCATTTTACAGATGAGGAAACTGAGGCAAATTGAGTTAAGTGACTTGACCTTTTTTTTCTTTTTCTTCCAGCCCCCTTTTTTTTGGAGGGGGAAAGGCAAGGCAATTGGGGCTAAATGACTTGCCCAAGGTCACACAACTAGTTAAGTGTCAAGTGGCAGAAGCTGGATTTGAACTCAAGTCCTCCTGACTCCAGGGCCAGTGCTCTATTCACTATGCCACCTAGCTGCTCCTTTTTCCCTTTTTCTTACCTCAAATCTAAATTTTCCCCTTTGCAAAATGGTCTAAGTTCTTCCTTGTGGGACCCATTCCTCCTCCTCAGGTCTTTCACCTTCTACTTCTGCTCTTGCATGCCCTTTTCCTCCTCCATTTCATCCTCATTCTGCTCAAGTCTTCCTCCCATGAAGTCAGAAATATCTAAAAGGTCAGTCCTCTGAGAATATGGAGAGAGCAGAGTGCACCAGGCTTTGGATAATAATAGCTCAAAGTGTTTCCCTATGAGGTAGGTAGTACCATTGTTTTTATCTCCATTTCACAATTGAGCAAACTGAAGGTAAGAGATTAAATCAGTTGCCTTCTATAATCAGACAACCAGTAAGGGTTAGGTAAACTCTAGAATCCAGCCCTTTTATTTCTAAGTCCATTACCTTTTCTCCTATATCACTCTAGATTAATTCTATGAGAAAAGAATTCTTATCTGTGGTGAGAGAAAGGATTATTTCTCTCTCATATTCATTACCAATGATTGAATTAGGATTAATCTCAACCCCTCATTAGAATAAACCTACCTCTTAGTATAATATTCATTCTCTCATTGGTTTATCAATGAATGCCTGTCAGGAATACCCACTCTTCCAAGGGCATACAAGCATTTAGAGGTCTCTTACACATATCGTCTTTGGTTTGCAAGAGATGGCCAAATGACCACCATTTTATGAATGATAACACTAGTGATAACTAACAAAATGATTAATTACCCAGAAATTATGTCTCTCAAACTTCTCCTATGTCACAGTTGGAAGAAGTAGACTCATAGAGGTCAAGGGACCAGCTCATGGTCACAAAACCAAATGAGTGGTGGAGCCAGAATTCAAATTCTTCCAGTTGGACATCCCTTCTTTTATACTATGCTGCCTCTCACAAGTAACAAACCTTACTTTGTGATAAAAGCCAAATTTTCAAATTGATTTTCTCTTTAAGAGAAATAGAGAAACAGTAAGTTGCCATTCCTGGGAATTGGCTTCTTCCATCACATATACATTTGTCTATTGTTCTTGCATTTTAACATCAGTCACTAAACATTTATTAAGCCAGGCACTGTGCCAAGTGCTGGGGACACAAGGGCAAAAACAAAGTTCCTTCCCTCAAAGTGCTCCTTTGAGATAATGGGTAAATAATGAGGTAATACAAGTTATGTACACGATAAATGGAAGGTAATCAGAGGAAGGCACTAACAATGAGGAAGACATGTAAATGCCTCCTGCAGAAGGTGAGATTTGAGTTGAGGCTTTAAGGAAAGAGGAAAAAGAGAGCATTCCAGGGGTGTGCAAGCCAGTGAAAAGGCACAGAATTAGGTAATGGAGTACCACACACAAAGAATAGCAAGACAGCCAGTGTTGCTGGATCATAGAAGTACATGGAGAGAAATGAAGACTGTGAAGTAGAGAGGGCTTTAAATGGTAAATAGAGGACTTTATATTCAATCTTAGATATAGTGGGGAGCCACTGGGGTTTACTGAGAGTGTATATTGGGGGTGGAAGGTAACATGGGACATGGTGAGACTGAGTTTTAATAAAATTAGAGGAGAGATTGGAGGTAGGAAGACCAACCACAAGGCTGTTGCAATAGTTCAGAATGAGGTAATGAGGCACCACACAGGTGTAGTGGTTGTTGAATGTGGAGAATGGGACACATAGGAAAGATACTGTGAAGAAAGAAACAACGAATCTTGGCAACATGCTGGATATGTGGGGGGTGTAAAAGTTAGGAGTCAGGGTTGACACCAAGGCTGCGTCTGTGGATGACTGGGAGGATGGTGGTACCCTCAGCATGAATAGGGCATTTAGAAATAGGGGCAGGTTTGGAGACAAAGATGAGATTTATTTTGTTTTGGTTTTTGCACATGCTAAATTTGAGATGTCCACAGGACATTTTTAAAATGTAAGATCTCTCTCTATATATCTATATATCTATATGTTTTGCTTTTTGGAGGGGGAGGGCAGGACAATTGGGATTAAGTGACTTGCCCAAGGTCACATGGCTAGTTTTGTGTTAAGTGTTTGAGGCTGGATTTGAACTCAGGTCCTCCTGACTCCAGGGCCAGTGCTCTATTCACTGCGCCACCTAGCTGTCCAAGTTATATATTTTTAATGAACAGAAATCTATTTTCTTTACTTCCACAGCCCACCCCATTGGAAAAGAAAAACCAATTCCTCATAACAATTTTATGCATGCTCAAACAAATACCTTCCTTGGTCATATTCCAAAAACAAAAACAAAACCTCACTCTGGACCTGAAACCACCATCTCTGTCTGAAGGTAGATAGCATGCATTATCGTTGGGCCTCTGGAAATATGGATGGTCATAGAATTATGACCATAGAGTTCTTCTATATTTCAAAATTTACAGTATTGTTATTTTGGCACAAATTGTTCTTCTACCTCTGCTCACCACGCTCAGTATTAGTTCACAAATATGTTTTCATGTCTCTTCGAAATCATCTGTGTCTTCATTTCTTAGAGCACAACAGTATTCCATCACATTCATATATAATTTGTTCAGTAATTTTCCAACTAATAAGCAATCCCTTAATTTCCAGTTTTATTTTTCTTTTTACTTCCATGAGAAGAGCTGCTATAAATATCTTTGTATACAAAGATCCTTTTGCTTTCTTTGATCTTTTTTGAGTATAAGCCTAGCAATGGTGGAACTGGGTCAAATAACTGTATAATCCCTTTCTCAATCCCTCTTAGTTCTAGTGCCTTTCCTCTGCTGATGATTTCCTATTTATTTTGTACATAGCTCGTTTGTACATACTTTTTGCATATTATCTCCCCAAATAAATCGTGAGCTCCTTAAGGAACCATCTTTCACTTTTCTTTGTATCCCTAGTGTTTTATGTAGTGCCTAACATGTAGTAGGTGCTTAATAAATGCTTATTGACTAATTCTAGATTGCTTGCCAGAATGTTGTATCTATTTACAGGTCTCCCACCAGTGCAGCAATATGTGTTTTTACACAACCCCTCATTGTCATTTTCCTTTTTTCATCATCTTTACCAATCTGATGGGTGTCAGGTAGAAACTTAGAACTGCTTAAATTTGCATTTCACAATTAGTTATTTGGAGCAGTTTTTTTATGTGGTTAGATATACATTTCTTCACTTGAAAAAATGCCAGTTCATCTCCTTAGACTACATATCAATCGGCAAATGGCTCTTATTCTTAAAAATTTTTAGCACCAAAAGTAAACTGGTAATGCTAAAAATCTGGAGAGATTAGGATGGGGTATACAGAACTGAAAATCATCTGCATAAAGATAATTGAATCTTTGGGTGTTAATAAGATTATCAAGTAAAATAGTAAAGAGAGAAATGAAAAGGGCCCAGAAGAGAGCCTTGGAGGGACACCTTAGTTAATGGGTGTAACCTACTAGATCAGCGGTTCTCAACCTTCCTAATGCTTCGACCCTTTAATACTTGTATGTGGGTGCATCTGCATGTGGGCGGACCCGCCTGGAGACAGAGGAGTGGTGTCTTGGTTCCTAAGAGCATCAGAAATATGTTTCCCGATGGTCTTAGGCAACCCTATTTAACCCCCAAAGGGGTCGTGATCCACAAGTTGAGAACTGCTGTAGTAGATGAAGATTCAGCAAAGGGGAGTGTGAAAAGAACAGTGAAACAAGAATAAGAACCAAGAAATATAAAGATCTGGGAATCATATGCATGAAGATGCCAATTCTAAGTCAAATGAGTTTTGATCAGAAGTAATTTAATCACTATGTTTTATCATTTAAAAGTATTTATTAAGACTTGCATGGTATTCTTTTGTATACTTAACAAATTAGCCCACTACTCACAAGCTAAAATGAAACACATTTGACATATCCAAACATGGCAGAGCAAAACTGTACAGACGTCATATATTTATATACACACATGTATAATACTGTATGCATTTACATAATATACAAGTCAAGTGTCTTTGGCATGGTATAGGGTACAAAGTGAATGAGGTTCAAAAAATGGAGGGAGGAAAGAATCACCTTCTAAAAAATTTCAAATGGAAAAGTGACAACTAGTCATTAAGAAATGCTTTTGGCTTTCTGGAGAATTTCTGAATTCTTAAAACAGAGCTGGGAGAGAGCTTGTGTTGAAAGTAGGAAGATCTAAGGTGTAGGATATAGTCTGGTAAAATGAGGAATGGGAAGGATAGTGAATAGGTCTGGGTAATCTGCTGGAGAAGGGACTTTATGAAGCACATGGTTAAAGGGAACAATCACAAAATCAAGTTTGGTCAAGGTGATTCCAACTACTCTGCTCATCAGCATTCTAAATCCAATAGGAACAAATGCATCAAATATTTTACAGGAATTGTTTTTACTTGTTGATGCCAACTGGCTAGTATGATGAAGATTTGGAATCATGGAATTCTGACTGACCCTCACGAAAATAGAGAACTAGCTCTTTGATACTACACCTATCATGAAGTGAGGTTACAGTCTTTCATCTGAGTCTTTGAGTCTTACAAAGATTATCAGATCACAGGAAGAGGAAAGCTTCAAGGGCCTTACAGGTCATCTAAACTCTTTCATTTTACAAAAATATCTAAGGCTTACTTAGAGAGGCTGAATTGCTCAGAATCACAGTGGGGCAAATAATAGCCAGGATCTCAAGTCCTCAAGCTCCAAATTCATTTCTCTACCCATACTATGATAGCTTGAAATGATTTGCCTCTTTTATTACTTTGTAACAGCTTATTATGTCAAAAATTCCCTTTAGAAATCATTGGTGCTTATTCTTCAAATTATAGAAGTGAGATGATTACAGTATGATACACTTAATTAACAATCATTGTTCAAAAGATTTATTTTCTTAATTCACAGTGGTTGCTTTGGGTTCTGTGACTGATTTGGGGGCAAGGGTATTTTATTTTAAAATGATACAGTCTTGGTATGCTGACACAAACTAAGTTTCTAATCAGCAATTAAAGCTGTTAATTTAAAAATTACAACTAGCATTTAAATAGTTTTCATAATTTCTATTTTTCTACTGCAGAGGAAATTTAAAACCAAGTATGGTTTTTCCTTTCTATTCAGGCTTCCAGTAGTTTTATATGAGTGGTACTTGTCTGAAGAGGATGGCATCATCAAAGATAGTTCCTGGTACTTCCATATTGGAACTCACTATTCCAAAAATTCTTTTCTATACACAGTGGAGGATCATTGATACAGAGAAAATCACACCTCCAAACTCAATGAATAAAAGATGAAAATCAACTTTTTTCAAACATTAGGTATTGTGAGCATATGTCCATTTTGTAACTTTATATTAACAAGACAATATCACAGTATAAATACTTTAAATATGGATTTATATAAAGTTTCCTATTTAATAAATACATTCAACACAAATAGAAAAACTACAAGCTTTTTGGCTGCCATTTCTGCTCTGTAATTACCATGATGCGCTTTCTCTAGTTCTCTTACTCTTGGATTAAGAGTTGTTCAAACAGAAAACTGTGGCAGTATAAAAAATTTTACAGGAAATGTAAGCAATGATGAGGCAGAATTTTAAAATATAAAAGTTATGAAAATGTATTTTTCATTTCTGCAATTCACACTCATAATTCTCAAGAGATTCATTCATTGGAACTGAAATTAAGAGCTAACGGTAAGAAATTTAAAACCATTACGTCTACCTCCATCTCTACATTTCAGACAATTATCGGGGGTGGTCATGGATATTTAGTGTGGGGGGTGGGGGGGTGGGTGGAATGTATAACCAGGAGGCAAATGCTGACACAGCAAATACTCTTAGATCATTAAACTTGGCAACAATCAGACAATAAGACCATGATCCATTTATTCTTTTTCTAGAATCTCATTTTGATTTCTAAAGATCTTTGTTTTCTATATATATATTTTAAAAAGCTATACATAATTTACATATCACCAATGCCTTGGAGGTACATGAATCAGACTTTTTCCATTAATAGGAGCAGTTCAGGGTGAACAGTAGCCAGAAGCTACTGTTATAGCCAAATGTGAAACATACCTCACAAATTCTTTAGTAATCAAGATACAGAATCTCATAAAAGGCTGATATAAAATAGATCCAGCCCTTTATCATATTTTATCGTATGACTGATGCTGAGATGAAAAAATGTGTGGTTTTATAAGGCTATTTTTTGTACTGTATTTTTGTGTGGTGCTTAAAAACAAGTATGTTGATATGCCTATAACCTACTACCTACACTATTAAAGCATCTTCTGAATAAAGCCAAAGAGAATGAAGAAACTCACTAGGATTTAGTGATTTAGCCATCAACAATAATCAAAATTGAAACCTAACAACCTAACTAGCAAACTTTAAAAAACTGGCCATAGAAGGACTTTTCCTCAACTCACAGAGTGTAGAAGTCCCTTGTAATTTAAAAAAATAATGATTTTTCCCCAAAACCCAACTATTTCATTGTGGAAAAGAGAAAGAACGAGAGAGAGTGAGAGTGAGAGAGCAAGAGAGAGAGAGCACACTAAGCCAAGATCTTCTTAGGCAGGCCCACCACATTGCTGTCCTCTGCTGCCAAGATTCCAGTTAGAATTCTTTTGTATTGACTTCTCTAAAGCATGATCAACCACGTGCCCCTGGAACCAAGGAGCAAGTGACGCAGTAAAAATTAGGTCTGCATTTAGGGTAAAAATGAAAAGAAGCATAGTTTTCCAAATAATTTCACTAAGTGAAAATTATAGACCCGAAAACAACTGACAAATCTTAGGTTATGTCAACAATTTACTGTCAAATAAGGATGGGACTGTTAAATTGAAAATTGGGACAATGCCAAGAATGCCCCATTTGAGCCTGACAGTGAAGACCTCAATTCTAGGCTCATCAGAAAGTGTGTAACACAGATTTACTCATACTTCTTAGGACTTTTCCACTGGGCTCACCTACCTAATACTCACTTATTCAGTGTCAAGTACTTGGTCACCAACAGTCATAGTTTGTGACCAAAATGCACTATGCAAAAAGATGAAGCATTAATTATAATGACTATTTTAAAAGTTCTTCTCCCTGCAGATCAGTTCCATTGGGCTGGACACGCATGGCGGATGGATGGAGCCAAGTTACCCAAATTGATGAAAAGTTAAGTTGGCTGAGCAAAGAACACGAGAAAGCACAGCAACAAATCCAGATTCCGGGTCAGATTTTGCCACTTAGTTGCTGTGTAACTAAGTCAATCATGTTACTTTTCTTGGGTTAAGAAATACAGTATAAAGGGGCTCAGTTCAATGCTCTCTCTGACACAGGGATCTAAGTCTAACATTCTGAAATGCCAAGTCCCTGATCCTAAGAAGCCACTGGGATACTAGGATTTCACAATCGGAGGTGCTAAGTAGGTGTACCACATATGGTTAAATCAGAAGACACATTATAGTTATACCAAGGTAGAAATATATGAGAAATGGAGTTGGATTGTGAAAGACTTTGACAACTAAGAGCCAACCATGATGCAAAAAAAGCTACACTGCAACAATGTTGAACTTGCAGACCATGAAATACATTTGTTTAAGTCAAATACTTAGGAGGTCCAATTAAGTATGTTTGCAATCTCTTTGGGAAACTTTCTTCATGTCACCTTGGATAGTGTTACACTTACAGTATCCTCAGGTTTTAGTGTATCTCTTGGTACAACTTAAAGTTTTCCACACTGTTTTCTACCCTGTTGAAATTACAGGTCTGTAACAAAACAATGTTTGTGAACAAACACCCCCACTCAAGCGCAAACACAACAAAAGAACTTGCCCTTCGCCTTACACCAACTTTTCAAAACTAATTTCGCCTGGGGGATGGGGCAGAAGGATGTGATTTTTTTAAAAAAAGAAACTACTACTAAAGAGAATGTTTTTTTAAACGACCATAGCTAAGAGCATTTCTATAACTTTAGATTTAGACAGAAAGGATGTTTGAATGCCTTGGGAATGATGGCTGGAGGGGAGAGTAAGTAGAAGGTCTGGGTACTAGAAACAGATTAATTATATACACAGGTATGCACACACACACACACACACACACACACACACACACACACACACACCCCCGCCTCTATCCTGCCTATCCCTCTTGTACTTAGGTACTCGGATGACTTTTTACAATAAAAATGCCTGATAACTGAAGAACTATGTTACTTTTGTATTTTCAAAAGGTCTGAGGCAGTTAAAGGTATTAAGGGATAATAATAGCTTATTTATCTTCCCTCCCCAAGCCTCCCATTTCCTACCTCTCTCCTTGATACCTAAGAGCACAGGCCAGTGGCAGGCACCCCAGAATCGGAGAGGACAAACCTGCCAGCAGCATATTAAAGATGCCCTCACACGCTGTAAAGTCTACACACTAAGGCCAGAAAACCCCTCAATGCCAAAATAAAGAAAGAAATAAAGAAGGCTGCCTCTGACCCTCCTTGGGATCATCACTGAACCCATCAATTGCAGACTCTCTGATACAAGATGAATTTATTTCACACCACTCTGCAAACTGAGATCAAGAACCATCAAGCTGTCTCATGGACTGTAAGGTGACTTAAAAGTTCTCTCTCATTCCCAAACCTCATTAAGCAGTCATTACATTTATGAGGTAAGTCAGCTGCATGCCTGAAATCTAGATGAGTTTTAAGATCTTCAATCTGTCCCGTCGAATATTCACAGTATTGACATAAGTAAATCCCCTCAGACAAATGTAAATTTAAGTGTTTGCAGTATTCTAACATGCTTGAGAAGCCCTTCCCACAGTCATCACAAACATGAGGGAAAATTTTTGTGTGCTCTATGGCCACGTGCCTATTTACATTTGTATGCAGTCGACTTCGGAAACCACACACCTGACAGACGAAGAAGTTCTTGCACTTGTCAAAGGTGATCCTGCCCAGCAGGCTGTAGTGGCCGTGTTCACCAGCACCACTCTCCTTGTCGCTCAGCTCCATCAGCCTGCAGGCATGCTCGTTGACCACGTGGCTGTGCAGGTCCTCGGGGTCGTTGGTCTCGTGCTCACAGAACTGGCACAGGTACTGCTCGTCACAGCTGTGCTCCTGGAAGTGCAGGTAGAGCTCGCTGCTGGAGGAGAACTGCAGGTCACACTGTTCGCACCAGTACAGGTGGTCGCTGAAGTGGGCGTCGGCGATGTGCTGGCTCAGGCTCTCCAGGAGCACAGTGCGGTAATCGCAGTATTTACACAGGTAGGGATCTTCTTCGTGCAGCTTGGCATGCTCCAACAGGAGCACATTGGTCGAGAAGGACTCTTTGCAGACTCTGCAGACATTGGCAGCAGTGCGCTTGTGCTTGAGGACCACATGCTGTTTCAAATCCGAGAAGTACTTGCTGTTGAACTCACATAGTTCACACTTGTAGAGGCCGCTGCTATTCGCTCTCAGTAAAGGCCACTTCTGCTGAGCAGTGACATTCAAAGCTTGGCTCTTGTCCAGAATTTTACACAGCTTAGCAGGGGGCTCCCCGTTGACTTGGTCCCGCAGGCTCTCTGAGGACAGGTTTTCGGTCTCAACGTCATAATCCTCGGAGACGGCGTGTACCTCGGCAGCGATGGGCACATCTTCTGCTGTGCGCACTTCGATGGGGCTCTCCCCCCGAGGCTGCTGGCGAACTGACTCTGGAGAGTCACATTCCTCACAGATTTCAACATCTGCAGATTTCTCTAAGAGAAGAGAAAGACAAAACTGTGAGAAAAATACAACGAGCCTCCTAGAAAATGCACAAACAATGCCTTCTCCTAACCTGCAGGAAAGGCAGCGCGATCTAGGATCCTGAGCACAGGACTGGGAACCAGGTGGTTGGGATTTCTGCTCCTCGCTTTAACCCCTTCTGTGAATTTAGGCAAGTCATTGGATGTTTCCGTATCAGAATCTTCATCTGGAAAAAGGAAATGGGAGAAATAGCTGTAATTTACATCAGAACAATGTTCAAGGATGAATTTTCTTACAAAGGATTTTAAAGCATTAAAGCAGATACATTATGAGGATTCATCAACAGACATGAAAGGAGATTCATATTCTCTCTCTCCTGCTTTGTTCCTTCCTTCTTCTCTCCCTTAACAGAAAAGGTACTGAACTGCTTTGTCTTCCATGGTACACAGGGATAATCTACTCCATCCATGAGCTTGGGGTACAGCTTTACTCTCCAGCCCCCAAATTTTGAGGCTGGAATAGGTTAAAGCCACCCATATTAGGGCAGCAGGACACGAGAAATGTGAAGCAGGCCTGGTGAGGAAGGCTTGCCTCGACACTCTGACTGGGTGGCCTTCTCAGAGCTCACAGGAAGTTCTCCACGACCCCATGCTGCAGAAAAGTGGCAGACTTGTATATGGAGAGAATTTCCTTACTGCGTTCCCACTAATGAAATCCCAGGTGCAGACTAGAGGAAGTGACATAGTGTACCAGAGAGACTACAGGTCTGGGAATCAGATACATCTGGGTTCTAATCCTTGCTGTGAAGCCATCTTTTTATGTTGTTGTTGTTCAGTTGTTTCAGTCATGTCTGAGTCTTCAGGACCTCATTGGGGTTTTCTTGGCAAAGATATTAGAGTGGTTCGTTACTGCCTTATCTGGCTCATTTTACAGATGAGAAAACCGAGGCAAAGAAGGTTAAGTGACTTGCCCAGGGTCACAGAGCTATTAAGTATCTGAGGCCAGATTTGAACTCAGGAAGATAAATCTTCCTGACTCCAGACCCAGCACTTTGTCCACTGTGCCACCTAAGCTTTTTAAAGTGACCAGAACCAAATCCCTCAATCTCAGTGGCCCTCAGTTTCTTCATCTGTAAAATGGGAGTGGGATGGACTGGATTGCTCAAGTTCCTTCCTGTTCTAAAAATCTCCAGATCTAAGGATAGAAATGTGAGGCTGTAGCCCAGAACTGTTCTCTTCTGTTGAAGTTTCAACCGCGAATAATAAGACTTGGGAAGCAGAACCACTCAAGACCACTGAGGCCACACTCTGAGAGGGCTGAATGATGCTCTCACTCTGCGCTCTCTCTATTCTCATTGTTCCTTCAGCGTAACAAAATGAAGCAAGAAGCCAGGAGGGTGGGTAAATGAGAACGAGAGGGACTAAGGGTGAGTGGTTCACCAGGACCCACATCCACTTTGTAGGCCTTTGCCACTCAGTCACTGGGCAACTGGCCAAGGGGTCAGGTGAGACTTTATGTACATATTTAAGATCAATTTTTAAAATTTTGATTCATTTAAATGATTTAAATCACTATTCTCATTCACATTTTCAAGTCAAGTGAGAAAGGGAAATATTTACATGGGCTTTAAACAAATATATTTCAGTTAAAATGCACTTCAAATATTTACCTTTGTTCTCAAAATATTTTAAATCTGGTTGTCTCATAGAACAGACGCTGTAACAGTGATCCGAGAAAATTCCATTGAATCCATCTGCAATTTTGGTGATTCCGGCAGAATCTGAACACAAACAAAAACGGGGCATCCAGGTTACAGCCGTGCCACGTGATCTGTAACCTCCAAAAACACCACTATTTCCTCGAGATATTTATTCAGCTCATCAACTCTAGTATTTTTCATCAAGGAAAAATACTTAGGAGATTGGAAAAAAAAATAGTAAAATACCATTAAAATACATTTACCTTTTACTTGGATCTGCAGCCTATAGATGTACCAAAGCAGGCTTTGCTGCTCCATGAATTCACCACAAAGAAGACCTGAGGTCCCTCAAAGCTTCCCTAAGTTTTCTGTTTACAGGGGCAGGGGTCACCCTGAGCATTTGCTCAGGCATGGAGGCTCATTGGGGCCTCTCAGTTCTGGTTTTGTTTTTGTCTTTTTAGAGGGAGGAAGGCAGGGCAATTGGGGTTAAGTGACTTGCCCAAGGTACACAGCTAATATGTCTGAGGTCAGATTTGAACTCATGTCCTCCTGACTCCAGGGCTGGTGCTCTATTCACTGAGCCACCTAGCTGCCTCTAGGCCTCTCAGTTCTGACTAGAGTATTTAAGTGATGTGGAAACAACAGGAAGAGAGTGATAAAGAACCCCGGTGTCATTCAGGTTCAACTAATAGTCTTGGTCCTATCACAAACATTGAGGTATGCCACTGTCTACATGCCAAAGAGACCAAATCATTCCCGTCATTAAGTCATTCCTTGCTTATGCAGTACAGAACCAAATTTAGCCATAGGAGCCAAAATTATACAAACAACAAAAGAGTTAGCTTTTTAAAATAACTGACACAGGACTGTGTTATCTCTTAGGATGCAATAAAAATATTTGGCTTGCAAAATATCTTCTACTGATGGGAAAAAGAAACACTGCTCTGCAAAAGAATATATAAAGGCAGATCCACACATATATACACATACATACATACACATATATGAAATAGATCAACAATATATCGTTTGAATTACATTATAAACATTCAGATAAATAACATGAGTCATCATCTTCACATTTCAGTCTTTATCTAACAAACTTCATCTAATTTCAACAGAGACCAGGATAAGATTTTATAGAAAAATTGCATTAATTCATAAATAAGTTTTAAAATAAACAAATTACATAATGACCTGAATAACGAGAAGGGTGTAGAGTCTTCCTTTTTCTTTTTTTAGGATGTTCGTTCATATCTTTTTAATCTAAAAGTAAATTAAAATAATTTAATTGAAACAGGGAATGGGTGAAAACCAGATAATGTTGAAACAAAGATTCTTTGCTATCATGCAATTTTTAAAAAATGAAACAAGAAACTTAGAAATTGTGGGTCAACTGATAACCTACTTCATAAAAGAAGAATATTAAATTGTTTCTACTTATATTTTGTATTTATTTTCCAAGTACTGAATTAGGATACTGGTTGCAGTTTTATTTCTTAGTCTGGGTGGGAAATACTCTCTGTCTATACACACATACATACACACACACACGTCAAAACTACTTCTGACAATTACAAATTATTCTATCAAGTTGTTTATCTGTTATAAATAAAAAGTGCTTTTAATTCATTAAAAATCCTCATACTCAATAAAAATTACAAATCCGTTAAAAAAACCCAACCCTAAGCCTATGGTGCTGCATTAGTTATTACACAGAGAATTAATTCCACAGATAGAGTTCACACAATCTGGAATTTTTACTGCAGACTCCAACTTCATCTAAGATTTCCCTCTAAATGCCTAGAGCCAATCTGCAATGATTCCTGGTTCCCAGAACTAGAGGGAATACAAAGTTGTTCTAGAGAAAATTCCTTTACTCAACTATGAAGTCATATTCAGCATTCTACTAGTGATCTAGGCAGGCCATGTGGAAACCATTCAATGCTGGGGCTATCAATGTGAAAACATTACATTTACCAAAACTGCTGTAAAAATGATGAAGAATTCCTCTCCAACTAACTTACTTGGTGTAATTCTTAATAATGGAATCTGGAAGAACAAAGGAATGCTATGTTACAATACTTCCACAAGTAGGGAAAATACCTGTAAATAAAACACAATGACAAAAAGGTCAGGAAACCACAAGACCACCAGAGAATGCTGGAATATAGTAATCTATAGCAAAAACAAAGAGGAGTCTCTGAGATAGAAGAATACCATCAGAAACCCAAACCAAGTTGCCTAGAACACCAAATTGATTGGAAGGAAAGTCAAACAAGTAAAATTGTTATTTGAGGATTTAGCTGAGGTGGTCTAGACTTAGTAGCAGCACAGTGGGCAGTATAGCACTAGACTAGGAGTCAGGAAGACCTGGCTTTAACTCATGCCTCAGACCTTTACAAGTGCTGTGACCCTAGGTAAGTCACTTCACCTCTCGGGGCCTCATGTTCCTCATCTGTACAATGAGGGAGCTGTTGGACTAATGGACCTCCAAGGTCCCACCCAGTGTTAAATCTAGGAACCTGGGATCCAAATCAGACATCTCTATGCTCTCACACACATTTTCTTGTTACTTTCCAACTGACTCCTCACCTAGAACTGCATTTGTGTCTCATCTCCCTCAGCCTCTTGAGACCCTGTGAAGGTATATAGTTTATTAGGCCGTATATATATAAGAAGCCTCAGAAGAAGAATCACAATGCAGAGGTGACCACAATCATTCTGAACACGGCTCACTAACTACAGGTTGTTTATCTAACCACCACTGGGGTGACTTCTGAAGCAGCCAGAACTTGACCGCCTGTAGGAAAGAATCTCAAATTCTGGGGAAACAGAAAATCACTAACAACCTCTTGGAGCAGGAAACAGGGCTTCTCACTTTGGACTGGATTAAATCCATGTTTCATCCTTGTTGTGCCCACAGGTTACAGCACAAAGACAGGTGGGTTTTCTTCTTTGGTTTAAAGAGCAGTCACATTACTTTACAACTTGAGCTGTGTATTTCCACATATAACTGAGGTTAGGGACAATTTTTCACACCATCTTTGTATCCCCAGTATCTAGCCTCACTCAGTAGCCCCTAAGCACCCTTAAGTGCTCATAAGCAGGTAATTAAGAAATACTCATTTGAGTGAAAACAAGGAAAGAGGCTTTTCATTCAGGGCTGAGATACAAATGCATAGTAATCCTTCTTTATTTAATCCAACTCAAAAAATATTTGTTAAACCCCTACTATATGTGAGGAATTGGTGGTGGGGAGGGGGAGAGGGGAGGGAGGGGGGTTATAAAAACAAAGATGAAAAACAGTCCCTGGTCTCAAGAAGTATATGTTATACTGAGTGAGGAAGACTAAAAATACCATGTGATTGGAGGAAGGCAATCAGTGAAGATTTCCCTAGGTAAGTGACATGTACATTGAACCCTGGAACCATGAAAGAAGCTCAGGATTCTAATGAATGAACGTCTTCTAAGAGGCAGATGTGAGGAGAGATTACATTCTAAATATTCAGGAAAGCCTATGCAAAGACTGAGCAGAGGAGGGAATATAGACCTTGGGAAATAAACAAATGGATCTATTTGGAGAGAAGAGCAGAGAGGATTTAGGGGAATGAATTTGAAATAACTGGTCTGGAAAGACAATTGAGTCAGGCTGTAGATGGCAACAGAGAGCCACTGATTCTTAGGGAGCAAAGTGGCTAGACCTAGAATCTTCCTAAAGATTCCTTGTGTGACAGATATGAGAAGGGAAAGAACATAAGCAGGGGAGCAATGAACTCACAGGCTCCTGTGGAAGTCCGTGAACGACGATGGCCATCAGAACTGAAGTGGAGGCTGGGCAGACTGAGAAAGGGGGATGATTTAAGAGATGCTAGAGGTAGAATTGATGAGGAAGAAAGGTGGGGAGAGAGGGAGAGAGAGAAGTGGAATGGGAGGGAAAGAAAATGGGGAAAGAGCAAATGGGAGACAGACACAGACTCATCACAACGGTTAAGAGTGTATCCATTGTTGGTGACCAAAAACTTGTACTTCAGCCCTGATCCGGGATCCCACTTATTCTTTGTTATTGTGGTTTAGCTGTTTTCAGTCACATCTGACTCTTCCTGACCCCGAGATACTGGAGCCGTTTGCCGTTTCCTTCTTCAATTCATTTGACAGATGAGGAAACGAGGCAAACAGGGTGAAGTAACTTGCCCAGGGGCACACTGCTAGGAAAGTGTAAGAGGCTGGATCTGAACTCAAGTATTCCTGACTCCAGGCCCAGCCTTCTATCCACTGCACCACTTAGCTGCCCCTTTAATTCATTTAAATCCTATCATCCATGGTTAGAGCTTTCCTGATCATGCCCACCCACCTTCCATGATCTCTGACTCATCTCAGCGTCAATGCTAAGACAACCATACAGACTGTCAGTTAAGTCCAACAAGCATCTACTAAGTACCTACTGTGTGCAAGCATCTACTAAGTACCTACTGTGTGCAAGCCCCTATGCCACAGCTGTCCGACTGTCGGACATTTTATTGTTATTTAACTTGTGTCCGTTTTCTCTAACTAAACTGGGAGCACTTGATACAAAGATACAACTGACTATTATCACCGTTGTTTTTGTAGCTCAGCTCTGGGCACAGGGCTGGGTACATTGTGAGTACTTTCTACACAAAGATGCCAACGTGATATACTCCTACCACACAGCTCTACTCACGTCACTCCCCACATCCCTAACTTCCAGTAGCTCCCTACTGTTTTTAGAACCAAACACAAACTCTATTTGGCATTTTAAGCTTTTTGCAATTTGGCTTTAACCTTTCCAGTCTCGTTACCTATTACCCATCTTTGAATATTCTTTGGTTCGATCAAATTAACCAGTTTCTCGTTGCACTCGTTACATTGTTGGGCCCTATCGCCAAGCCTGGAATACACTCCTTCCTAACCCCTACAATACTCAGTTTCTCTCCTCTGTGAGAGGCTCTTCCTGGTGGCTCAGTGCTTTACTCCTGCCCCCAAATCACCTCACTTTCTTTGTCTACATCTCATATGTACATAAATGTTGGCTGCTTCAACAGAATGAACTGAAGTTTCTGGTGGTCAGACTTTTGTTTTGTCTTGGTATAAGAACAGCATTTACAATTATTCCTTCAACATCAAGGGAGTTGGGGTATACATCCCCTCTCCTGTCAACTGGAAAATCTGGGTAAAATTTTTTGAACCCCTCTCCAAACCAAAGAAGTCCAAATTATTATGGTATTGAAAGACAAAATATGATTATACAATACTATACAAATACTTTACGCATTTCTTAGTTTCTAATTTTTTTCTGTGTTGTCTGCTGGCCTTCACATGTCACCTGTGGCTTTCCCCAAATTCCCATTTAATTTCTTATGCTAACCTGTGATACAGTGAAACCTTGAGGGGGAAAGTTTCAATGTGGAGGTAGAACTGTACATTTTTGCAGAGCACTGTTACTTCATTTTTCTCCTATCACTTAGTACAGCACAAAGGTAGTAAGTGCTTTAAACTAAATCTGGGGGCAGACGAGCTGAGTTAGAATCCTAGCACTGTCATGTACTATCAATGTAACTTCAGGCAAATCACAACCTCTGTGGGACACAATTTCCTTAACCTCCAAGGAGGGGGAGGTCCTTTCCAGCTTCATTTAGGCTGACAAAATGACAAAGCCTCAGAAGAGATTGGATTCAGGGAAGCTGGGATCAAATCTCAGCTCTAACATGATATAATCTTGGGCTAGTTACAACCTGTGAGCACTGTAACTTCCTCTTTAAAATATGGATAATGAAATTTGTACTACTTGCCCCATAAGGAACTGTAAAGAAAGAGCTTTGTAAACCTTAAAGAATTACAGAAATGGATATTTTTGTTAAAAATCCCTAGACTTACTTTTCTATCTTCAAGGTTATTAAAAACAATGTTATGTGCCAGGAGTCCCCAAGGGCAGATGACCAAACTCTCAATAAAGAGACGATCTCTAAATCTGATGGTTGAAAGGCATCTCTTCTATACTTCAGTCAAGTTAAATTCCTTGCCAAGGAGACCGTTAGGGCTTACCTTCTCAACACTCGTGTATAGGCTCTTTCCCACTTCTTCAGGCTTGTACAACCTGAGACCCAACAAAGGATTTTGGGCTGCCTGAGAAAAATGTAGATGTTTTCCTCTACATTTTCTGAGAGTGCCAGAAATCCTGTGGTATGCTCTCAGGCCATTAGCGGCCTGTGGGCCACAGGGTGTACAGGCCTACTCTGTTGGAAGGTGAGTTCACTTTTTTTTCATTTGTATTCTCAATATAAGTGCTTAATATAACTTTTTCACTCACTGATTCATTCTCATCAGTCAGTTATGAGATGTTTCCAACAATATAGTCAATGTTCACACATATTAACAACCCTCCTTCCACCACTTGGTAAGGAGCATCCAACACTAAAGGTCAGCCTCCTACCCTAGGTAATATCCTGCTCCAGCACAGTCAGTAAGGAGTATATCTGCTCCCATTCACATCAGAAAAGAAGGGTGCTGAGAGGCAGAGACTGGAGCTATCATGCTGTCACCGCCTGTCAGGATAGGCAATGGAGGTACTGCCCACAGAAGCCAGCATGACAATATCTGAATGGATCCCATCCAGAGTGGGACAAGGAAGAGGGAGAAGGGAATGGATCAAGAGGCAACACAATCCCCAAGAATTGAGTCAGAGGAATGTTTCCTTTCCAGATCCATCCCTTTGTCCTAGAGGACAGATCAATGAAGCAACCAGAAGCCAAGGCAAACAGAAAGCTGGGCAGAAGCTCCAACCAACCAAGATCCTAAATCTTAGAGGCAGATGGGTCCTTACAGATCATCTAGGGCAGTGGTTCTCAACTTTCCTAATGCTGTGACCCATTAATAGTCGTATGTGGGCGGACCCGCCTGGATACAATAGAGGAGTGCTGTCTCGGTTCCTAAGGCCATGGGAAATATGTGTTTTTCGATGGTCTTAGCCCCTGTGACTCCTGTGAAAAGGTCATTCGATCCCAAAGGAGTCTTGACCCACAGACTGAGAACCGCTGATCTAGGGCAAACAGCTCATTTTATAAGTGAGGAAACTGAGGCTCAGAAAGGCTAAGTAGCTTGCCTTTTCTGGTCTCCTAATCCCCCAAATGGCATCACTAACTGCATGCCAGACGTTTATCCCCCTAATATCCCATAAACCTTAAGCGAAAACCTTCCAGACAGCCTTCATTAACTCCATCAATAAACTGAGCTTTCCTCCAAACTTCCCTATTTCTGTTGAGGGTTATCAGCACCCTTACGACACTCAGGTCACACCTCAACTCTTCCAGCTCCTTCCAGCCCATATCCCATGACGTGCCAAGTCTCATCAGTTCCACCTTCACAGTATCACTCACATTGTTCCTGTCTCCTCTCATATGACCCCACCATAGCTCAGGCCCTCCTCTGCCCACAGTCAACTATGGGTGTTCTGCTTCTAGACTCTCTCCTTCTCTAATTTATCCTCCACATGGCTGCAAGGTTACTTTTTGATTATTTTATTTTTTAGGAACACTATTAAAGCCTAGACCTGGCCAACCTACTCCCCTACTCAAGAACCCTCAAGCCCTCAAGATAAAATACAAACTCCACCATTCACACTCAAAAACTCAGAAAATCAGACTTCAACCTACCTTTGGAGACTTTTCTTAATCACTCCTCACTTCAAACTTTCTCTACTGCAGCCAGAGTGGATGACACAGTATTTGAGAAATTGAGTATTCCCTTTCCTGCCTGCCTGCATGCTTTTGGGCCAGGCTGGCCCAATCCCTGAGCTGCTCTCTCTCCCTCTTCCCCTCTGTTTTTCAAATCCTTAACTTCCATCAAGGTTCTTCTTGCTGTAAGAAGCATTTCGTGATGCCCCTGTTGAGTGTCAACCTTTTCCTCAGAGTTACTGTATTTCAATGTTGCATCTGCTCCACGCCTCTCCCCCCCAAAAAACAATGTTATATTCACAGAGGACAGGCCTGGCTTGTTTTTCTATCCCTAGTGTTTAGCACCGTTCCCTTCCAACATGATTGCACTGGTGTGGGGAACTCTAAATAATAAGACTCCCTCTAAAACTGCCCATCAGTATCTCCTCTGCAACTCAGTGAATGGCCCAGGAGAACCCTGGGACACAGTCAGTATTTGTCAGAGGCAGGACTTGAATCCATGTCTTTCTGACTCCAAAACTGGCTCTTTATCTACCACTCCATGAGGTCTCAAAGCCTTGCACACAGTAGGTACTTAATAAATGCTTCAAATGAACCACTGCTGAATTGCCCAAGAACACACAGTAATAAGTAGCAAGCTGGAATTTAGAGCCAAAGTTGAGGTAAAAGGCCAAGCTTGTAGCCATCATATTACCTGCTTCCCCTAGTGAGAGAGTAATGGCTCCCAAACCAGGCTTTGACACCCACTACCTTGGTTACCCTGGACCAAAAGGACTACAAATGAGGAAACCAAGGCCCAGGGATGGCCCAGCTCAAAGTTCTACAGTTATTAAGCAGAAGGTAGCTTAAGGAAGAGGAATTTCTCTCCTGTGGGCTGGGCAGAGCAGCTCACTCAGAGCAGTGCTATGGTTTCTGAACAGTCGAAGTTGGTAAGGCCAGGCTCTACCAAGGCCCCAGATGCTACCTGCATTCAACTCATCACCAAAGCTGTCCACATGCAGCACTGCTATATAGGGGCTCATGTTTATATCATGTTTAGACACCAAGAGCTGCACACATGATCAGTTAGGGTAGGAAGGACCTATCACAGATCACCAAGCCAGCTCTACTTTTAAGCCCATCACATACTGGATATTCTCCCAAGCAGGGAAGAGAAGACAACTCTGTGATGCTGCTTGAAACAAAGGTTCACTTATGCCTCAGACCCACATTGTCTGAATCTCCACAAGGGCCAGGCTGCCTGGCAGGTCAGGACGAGGCCCAGGGTACTTCTGTAGTTTCTTCAGTTGCAGCATCCTCTTGACAATGTGGCTGCTTTTCTTCTGACAGACAGCAGGCTCCCAATTCAGAGACTCCTTAACTTTCACACTTATTAGACTGCCTCTGGGACCCCAAATGTCCATTCCTTAGGCTCTCTGCTAACCTCTTCTTTGTGGTGCTACATCCAGAAAAGGGCAGGGTGAAGGAAACAAGCATTTACTAAGCTCCTACTGTGTGACAGGCCCTGTGCTAAACACTTTCCAAATATCATCTCATTTGATCCTCACAACAACCCTGGCAAGTAGGTGCTAGTATTGTTACTCCCATTTTACAGTTGAGGAAACTGAGGCAGACAGAAGTTAAGTGAATTGTCTAGGGTCACACAGCTAGTACATGTCAGAGGGGAAGGGACTCTACCCAAAGCTCCACATGACAGTAAGTGGCAACCTGTCTTTCCCTCTATGGAGGCCCAGAAAGTGAAGCTACTTACAATGATGGGTCTGATGGATCTACTGGTCTTATCTCTCCCCATTCTAATCCATCCTCTCTCTATTCAGAGGTGATAAAACTGAACTGTTAACCTCTAATGGCTCCCTAGTACTTCCAGGATACAATATCAAATGTTGTTTGGCATTTAATACCCTATGTGACCTGGCCCCTTTCTATGGACTATTCCAGGCAACACATTTTATGATCCATCCACCCTGGTCTACTTTCCCTTCCCCAGAGAACATCTCCTGACTCCATGCCTTTGCATCTGCTGTTCCTCATGCCGGGAATGCTCTCCTTTCTTCATCTCCATCTCCTGGCTTCTCTGTTCTTCCTCACCTAGAGACAGCTCACAACCCACCTTACAGCAGAGGCCTTTGCTAGTGCGTCTCCCAAGTGCCTTCCCTTGAAGATTACTTTGCGTTTACATTGTATCTATCTTCTAGATACATAGTTATTTCGGAGCCCTCTCACTTAAGTTCCTAGAGGGCAGGTACTGGCTTTTTTTTCTTCTTTCTTTGCATTCCCCAGCCCTGGGCTCCCGGGGCTCCCACACGTGAAGCACCACTTAGGAAACGCTAGTGGACAAGTCACTCCTAAAGCCTCTAGGCCAGAGTCAGGCTTCGGGGTTCAGTCTAAAGCCTATCTCACAGAGAGGGGACAAGGGGGAAGAGGCCGGTGACAGGATATTGACGGCGATGATGACAACACTAACAGCGTCCGTGCAGTTTACATAAGGTTCCAAGGTCTGCCGGGCACTCTCCCTGTACAGGAGGCTGCCCCGAAAGCATCGTGGCCTCGGGGTCACAGAGCCTGGCCTCCAATATAGCTTCTACAGCACACGATCTTAGCTACCTGGGGCAAGTGGCCTTATTATCATAATTAATAATACTAGTAACTGCTAGCCCTCAGGGCTTTAAGGTTTGCAAACAAAGTGCTTTACACCCCCCTCCCCCCATGGGGGTTATTATCGAGCCCATGCTAAAGGTGAAGACACTGAGGCTGAGGTCGGGTGATTGACTTACCCAGGGCCACACAGCTGGGGAGACAGGTATTAGCGTGTCCCCTACTTTACAGATGAGGAAACCGAGGCACAGGGCGGTTGGGAGGCTGGCCGAGGGTCACACAGCTCGTAAGAGGCTGGGGCTGGACAGGAATTCGGGTCTCTCTGACCCCAGGCCCGGCGCCCTCGGCCACTCACGGCCTCGTTCGGGTGCCTCGGTTTGCCCATCCGTACAATGGGCGCGGGTGTTCTGCGCACCCACTCCGCGGATGGGTCCACTGAAGCCCCGCAGGGAGGGCCCACGCGGCGTGGCGCAGCGAGGCTCGGGGCGTCTCGGACTCGCCGGGAGGAGGCCACGCGCCGAGCCCACCCGCCGGCCGCGGGGAGGGCGTCACGCCATGCCACGCAGCCCGCCCGCGCAGGCCCCAGCCCTCGCCCCGGGCGCCGCCCGCGCAGGCCCCGGCCCGCCCCAGCCCGGCCCCGGCCCCGGCCCCGGCCCCGGCCCCGGGTCCGCCGCGGCCCACACTCACCGCCTGGCTCCGCGCCTGCGCCATGCACCTCCGGAGACGGGATGGGGGAGGGGCGGGAGGGGGGCGCGCGGCGGCCGTACGCACACCGGGCCAGGGAGCGACCACCAGCCTCCAGCCCCGGCTCAGGCGGCGGCCGCCGCGCGCCCCCTGCCGGTCCCGCCGTGCCGCTACACCGCCCGCGCCCCGCCCCCGGCAGGGGAGGGGTCGAGCAGCCCGCCAGCGCGCCAGCCCCCAGCCACGTGGGACCGCTCAGTGTCGGACACCTCCCCTTTCCCCTCCCCCTCTCCCTCCCTCTCCCCCTCTCCTCCACCTGCGCCTCCGGGCGCCCACGTCTGAAGGTGGTGAGCCGCCCTCTCGGGGGCCGAGCCCACGACCTGACTCCGAGGGGGTGGAGTCTGAGAACCTCGGAGTTTGGAGTGGACCGATGGACGGACAAATAGTGGGCAAAGATGGATGGACGGGTGGATGGATGGATGGTTGATCGATCACCGAACCAGCCTCAGAAGTAGATAGTACTAATATTGATTCCTGACAGCTCGCCTTTCTGTAATGTTTTAAATCTGCAAAACAGTTCGCCTATTTATACAGGAGACAGCCTCAATTAGGAGTCAGAAGGACTTGTTTCTCTACTCCTACTATTACTAATAGCTAGTGGTCATGTAGTACCTACTATGTGCCGAATATCTCATTTGAGCCTTACAACAAATCCGAGAGGGAGATGCTATTATAATCCCCATGTTACAGTTGGGGAAACTGAGGCGGACAGACTTGCTCAGAATCACACAGTGTCTCAGGATGTACTTGAACTCTGGTCTTCCTGACTGAAGCTCCAGTCTTATCCATTGGGCCACAGTAGCTGCTAGTAAATTCTACCTATTACCTGTTGGTATCTAGGGGAAGTCATTTATTATAACGATAAAAATAAGTACTCATAGTGCTTTAAGACTGCAAAAAGCTTGGCATATATGAGCCTCACAGTTACCTTGAAATATTATTCATTCTCATTTTGCAGAGGAAGAAACGGAATCACAGAGAAGTTAAGTGACTTGCCTAGGGTCACACAGCTACTAAGTGGCCAAAGAAGGTTGGTCCTCAGGTCTTCCTGACTCCAAGTCCAGCATTCTATTCATTGCATTACATAGCTACCTCCTCTAGCCCAACCCATACTTGAACAAGGATCTTCTACAACATCCTCAACAAGTGGTCATCCAGGCTTTTCTTGAAGCCGGAAGCTTTTCTGGACATCAAGTGGAAGTTTGCCTCTAGCACTTCTTCCTATCAATCAACAAGCATTTAATAAGTGCCTATGTACCATTCATTGTGCTAGAGGTGGGGATATAAGGAAAGACAAAAACAGCACCTCAGGGAGCTTGCATTCTAAAGAGAGAATGTAGATAACTATATACTACATATATATGTATATTTGTGTATATGTGTGTATGTGTATATATATATATATACATATATGAGTTTCAGATGCAATTAGTATTTTAATTTAGAAACTCATTACATTTTTGAAAGGGTAGGAAAATTTCTTCTGGGCTTCTATGGAACAGGACATATAACTCCTCCAATAGATCTACATGTGAATCTTTCAGATATTTGAAAGCTGATCTCCAGACCCAGCCTTTTCTTCTCCAAGCTAACCATCCAGTTCCTTCCTTCTATTAGCCTCCTCCTTTGGCATGATTTCTAATCCACTCTCTGTTCTAGACAAGTGCAAGCTGGACAAGTGCAAGCTGTCAGCTTTTTAAAAAAAATTTTTAAATTGAAGGACCTATAATTTTATTCTCATAGGAACAGTCTGCTGTGGGATAGGAACACTCCCTCAACCCAAGGAGATCATCTGCTTTTCCATTTATGGTTTTAGAGTTGCCTAGGCCACTGAAAAGTTAAGTGACTTGATCAGGACCACCCAGTCATTAGAGGAAGGACCTGAGCCTAGGTTTTCCTGACCTGGAAGTCAGCCCTCTAGCCACCATTCTGGTGCCTCAAAAAGCATCAAATTCTTATTAAATGTGGCCCCCAGAATGACAGTATTTGGGTATGATCTGCCAGACAGTACTAGGATGAATGCCTTCCCTTTCTGGACACTATGCCTCTCTATGAAGTGTCAAATCTCCTTAGTTTTTCCTTCTGCCATAGGGTCATGAGATTAAAAATTGGAAGAAACTTCAGAATTCATCTAGTGACTAGATTTGGCCACCTAGGTCCACAAGTGCAGCCCTTTGACTGAATCCAAACTTCACAGAACAAATCCCCTTAATAAAAATCAAACAGCTGTACCTAAGGACACAGAAGACCACATGTGGCCTCGAGGTCACAGGTTCACCACCCCTGATTCTAGTCCCTCACTCTACAGAAGGGCAACTCAGAGAGTGAAACTATTGCTTGAGGATGGGCAATAAGTCCCAATTTGGGATACAAACCCTGTGAATTCTGATCAAGTTCAGAGAGCCCTTTCCACTACAAAACTCCACCTCTTATTTCTTGTCACCCTCTTTTGCTCCTTAGAAATAAAGGAGCAGTTGTTTATTCAAATACATGTTGAAGAAAGCACCTTGGAGAAGACCAGTTCATATCAAAGTAGGGCAAGCAGGTTCTTGCCCAAATTTGGCCCAAGGGCCTTAGCAGGCAGTGGAAGATGAACAAGGTGACTTCATGTCACATGTTTCGTTACAGCTAAGCCTGTCTCTCTAATCTTGGGCTGTCCCCAGAGCAGTCAAAAGCACTTCTGGTGTTCAGTACATCACCAAAATGTACATAAATCAGAGAAGATGGCATATAAGATGCTTACCCCATAAACAGCAGCAGACCTGATTTAAACAGATAGCTTGAAAAAGGATCAACTTTGGATTTCGTAGAAACACAACAAATCACTAAAATTCTCTAGATTTTAGGTTCTTATTGTAAAATGACAGGCTAGACTAAGTGATCTCAGATCTTTTTAAGCTCTGGATCTCAGATCAAGTCATCTGCTTAGCTCTCAAAAGTCACGACTGTTCCAGATATGACTGCTGGAAACAGCTGGGTACTGGGTAGGTCAGGAGATCCTTGTTCCAAGTCTGTCCTCTAGCGATATGAACTTGGGCAGATCAATTTCTGTGTTGTCTATGGCCCTGTTTCTTCATCTGTAAAATGGGAAATTTGGACCCGATGACGTCCAAGGTCCCTTCTAGTCTTAACCATACTGTGGTTTTATTTTTACATTTAGGACCAATTCAACAGCAAAGAGATTATCAGATATTGATCAATTTCAGTATCATTGGCTTTTTCTAAAACTGACCATAAGGGCTGACATTTACATGGGGCTTTAAGGCTGTCAAAAATCTTGACTTCCATCATATTTGAGCCCCTCAACAGTTCTCTGCAGTTATAATCCCCATTTATGCTGGGAAGGAAACATGCAGAGAGGTAAACTGATCCAGAGTTATGTGACTAGTTAATGTCAGAAGATGGTTTGACCTTGAAACTTTTGGACTCGTCAAGCTGTGGATCTACATTCCATAGCCCCCAAAGTACTAAAGAATGTATAGCATTTCTTTTAGGAAGAAAAAAAGTGTTTACGTCCAACCTAATAACCACAAGGGGGTGGAATAGGATCACTATATCTTATTTTTGCTTCGGATGAAAATCTTTAAATGAAACTTTCTGTATACTCTGTTGGACAGGATTCCATTCTTCACTACTTTGTAATATGTTGAAATCCACTTTAAAAAACAAACAAGCCAACATTTGCTAAATGAAAGATCTCTTTTAATAAAAAGGAAAAATCACAAAAGTTTAATGGCCTCATACAATATCCCTAAATTAGAAACTACTCCGTGTCGTGTCAGCTGGGGCTGGTTTTCTAATTCCAATGTTGTAACCCCAGGAAAAGCAGACCCAGAACCACAGCCCTAAGCTCATATGGATGGGGGAAGGGGGTCAATCTTCAAAACTTTTTAATAAGAGGAATAATTACCTGTGCACTAACCCATAGTTTCCTCTGGGAACATCAAGATTTCCAGTCTCCTTCATAAAAGTAAAAGGGCTCTGGGTAAACACCCAGGGTAACAAGATATCACTCACAGCACAGACATGCCTTGGAGTACAGGCATTATCTTTTCCAACAAAGACCACAAAGAACTTTCCTCTGAGCTTATAAACAGTCAAGACAACTCTTCCTCCTCTCTCCTCTCCAGTGGGCCTCCATCATACCAACACAGTATTCCAAATTTAAATATTACTTCTCTCCAGTGGGCCTCTCCTGACTCCCCTAACAATTAATTCCTTGTTGCCAGGGAGTCCAGCAATCTTCCTTTCTCTTGGAACCTGCAAAGTCCACATGACTCACAGTACAATAAAGGATAGATCCAGGTTAATGTTCCACATTGTGCCCCTCTGCCATGATGATCCTTCACCTTTGCCTCTATCAACAACTCCCCTTCTCCTGGAGGAGGGGCACACTAATGCAAAGGCCTCCCCAAGGTCCCAAGGTATCTATAGCTTTGGTTCTATCTACATTTCTTTTCCCTCCCCTTCTTCTCTCCTGCTATCTTTTATAATAAGACCAAGCCCAATATGCAGAGGCATGTAGATGCTGAGGTTCAGGTGTGGACTTCTAATGATGAAGCCAGTAAGCATTTATTTACCGCCTAATATGGTAGGCACATGGTAGGTGCTGGAGAAACAAAGACAAAAGCAAAGCAGTCCTGCCCTAAGGAGCTGCCATTCTAACGAGAGACAACCTATACATATGTGGCTGTATACCAAACACACATCTGTGCTCTTCTGGGCCTAGGGGATTGGAGTACTGGGCACTCTCCCTCTCCACAGGTGGGGAACCTGTGGCCTGGAGGCCACATATGGTCTTCTAGGTCCTTGGGTGTGGCCTTTTGACTGAGTCCAAGTTTTACAGAACAAATCCTTTCATTAAGGGGATTTGTTCTGTGAAGCTTTGATTCAGTCAAAGGGCCACCCTTGAGGACCTAGAGGGCCTCTTCAGGAACAACCGCGAATACACACACACACCCACACCCACACCCACACACACACACACACACACACACACAAACACAGACAACAGATTCAGTCCTGACTGAATTGGATTTCCAAAGAAAGGTAGTAAGCTCTTTTTTCTCGTAGTCCCCTTGGCTCTTCCCACCACCTCCCCACAGCCCTGGGGGTAAAATGACTTAGGTTTTGGATAATATCTAAAGCAGTGGTTCTCAACCTTCTTAATGCCTTGACCCTTTAATACTCTATATGGGTGTATCTGCATGTGGGCGGACCCACCTGGAGACAGAGTAGCAGTGTCTCGGTTCCTAAGACCATGGGAAATAGGTGTTTTCCAATGGTCTTAGGTGACCCCTGTGAAAGGGTCGTCGGACCTCCAAAGGCGTCGCGACCCACAGGTTGAGAACCGCTGGTCTAAAGGTTTTCCCAAATGGAGAAGTTGAAATGTTCTTGCTATACAATGTAGACCAGGGACAGGACAACTATTTGTACAGAAAAGAATGTGTAAGATGCAAGTGTACATTGACAGAAAAACTTAAGCAAGTAGCAGTAGCAGAGTAAGGATCACACTTTCCAGGAGGACAATGTATCAAAACTTGATACAGTTTGTAACTTTGACTTCTGATGAGACATTTTACATCTCACCTTAGTTCTGCATGGTTCACACAATTCCCTGAGGCATGTATTTTTTGGACTTGGCCAAAATGGGAATTTCTTATCGTTGACTATGCATATTGGTTACATGGACTTTAGCTAGGATTACTAAGCATTAGCTCTAGGCTATCTCCTCCACTTAATGTTTCCTTCCTTGATCATAAATAAACTAACAGTAATCCTAAAATTGTTTTCTAGGGGCAACTAGGTGGTGCTATGGATAGAGTGCCAGGCCTGGAGTCAGAAAGACTCATCTTTCTGAGTTCAAATCCAGCCTTAGGCACTTACTAGCTCTGTGACTCTAGGCAAATCATTTAACCCTGTTTGCCTCAGTTTCCTCATCTGTCAGATGAGCAGGAGAAGGAAATGGTAAACCACTCCAGCATCTATGTCAAGAAAACCCCAGATGGGATCACAAAGAGTTGGACATGAACTGAAAAATGACTGAACAACAAAAACTATTTTTCTTCAGGCAAACTTGATCAGGGTATGAATTCTTCTGTTTGTTGATACCATCTTCTCTGGTACAGTAATTACTCTTTGCTTGGAGTCAATTCTAACCAAGAAGCCCAGTATCTCTGGTCCTCTCTAACTCATAAGATTGCCTCCAAGGTTGTACCTGTGCATCTCAGGATGGGTGTTTGTTCATTTATGATCAAGGAAGGAAATATTAAGTGGAGGAGATAGCCTGGAGCTAGCACTTAGTAAGCCTAGCTAAAATGCCTGTAACAAATATGCATAGTCAAAGAAGAGAAATTTCCATTTCCACCAAGTTCAAAAAATATATGTCTTCATCTGAATCTCGAGTCAACTGTCTCTTCACTGTTGGCGGGTGGGTAGCATGCCTTATCAGATCTTTAGAACTAGGGTTGGACATTACATTGATCAGCATTCTAGAGTCTTTCAAAGTTGTTTGTCTGGGCAATGTTGTTATTGTATGAATTGTTCTCCTGGTTCTGATTATTTTACTCTGTATCAGTTCATACAAGTCATCCCAGGTTTCTCTGAAACTATTCCTTTCATAATTTCAAATTCACAAGCACTCCCTTAATTTACAATTCTTTAACACTACCAAAAAAAAAAAGATTTGTTATAAACATTTCTGTATGTGTCCTTTTCTTTCTTTGATCATTTTGGGGCATAGGTCTAATAGTGATACTACTAGGCCAAAGGAAATGCAGTCTAGTGACTTTTCGGGTATGCATCCTTAACTGTTTTGCACAATGGATGTAGCAATTCACAGCTTTACCAACAGGGCATCAATGGGCCTGTTTTCTCAGTCTCCCCAGCACTTGCTGTTTTCTGTTCTACTCTGATGGGTTTGAGGAGGAACCTCAAAGTTCCTTTAATTTGTATTTCTCTAAATGTTAGCGATGTGGAGCATTTTTTTCATATGTTTATAGATAGCTGGGATGTCTTCCCTTGAGAACTGTTTCTATGTTGTGAATATTTAGGTACTGAAGAATGGCTCTTCATGGAAATTTAAATCAGTTCCTTGTATGTCTTCAAAAAGAGACTTTTATTTGAGAAATTTGCTGCAAATATCCCTCTCCCCCATTTAACCATTTTTCTTCTAATCTTTAATTATATTGGTTTATTTGCACAAAAACTTTTTAGTTTTACTTAATCAAAACTATCCATTTGGCCATTTCCTTTACAAGATCCATTGAGTCACTGACCCTTTCTGCTCGGTGGTCGATACAAAGATTGCTTCATCATATTGAAGCCCCAGTTCTTCAGAACTGAGTTGTGCAGGTCCTTAAAGTCCCAGAAAATTATCAAAGGAGCTCTATCTGGTGCTGTTTTCATGGGGTGACTCTTGCCATATAGACACATGAACAATGCTTGCCACTTGCAGCCTGGGGTGACTCTTCACAAAGAGGCTTCTGCTCTGGACTCACACATCTTGAGTCTGGTATTATGGATGTCTTGCTCCAAAGAGAAGGTAACAGGCTGTTCACAAAATGCCTTCTCCCAGTAGTAGAACCACAGAGAAAAGTATCTGAAGCAAAACTTATGAAAAGCTTTTGTCTAGAATAAACCCCAAAGAGATTAACAAGCTCCCTTCTAAAAAATATACTCAATGTCCAAAGTAGATGAGGTATGGGACAATTATATTTCTTCTACCATAGAAATATTTAAAGCACAAAAGCCTCAAAAATGTGCATTAGCAGCTAGATACCTAAAAAAACATAAAATGGCAACTCCTTATATCTGTCATACTCCTTCCCTTTACCCCCAAAGGTAAAGGCCCTTTGTGGGACTGTTGAACAGTATTTTACTTCCACCTCTGACCCACTATATCCAGTCTACTTGGACAAACAAGCATGATGGGTCTTTAGTCCTTTCTGGTTCACTATGGTTCTATCCACGGTTCTTTTAACTAGTAGGTAAACTCAAGTTATATTAGAATCTCCACAATCACAGCGTGTTAGAGCTAGCAGAGATTTTAGAGATCATCCATTCTGATCCCTTCATTTTACAGATGAAGGAACTAGGGTTGAAAAAGGTATAGCAATTTGCCCAAGAACCCAAAATTAATGGTAGAGCTGGGATTCAACCCAGGTTCTCCAACCTCCCAAGTCCATTGTTTCTTATGCTACACCATGCTGTCTCAAATACATGTTTGTTACTTGGCAATTCAAGGCACAAATAAATAGCACACTATACAAAGGCACTGTGCAGGGATCCAGAAAGAACATGGAACTTTTTCTTTTTAAAAATACTTTCTATTATAACAGTTTTGTAGCTTGCATTTCTAGTCAAGCCTGGGGCATTTTGCAAGAGATTGATCCAACTGGTGGAGTTGGTGTGAGTGTTTTGGAGAGAAAAGACATTCTTCATTCATTTGCTCATTCATTCTTTCACTTCACAAACATTTATTAGGCACCTATGACACACCAGGACCTGTGCTACAGTGCTGAGGATACCAGAAAAGGAAAAAAATTCCTTCTTTCAAGGAGCTTACAATCTTATGGGGGAAGACAAGAAAACTAGAGGGGATTATTATTCAGTCATGTCCAATTCTTTGTGACTTCATCTGGGATTTTCTTGGCAAAGATACTGGGGTGGTTTGCCATTTCCTTCTCCAGTTTGTTTTACAAATGAGGAAACTGAGAAAAAAGGATAAGTGACTTGTCCAGGATTGCTCAGCTAGTAAGTGTCTGAGGTCACATTTGAACTCAGGTCTTCCTGACTCCTGGCTTGGTGCCCTATCTAATTCGCTACCTAGTGGGTTCACTACTTACTACTTCTGGGATCAAATATAAATTCCATTTACCTTTCTAGCTTTATTATACCCTGCTCCCCTTCATGAACTCTGTGGATCAATTTTATTGACTTTCTTACTGCTTCTTGGACATAATATTCCATCTCGTCTCCATGTCTTTGTATTGGCTGTCTTGCATACTTGGAATGTTCCTTTAAAACAGTGGTTCTCAACCTTCCTAATGCTGTGACCCTTTAATACAGTTCTTCATGTTGTGGTGACCCCCAACCATAAAATTATTTTCGTTGCCACTTCATAACTGTGATTTGCTACTGTTATGAATCGTAATGTAAATATCTGATATGCAGGATGTATTTTCATTGTTACAAATCGAACATAACCCACAGGCTGAGAAATGCTGCTTTAAAAGGGCCAACTTCTGCTTAGGCCTTTCCTCATTCCCCTCCACCCACTCGCGCCCTCCTTTCCCAACTCTAATCCATTTCCCCTCAAAATTACCTTGTAGCTCTTTTTCATATATTTTTATGCTCTTTTATACTCCTATACTCTTATAGCTCCCCAACTCTACATACACACAGACCTGTATATAACATATGTAAGTGTGTGTTTCTGTATGTATTTGTCTCCCCAATAGAATGTAAGTTCCTCAAAAGCTGTGACTGTTTCTTTTTTTGTTTTTGTAGCCTTTGAGCCAAGTGTAGAGCCTGGCACATAGTAGGTGCTTAATGAATTCTTACTGATTGGTCAGTCAACCAGCTAGAAGGACAGTGGTTCCCTCAACAGAAATGGGGAGCTTCTGAAGGGAGAAAGATGGGTTATAAGGGAAAAGCAAATGAGTTCAGTTTGGGATGTATGAATCTGAGATTTCTATAGGACATCCAATTTGAAATGTCCCTTTGGAAGATGGAGATGAATGCCCAGAGCTCAGAGAGACACTAGAGCTGGATATATAGACATGGGAGTCATCTTCACAGAGATGATAATTAAACCTATGGAAAGGCTATAGAGAGAAAATAGTTGAGGATCCAGGCCAGAACCTGCCTGTAACAGAGTCTGAGTATTTTGTTTTTTTACTTATAAGTTGTTTATCATAGGTAGGTCTTAGACTCTAGATTTGGAAGAGACTTAAGAGGTAGCAGGGTTGGGATTTGAGATCTGTGATCTTTCTGCTGCAACCGTTTTACCTACCATGTCTCTTCAATTCCATTTCATTCATAGATCTTTTATTCTCAGTGTGTAGGGTTACACATACATACATGTATATATACACATATACATACACACACACATATAGTTTTACACAAAAATCATAGCACCACAGATTTAGAGCCTTGGAGAGGAAGAAATTCAGACCCCAAAAGGTCAAGGTACTTGTCCAAGTTCACACAGGTATCAAGTGGCAGAGTAGGATTTCAAAACCAGGTCCTTTCATCCCAAATTCAGTTCCCTTTCCAGTGTATCACATTCACTCTAAAACTGATGACAGCATTTTTGGCAATTGTTTTGGGAGTGGTGGTGAGGCATCAAGGATGGGGAGCAGTGTGTGTGGCCTTATCTTGAGTATGTTATTCATTATTCCAAAAACAATTTAAAAAATTTTGGCATTTAAAAAGTTATTACAAAATTTTCTACTCATCCTCCTCCTTCACCTACCCCTAACATATTCATAACAAGAAGCAGCTTGGTATAATGGAAAGAAGACTAGATTTGGAATCAAAGGTGATGAGGTCAAATTCTGGTTCTTCCATCTTCATGACTTAAGAGGATTCAGTTTCCTGAGGACCCCTATGGGCCTCAGTTTCTTCATCTGTAAAACAGAACTGTTGAGTAAGATGAGTTCTGACGTTTCTTCCACCTCTACATCTAAGCCCCCCTGGTATCCAGTTGTACTATCCTAGTAAAGACTGAAAGTAGTGATAGGTAGAGGGGCTGTGGGAAGAAAATTCCTGTTATCAAAGCAAGGGCATATGGCAGAAACTGGCAGCATAGTGACCAGCTGATGGTGAGAATGATTAAATATTGTTTTAGCGATATTTCACCAGAGGCCAGCTTTATCAGGGAGCTGGTAACTCAGTCCAGGCACCTTCTTTGATGTTATTTAGTGGAAGTTCCAAGTCAAAGGAAGCAAGCAGGTGGCATTCTGGGAGCAGGAAGAGTTTTCAAAGTGGCCCATGATGTCTGAAAAGAATGAAAGTCTACTCTTTAGGGAGGGCACTGGAAATTCTTTACCGGTCAATTACATACTCACTCCATTTGAATTCTCTTCTCTAGAATGTGTGGGCCTGCAAAAGAGGGACCAAGGACGTCTGAGCTTTTAATCACATCCTGGACACACAGGAAGGAGTGTTCAGAATTCTAATGCTGAAAATGACCTAAGTAGGAAAGAAAGACACAGGAAGCATGCCGAGAGGGAAGGGATAATGGCAGAAGTGGAGCCATGTGGAACACGGAGTAGCCATGTTCTCCTTGGCATTGGAGGTCTTAATGAGAAACAGTAGGTGGGAAATGCCAAGAATCAAATTTAAGCAGCTAGGTGGGGCAGTAGAAAGAGTACAGGACTGGGAATCAGGAAGATCTGAGTTTGAATTCTGCCTTGGACACTCCCTAGCTGTGTGACTCTGGGCAATTTACATAAACTCTCTGTGCCTCAGTTTTCTCATCTGTAAAGTGGGGAAAATAATAGCATCTACCTCACGGGGTTGTTTCAAAGATCAAAAGAGAAAATACATGTGGAATGCTTTGTGAACCATAAGGCGCTCCGGAAATGCTGGCTATTATTGCTGTTGATTTGATCGGTTTATTACTACTGTTATTAGTCTTGACGTGAGGAAAAGCTTCCTGATGAGATTCATATCATAATTCATATCATAATAATTGGAAATAAAGTATTCACACTTCTTTTCCCCCACTTAACAGTATTTTTATTTTTTCCAAATACATGTAAAGATGGTTTTCAACATAGACTTTTATGATTTCAAGTTCCAATTTTTTTCTCCCTCCTCCCTCCCTTCCTGCCCCCCTCCCAAAGATGGCAAGCAATCTGATATATGCTATGTGAGAGAAGAATCAAAACAAAAGGGAAAACCCCCTAGAAAGAAAAAGCATGTGTGTGTGTGCACCTGTGAGAGACAGAGAGACAGAGAGACAGAAAGAGAGGGAGAGAGAGAGAAAGAGAGAGAGAGAGAGAGAGAGGAGGGAGACAGAGACAGAGAGAAAGAGACAGAGAGAGGGGAGAGAGAGACAGAGAGACAGAGAGAGAGAGAGAGAGAGAGAGAGAGAGAGAGAGAGAGAGAGAGAGAGAGAGAAGAATAGCTTGATCTACATTCAAATTCCGTAGCTCTTTCTTTGAGTATGGATAGCATTTTTCATCATGAGTGTTTTGGAATTGTCTTAGATCATTGTACTGCTGAGAAGACCTAAGTCTATCAAAGTTGATCATTGAACAATGTTGCTGTTACTGCAAAGGTTTTTGTTTTTTGTTTTTAGAAAAGTGACTTGCTCAGGGTAACACAGCTATTAAGTGTCTGAAGTTGAATTTTAACTCAGGTCGTCCTAACTCCAGGGCTGGTGTTCTATCCACTGTACCACCTAGCTGCCCCTTCATAGTTCTTTTCCTTAGGAAACATTACTTGATCAATTTGATGGAATTATGGGGTATCTAGCCATTGGTTAGCTGAAGTATAAATCCCTGAGGACTTTAGATAGCATGAGCAAACTTTGGGAAGACCACCATCACTGGCACTTGAGAAGAAAGGTAGCTATGGAAGAAAAGCCCAGCTCTTTGCCTTTTGCAGCATAGTAATTCACTCAAAGTTAAGCTCTGAGGAGATGCAGGCCCACAGAACCTAGTGAAACAATTTTCTCAGTAGATGCACTGTCTCAGTGGGGAGTACTGTGAAGGAACAATGAAAAAGGGCCTTGTAGGGGCAGCTAGGTGTCACAGTGAATAGAACACTGGCCCTGGAGTCAGGAGGACCTGAGTTCAAATCTGACCTTAGACACTTGACACTTACTAGCTGTGTGACCTTGGGCAAGTAAGTCATTTAACTCCAATTGCTCTTCCTTCCCTCCTCCAAGAAAAAAAAAGGAAAAGAAAAAGAAAAAGGACCTTGGCATCCCGAGGGATCTGAGGTGTGAATTGCCTTAGTCATGCATATTCCCTGCACAAGTAGTTCTATCCTAGTATACTCTCTGGGTACCTGCTCTTCCCACTGGTTATGTGTATTTATGGGACAATATGGCTCAGGTTTGTGGGAGAAATGTTTTGTGGTTTCTGTTCTTATTATGCCATTACAGTTAAGAATTTTTGTATTGAGTTGTGTCCTCAGATTCACTCTTGATGGTGAACCCATTGTAGAGGGTTTATGTTTTAGGACAGTGGTTCTCAACCTGTGGGTTGCGACCCCTTTGGGGGTCGAATGGGGTCACCTAAAACCATTGGAAAACATATTTCCAATGGTCTTAGGAACCGAGACACCATTCCTCTATCCTTCTCCAGTCGGGTCGCCCACATGCAGATACGCCCACATACGAGTATTAAAGGATCATGGCATTAGGAAGGTAGAGAACCACTGTTTTACGAGGATGTTTTGAATTTGATATAGTCATTCTCCCGAGGGACCCAACCTGTAAGGGTGAGGGGTGCATGTGTTGGGGGGTGCATTGCTCAGAGGAGGTGCTACACGTGTAAATATAAGATAATTTGGTGGGGGATGAGAGACAATGGAGCCTGAGCAGGGAAGTGATATGGTCATACGTATGCTTTAAAAATTTCAGTTTGGGAGTTATTCGGAGAATGGTTTGGAGAGGAGAGAAACTAGGGACAGGGAGAGCAAGTAGGTGTCTATTCCAATAGCAGATGCCAAGAGTAAAAGGAGCCTAAATTATAGTGGCAGTTATGTGGGTGGACAGAGGGGATGAATCTGAGACACTGCGTGGAAGTAAAAGCATCAAAAATTGGCAATAGTTTGGCTGTGTAAGGTAAGTGAGGTGTCGAGGACATCAGCAAAGGAAACCAAGGAGCAGCAGGAGATAAAGGAGAGATGGAAGCCATGAAAAGGCAAAGAAGAGAGAGCGTACAGGAGGAGGGGATGGCCAGCATGACAGTCAGCAGAAAGGCCGAGAAAAATGAGGGCTGAGAAAAAGGCATCAGGTTTGGCCATTAAGAGACCAATGGCAGCCTGGGAATGAGCAGTTTCATCTGAATGATGGGTTGGGAAGCAGGTTGTAAGGGCTTGAGAGGTTCAAGTTGAGACCCTCTGGTTGACACAATGATATTTTGTTTTATGTGACCTGTCTTCAAGGATAATGAAAAGGAGTAATAGACAGCCTAGAGATTGGAGCTCTGGGACTTTTCCTTCTTCTGAAAGGAAAATGAATGTCATGCACGTTAGGAAGTGTAAACTTCCTAGGATTTTAACCAGCTCATCTTAACTCTTTTTTTTTTATCACACTTCATCTTAACTCTTAAAAAAAGAAACACCAAGAAAGAAAGAGAGAGAGAGAGAGAGAGAGAGAGAAAGAAAGAAAGAAAGAAGGAAAGAAAGAAAGGAAGAAAAAGAAAGAAGGAAGGAAAGAAAGAAAGAAAGAAAGAAAGAAAGAAAGAAAGAAAGAAAGAAAGAAAGAAAGAAAGAAAGACGGTGGGCTGTCAACAGATAAAATTAGCATTTCCGGATGATTAATCTCCTCCCTGGGTTTTCCTGACGCTGCTGTCTCCTGGATCTCTTCCTACTTGTCTGACCACTCCTGTCTCCTTTGCTGGATCATCATTCATGTCCCAAACCCTACGTGTAGGTGTACCCCAAAGCTTGCTATAAATCTAAGACAAGTAACTAGCTTTTTTTTTCTTCAAAAAACCAATTTGCTGATGTCTTTTATTTTTACCTCACAGTTATTTCTGTGGCCACTGCTTCACCCATAAATTGAATTCTACCTTGCAACAAAGAAAAACAGGTAAAACCAACAGACTCGGTGATCACGTCTGATTAAGTTCTAGCGTGGTGCCTGGAACATAACAGGTGTTTAATAAATGCTTGTTCATTGACTGACAGTTGTATGCAACGTTCCATGCCCACAATCTATCCCTTCTCTATTTCTTTCTCTGTTTTCTGGGACCAAGATTGACCTTTGAAATTAAGCAGTTTGGCAGACTTTTAGTCTTATTTTTAAAATTTATATTAGGAAGATGGGATCACAGATCCAGAGCTGCAAGAGAACTTGGAGATTGTGTAGTGCAACTGCCTCATTTTATAGATGAGGAAACAAGTTGTCATCCATAAAACAACTATAAAACAAAGACTTTGAGTTACTTGCCCAGGGTGATACATCCCTTCATTAGTAGGGCCGAGATTCCTATCCAAGATCACTGACTCTGAATTGCACACTCACCTACTCCACAGGGTTGGATTGTTGTAGAGATTGTTGAGGTTGTTTCGGTTCTGCTTTTTCCATTTGAGTCAGTTCGTACAAATCTCCCCAATTTTTCTGCGGGTGGCTCTGTGTAAGCCTTGTTTAACAACCAGCCAAACAGGTGGCAGGAAGTTTAAAAATTTTGAAGGCATTTGATCATTTTCTAGAGACTCTCAAGAAATGCCAAAGTCTTAGTTCCTCCTTGCAAGGCATAACTTCTGATTACTTATGACCTAGAAACAGGAAGCTTAACGTGACACTGTCAGTTCCATAGGCTGGCGAATATCTTTTCAGTCAGTGCTTTAATGAGCTCTGCTTCCCATTACACCCATTAGCTTGTTTGAAAACCAATACTTACCTGGAAAGAAAGCAAATAGGGAAGGAATTCTCAGAAACAATCCTTTGGATGATGGGAGTATATGCTTCCACCAATAAAATAAAGATAAGAAGGAGAGACAAAGTACAGAATGTTAATTGCAACTACAATAAAACAATGTAACAACGTAAGTAGCATTTCTGTTTGTCTGGAAAGTTCCTTTAAAAGATAGGAGGGTTTGCCTTGTAACAGCTGCTGATAATTCAAACTCTATGCACTTTTTCTCTCTCCATAGGGTTCTATTCTCTCTATAGGCCTATTGGCCTGTACATTGTTACATGGGTTTAGTAGCAGTTTCATGGGGTCAGAGAATATTTAGCGACTTTTTTGATCATAGTTCTAAATTGCTTTTAAGAATAGCTGTCCTGGAGTAGCTGGGTGGCACTGGCCCTGAAGTCAGTAAGACCTGAGTGAAAAAATGATCTTAGACGCTTACTAAGTGTGACCTTATTTAATCTTCCTTTTCTTTTAAAAAAAAAGGGGGGAGGGGGAAGACGGCTATACCAATCATAGGTCTATCAATAGCGTGATGTATTTATTTTTTCGTAGGCTCTCAGACATTTGTCATTTTCTATTTTTGTCAACTTTGCTAACCAAATGAGGCAGAACCTTAAAATTTCATTAGTTTGCATTTTTCTAAATTATTAGTGACATGAAGTATTTTCTATATGGTTATAAATAGCTTGGATTTCTTTCCTTCAGAACTGCCTTTTCATACTTTGACCATTTATCAAAAGGGCAATGGCTCTTACTCTTATAAATTTGAATCCATTCCTTATGTATCTTGGAATTAAAGTCTTTATCAGATGAATTCGATGCAAAACTCATCCACCCACCTCTAGTTAACTGTTTCCCTTCTGATCTTATCTGTAATTTAAAATTTTTTTTTATTTTTTGCTTTTTGGAGGGGGCAAAGTAGGGTAATTGGGGTTAAGTGACTTGCCCAAGGTCACATGGCTGGTTTTTTTTGTCTTAAATGTCTGAGGTCGGATTTGAACTCAGGTCCTCTTGACTCCAGGGCCCGTGCTCTATTCACTGAGCCACCTAGCCACCTTTGAAAAAATTTTTTTTTGGAGGGGGAAGGCAGGGCAATTGGGGTTAAGTGACTTGCCCAAGGTCACACAGCTAGTAAGTGTGTCAAGTGTCTGAGGCCAGATTTGAATTCAGGTCCTCCTGACTCTAGGGCCAGTATTCTATTTACTGAACCACCTAGCTGTCCCTGCATTGGATGTATTTGTACATTTTTTAAAAAATATAATCAATTTTTTCCATTTTATTTTCTAGGATCCTCTCTATCTCTTGTTTGGTCATGAACTCTTCCCCTACTATCCATAGATCTGAAAGATAATTTCTCTCTTGCTCCTCTATTTTGTTTACAATGTGACTTCGTTTGTAACTCCTGTGCCAAAGCCCCTTGGTATGGGACTCTCTTCTTGGTGGAGATGAATGCCCTGATCTGCAGAAGGGGGCAGTGCAGGGTTGTTGAGAGATGAGAAAAGCCCCAGTGTTTATCAGTCTCTTTGGGATTTTTCAGGATCAGTCCCCTTTGGGGGTTTATCAAGCTCTGAGTTTCCTTCCCTGTGCTTGAAGTGTTGAGTTACTTCTGTCTTTCAGCTTCAAGGGAGAAGATAGGGAGGCCAACCCCATTTCAGGTTGCTGAAGGAAAAGACTGTGGGAAAACATGCAATAAACTGGCAGTCACCATCATGTCCCTATTCCCAGCTTGCTATAGCATTGATTTTAGGAAGTTTCCATGAATGAGATTCAGGAAACTGTCTTGGTTGGGCTGAATTACCATGCTCCCAGTGGGAGAGATTCTTGGCCTTGTATTGTCTGCTATATATTCTCTTTTGCATACCTTCCTGATGTCTGTTTTGCTACTGATTTGGATAAATGAATTTCTTTGCTATTTTCTAAATGTGTTCTTTGTGGAATTGGTATTTGGTAGAAAAGGGGTCAAGCCTTGGATATAGAACTTGAGGTCCTTCCTCCCCCTAAAAATGACAGAGTGATGAGAAATTAGCCTGAACCCATTTATATCCCCTAGACAAACAATATTTAAGGGAGCAAATCAATATAATGCTATCCCAGTACCCCCTTTCTCTGAGAAGAACAGAGTAGCGTCTGGCCCCATTCTCCTGCTTCCTTCCAGACAGAAAGGCATGTCTCCTTCGGAAAAGGGTGGGTGGGGGGAGGAGAAAAGACCAGAGATGTCTATTCTGCCTCCCTCCAAGCTGCACAATGACAACCTTTGCCACACTTGGGGCCTCTCTCTATAAATGGGCACATTCTGTACATAGAGGACCTAATTCCTCTTTTCTTATACTTATATTTAGGCCATGTATTCATTTGGAGCTTATCTTAGTGTATGTATGAGGTATTTGTCTAAATTTCTACCAGACCGTTGTCCAGTTTTCTCAGCAATTTTGGTCAAATAGTGGGTTTTCACCATAGTAATGGTATTCTTGAGGTTTCTAGAACCCTAGGTTCATTTGCTTAAATATGTATGTGCTGAATCTGTTCCACTGAAAAAACCTCCTTATTTCTTAGCCAGTCACAATTTACTTGATGATTACTGCTTTGTAAGATAGTTTGAAATTTGGTACCGTCACATCTCCGTCCTTCCCACTTGTTTTCATGATTTCCTTTGAGAGTCTTGATGTTTTTATTCTTTCAGGTGTATTTTTTTTTCTAATTCTATAAAGCAATCCTTTGGTAGTTTAATTGGTATAACACTGAATAAGTTGTTAATTTAGATTATGTTGTAGTGTTTATTATATTGACTAATGTTGCTCGGGAGTAATTAATATTTTTCAATTATTTTGAGCCTGTCTTGATTTATGAAAATATTATTTTGTAGTGTATTCACACAGTTTCTTGGCAGGTTAACTCCTAAATATGTTATATGTTTTGTAGTTATTTTAAATGGAATTTCTTTCAATTTCCTCCTGCTGAGTTTTATTGGTAATATTCAGAAAAGCTGATGATTTATTTGAATTTATTTTGTACCCTACAATGTCGTTGAAGTTATTGTTTCAATTAATTTTTTAGTTGGCTCTCTGGGGTTCTCTACAATATAACATTATCTGGAGAGACAGAGAGGGGGAGGGAGAGAGAGAGAGAGAGAGAAAGAGAGAGAGAGAGAGAGACAGAAAGAGAGAGTAGAGAAAGGATTTCCTTTCTTCTTTGCCTATGCTTATTATTTCAATTTCTTTTTCTTGTTTTCTTTCTACAGCTAGCATAGTTAACATTATCTCAAATTGTAGTGGTGATAACGTACATCCTGGTTTCTTCACTCTGATCTGATCACATATAGTGCTAGCTCTTGGTTTAGATATATATTATTTACCATTGTAAACAATGATCCTCACTGCCTGAGAGTCAGGCTCATTATTTTTTAACCCTACCCCAGCGTTCTCCAATACTTTTAAGGGGGTTTAAGGATATCTAGTCTCTGACATTTAAGTCTCCAGTCAGTGATGTTCTTTCAATCTCAGGGGTCCCCTGCATCCCAGTTCCATTTAACCATTTAATAATCATATCAGCTTTTATAAAGGATTTGCTTCAAAGGTCTCCCATTGCATCTAGGACCAACTCCAGTCATTCTGATCTATATCTTGCCACTTGACCCAGATGGCTCCAGAGGAGAAAGTGAAGCTGGTGACTTTGCACAGCTCTCCCTCACTTAAATCCAGTTCCCTTGGTTGTCATGGCATCATCTCCCTGATGTCATGGTCCTATTTAAGAATGAAGGACAAGGGCGCCTAGGTGGTACAGTGAATAGAGTATCAGCCCTGGAGTCAGGAGGACCTGAGTTCAAATTTGACCTCAGACACTTAGCACTTACTAGCCATGTGACCTTGGGCAAGTCACTTAACCCCAATTGCCCTGCCTTCCCCCCTCAGTGTCTGAGAAGGGAAGGGAGAGTAGGTCCACAGTTTAACTCACTTCTTATCTAGCATGATTCCTTAAGTTTCAAGTGTCCCCTGGGCTTTTGTCCTGGTACTCTAATTTCTAAAACTTCTCTGTTATGTTAGTTACAACATCTAGCCTGGAATCAAGAAGCTATTCCTATCCATGTGGTAAGGGAATGCAAAACGATTTTCCTCCCAAGAAGCAGGAACCTGCTACCTCCCACATGGGTGCCTCTATCATAGTGATCTGGGCATGTGCAAAGCCCAGTTACATCATGGTAAAGAATGATGTATTTATTGTTGTTTTCTAGAATGTTAAAAACAGAAATAAGTGTTTTATTTGGCCAAAAAACCTTTTCAGCATCAATTAATCGTCATTCTTAGTACTGGTATGCTCAATTATGTATATAATATTCCCGATATTAAACCAGTCTTGCACTCATGGTCATAGTGTATAATCTTGGTGACTCATTGCTACAGCCTCTTTGCTAATATTTTAAAATTTTGTATCAATGTTTATTAAGGATATTGATCTTTGTTTTATTTTTCTTCTGTTTTAACTTTCCCTGGTTTAGGTATTAAGAACATATTTGTGTCACAGGAGAAAGTTGATAGGATTCCTACTTTTGTTATTTTTGCAAATAATTTGTGCAATATTGGATTTTGGGGGGAAGATGATCCTGGTGGTTTTTTTCCTTTGGGAGTTTATTTATGATTTGTTTAATTTCTTTTTCTGTCATTGGGTTGTTTAAATTTTCTATTTATTTTTCTGTTGCTTTAGGTATTTTATATCTTTGTAAAATTCATCCATTTCATTGAAGTTGTCAGTTTTATGGGCATGTAGTTGGACAAAAGAGGTCCCAAATAGTCTTTATTTCTTCATTTGTTGTGAATTCTTCTGTTATTTTTGATAAGAGTAATTTGATTTTTGTCTTTCTTTCTAAAAAATAAAATTAGCTAATGTATCTATTTTATTTTTAAGAGGTTACTTTTTTAGCATTATTTATTAAGGCCCTGTTTTTGCTTTCAAGTTTATTAATCTCTTCATTAACTTTCAGGATTCTGATTTTGATGTTTAATTGAGGTTTTAAAAATTTGTTATTTTCCAGGTTTTTTTAGTCACATGCTAAATTTGTTGATATGTTTTTTCTCTCTTTTTTGTTGGTGAAAGTCTTTTTTTTTAAATGAAAATCTTTAAAGATAAATTTTCCCATGAGAAAAATTTTGGACACATCTAACAATGTTGTCATGTTTTCTCTTTGTTGTCATGATCTTTAATGAAATTATCCATCCTTTCTGTGATTTTTTTTCTTTGACCCACCAATTCTTTAGGATTAACTTATTTAGTCTCCAGTTAACTTCAATATTTTTCCAACTGTCTTTTTTAAAGTGTAATTTTTATTGCATTGTGAATGGTAAAGGATATATTTAACATTACTGATTTTTTTAAAATTTTTGTGAAGAATTTATGTCCAAATGCTTGTTTACCTTTTGCAAAGATGAATGGTGAAGAAATATGTGTATTCCTTTCTATTTCCATTCAGCATCTGCCAAAGGTCTATCAAATCTAACTTTTCTAAATTCTTTTCAGGTCTTTTTGTTTCTTTTTGTTTATTTTTTGGTCAGATTTTTCTAGCTCCAGAAGGAATACATTGAAGTTTCCCATGAAAATAGTTTTTATTGTTTGTCTCTTCCTGTAATTTAATTAACTTTGTCTTTAAGTATATAAATGATAGACTGTGTAATGTGCTTATACTAAATATTGAAATTAATTCATCATCTATAGGACTTTTCAGCTATGTCTAGTTTCTCTGTTAATCTCTTTTAGTTAAGTCAATTTTTGCTATTACCTCTTCTGATATTATGATGACTCTTTCTGCTTTTTTCTAAAATTTAGGTGAGGCGTAATAGGCTTTTCTCCAGTCTCTTATTCTGACTCTATGAGAGTCTATATGTTTCAGGTATGTTTCTTATAAACCTCACTTTGTGGGATTCTGCTTTCAAATCCATCCTGTTACCCTACTTCATTTTATGAATGCATTAATCCCATTTACATTCATAGTTATGATTGCAAATTGTGTGTTTCCTTCTATTTTATTCTTCTATACTTTTTCCTCTCGTTTCTCCTTAACTCTTCTTTATCACAGGGTTTTACCTTTTCTTTCTTTACTTTTAAACTCATCTTCATTATCCCTCATTCTGAAATTAGAGTTTGTTTTACTTATTTCCTCGAATCTATCCTCCTTCTTATTCCTCCTTTTCCTCCCTCTTTGTTTCCCTGTTCAGTTGAATTTATTTCTACACCAAAATCATTTTCAATCCTCTTTTGATTAGTTTGGATGAAAGCTCTCCCTTTCCCCTTACTAAATTCTCCCCCTTTTCTCTTCTTTGCTTGTAGATGTGTTGGAGTCATTTTCTTCTTCTGAGTTTGTGTTTTGGTCATCCTTGGCACCGTAATAGTTCTTTGTCTTTTTTGTTACTGCCGTTTTGTTGTTTACTGTTTCTTCCAGCCTTATTTCCCAGATTGGAACTTTGTGTTAGGGCTAGGTACTATGCACTTTTGATGAGACTGCAGTGGCTTTGTATGATCCTAGGCTGTCTTCTCTAGTGTCCTGCTACTGGGGTCAGAGCAAAAACGCAGCCGCCCTCTGGTGCTCTTTGTTCTAACATCCCCTCTTTTGGTTTAGAGCAGCAATACTATGACCCTTTTCTTCTCCTGGGGTCTGACTCCTCAGTCCTGGACTGCCCTAGTTCTTGTCCAAGTGTGGCTTGAATTTGTGATCTTGGGCTGAAAAGATGACCTTCTGTGGTTCACCTATTCAGCCCAGCTTGGAGATCTTCCTTGGTGTAAGCATCAAGAGAACTGGATTGTAATGTTTTCTCCAATTCCCCTATCTTGGATGGTCTTCCAATCCTCTAATTTTAGAGATGAGGAAACTTCAGCTCAGATAGGACAAGATTTGCTCAAAGTCTCATGGATACGTAGCAGAGTCAAGATCTGAACCTGGGGCCTTTGCCTCCAAAATCAGTGCCCTGTGTAAGTGGCCTTTCTAATCTCTGCCAGCCTATGGCTTTTCTACTTTATTGATTTAATTTATTGAGCATTTGTTAAACATTAGTCAATATGTGCCAGGTATCGTACCTGAGAATCATAAGATCTCACATTTAGAGATAGGAGTTACATTAGAGGCCATCTAGTCCACCTTCCTCCCTTTCTAGATGAGGAAACAGAGGCCCACAGATCACATAGGTAGTAGTCACAGAGTTGAGATTTGAACTGGGATCTTGTGATTTGTAGTTCACCCCCACACACACTTTTTGCAAAGTTCGCTGCTCTTTGTAGAACATCACCAATCAGTCCCTGTCCTCTATGAACTTACATTCTATTGGGGACATAAGAGCTGACATTTACATAGGGCTTTACAGAAGTAGAAGTAAAGGCACCTCTGAGCATCCTCTATTGGAGGAGGGAGGCATGAGAACCTCCCCTTCTACACAAACAGAATTGTGAGTCTCACGATAATCCCAAGAGGTAGGTGCTATTATATGCCCTTTTAAAAATGAGAAAACTGAGATTAAGAGGTTGCTGGGGTCACAAGCCCATAGGTGTCTGAGGGGGCCAGTTTCCAGGTATTCCACAATTCCCAAATTTAACCTAATCCCTTAGATTCATCCCATTAGCTTTCTGAGGAACAGCAGATATCTGGGATCATCATGGGCCTTTTTAAACACACTCAAGCCTCAAGGGCCAGAATCAAGTGAGAGTGATGGATAACTCTGCCTTTGTCTTTATAGATGAGATCTAATTGTTTCTGGTTGTTGTCCAGCATCCCACTGTCCTGTTCCTGTTGTGTGTCACGTGCCTGAATTCTCCCCAGAAAGTGGGTTAAAAAACTTGCCTTTGCAGTAGCTGACTGGTTGGCTGGGTCACCTTGAGGTTGTTTGTGGGTCACTTTGCTCTTAACAGGAGCAGTGCCTTGGCTTGGAAAACATTCATTTTCCTTCAGCATTCAATTGAACAAAATGCTAGATTTATTCTAGTCGAGTGGAGCCTATCAGTCTGTTAACATGGGTAACTCTAGTTGAAATTCAGACCTCATCTCTTGCTTGGAAAATGTAGGTTAATCAAGGGAGGCGCCATGACTCAGAGACCCAGGCAGTTGACAAAGATCTCCAGCCTTCTCCGGCCAGAGTTTGATTGGCAGTTGGGATCTGTCCTTGAACCCGGGCCCTGACCTTTTAGTGGCTCAATTTCCTGCCTATAAAAGTGGGTTAACAAGTGACTTGGAGGAGGTGGGTGAACTCAATGAAAAGAGAAAGGGTATTTGCAAAGTTCCTGGCAGAAAGAAACTGAAATGGTTCGGCTATATTGTTATATTGTTCATGGAAAGGAATTGAAAAATAAATAAAGCTTATAGTCTCTGTAAAAACTATATCCACATTTGCTTTCCCCATTTCCCCATTTGTTTTCAGTCAGGTGGGCGTGTCACCGACTATCTAGCCCAATTTACACCTGAAAAAGAGCTCACATTACACTGTACCTGACAAATGGTCATCCTAGCCATATAACTCTGAACAAGTCACTTAGCATGTTTGCCTCAGTTTTCCCAACTGGAAAATGGGAATAATAGGGTCTACTTCCCCAGGTGGTTTTGAGGATGAAATGAGATAGCCCATTCCACTCTTGAATAGATTGAAGTGTTTGACTCTGGTGCCACAGAGAAGAGTAGCTGCCCAGCACCTTTTCCTAAAAGCATTCCTCTTAGCTGGATCATCAGTTAAATGACTGCCTTCCCAGGGGCAGGATCCCTCCTGAAACAACTCTAGATTATCTGACGTCTCCCCAGCTGCTGTGGCCCCAAATTCTCCACCTTCCTCCTTGCTGCTGCTGCTGCTGCTGCTTGGGAGGCAAAATGGGGTAGTTGGAGAAGTGCTCAACTTCTATGTTCAAATCATGACTCCTTTGTGACCTAGGGCAAATCACTTGACCTCTCTGAGCACAGTTTACTTATCTGTGAAATGAAGGGGTAGGAAGTGATGACCTAGACAGGTCCGTCCAACTCTGGATCAATGATCTTATGCTCCTCTGATCTTTGAGATCCTTTTTTTTTTTTTTTTTGCTTTTAGGAGGGCAATTGGGGTTAAGTGACTTACCCAAGGTCACAAGGCTAGTTTTTGTGTTAAGTGTCTGAAGCTGTATTTGAACTCAGGTCCTCCTGACTCCAGGGCTGGTGCTCTATTCACTGTGCCACCTAGCTGCCCCGAGATGTTTGTGGAATCAGAGGATTTGGGTTCAAATCCTGGTTCTGTCTTCATACTAGCTGTATAATCTTGTTCAATGGATAAGTCACTTGACCTCTCAAGACCTCAGTTTCCTCATCTATAAAATGGGTTGGACTAGTCAGAGCTTCTTAAACTTTTTCCACTCATGATCCCTTTTCACCTGAGAAATTTTTACGTGACCCCAGGTATATAGGTATATAAAATAGGTAGACAAATCAAACATTTGCTGATAATAAATTATAAAGAAATTTATTTTAAAACAATTCTTTGGCATACATATAATTTTACCATTTATTAAAGATGAGAGAAAATTTGCATACTGAGATGGATGTGCTTTTTATTTTTAGATAAAAATCTAAATTTTGGCAGAATATTTGATACTCAGGACGTTTTCAATGTTTTTTCAGAGTTGATTGATATTTTGATTTTATAATTATCAATGCTGAGAATGCCACTTCACATAAATATGTAGTACAAAATGGCAGAAATGTGTTTAGGGCCATTTCAGAAATTGTTGGAAATTCTGTCCTAATCCCAAGCCAAAATTCATTTAGCAATTTTGTATGTTCAATGAAAACACTGCAATTCATAACATACAATAGTCTTGAATCTGAGCCTAGGTGTCTCTGGCAGCGTTTGTTGGCGTTGCATGGCGTGATGGCATGTGCAGTCCAAAGTGCATGTGTTGTGTGTTCAGAACCAAGGCTGCAGTGAAGTTATGTGATGTAACACAGACAAGTACCACCAGAAACACCTTGGATTCATTATGGGTTTGACTTTAATTAATTTTTTGTCATTACATGTTCAGAAACTTTTTATTATTGCCAGATTTTTCACAACCCCCACATTCAGTTATGGAACCCCATATGGGGTTGAGACCACTACAGTGCCTTCTAACTCGAAAGTCTATTGTAGTTGGGAGATAAAGGTTGTTGATCAGGATCAATTGACTCAGATTCCTTCAAGTCTCAGTTCAAATCTCATTTTCTTCAAGAGGATTTTCCTAGTTGTTGAGGGTGGTGGTGTCCTCAACAGTTTGGGAAAGGGTTTTTTTTTCTTTTTGGAAGGGGGAAATTTTGGCAGGGTAGTTGTAAGTGACTTGCCCCAGGTCACATGGCTAGTAAGTGTTAAGTGTCTGAAGTTGGATTTGAACTCAGGTCCTTCTGACTCCAGGGCCAGTAAGTACTCTATTCTCTGCACCACCTAACCACCCCCAAAAAGGGGTTGTTTTGGGAGGAAAGACAGATTCTGTTTTGGATGTTGACTTTGAGATGTCTATGTTGTTGCCCTTCGTACTCAAAGAGGATCAAGATGACATTACTATGTTGAGGTCAATGTACAATGTGCCCAGCTGCAACTGATCAGACCAACAGGAGCTCAGAAGGCTCTTCTTCCACAGGTGGGGCACAAACAATCCATATGAATGTTTGGAAAGAGATGTCTCTAAATGTGCACATCTCACGTTTCTTTTGAGTTACTGCAATTTTGCAATCTGTGAACAAAAAGTCACACACCAACTCTCCTTCTACTTTTGTCTTGTTTAGTAGCCTTTTTTTTCTTTAAAAATTTTTTTATTCAATTAGTTTATATATTTGATATATGTACAGTACATAGTGCCTAGTGTGCATCTCTGGAAAGCAAGGTCCACAAGCTTACCAAGCATCTATTTTGATTAAATAGCAAGAAATTTCTTAAGAATAACAGCTGTAATTGGGGGAAGGGGTATTCAGTAGGCTTGCTATTTTGGGGTAGAGGTAGGGGAAAAATGGGGAGAGAAAAAATTGTAACTCAAAATCTTGTGGAAATGAATGGTAAAAACTAAAATTAAATAAATTTATAAAGTAAAAAAAGAATAACAGCTGTATTATTCTGCAAGGATAACAATTTAATAACAAAAATAAGTGAAGGTAATTTTTTACTAATAATCTTCTGTTTCATTCTAGGATTGCCTTTGTCTTAGAGGAAGTTGAAGGAGCAAAATACAGGCACAAACAATGGGAAAATTTCCTCTTTTCCTCCTTTTTTTATTTTTTATTTTTTAAAATTAACTTATTTACTTTTAGTTTTCAACATTCATTTCCACAAAATTTTGAGTTAGTTTTTTTATCCCCATCTTTCCCCTACCCCCACCCCAAAATAACAAGCCTACTGAATACCCCTTCCCCTGATCTGTTCTCTCTTGTATCCTCCCACATTATCTCCCCCTCCACTTTCTAGTAGGGCAAGATGAATTTCTATACCCCAGTGCCTGTATATCTTATTTCCCAGTTGCATGGAAAAAATAAATTTTTTTAAACATTTGTTTTTAAAACTTTGAGTTCCAGATTTTTTCCCTTCTTCCCTCCTCACTCACCCCCACTGGGAAGATAAGCAATTCAGTATAGGTTGTACATATGTAGTTACCCAAATCATTTCCATAATTGTCATATTGTGAAATACTAACTATATTTCCCTCTGTCCTATTCTGCCCCCCCCCCTTATTCTATTTTCTCCTTTGACCCTATCCCTTTTCAAAAACATTTGCTTCTAACAACCCTCTCTCCCAATATGCCCTCCCTTCTATCCTCTCCCATCTTATCCCCTACCCCCCTATTTTCCTGTATGGTAAGATACCCAATTGAGTGTGTATGTTATTCCATTCTTAAGCCAAATTCAATGAGAATAAGGTTTTCCCATTCCCTTTCACCTTCCTGCTCTTCCCCTCCATTGTAAAAGTTTTCTCTTGCCTCTCTTAAATGATATAATTTACCCTAATCTATCTCTCCCTTTCTCCTTCTCCCAATAAATTCCTCTCTCACCTCTTAATTTTGTTTTTAAAGTATCTTCCTTTCATATTCAATTCATCCTGTGCCCTCCATCTATGTATACATGAACATACATATGCCCACACTCATATATATATACATACACATACACATACACCCTTCTATAGATACATATATATTCCCTTCAACTATCCTCATACTGAGAAAAGTCTTATGAGTTACAATGATCATTTTTCCATGTAGGATTGCTTCTTGCATTTGAAAGTCAAATTTTCTGTTCAGCTCTGTTTTTTTTTTCTTCCATCAAGAATGCTTGAAAATCCTCTATTTCATTGAATGACCATATTTTCCCATGAAGCATTATACTCATTTTTGCTGGGTAGGTGATTCTTGGTTTTAGTCCTAGCTCCTTTGACCTCCAGTATATCGTATTCCAAGCCCTTTGATCCCTTAATGTAGTAGCTGCTAGGTCTTGTGTTATACTGATTGTGTTTCCACAATACTCAAATTGTTTCTTCCTGACTGCTTGCAGTATTTTCTCCTTGACCTGGGAACTCTGGAATTTGGCTATAATATTCCTAGGAGTTTTCTTTTTGGAATCTTTTTCAAGAGGCGATCTGTGAATTCTTTCAATTTGCCCTCTGGTTCTAGAATATGAGGGCAATTTTGCTTGATAATTTCTTGAAAGATAGTGTCTAGGTTCTTTTTTTGATCATGGCTTCCAGGTAGTCCAATAATTTTTAATTATCTCTCCTGGATCTATTTTCCAGGTCAGTGGTTTTTCCAATAAGATACTTCACATTGCCTTCTATTTTTTTCATTTGGATCTGTTTTATAGTATCTTGATTTCTCATAAAGTCATTAGCTTCCATTTACTCCAATCTAATTTTGAAGGAGTTATTCTCTTCAGTGAATTTTTGAAATTTCTTTCCCATCTGGCAAATTTGACTTTTTAAGGCATTCTTCTCCTCATTGGCTTTTTGGGCCTCTTTTGCCATTTGAGTTAGTCTATTTTTTAAGGTGTTATTTCCTTCAGTGTATTGTTAGGTCTCCTTTAACAGTCTATTGACTCACTTTTCCTGATTTTCTTGCATCATTCTCATTTCTCTTCCCAATTTTCCCTCTACTTCTTTTACTTGATTTTCAAAATCCTTCTTGAGTCCCTCTATGGCCTATAACCAGTTCATATTTTTCCTGGAGGTTTTTGATGCAGGAGTTCTGACTTCACTGTCTTCCTCCCACTCCATGCCTTGATCCTTTTTGTCCCTAAAAAAGGATTCTATCATCTGTTTGTGCTTCCTGTGCTTGCTCATATTGCCAGCCAATTACTTGACCCTTGAGCTCTTTGCCATGGTAGAACTATGCTTCCAGAATAGAGAGAGCTTTGTCCCAAATCACTGGAGTTTTCACAGCTGCTGGAGCTATTAGGAGGGCACTGTCTCTACAGCCCCCACAAGCTCTGGCTCACTGGTCACACACCCCAGGACCACCACCCAAGACCTTGATCCAGATACAAGCTGGTTAAAGCAAGAGTGATTAACCTCTGAATGGTCGCTTGGTCCCTGCTACAATCTGCAGGCCAGGAGCTCCTGAGGCATCCATGCAGTGTAGCCACCATGACTCTGCCACTTCTTGCCTTGGGGACAGCAGCCAGATCACACTCTTCTGTCCCCCCCCATTCCAACACATTCCCACACTGACCATTTACTTTGTCTTTGGCATTTGAAAAGTCTGGAAGCTGCCACAACTGCTAGTTATTCACTCTCCTGAAGTCTGCTCTGGCTACAGCTGGTCAGGGCCCCCCTGGGGCTGGAACTGTGGAGCTCCTGCAGGACTGTGCTTTGTTCCCAGTGCGCTGGGATAGACCTTTCCTGTTGGCCTTCAGCTCTGGCGATGTGTGTGTCAGCCTCATCTATGTGTGCTTCCCTGGAAAGTATACTGCCAAGGAAGTGAATTTATCTATAGTATTCAATATTTCTCCATTTGTTGTAACTACTGGTTCTGTGAATGGATGGTATGGTGCTGGCTGGTGGAGAATCTCTGGTTTGGGTTTTTTTTTTTTTTTTGGTGTTAATTGGCAGGCCAAAATTAACACAAGTGGTGGAGAATTATCTATACTTTGTTGCATCTCAGACTCAGAGGCTGAATTGAGTGTACAATCATCTGTGAACAAAAAGTCACACACCAACTCTCCTTCTACTTTAGTCTTGGTTTATAGCCTTTTAAAGTTAAATAATTTATCATTAGTGTGGTAGCTGACCTTGATGCTGTTTTCGTCTTTGTTGAAGGTGTAGGACAACATTGCTGGAAACATCATGCTAAAAATATGGAAACAAGCACACTTGATTGGTGACAGGGAAAACTCCATTATCCAGAACCCGTGTAAGCATGCTGTCATGGAAGTGGCATCCAATACTGATGAGCTGGGCAATCAAATTTTGCCATGATCTTCCACAAGCCCTTAAAACTGACAGTATAAGAGGCCTTGGTCAGATTAAAGAACATTGTATATACCTCTGTTCTGCTCAGGGCATTTCTTCTGGAGTTGTTGGGTAGCATGTTGACCATTTCTCAGACCTTTCTGAAACCACACTGTCTCTCAGGTAGATGACCATCTTGCAGGTGAAGGATCAGCTGTTTAAAGAGAGCTCTGGCAAAAATCTTTCCAGCAATAACTAAGAGAGAGTGCCTCTTGTAGTTGACACAGGACAACTTACTTCCTTTTTCTTTATAGAGATGGACTATGGAGGCATCCTTTATCTCCTGGGAGATAACTTCTTCTTGCCATATAACCCAGAAGATTTTAGCCAGCTTTTATATGAAGAGTGGACCCTTTGCCTTATATGTCTCTGCTGGAATGGAATCAGCACTACGCGCTTTGCTACGCAAGAGGAGCCTAATGGCATTTAAAAACTCTTCTTAAGTTGGAAGTTTGGTTAAAGAGGGATTGACTTCAACCTGAGGCTTTAGCATTGATTGATGACAGTCTGTTGAGAATGCTATGGAAGCATTCAACCCAGGATCATGTTCTTATCACTGATCAGTGTGACTCCACCAGCACTGAGATGCACCAAAGGTTTTTGGCCCATTGTTACTATGAGCATAAAAACGAATCTCACCTACCTTCCTACTGAGCCAGGAATTCTGCATCTCTCTAAGCTTTGCTTGCACTTTCCTTTTGATGGAGTTAGACACTGCCTTCTCAGAGATGGATGAACTATCCTGTTGGTAAATCCTGTGAAGTTCTTGTTTTTCATTTAGTGGCTTCTGAATTTCCCTATCACTTTAATCAAACCAATCCTGATGTTTGTAAATGTTCTGGCCCAGATGAATAAATACTGTGCCATATACCAAGTCTCTGAAAGCTGCTCACTCATTTTCTGCTCCACTGTTGCCAATTGTGTGTTGGTTCAGATTCCCTCCAAGTCAGCAACAAATTGTTCACACAGAGAGAAATGCTCTAATCTGTTGATGTTGAGTCTTTTGACAGTTGTCTTGCCTTGTGTCTGCCACTTTGTTGAATTCAAATGTTTAACTTGGAGAGGATAAGTCTATAATCAGTCCAGCACTGCATACCACATGTTGGCTAGGTCACTCTCAAATCCTGCCTGTCTCTTCTCCTTACAGTGACATAGTCTATTAAATGCCCATGTTTGCCATGAAATTGCATCCATGGAGTTTTATTGCATTCAGGTAAATGGATGACAGTGTTGGTGATGAGAAGGTCTTGAGACACACAAACCTTTAGTAGTAAGTGACTGTTTTTGTTGCTGTTTCCAACTCCATTCCTCCTAAGGACTCCTGCCATATCTGGTAGTCTGTTCCTACTCTGGTATAAAAGTCATCCAGACTTATAAGCTTGCCCTCTTTTGGCACATTGATGATGGAGGTCTCTAGGCCTTCATAAAATTTTTCTTTGACCTCATCAGGGTTCATCATGGTGGGAGCTTATTTACTGATGATAGTGGCATGGCATTTTCCTCTACGTGGCAATCACATTGTCATGAGCCTGTCATTCATACCTTTTGGGAGGCATAGAAGCTTGCTAACTAGATGAGATTTGAATGCAAAACCTATGCCAGCTTTGCTCCTCATCCTAGCGGCCATTCTAGAAGAACATGTATCCAGTACTGACTTAAGCAAACTTGCCTTCATTTGCCAGCCTTCTTTCACTCAGGGCTGATATTTGGATGCAATAACTGCTGAGTTCTCTCACAAGAGCCGTTCATCTTTCAGGTCTACTGGATTCCATGTTGTCTGTAAGTGAGTGCACATTCCAATGGTGAGTGGAATCATCTTCACAAAAGTTTTTGTACATTTGTTTTATGTTTTGACTGCAGGGTGGGATTCCTGCCTGTCACATTAAGCAGGCCAGGGTTAGGTGAAGAAGACAATTTTTAGGCCACTTTTTCTGGCTCCTTCCTCATGCCAGGGGGTGAACAATATGGTCCTTCAAAAAAGCTGCTCAGACACCCAGGGGGCTGCTGAATCCCATTGCTGATTCCATCTAGTGAGAAGACAATCCTATGGCCTGGGTCACCTTTATTCATGGTTGTGACTTCAGCTCCTGGTGTATTCACACCTATTACTTTGTCGCTTGCCCTTGCCACAGGACTTCATTGTTTGAGATGCCTATGGTCTATCCAAGTAAAATGTTTGAAAGGCAGTTAGTGATATGGGACTGGAGGACAAGAGAAGGATTAAGGTTCAAGATGTAAATTTGGAAAATAATCAGCATCAGCTTGAACCCATGGGATCTGACTAGCTAGCTAAGTGAGAGTGTAGAGAGAAAAGAGATGAGGTACCAGTAAAGAACCTTGGGGGTGATACCCACGGTTAGTAGATATAGCCTGGATACAGATCGAGAAAAGGAGACTGAGGGGTGGTGTGAGAGACAGAAGAGAAGCTAAAAGATGGAAGAGTCATGAAAACCCAGAGAGGATGGACTGTGCAAAAGGGTTAACATGCACAGTGATGCAGGCACATCAAGCAGGATGCAGACTGAAAAGCCAGATGTTTAGCAATCCCTGATAACTTTGGAGAGAGCAGGAGAGAACAGTAAGGTGCTTTCTTTATTGTCCCCTCTTTCTTGTTAAACTTGAAACTCACCCTCCTAGTTTCTTCCTTTCTGTCTGCACACACATGCCGGAGTATTAATAAAAATAATAAAATAAATAATAAAAATAAATAAAAACCCACAAAATAAACAACCCTCCCTGCATCCCAGTTAGTTACCATCCTAGATCTCTCTTTCTCTTCTTGGCAAAATTCTGAAAGGACCTTGGTGCCTCTGCTTCTATTTCTCTCAGGGGCCATCTGCAGTCACCCTGATCTATATCTGGCCAGTGGACCCAGATGGTTCTGGAGAAGAGAGTGAGGCAGATGACCTTGCACATCCCTGCCTTCCTGAAATCCAATTCATTTGCAAGTGATGGCATCGCCTTCCTGATGTGAAAGTCTTCTTCTGAGAACGAAGGACATTTTCTTCTCTTTCTCTCTGAAACCTTCTGAGATGTGGCTTCTCATCTGACTCCGGAGCACCACCTAGAGGCACTTAGCATATGAATTCTTTGAGGGCAGGGATTGTCTCAATCTCAATCCAGCATTTAGTACAGCTCCTAGCAGTGAGTGCTTAATAAATGTCTACCAGTTTATTAATTCATCAATTAATTTATCAATCAATCAATTAATTCATATAACTCACTATTTCTCTAGAATACAAGGTTGTCCCAAGGAATTTATGTGTTCAGGGCAAGTATCACAAATTATGTTTAGGGCCAGCACTATGAAATGCATCCTCAGTGAAGTAGTAGTGGAAGGTGTGTGTGTGTGTGGGGGGGAGAGTGGGAGGTGGAAGAGAAGAGAAGAGGGGGGTGGTACCCTCCACACAAAGGCAAGATAAAGATCCTGGTTCATTGACGCAAGGCTATTGAACATGAGTTGAGAAACAGGTTTGGAAGGTGCTCATCTCAGCCTACCATCTAGTAGCTTCCTAATTTAAGTAATTATTCATGCTAGCTAAGTGGTAAGCTTGGTTGTTTTTATGCTGCTGAAAAACAAGTGTTATCATTGTGCCCTGGGAAAAAGATCTGATCACCACACCCTAGTTACACCTCTGTAGGAATGTTAGATTTATGCCTTTTATGGCTTTTAGTGCTATAGTTTCATGTTTGTTTCCACAGTTGAGCTAAATCAAAATAAAACAAATCAGAAAGGAAAATTTCCAAGTAACCTTGAATTCCTGCTATGTTCTTGTAATAGTAATTAGTTTATCAGGATACTTAGCACTTAGTAGTGCTAAGTGCTAAGTGTGGAAGGTGCAAACTCTGTCCCACTGTTGAGAAGGCATGAACTCCCCTGTTGATGTGGAAGAAGGGGATTGGCTGAGG
>CM053580.1:33524254-33538663 GCA_028627135.1 Pseudochirops cupreus | reverse complement strand
AATAGACTGGGGGAGGGGGGAAATACTGGGATGGCTGTTTTGGGGTGGTGGGCGGGGGAAAGACGGGGAAAAAAGATGTAACTCAAAAAAATTTAATAAAGAATCTCATATTGAATGTAAAAAAAAAAAAGAGATGTAAAGAAAGCCCCCAGAGTATTGGGTGGACCCTTTATAGGAGATTGATGGGAAGATGTAGATAAAAGATGTAGAACTCGGATTGCTGTCAGTACTGTTGGAGGGAGTACTGTCATCAATGACATCGCACTGAAGAGCAAGCGGCATCTTCCCTTTCAGAGTTCCAGGGGTACCTCTGAGGGGACAGGGCACGATTATCTAAAGCTATAGTGTCAAGCCCCCATTTCAGTATGTTTCCCCCAACATCAATTGCCTTAAATCCTCAACCCCCTCCACTTATTAGTGTCATTATTTTATTTTTTAAAATTCATTTACTTTTAGTTTACAGCATTCAGTTCCACAAGTTTTTGAGTTCCAAATTGTCTCCCCCTTCATCTCCTCCCCTCTCCTATTAATATCTTTTACTCAATTAATATCAATTAGCTTGTACAAAATGAGATTTACTGAGATCTGATGAGTACAAAAGTAAAAACAACCGCCTCCCCTGGACCACCTCGGGCAATAGGGAGGATGGGCTCAATCTTAAAGCCGTTTCTTCAGAGCATTTGTCTGATGAAGTTCACTTCCAAATACAGCATAGCTACTAGATGTTTCTCTGTTTTAGCTCCCAGGAGGGTAGAAGAAAGTCAAGAAGGGTCACTTTTCAGGGTCTCTGCTGCTTCCTCACCTGTGCTAAGACTCTGACACATTTTGACAAGAGTCCAAAAAACCAAATTTCTGGCATTTGCTGTTCCTAGTCATCAAAGCTCATCAAAGTTGCGGTCACCTCCAATCTCCTTTACCTAGAAGCAAAAGAATTTACATAGTAGAGTGAGAAGTAACAGAAAGACTGCACGCTTGTGAGCCATATAGTAGTGGCCACTCTCCCCACTGGAAGGCTTACTCTTTGCTGGAATGTAGGCAGCCAGGAAAGAGAAAACATCATGGCTTGTTAGATCTTTTGGGTGAACCACCAACTCAAAGACTGCTCTCCTTCATGTGGTAAGGAGACTGGAAACAATCAAGATACTTATACACACTCCAAATCTGGGAGAAGACCCTTTTATGACAGGTGAAAGATGAAATGACTGAGGAAACAAAGGTTAGATATTATGAACCTATCAATTTATTAAGCAATGGACGCCAATTGCCTAACAAATCAAGACCAAGCCCCTTCCTCAGCTTAGGGTTGGATCCTGAATGCAGAAGGAGATAGACTTTTACACATTAAAAATAATCAATTGGGGCGGCTAGGTGGTACAGTGAATAGAGCACTGGCCCTGGAGTCAGGAGGACCTGAGTTCAAATCCAGCCTCAGACACAACACAAAAATTAGCCATGTGACTTTGGGCAAGTCACCTAACCCTAATTGCTCTACCTTCCCCCTCCAAAAAATAAAAGGAAAAAAAAAACCAATCAATTAAATGTGGCCAATTAATTAAAGGGAAACAATACTCTTATTTCTAGTTAGAAGAAAGATTAGGGACTTTCCAAGTTGTTGTTGTTGTCATCTTTGTTCTTGAAGAAGACCACTACATCAGGAAGATGATGCCATGACTGGCAAGTGAATTGGATTTAAGTGAGGCAGGGCTGTGCAAGGTCACAGCCTCACTTTGCTCTGGAGCCATCTGGTTCCAGTGGCCAGATATAGATCAGTAGGCTGGGAGATGGCCCTCCCCAAGTTGGGAGGGGGAGAGCAAACACGTGAAATTCCCTGAATTCAGAAAAAGATGTGTCCCTCTCTCCCCCAGTGTCTGTAAACAATCAAAGGAACATGGAAACAATAACTAATTGATCAGTATGGGGCCAGTTTTCAGACAAGGCATATGGGTTGCTTGAGGTGTATAATTGGGAGAAAACTGCATTAATCTTTGGTTTGGTCGACATAACCTCGATCCTTAGTTAAGGATCTCTAAGCAGCAGGGAGAGGTGGTCCAGCTTCCCAGTCACACAGGACTAGGCTCAAATGGTACTTATAAAAAAAAAACCTTCTAGGTTTTCCCGCAGTTCCCACTATTAAATAGAGTTTTCTCACAGGACAGAATTTGGCCTAGACCCATAACTGAATAGAAACTAAGCTAGCTCCAGAATTGAGTCACAAGATGGAATCAGTGAGCCTCACTCTGTTCCCACAAGTAACCACTTGCAATCCTAATCTCAATTCTCTTGCATTCTGTCACATATCACATCTTTCTGAAAGCAAGTACCTCAGCCTCTTTCCCACGGACTGACAGCAGGGAGAGCCCAAGGAGGCTCTGAGGATGGCCCTCCCATTGGCCAGGTCCCATAATTTAGAATAGACTAAATCAGTTTGTTTTTTTTGTACTTGGAGTCACATGTCAGTCAAGCTACAGTTTCCAGAAGTTAAAAAGACATTAAAAAGAAAAATTCAAATTATTCTTGAGGGAGAGAAGGTGCCCTACCCTCAGTCTACCCAAAGACCTTTAAAGACATTCAGTAAGAGTCCTGGACTCTGATTATGAAGAGGGTTGGCAGGGCTAGGAAAGCCAGGTTGTTTTTTTTTTTTCCAGGGCTGAGTAATGGATCTGTGCTCCTGACACCTGGAGACAGGGCCCTCTGGAGGCTTTGGAAGTTTGCTCAGAACTCCCCTTCTTTAACTTCAGGTGATGTGTCCTAGCTAGCCCATTTAGCTCTGATGAGTCAGATGAGTTAGGGAAGGAGGCTGACAGCTCTCTCTGGGGATCCTCTGGGGGCCTGCACTGTGCACTCTGTAAATAAACATGCCACATGATAGGCTCAATGGAAGAACCATTTCCCTGGCTTCGGGAAGTGGCTGTTAATGGAGGGCGGCTAATTAAACACCCCCTGAATTAGAAGGGAGCCTGAAATGATGATTGATAATTGGCCCAGGGGCAAATTTGATTTTGCGTTCCCTTTATTCTTTCCTGAGCCATTGGGGGTTATTGTAATGGGAGCTGAAGAGCTACTGTTTCTTTTGACTGTGACACATTTTATAGGGTGGAGTCTTTACTGCCTGGAAGAACAGGGGAAGTATAATGGGAAAGGCAGAAGAACCAGGGACCTCCCTTCAAATCCTGACCAGCCATAAGACCTTGGGCAAGTCACTTCCCCTCCTGTGGGCCTTAGTTTCCTCATCTGTAAAATGAGGAAGTTGGGTTGGATAGAATCCGAGGTCCCTTCCAGCACCCATTTCTCTGATTGGTGATAAAGGTGCCTTCAAGAAAGCTCCCTTCTTTTTGCCCAAGTGACACAGGAACTAATGACTGAAACAAAATCTTGAGTTATCCTCTTCTCTGCCCACCCTACTTTTTCTTCTAATTTTACTCCTTTGTGAAATCTTAGAATCTTGCTGCTAAATCCAATGTAGCCTGCCTTTAGAAACTGTTTACAGATGGTCAAAGGACACAAACAGGCAGTTTTCAAAACAAGAAATCAAAGTTATCTATAGTCATAGGGGAAAATGTTCTAAATGATTATTGATGAGAGAAATGCAAATTAAAACAATTCTGAGATACCATCCTACACCTATCAGATGGGCTAATATGGCAGAAAAGGAAACTAACAGATCTTGGAGGGGATGTGGAAAAATTGGTACACTAATGCTGGTGGAGTTGTGAGCTGATCCAACCATTCTGGAAAGCAATTTGGAGCTATGCTCAAAGGGCTATAAAACTGTGCATACCCTTTGACCCGGTAATACCACTACTAGGCCTGTATCCCAAAGAGATTTTTTGAAAAAGGAGAAGAACTTATATGTACAAAAATATTTATAGCAGCTCTTTTGTGGTGGCAAAGAATTGGAAATTCAGGGGATGCCTATCAATTGGGGAATGGCTAAACAAGTTATGGTATATGCTATGATCCAATACTACTGTGTAATAAGAAATGATGAGTAGGAAGGTTTTAGAAAACCTGAAAAGTTATGTGAACTGATGCAGAGTGAAGTGATCAGATCCGGAAGAACACAGTACACAGTAACAGCACTATTGTACGATGAGCAATTGTGAATGACTTAGCTATCCCTCGAAATACAATGATCCAAGATAATTCTGAAGGACTTATGATGAAAAATGCTATTCATTTCTGGGAAAAGAACTGATGGAGTTTGAATGCAGAGTGAACCATGCTTTTTTTTCAGGCATACTTTTAAAACTTTGTTTCTTTCTTTTTTGGTCTATATTTTCTTTCACAACATGACTAATATGGAAATATGTCTTGCATGCCCGCACATGTACAGTCTATGTCAAATTGCTTGTCTTCTCAGGGAAAAGGATGAATGAAGGGAGAGAAATTGCAACTCAAAATGTTAAATATGAATGTTAAAATTTTTTTACATATAATTGGAAAAATATAATATTACAAATAGTAAGAATATTAAATATTATTTAGATAATATTAATAATATTAAAAATACTACTGTGCCAGGCACTGTTCCAGGGTAAAAGACAAAACCTAGTCATTCTTTTGACCAAATAGTTATTGTTAGGGCTGATGGCCATTACACACAGTGAGCTTACAGCCTGCTAGGGACCAGAGGCGGGAACAACATGTTCCTAACTAGATAAATACAAAATATAGACAAAGTAAATACAAGATAACTTCAAAATAGGACGCTAACAACTGGGGAGATAGGGATGGGCTTCTTTTAGTAGGAGGAAGCACTCAGACTGAGCCTTGAAGAGATAGGGATTCCATGAGGTAGAGGTTAGGAGAAGGGGGGTCTTCAAGGCTTGGCAGACCACCTGGGCAAAGGCATGGAGGCCAGAGAGATGGAGTGTTATGTATAAGGACTGGCAAGTCGATGAATCTGGTGGAGATGCATAATGTGTGAGAGGGGATAGAGTGAATTTGGAAAGATAAGTTGGAGCCGGGTTGTTTAAGGTACTCAGTGATACACAGAGGAGTTCAGATTTTATCCTAGAGGCAACAACAGACAGCTACAGAAACTTCTTGGGCAGGGAAGCGATGTGCTGAGACCTGTACTTTTTATATATCAATTTGGTTGCTGTGTGGAGGCTGGATTGGAATGGGGAGGAGCTTGAAACAGGAAGATCAACTGGGAGGCTACTGAATGAATGCATGCATGTATCAACGTAAAAGCATTTATTAAGCATTGTGTCAATCACTGTGTCCAGGCTGAGGGTACAAATGCAAAAAGAGGATAGTCCCTGCTCTCAAGGAACTCATGCACTGGATGGGAGGAGGAAGTGGGATCACACTGGCTCCCATCTGGGCCCTTGCAGGCACCCATAATGAAGCTGCCTGACTGTGACTGGCGTCCTGACTCCATGGGTTTCTTTGCTCCAATGGACCTCAGATTCCTAACTTGACCCGACCTTTTCTTTATGCTCCCTGGGATCCCATGTCAGATCCCATCCTCTTGCCCCCAGCACCATGAGAACCTAATCACTGGCATTGTCTGATCCTGGCCAAACACACTTGGGATGCCCAACTGGCCCAGAGCTGCTTGCCGTAATGCAAGATCCCCAGAAGGGGGCTCCAGAGACTCCAGAGCAATGTTATCAAGAAATTGGCTCACAGCTCTGAGGGATTGGCCATGTCTGAAGTTGGCAGAAGTAAATTCGAAACTCAAGAAGCAGTTGGCATGGCTTTCCTAGATCACTGATGGGATATGGACTGCCTAAAATTCTTTCCCATCTCCCTGAATTCCTAAATTAATACAAGCTGTTTCCAGGTTTGCATGGATGGAGCTAATATAACTGTTGTCATGTCCCACCTATGGAAGCAAGGCTGCCCATTGGGCTACCCCCAACCTCACAGGTGACAGAAGTGTTGGGCACTGTGGAGGGCTTCTTTCAGGAGCTCAAGGAGATTTGGTAGCCCTCTAGGAAATGAGACAAGCTTCACCAGGATAAGGGACTGTGTATGAGGCGTATGGTAGAAAGAGTCTTAGATTTGAAGTCAGGGGATCTGAATTTGGATCCCAGCTCTCTACTGAGTTACCTTGGCCAAGGCATGTAAACTCTCCTGGAGAACACTTCCTGGGTCCTTCTTTCCTTATTTTTGGGGGGCTACTTTGGTGTCAATTACTGACAGACCCTGAAATTCTTATGTCAGAAACCTTGTAGACTGAATGAGAAAACTTACTGATGTGGAAAACTAACTGCAATAGGACCACAGGGGAAATTCAGAGACTAATACAGGAAAAAACAATTATACACCTTCTAACAGGGAAGTCCTAAAATGGAAAGGTTTGCCAAATGAAATTGCTTGATTTGATATTTGAGATGGGATGAAATTTACTCACTGACCATCACAGATATAGTACTTAAAGGTCATCTAGTTCAATCTATGTCCAAAGCAGGAATCACTTCAAAGCATTTAAAATCTATTTCAATATGGATGTATACATACATACACACATGTGTATATGTATATACACCATGTAAAAGTACATGCATATATACACACGTATATTTGTGTGTGTGTGTGTGTGTGTGTGTGTATACTTTTAAAACTGTCATTTCCCAATACCATCTCTTCTCCTATAAGATGTAAAAAAGAAAAAGCCAATGAAAGGAAAGCCACTCGTGGACCATATCTGACAATATACACAGCATTCTACACCCATGGTCTACCATCTCTCTACTGAGGGCAGGAAAGTGTAAGCAATCAGTTTTTCTAAAAATCCCTGAGCTATATAAAGAAATCTTTTAAACACTACAAGAGACTTAGTTTCAAAACCATTACCAAAAATGCTTTTTAAAGGCTATTATTGTTGAAGTTCAGATGAGGACCTGTTCATACACAATAAAGAGGCTGTGTGGGAGTGTAGACATTATAGGTAATAACTAGGGTTTGGGGAAAATGGATAGTTACGGTAGTAATTGATTTGCCAAGCTGGGAGGTGTGCATCCAAATTCACTCTTTCTCCTATTCTTAGTCATCCTTTCATTCATGAATTCTCATCTTCCAACAGAAACCTTTTATTCTCTTTTAGGAGATTCTCTCGAGTTGTGGATGCAGATACACATCTATATATAATAAGTCAGATTTCACTGTTGTCAGCTCCTCTGTTGCCTAGCAATGCTTAGTTTTTCTCTAACCACAGCTGAGGTCACTACTTGACTCTTATGAAAGTTGAATCACTAATAATAAGTTTCTAACTAGAGAAAGGCTTCTGACTCATCCTGAGGAAGTGCAGCTATAAGAAGCAGAGTGATATAATGGAGAAGACAGTTGGACTGGGGGTCTTGGGAAATGGGGTACAAATCACAGGTCTGACCGTCACTAGCCATGTGACTATGGGCACATTAGTTGGCTTCTCTGGGAAATGAAAATGGGGTCATATGATAAACAAGATGGCAGAAGATGTTCTGCAAATCACTTCAACTAAGAATCTGAAAAAAGAGGAAATATGCATCATCTATAAAGAAAGTTAATTCCACAAAACAGTAACATTACAAAAGATAAAAGCCTCACTAAATAACAATTGATATTCTTAATTTCTATTCAGTGTCCAAGAGATGGAAGATAACGATTTTATTTAGCCCTGGAATGGAAAGGAAGGTCAAACAGGAGGAGAGGCGTAATGGTGAAAGATGGGTGGTATAGAAGCCTAGAGTGGACTGACCAGAGACTTCACGATTTAGGGAAAATAAACCCAGCTAGGATTAGTCCTTTCTTCTGGGGAGAATGGGCTCAGACTTAGCAGAGTTTCCACAAAGCATTGGTTTTACCAGGTTCCTATAGAAATTCAGCATCGATGCTGAATCAGTCACATTCTCAGCTGTTGTTGGGCTGGGTCTTGGAAGTTGTTCCTTACTCCATGATGGCTTCAACATCCCTCATGGACTTAACTGTTGGATTCCCAGTCTTCTATAGGTTCCCTTTTTTGACTTTCTGAAAATCACAGGATAGAAGCCTTCAGACTATAATCTTTTTCACTTAAAAGAAAGAATAAACATTTATGCAGATAAAATACTGAGGCTCATACTCATGGAACCACGTGTTGGCCTCAGAGGCAGCAAGTCTCTTCTTATAACATCATTTTTCAGGGAAGGAGTCAAACCAGGAGCAGTGGTCCAACCAAGAAGAGAGAGAGAGGCTGAGGCCACTCAAGAAGTTTCAAAGGCACCCCTTTATATTGTTCTTGTTTTAGGATTGTAACCAATGAAAGAGGCTTCTGTCTCACATAGTTTACGGACCAGAACCAGTCATAGAATATCTATGCATGTTTCACACTCTCTCCATGGCACTCCTATAACATTTCATTATGATTCTCTTGGAGATAGGCCTCCAAACGCTTTCATATAGGAAATTGTATCAGTTCAGCACATTCAGCACTTCAGGCTCATAAAAATGGTTTATTGGCCAATCCCTCACTACACATACACACACACACACACACACACACACAGAGGCATACACACAAACTGAATGGCAAACAACCAACCCAATTCAAGATAGAAAGCCTGGATGTTCATCTAGCTCCCAGGTATATAAAGTAATTGAAAGACTTAAGAAGATAGAAAGAAAAAATGAGTAAAAATTCAAAGGGAAATCATAACACATGGGATAGACATTATACAAGGAAGACAAGTGAACCAAAATGCATGAATGAAAAAGAGAATTCTGGACTCCTCAGAGATCATGGAACAGTAGTAAGAGACTCTAGAATGATTCAAAAGAGAAATAAAACTTTTGTAAGAAGATATTAGGGTGGAAATTAGGTTGGAAATTAGAGTAAGTACAGAATTAAAGAAGACAAAAAGTTATGGAACTTGAAGAATCTCTTCAAAGTGTAAGCTCTGAAAGAGAATGACAGATTTGAAACTTAAAAATATAGAAATGGAAAAAATAGGCAAGAAAGAAGAAAAATACAGGAAGTTTGAAAGAATGCAAATTCTCTACAAGACAAAGTGATTGACCTGGAAGATGAGATGCATAGAGATAAGTGTCTACCTTACAAGGCTGTTTTATCAAAATGCTTTACAAACCTTAAAAGGGAACAGAAATGAGAGTTATTACTATAAAGACAACTTAGCACAGTAGAAAAAAACCTGGCCTTGGAGCAGAGGATCTGGATTCATTTTTGGTTTTGCTACTATGTGACTTTGGGCAAATCCTTTAGCTTCTCTTGGCTTTGCCTTTCTCATCTAGAAAATGATAATGAACTCTAAGGACCTTTCCCACTCTAAATGCCATGATCCTCTAAGCAAAAATGTATCCAAAAGTGGAATGGGTTATTTTGGAAGGAGACCTTGAAGTGGAAACTGGGATGGCCGTTGTAGATCAATGGTGTCAAATGCAAACAAAAATGGGGGACACTAAATAATACAGATGGGCATCTAGGTAGCATAGTGGATAGAGCACCAAGTCTGGAGTCAAGAGGACCTGAGTTCAAATCCAGCTTCAGACGATTACTAGCTATGTGACCCTGGGCAAGTCACTTAACCCTGTTTGCCTCAGTTTCCTTATCTGTAAAATGAATTGAAGAAGGAAATGGCAAACCTCTCCAATATCTCTGCCATGAAAACCTCAAGTGGAGTCATGAAGAATGAGACACAAATGAATTGACTGAACAGCCACAACAACAAAACCCTACATAAGGGACTGTATATTGACTTAGAAAACTAAGATTTTCTGTGTTCTATTGTATTTTCATTTATTTCACTGAATATTTTCCAATTACATTTCAATCCAGTTCAGTGGCACTAGGGAGTTGCCTTCATGTAGCCCACTGGCTGAGTATTTGGTATCTCAGTTTGGACAGTGTCTCTTTTCAGGTATAGGCTGGGCTAAATGACTTCTGAGACCCCTTCCAGCTCAGATTCTACGGTTTTATGAAATGAATCAGTACTGATTTCTCTTGATTAGCTGATCAGCCCTGGTGAGATCACACTTGGGGTACTGTGCATGACTTTCTAGAAAGGATGTTGGTAAGTCAGAGAATGTTTAGAGGAAGACAGCCAAAATGGTGAAGGGTTTTGACCCTTGACCTTGTCACAATTAGTTGAAGGCATTGGGGATGTTTATAATGTGGAGGAGAGATTAGGGGAGATATGAAAGCCATCTTTCGGTGTCTGCAAGGCCTCCATGAGGAAGAAAGAATTGGACTGGTTCTGCTTGGCCCCAGAGAGCAGAATCAGCAGAAATGGGCAAAAGCTGCAAAAAGGGCAAACTGAGGCTTGCTGTCAGAAAAAAGCTTCCTAACAGATAGAGTCATCCCAAAGGAGAAGGGGCTGCTTCAGGAGGTCTTTAAGCAGAGACTAGGCAATCATTTGTCAGATACATAATAATGATGTTGCTGTTGATGATAACCAGCATTTATATGGAACTTCAAAACTCTTCACATATGGTAACTTATTCCCTAGGGGATTGTCATCCCAGTACAAGTTGAAATGAAGTCTATTCCATGGTGGAGGGACAGTGATCCCATTCAACCTTTCTTGAATCTCCCATTGGTTTAGAGTGAGTTCCTAGAGGATCCGAGTGTCGCCTTCTGGTGACAAGCAAACAGGAGATCCAAAGCATAAATCAGAATTATTCAGTTTTCTTGGTAATTTTATGCACGACACTTCTCTATTAAGAGCTGCCAGAGATTAAATTGCTTCTACCAAATAATGTTTACACTCTAGAGTCTCTCAGGAATATATGAGGAGCATTGGGGGAAGAAAGGGAAATAATTAATCAAAAAGAAATCAGCAAAACCGCCCTAACTAAGCACAAACACATTTGGGGTATTATTAATGGTAACAGTGGCTCACATCCGCGCAATGCTTGAGCCTGACAATGTGACTGCCCAGGCACTATCTTGTCTGCTCCTTACAGCCTCTTTAGCCAGTATCATTTAGCAGTCTCTACTTTTGTGCAAGAGGAGATGAAATCTCAGAGAAGTTAAATGACTTTCCCAAGGCAGTTAAATAATACAATAGTTAAGAACGGGAGCTGAGACAAACTTAGGACTTCCCTGTGTTAATTCAGCGTTCTTTCCATTGCAGCATCTTGTCCTTCTGAAAAATAGGAGATGCCAGCTCACATCTGTGTTTCTGTTCTTTAGTCCTTCTTCTTCTATCACTGCAAATCAAAGGTTGCTTCATGTTTCATTTTAACCTGAATGCATCAGTTATTAAAAGGACTGATAGAGTTCTTGACTGTTTGAAAAGATAGCAGTTGCCCTAATTTCCATACTGTAGTGGAAATAGCTCTGAGCCCAAAGTCAGGAGAGATCTGAATTTGAATGCAGTTGTATTTTTTTCTCTCCTTAAAAGTATTGCTATCTTTTGTTTTTATAAGCTCTTCATTTCCAAATATATCCCTCTTCTTCCCTCCCCAGTAAAAAAGATTTTAAAAAGAATAGAGGAAAAAGTCATTTCAGCAAAACTAAGTCAAAACTTGATGCTGTGTTTTATATCCATAGACCTTCATCACTTCTGAGAAGGGAGGAAGGTCCATTTTCTTATCTTTTCTTGGGTCAGCATTGGTTTACCTTTTACCTTTTGACTAATTTTGGGCAAGTCACTTCATCTTCTCAATCTCAACTATTTCATCTAAAAAAATAGGTAATAAGGCCTCCAGTAACTGCCTCCTTGAGTTGGTATTGTGAGTAAATCACTTTACAACCTCTGAAATGGTCTTTTTAACCCAACTAAATACCATGTTTCTTCATGAAATTAATTTTTGATTCCATAGTCATTAGCCACCTTCTCCTTAGGACCTCATTAGCATTTTTTTTTCTTTTTGGAGGGGGGAAGGCAGGGCAGTTGGGGTTAAGTGACTTGCCCAAGGTCACATAACTAGTAACTGGTAAGTGTCTGAGGTCAAATTTGAACTCAGGTCCTCCTGACTCCAGGGCCAGTGCTCTAATTCACTGTGCCACCTAGCTGCCTCTTTCACTAGTATTTCTTTAAGAGAAACAGAATGTTTAATGAGGACATGCCCTTTGCCCCCATGGAGTTTATAGTCAGTGTAGTAGGGAGAGTAGAAACCCAAACAAAATTATAGAATGTCAGAGTTGGAAGGTAGCTCAAATGTCATCTAGTTCGACTGATACTGAAATGAGAATTTCCTTGACGACATCTCTAGGAGACCATTCAGTTTCTACTTTAAGACACTCCGTAATGGGGAAGTCATTACCTCCTAAGGCAGCCACGTCCTCTTTTGGCCAGTTCTAATGGTTAGCAGTTTTTTCTCTCTGTCAATCATCAAACTACCACTCTTATTTCCCTCTCTTGAGGGTCTATTGGCCATCTCTTGATCAAAAGAATAATTCCTATATGTTTAATATGATTGTACGTGTATAGCCTATATCAGATTGCATGCCATCTTGGGCAGGGGGCAGGGAAGGGAGGAGGGAAAATTTAGAACTCAAAATCTTATTAAAGTGATGGTTGAAAACTAAAAATAAATTAAAAGTAAAACTAAAAACAGATAAAATATAAAAAAATAATAATTCCTATCTCTGTTTCCTGGTGTACAGATGATAGGGGCTTGAGTCTAGTCCCAAGGTAGAGTTTAACTCCTGCCTCAATCCTCCAGCAACTGGGCAAAAATTGTATCTTTTCTCCATTGCTGGGAAAAACAAGAACTCTGAACTCCATAATGATCCTGGTAGTTTAAGCATCAGGTCACTTTATTAGAAAACTAGGTTTCAAAGCCTTAACAGAGAGAGTTTCCAGGCACATGAGCTAGGATAACAAAGCCAGCTAGATGGCACAGTGGTTAGAGTGTTGGGTTTGGATTCAGGAACACATGAGTTCAAATCCAATCAGAGAGGCTTATAAGCTATGTGACCTTGTGCAAGTCACTTAACCTCTGCCTTGGTTTACCTGACTGTAAAATGGGGATCATAATATTACCTACCTCCCAGGGTTGTTGTTTTTATCAAATAAAATAATATTTGTAAAGCACTTAGCACAGTGCCTGGCACATAGTAGGTATTTCACAAATGCTTATTTCCTTCTCTTCTATTCCACCAACGAAGAAAAGAGAGAAGAGAGTGCTTCTAGGAATCTGTGGTTTGTGGCACATAGAATATATTCCTTTGCTGCTTGTTCTTCTTTTACCTGTAAAGAGAATGAAAGCTCCAGATCAGGATGTGCCTATGACAGCTTCCATTGTTGTTTGCTGAAGCATAAGCAGATGGGCCCAAATCAGACAACATGCCAGGATGATTGAGCAGTTAGGGCTTCTCTTACTTGCATGTGCATACACGCCCCCTCTCTCTCCAGGAATTTTTAGCCTTTTAAATTACTCAGCTGAAAAGCCACTCTGAGAACTGGCACTCAGGAACACTAAGGGATTTCACAATCAGCCCATTCTTCCCAATTATAGGTCAGAAGCAGTTGGGATTGAATGAAAAAGAAGGAGCATGTGTAGCCTTCAGTCCCAGAGAAAGGGAGGGAGGGGTCTTCCACTTCCTCTGGGAAATTCCATCTGGCAAACTCACATGAATGTGCCTGCTGACTCCTGAAAATTTAGGAGAACAGAACATCTGACCACAATGCTTTGCAAGCAAAACACTTTTCATCTAGAGATCTCAGAGTACTCTATAGGCATATAGAATATGCCTATTAATTAATGGACCTTGCCCATATTTCCTGTAATTTAAATTGTATTTACCCAATTTTGCACATGTACAAATCAGGGTAAAGATGGGGTTTAAGAATCAACTGGGAGAGGCAGTGTGGTGTAGTAGATAGAGAGCTGGAGTCAGGACAATGCATGTTCAGGTATATCCTCTGACATATACTGGCCATGTGAATTAGTGCAAGTGTTTTAACTTCTCAATGCCCCAGAAACTCTTTAATACTATAAACTACAGAGTTGGTGCCAATCTGCATGGTTGGATGGAGTTTTCTCCCCAGGAGTTACATAAAACACAGAAATTGCACCTGCTCTGGATTAGGCTTCTGAACACATACTGGCTGTGTGACACGGGACAGGTCTCCTACCCTCTCAATGCTCCTCTAATACTTTGCCACCCTTTGATTTTTTTAAATGAGAATTTCCTCATCAGAGAGTTCTCTATGTCAGGGAAATACCTTTCTCCTAATCATTAGGTATTGGAGATGTTTGTTGTTGTTGTTCAGTCGTGTCTTTGGGACCCCATCTGGGATTTTCTTGGCAAAGATACTGGAGCCGTTTGCCATTTTCTTCTCCAGTTCATTTTACATATGAGGAAACTGAGGTGAATGGGGGTAAGTGACTTTCCCAGGGTCATAGCTAGTAAGTGTCTGAGGCTAGGTTTGGACTCAGGAAGATGAGTCTTCTTGACTTTAGGCCCACTGGCTGTATGTACTATGGCACCCCCTAGCTTTCCTATCCATTAGGTATTGAAGATACAAAGAC
>CM053580.1:33464491-33514721 GCA_028627135.1 Pseudochirops cupreus | reverse complement strand
TTTTTCAAGAGGTGATTGGTGAGTTCTTTCAACCTCTATTTTGCCCTCTGGTTCTAAAATATCAGGGCAATTTCCCTTGAGAATTTCTTGAAGGATGATTTCTAGGTTCTTTTTTTGATCATGGTTTTCAGGTAGTCCAATAATTTTTATATTCTCTCTATTTTCCAGGTCAGTGGTTTTTTCAATGAAATATTTCACATTGCCTTCTATTTTTTCATTGGTTTGGATCTGTTTAATAGTATCTTGATTTCTCATAAAGTCATTAGTTTCCATTTGCTCCAATCTAATTCTGAAGGAATTATTCTCTTCAGTGAGCTTTTGAAATTCTTTTTCCATTTGCCAAATTCAGCTTTTTAAGGAATTCTTCAACTCATTGGCTTTTTGGGCCTCTTTTGCATTTGAATTAATCTATTTTTAAGGTGTTATTTTCTTCAGTCAGGTTGTTGACTCTCTTTTCATAATTTTCTTGCATAATTCTCATTTCTCTTTCCAATTTTTCCTCCACTTCTCTTACTTGATTTTCAAAATCCTTCTTGAGCTCCTCCATGGCCTGTAACCAATTCATATTTTTCTTGGAAGCTTTTGGTGCAGGAGTTCTGACTTCATTGTCTTCCTCCCATTCCATGCTTTGATCCTTTTTGTCCCCAAAAAAGGAATCTAAAGTTTGATTACTGTGCTTGTTTTGCTTCCTTTGTTTGCTCATGTTGCCACTCAATTGCTTGACTTTTGAGCTCTTTGCCACAGTAGAACTCTGCTTCCACAAAAGAGAGCTTTGTCCCAAATTGCTGGGGTTTTTGCAGCTGCTGGAGCTATTAGTTGGGTGTCCTCTCTGTTGCCCCTACAAGTTCTGGCTCACTGGTCACACAACTCAGAACCCCCTCCCAAGACTGCAATCCAGATCCAGGTAGGTTAAAGCAAGAGTGATTATCCTCTCAATGTTCACTTGGCCCCCCTACAATCTGCAGGCCAGGAGCTCTGAAGCAGCCAGGTGGAGACAGCTGCATGGCTGTAGCTGCCTCTACCACTTCTCACTTCTTGCTCTGGGGGAAGAAGCTGGACAGACCACACTCCATTCCCCCCAGTTCCAACAGAGATCCACACTGACCTTTTAGTTTGTCTTTGGCATTTATTGGTTGATATTTCTGGAAACCACCACAGCTGCTGGTGATCCACTCTCCTGAAGTCCCCTCCAGCTGCTGCTGGTCAGGGCTGCCCTGGGGCTAAAACTGTGGGCCCACATGGGGCTTGACTTGGCTCCCAGTTTGCTGTGATAGACCTTTCCTGTCTGTCTGCCTGGCTGCCTTCAGTGGGAGACTTGTTTCTCTCTGTCGCTTTGTGAGTTCTGTAGCTCTAAGATTTGTTTAGAGTCATATTTTATAGGTAATTGAGGTGGTTATGGGGGGATCTCACAGAGTTTTCTTCCTTCTATGCCACCATCTTGGCTCCCAACAAATGTTTATTAAGTATTTACTCAATGCCCAGCAATGTGCTAAGCACTGAGAATATGAGTACAATAAGAAAGAAAGTTCCTGTCCTCAAGGAGCTTACATTCTATTGGGGAAAGACAACATAAAAAGAAGCTGAAAGAGGGAGGGAGAAAGTATGGAAAAATTCTAGGGAGTCCAGAAAGGAGTGAAGGCAATGGGTGACCTGGGCACTTTCTGTAAAATAAAGGTTCTGGGAAGAACCTCTCAGAGGAACTTCAGTCAATCAAAAGAAACAACCAGAGGGATGGAGTGAACTTTCAGGGTGAGAAGGTTGCTTGCTGTGGCTTGGTAGGGAAAGTCCAGAGAGTCAGGAACAGAGCTCTGAGAGGAATAAAGACAGACAACTACTATTCTTGTTCTTCTTCTGCCTAATAATATCAAACTTCAGGGTCCTGGGAGAGGCCATCTGCACCTCCGAGGGCCCAGTTTAGATAAGGAAGTTAGATGACATTATTAAAGTTCTCAGACACTTACCTTAGTTGTATTAAATCTATCACTGGTCAGGTCTGTTATAATGGAGATTCCTTGGGGTATAGGTTAGACTAGATGACCACTAACGTCACTTCCTACTCTCAGATTTTCTACTTCTGTGAAATCAGAAGACATCTAGTTAGTACTGTCCCAATAACAGCCTGGGACTCAGGTTTGGATTGGAAAATCCAATCCAGTTTGCTTCTTTGTCATGGAATCAATTATCTATATGCTTCCTTATATTCCTGATATAATCTCATTGAGAGGCTGTGTGCTGTGGTGGAAAGAATGGTGTATTGGAGTCCTAAGACCTGAGTTCAAACCCCACTTCTGCCACTTACCATCCATGTGACCTTTGGCAAGCAACTGAACCTTAGTTATCTTATCTGTAAAAAGAGATGATTTGAATTGATGATCTCTTAGGTCTTACTAACTCTAGATTTATGATCCTATGATGATAGAGGTGCTGATGTCCAATTTTTCAAGGAAGCAGAGATATAACCTACTGGGGCAAACAGAGCTTTGATCCAGGATGGCAACTTGGTGGTGGTAGTGCAGGTAGTGCTTTTCCTTCTCCTCACAGTCCTCTTGGGCATTGTGGGGTCAGTGAAGGACCACATAGCATGGAGGACTGCCTTCTTGTCCCTTTTCCCATGTAGTAGGAATATAGTTTTAGAGCTAGTACTTCCTTCTGTCTCATCTGGTCTGAGTGTCACCTTCTTCCCCAGTTACCTTTCCTCTCCATGAACCTGCCTTTCTTAACTACAGTTAGATGAATGGTGACTGGTCTTGAGGTGTGTCCCATATCCACCTCTCCCTTGATTTGCCCTGGTTTCTTCCAGAATTCCCAGTTACAGCTCCATAAGCAAGAGTGGGGAAGCTAGGAGAGAATTGAAGACAAGATATTTTTTAGAGGTTTTCTCAATTGATCAATCCAGAAGCATTTATTAAGTACCTAAAATGTGTTAGACATTGGGAATAAAAACATGAGAGAAACTCCTTCAGGAGTTCCCAGCCTATCCAGGGCAAACAGCATGCCCACATATGGGTATATACAAATTCGATACAGAGTGATTGGGAAGGTACTAGAAGATGAGGGAAGGAATATGCCAAAAGGATATAAGAAATATTCTTCCCCTATCACACTCCAGTGTTCCCAGAGAGCAAGTGATCATCTTTATGTAATGATCTCACTGGATCTTCCCTATGACATTTAAAATTTGCTTTACAGTTCTCTAGTGAGAGGTGGTTACTATACACCACATGTTATCAACTCTTTCCCTGAAGAGTTGAGGGACTAGAGATCTGACCATTCCTCAAAAGGCCTTTAGGTGAACATTTTAGATGAGGAATATGGTATAATAACTTCCCAAATGATGCTATTAAGTCATGCTGGTGCCAGGATATACTATTGTAAAATGTTAAGAATTCCACTAGGACCTTATTAGAAGATAATTCCTCCCACAATGCACCCTGGATCCTTAAGAACACCCGCTGGAAGTTCTTGGCATAATTCCAGAGCTGTCCATAGTACCAGAAGTCACCTTTTGACATTGTAGTGTCTTGACAAGAGGTTCCACCATTTGAGATCTAAGGACTGGCTGGTGGTCACCTAGTTAGTCAATTTCAGATCTGAGACTTAAATCCAGAACTTCAGGCTGGTCTCCTCTCAGTTATTCTTTTCAGATCTGTTCATACAGTATCAATGTTTGAATTTTGTTTCCTTCTACTCTCTCTGCCCATTCTGCCCAGTGGGATTAAGAAGGAAAAACAAGGGACTTTTAAGATCTCAAAACTAGCTCACTGGTCTGTAATAAATAGATTGCCATGAATTCTGCCAAGTTGTGAATCAGGGCTTTCTTAGGTGGACTCTTGGGGTTACCTATGTTCCCTGAGGTAGTCTCTACAGCCAGAAGATCTTGCCAAGGGAAGAGGAGGGAGAATACTAGAGGGAATATAATAGAGGAAAAAATGAAAGTGAAGTTGTTATGGGGCACAGTAGGGAAGAACCTGAAATTTATTCTCTGTAAATATTCTATCCTAAAAATTTCTGTTGAGCTCCAGGAGAAGGGATTGCCTAAAGCAAAGGAAGGGTATACTTATATGGCATGCGATGTTATGAAAGGGCACTCATGAGTGAGCACTGGAGAGGGAGAGGATCTGGGTTCAAATCCTGCTTCAGATGCTTCCTACCTGTGTGACCTTGAGCAAGTCACATCACCTCCTTGGGTCTCTCTTTCTTCATCTATAAGAAAGAGGGAATTAGACTAGATGACCTCTGAAATCCTTTTTAACTGCAATTCTATGATGCCAGAGGTAGCATGTCACAGCAGGAAGATAATTGACTTGATTCAAAGGATCTGGGTTCAAATCCTACCACTTGGTCAACTCAACTTTGGTTAAAATGAAGGGTTGGCTTGTATGGCTTCTCAGGTCTGGACCTTCTACCTCTAAAACTATATTCCTATGAATTTCAGAGGCAGTGGGAAGACTACCTTGTCCTCCCCACCTCCTTGTGTTTGCTGACACTTGAATATCACTGTGATGTACTAATAGCCTTCATAAAGCCTAGATTTCCTCCCACATCTGGATTTCTTTTTTCTTTTTAAAAATTTTATTTTATTTTTAATTTATGGAATAAAATAAGCTTAGTATAATAAAAAATATAACTGCACATGGAATTGCAACTCTACTATATACAACTTGCTATTCCTTTTAAATATACAACAAAGTTATTATGTCCATTTCTTTTTTTCTCTCTCCCTGCCCTAGAGATGGCTTCCATTAGATAGACATAGTTGTGCATGTGTGTGTGTGTGCGTGTGTGTGTCAAGTTCTTCTATACGTGCTTCTATTTATTAATTCTTTCTCTGGACACAGACAGTGTCTTCCTTCATATGTCCTTTATAATTCATTTGGGTCTTTATAATAGCCAAAATAATTTATTTGTTCAAAGTCATTCTTAAAACAATATTGCTACTACTTTATACAATGCTCCTTCGGTTCTGCTCATTTCCCTCTTCATTATTTTGTGCAAATCTTTCTATGTTTTTTCTAAAACTGTTGAACTCATCATTTCTTATAGCACAGGAGTATTCCATCCCAAGCATATACTACTTATTCAGTCATTCTACAATTGAGGGGAATCCCTGCAATTTCCAGTTCTTTGAGACCACAAAGAGGGCTATTATAAACATTTTAGAACATATGGGTTCTCTTCCTTTTCTCTTAATCCTCTTTGGAAATAGACCTAGTAGTGGTATTGCTGGATCAAAAGGTGTAAGTAGTTTAATAACTTTTTGGGTGTAATTCCAAATTGCTCCCCGAAATAATTGGATAAGTTCATAATTCAACCAATAATGAATTATGGATTTTGAGAAAAGAAAGGCCTTTAAAAGTGAATTTGTTAGTCATGTGCACTGATTTGGAATTAGATTTAAAAAATTGACCAGTATAGTTGTTATGGGAAATTTTTTATTCTTGACTTACTTTTGTTAATTTTTATTATGTAGGCCTTACAGCCTTTCCTTCTGCAACTTTTGGCTGACTAAAAGCCCATCTTCATTAATATTAATCTTACTTGGCCAAAACCTGACTTCTGGAATAACAGTGTTAAGGGAAGACTGTTCGATAATCTTTTGATAAAAACCAAAAGGGGAATTTGAGCTCCCCAAAGTGATTTAGTTATTTGTTAGCTTCCCTGGTTAACTGTATAAGGAAGGATTTCCTTGACACTAGTTTTTTTATTTGCCTTGGTGACATGTAAATCTTCCCCTCAATCAGCCAATTGCGTGTGGACCTTCTAAAAGTAGTTTAATCTGTAACTTGAGTTAGTTTACCAGTGGGGTCTTTTAAACTAGATTTATTTCTCTAAGGGATGTATGAGATTATGACTTTGCTTAACTAAGGTTGTTTCAATTTTTATGACATTGATGGGAGCATAGGATTATGAATCTGTCTTTTCTTTAATTTTTATGGTCTAGAGCAGTGGTTCTCAACCTGTGGGTTATGTTCAATTTGTAACAATGAAAATACATCCTGCATATCAGATATTTACATTACGATTCATAACAGTAGCAAAATTACAGTTATGAAGAAGCAATGCAAATAATTTTATGGTTGGGGGTCACCACAGCATGAGGAACTGTATTAAAGGGTCATGGCATTAGGAAGGTTGAGAACCACTGCTCTAGAGTAATGTACAAGATTGCAAAGAATTAATTCTTTGTCATTCTGATGTAATTTTGTCTATAAGAGGCCTTATTAGAATTCTAATCTTTGTTCAGGTTTATTTTTTGTCTTAGACCTGAACTTATGTCTAAGCATAATAAAATCTAGGTTGTTTTTTTTATTTTTATTTTTTTGCTGTTATGCTCTGTGTTATGGTAGATCAATTTCAGCAGCAGTTACCTACTGGACGTACTCAGAAAAGAGATATTTCTCCCATAAAAAGTTAAGAATGACTAAGAAGTGTGCCATAGTGGGTAGCCTATTAGGCTTGGAGTCAGAAAGACCTTCATTACAATCTGGCTTCTGATGCTAGCTGCATGACTCTAGGCAAGTCATTATTTAACCTTTGAGAGACTCAGTTTCCTCATCCTAAAAAAATAGGGGAAAATAGTAGCACAGTGTGATTGTGAGACACAAATGAGATAATGAATGTAAAAGTGATTTGCAAGCCTGAAAGTGCTACATAAAATCGAGCTGTTATTATTATTAGGCTATACTTGCCAGTTTAGTCTTAGGATCAATAAAAAAACGAGCAATTAGTAAGAACTAGAACTAACTGTGTGTGGAATGCTCTGCTGGGTGTAGGAAATTTAAAGACAAAAGTGAAACTAGTTCTTGCCCTCAGGAAGCTTACAGTCAATTTGGTGGGGGATAGGTTATACATATATATTAGTATGTACAAAATTAATTCATCAACATGTATTTGTGAAGTACCTACTATGTGTCAAGTATAATGTTAGGTGCTGCAGATACAAATACAAAATAGACACAAATTTTGGGGGGGAAATTAGGCTGGATGTTTACACACGCAGGTATTTTCAAAACAGATACAAAAATAGATACAGAGTGAAGGGTGGGTTCTGGGGAGGAAGGAATGTATTAGTGGCTGAGAATGCAATGAAAAGCTCCCTGAAGAAAACTAGTGATTCTGAGACTGGGATTTAGAGACAGGAGTAACCTAAGAGGTCATCTAGTCAAACTACTTCATTATGCATATGGCAACTCATAATTGTTAAGTGACTTGTTCAAGGTCACAAAGATAAGAAGTTGAAGAGTTGGGATTTGAACTGGAGTCTTTTGACTCTCTCTATCACATTGAACAATCAGATGAGTTTATTCCTTGAAAGGAACAAAATTGCATTCATGAAAAAAAATTCTGTGATGAAAACTTTTCATTAATTTAGACCAGTCTTCTTACCTCTGCCCCACCCCCCATTAATCTGAAATAGTATGGATTTACGTTCTTTTCTTTTTAATTCTTTTTTTTTTGTTTTGCTTTTTGGAGGGCAATTGGGGTTAAGTGACTTGCCTAAAGTCACATGGCTAGTAAGTGTCTGAATTTGGACTCAGGTCCTCCTGACTCCAGGACCGGTGCTCTATTCACTGCGCCACCTAGCCGCCTCTTCTTTTTAATTCTTATATCAAACCATTTATTTGTTTAGTTTTACCAGACTCATTTATTTGTTATGTCATATGTCTAGTGCAGATACCAAATGGAGCCTACACATTTTCAGAGGATGGAAAAGAGGAGATTCGGGATTCTGGTAACCTTGGGGTTGATGGATTACAGTCTGCTTGCTACTTCCTTCTCTCCATTCTGTTCATAAAGAAACACTCAAATTATAGACACCTTTCCCAGATGCTATAGCAAGCATCTCCTCCTTCTTTCCCAGGGAAACAATACTCAATCCCATCCTCCTTCCAAACATAGCACCAAACTGTTCCAACAGGGGCAAGTAAAAATCCCAATTCTACTTTGCTTTACACAGCTGTATGAGGTGGAGGCTGGGACCCTAGAATTTGCTTTAGGCTAAAAAATGAAATCTCCAAGATCCTTACACCTATGAAATTCTGTCCCCTAAAATGCCATAGTAAGCAATTTTCCCTTACATTCATCTCAATCTGTTGTATTACTTTCACAACATCAATTATAAAATTGATTGGAAGGCAAATATAGTGCTATTTGTTTCAGCTGGTATTGCTCCTGGGTAGTGGCTGCCCCAGGTGATGAAATTGCTAGTTATTACTCTGTAAAGTACTGTGATGGGAAGTCTATTGCCATTAAGTGAGAACAAAGGTAATCTATTCTTCATTCCACCCTAGTAGAGTCCTAGTGCTTTTGCAATTTTTTTCCTTTCCTTTTAGTTTTCAACATTCACTTTTATAAGGTTTTGAATTCCAAATTTTTTTTCCCTCCCTTCCCTCCTTCCTCTCCCCCTCCCCAAGATGGCAAGCAATCTGATACAGGCTATACATGTATGAATTTGATTTATTTTCAATTATAATCTTACCTGAGGAATAACAACAAGCGAGAATATGTCTTTTCTTTGGGGGCAGGGGTGAATTTTTATACATATACAGGATTGTAATGATAATTTTAAAATAATATTTTTTTAATCCATCTTGTCAAAGGTCAGCCTTCTCTACTTCTGATAGGAGGAAAAAGAAAGATGGTGGTGATAGAGAGTCTGCTCCAGATGTACAGAAAAAGCTCCCTTCCAGTGCAGGAGAAGATCGAGCTATTCTCCTGGGGTTTGCAATGATGGGTTTCTCTGTCCTTATGTTTTTTTTGCTTGGAGTCACCATTCTAAAACCTTTCATGCTCAGGTAAGAAACAAATAGCCCACAGAAATGCTAGTTGTGTACATGACTCATGGACTGGGCAAACTCAATAAAGAGCCAATTACAAACTGTGGTGGTCAAGAGAGCTAATGCTATTCCTGGCTATCAGAAAGAAGGCCCAGTGTCCAATGACGGGAAGTGAAGCTCCACTCTACTGTGCCCTGAGCAGACCACATCTGGTATACGGTGCTCAGAAACCACATTTTAGGTAAGATATAGACAAGCTGGAGTAAGTACAGAAGAGAACATCCATCCTGGAGAGAGGAATGGTGCTCTTAGAGTAATAGCTAACCTTTATACAGCGATTTCAGATTTGCACAGCCATTTACAGTGTAGTTTCACTGGGCCCTCACAACAACTCCGTGAGAAAGGTGCTTTTCTTATCCTGATTTTACATCACACACAAGGAAACAAGCTGAGAAAGGTTGCCTGACTTGCCCAGGGTCAGTCAGTAAGTATCTGAAGTAGGATTTGAACTCGGGTTTTCCTGACCCTAAGTCCGCCACTATTCATTGAGGTTATGGCGTCTGCTGCTATGGAAAGATATTCTGCTACTCTTTCCCGACCCCTTCTTTAGGGTGTTAGGTTAGTTTCTTTATTTGTAAAATGAGGGAGCTGGATTAGATGGCCTCTGAGGACCCTTCCACCATTAGATCAATAATCTTGTGATCTACCTTGGTTGAAAATTGCTAATTAGCTAACCTATGCTCAGAGAAGATGACAGGCTATCTAAACCATGGCCATTTTCCAGTGGCCTAGAATCATAGAATGATAGCATTAGAAGGGGCCTCTGACATTATCCAGTTTAATTCCCCCATTTTACAATTAAGACCTAGTGAGAGAAATTCCCCCACTCAAGGTCACACAGTGACCTTGACCTTCTGGAGACAACACCCTCACTTGTTTGTACCTGACCTATTGAATGTAACAGGGACAATTTCAAGTCATTGAATATCTTTGAATTTCTGAGCTGCTTGTTCCTTCTCAAATCAAATTTATTGTCTGAAATAGTATAGGCAAGAAAGCTCATTATGGAGAAAAAGTTCTTTGAAGAGGTCCCCTGGTAGGAGTTCTGACAGCTTAATGTTCCAAGAGGTTTAGTTATGGATGAGGGAGGCATTTACCATTGAACAAGGAGGTAAATATATCCCAGATTCCAGATCTATAATATCAGAGTAATCTAATTCTTTTCAGAGATGGTGAAATGACATGGCATCCCCTTTCTTCTGACTTAATGTTTTTCTCAATGCAATGTTTAAATAACTCTGTCCCCTGAAATTTATCAGACTGAAATGATGCACGATTCAACAAGGAACCAGTACTCACTTTGACATTTTAGGAGACATTGTGGAGATGATGGAAGCTAAAGATGTTCACATTGGCACTCAAGGTCTGTGGCAATGATTTTCGTGATCACTGCTTCCATCCACACTTACTAAATTATTATACCAATTGTTGCTATTTTGCCCATGAATACTATTTGATTACTTGAAAACAGAGCTCCATTTATAGGCCTCGTAAGTTCATGCATAATTACATGTGAAATTCAGATGATTAAAGTTGTAAGTAATTGAGTATTTTTAAATTATTATAGAATTACAAAAACAAAGCTGGACAAACAGGAAAAAGTAAATATTTCTGCTAAGAGTATAATGAATAATTGGGTGTTGCCAGGGTAGTGGTTGCCCCACACATTGTTGGGTGATAACAAAGAATAAGATGGTAGATTTAGAGCAGAAAAGCATTTTGGAGACCTTCTAGCCTGACATTTTAAAGATGAGGAAATGGGCCCAGAGAGAGAAAATGAACTTGATCCAGTTGACTTAGGTAAGTAGCAGAAGTGGGAGTCAGATCCAGGTCCTTTCACTACAAAATCAGTCTCCTTTCCATTGTATGGCGCTGTCATTCTTTGCTCATTTAAATGTCTCTGGGGTTTGGAATTATGTGGTCATATTCCACTGAGTGAGTGACATTGCTCTTAGAATTTTAGGTACAATTTTGGACTCTCTTCTTGGTGCTTGAATGCTATAGTTGTAGGTAAACTCAATAAGAATTGAATCAAGATTATGATAGAGTAGCCTGTAGCCCAGGAATTCTTAAAAAATTTATTTATTTATTTTTAGTTTACAACATTCAGTTCCACAAGCTTTTGAGTTCCAAATTTTCTCCTCCTCCCTCTGCTCCTTCCTCCTCCCCTATGGTGGCATGCAATCTGATATAGCTTCTACAAATACCTTCACATTAAACATTAATTAAGTTGTAAAGAAGGATTATAACCAACGTAATGAACAATGAGAAGGAACAAAAAAAAAAGCTAAAAAGAGAGAGAGCAAGTAGTTTGCTTCAATCCGCATTCAGACTCCATAATTCTTTCTCTGGATGTGGACAGCCTTCTCCACCATGAGTCTTTTAGAGTTGTCGCTTTATAGCCTTGCATTGCTGAGAGGAGCCCAGTCTCTCAGTCAGTCACCTCAGATACAATGTGTCGTAATTGTGTACAATGTTCTCCTGGTTCTGCTCCTCTCAGTCAGCATCAGTTTATATAAGTCTCTCCATGTTATTATGAAGTCTGTCTGCTCCTCATTTCTTAGAGCACAATAGTATTCCATTACATTTGTATACCACAACTTGTTTAGCCATTGCCCAGTTGATGGGCATTCTCTTGATTTCAGTTCTTTGCTACCACAAAAAGAGCTGCTATAAATGTGGTATTGCTGGTTCAAAGGGTATGCACATTTTTTTTTGATAGTTGCACCAACAGTAATAACTTTATTCAACTCTCAATTTATTATTAAGTAAAATAAAAACATTTGCCAATAATATTTGCTGAGGTCATAAAGAACGTACAGTATAGAGTTCAAATGGAAAAAGAAGTCCCCATAGATAAAGTTCCTTCTGTTGTTCTCATTTGAGGATGACTTTGCACTGGTTATTGGATAAGTTCTGGACCACTGAAAAATCTCCTGAATAGTTTAACAACTCAAAATTTAAAATCAGAATTACACAGGAATACTCTAGTAGATGAAGAATGCAGTTAGATGGACAGCTCACTGAATTAGTTCATTAGGGTATGCACATTTTTATAGCCCTTTGTAGCCCAGGAATATTTCTGAAAGCTCTGGGTGGAAAATCTTTTCTGTGATCAGCAATTGACCCAGAAACCTTTCAAGGCTTTTCTATATGCCATAGGGTCCTGTTGGGCAAAATGTTTTTGTTGATTATTATAATTTAACATAATAACTTTACATGTAATACAATAACAAACTATGATATTACATATAATATTCTATAATGTTGTTATAACTATAGCTCATATTTAAATAAAAATTATGTGTAAGGCTCCCAAATCTCTTTCCTTACAACAAACCTGTTAGGTAGGCAATGCCTGGACAATCAATTGTCTCCATTAACACAGGACTACACAGCTAACATCACATCTGAACTTGAACACACTACTTCTGGCCCCAAGACCAATTTTTTTTTCTACTGCACCCATGAAGAGTTCTTTTTATTGTATTGTTTCTTTTATATTTCTGTAGTTGTACATTCCAGTGATTCTCAGTGTTTAGGAGAAAATAATTCTGTAGCAATAAAGGACTGACTTATCTTTCCCCAGGGTACTGATATCCAAGATAACATATTTAGGGGTGAAAAAGGTGGGAGAAGTGACATGACATGATGTAAGGAACATTAGACTTGAATTGGCATGTTTGGGCTCATATCCCAGCTCAATAACACACAGCTAGTTCATGTCAAAGCTTTATGTGAGCTCAGATCTTCTGAACCTCTCTGTACTCCAATTTGCTTGTCCATAAGATGGAAATGGCAATGCTTTCTGACTGCCTCATACAGTTGTTTTGAGGAATAAGAGAAAAAATGTTATCATGAAATACTAAATGAATGCCAGCTCTTGATTTCTGTTAAAGTTGGACAATCATGAGAATATAATCACCGCACTTAAGGCACTGCTATTCGAAGGGGGGGGGGCAATAATACATAGAGGAGGGTTGAACTATAGGTAGGTGGAAAGGGGCAACAGCAAGGTGGATGGTAATGAATCTTCTTTAGTGTCATAGCCATTGATTAAAAAAAAATACCCATTGCTGACTTTGAGCCATTTGACAGTCCTGAGGATTTGGGTGGTGAAAATTCCTTGGGTCCCTGCAGGGGTTGTAGATTCCAGACTGGAAGCAGGGACACTTCTTATTTTTGGTGCTCTTGGGTACAGGACTCTGGGTTGCCTCCACCAGGGTTTGAGAGGAGGTGGTAGTTGAGGATTGATATGATTTAGTTTTCCTGGCACATACTATCCTCTCAGAGCATATTGCTACTTCAGCTATGCTGCCTTGCCTGCTGCTGGTGGCAATAGGTCAGTGGTTAATATTGGTGATCACAGTAGGACCAGTCTCCATAGGGGTTGCTATCTGGATGATGGCTGCCTCTTCCCCATATCCATCAATCATTCTCTTTCTTTTGCATCTTTAATCTCTTTTCTCACTGCTTCCTCCATTTCCTTCAACCCAATAGAATTCTAATTTCAACAAGTATTTAAGTCAGTGGTTCTCAACCTGTGGGTCACCTAAGATCATTGGAAAACACATATTTCCAATGGTCTTAGGAACCGAGACACTGCTCCTCTATCTGTCTCCAGGTGGGTCCTCCCACATGCAGATACACCCACATATGAGTATTAAAGGGTCGTGGCATTAGGAAGGTTGAGAACCACTGATTTAAGTATTAAGCACTGGGGATATTAAGACAAAGTGAAAAATACTACCTGCCTTCAAGGAGATTACATTCTGCTGGAGGATGCAATGTGGAAACAGTGTGTGTATGCTAATATAAGGAGAGATCTTGCCTTTGAAGTTAGCACAGGAGCTGAGCATTGAAGGAAGTAAGAGTCTCTAAAGGAAAGAAGAGAGTGGATTCCAATTATGGAGGAGTACCAGTGCAAATACATGGAGGTAAAAGATGGAATACTAAGGTTGGGAATGGCAAGTGGGCCAATTCAGCTGAAGGAGAGTATGTGAAAGGACAGGAAATGTAGTCTGCAGCCAGATGGTAAGGACCTTTTAGATGCCTAATGTAGAAATTTGTATTTTGTCCAGAGGAAATATGGAGGTACTGAATTTTCTTGAGCAGGATAGGGTCACCATATTCTTCTTGTTCTCCTCCAACACTTTGGCCATCTTTATCCTCTTTGGTCTAGACTGACTGTTCCACCTGGTCCTTGCCCTAGGGCCCTGAGTTCCATATCCAGCCTGACCCAAACCCTAGCAGGCCGATCTCTCCTCATTTTCATGCCATGCTGCCACAAACCATAGAAATTATTCTATGACTATGTAGGTGATAAAGTCAGCCTCTCTAGCTTCCGGTACACAGATGTTTAGTTACGCTTTTTTCACTTTTTGCTCTATAAACAGCAATCAAATGAACTCTTCCGTTCTTGGCAGGTCTATCCATTTATTCATCACCCCTGTGACTTCCCAAACCAAAGCAAGCCCCTCCCCCACTCCTCTACGTCTTCCTTTATTGGAATGTAAGTTTCCTCCTCTTCCTCCTCCCAGGAGAATATGAGGCCCTTGAAGGCAGAGAGTGTCTTGCTTTTTTGTATTTGTATTCCTAACACTTGGCACATAGTCAGGGCTTAATAAAGATTTTTTCTTTCTTTCACTCAAGCTACTTCTTCTCTGTGTCCTCTTCCTCCTTCTGGCTCCTTAAGGTGTTCTTCAAGGTACCTTCTCTAACTCTCATCTTTGGCAAGTAACCCTATTATGCAGATGGCTCCTAAATCTATAGCTTTAATTCTGAAGCATCTTGGGAGTGCCGTCCCAAACCTTCAACGGTCTTTGAGGCGATGAGCAGTTCTTGAGTCTACATAGTTGTTTGCATGTTGTTTCCCCCATTAGACCATGGGCTCCTTTGAGAGCTGGTACTTTCTTTCCTTCTTCCCTCCCTCCATCCCTTCCTTCCTTCCTTCCTTGCTTCCTCCCTTCCTCCCTCCTTTCCTTCCTTCCTTCCTTCCTTCTTTCCTTCCTTCCTTCCTTCTTTCCTTTCTCCCTCTCTCCCTTCCTCTCTCCCTTCCTCCCTCCCTCCTTCCCTCCTTCCCTCCCTGCCTCCTTCCTTCCTTCCTTGCCTGCTTCCTTGCCTCCTTCCTTCCTTCCTTCCTTTGTCTTTTGCTTTTCCCCAGTCCTTACTACTGTTGGCACATAGAAGCCACTTTAATAAGTGGCTCTGCTAGTCTGTGATCCTCAGGAGCCTTTCCTTGCAAGTTCATCTCTGACTTGGTCCTATTTGGAGAAGGTGTCTAAAGACATTTGTCTTATACATTCCTACCACCTAACCCCATGTCAAATTGTGTCTGTGCCTGCACTGGTAGGCATGTCAGGGATTCAGGCATTCAGGACCCCAAGAGGCAATCAATTGAAGAGCAGACATAAATGACCAGGCATAAAGCTGTTGCTGCCACCCCAATTCTATCATATGAGATCAACTGTCCTCCCATCAGGGTGTATCCATGGCAGAGATCAAAGATTCCTCTGTGGTGGCTCAGAATTCATTTTAATGTCAAAATTCTATAAAGGAGTGTAACACATCCCATGCTGCTAACCATAATTCCCCCAAAACCCCCATTTAACTGAAGAAGATGATGCCAATGCTTAGTGAAGAATTCACTATGGACCCCTTCCAGGGGAAATCCTTCTTGCACATGATAGAGCCATTCTGAGAGGGAACTTGTGCATTTCTGTTCTGGTTCAAACTTTGGTTGCTACGATAGGACTTCCATGCCAGCACTTGAGTATGGATGGAACTCAGTTGGGTTTCAAAAATTGGTGGTCAGGAATGTTGTCAAGAATGTCAGCATCACTTTTCCTAATCCCCAAAGGCTGAAAGAATAAAGGAAATTATTGGAGATGACCTAAAGGAGGTTATGGGAAGGGGTGGACCAGTGATACTTGCCAGGTGGTATCATGGAAAAAATTCTAGAGTTGACATGAAATATCCACTCTGACATTTACTAGCCAAGTGACCATGGTTAAGTTAATCAAAATTCTCTCCACTTTGGTTTCTCTGCCTTGATGCCTGGGCATAGCTATTTTGCCTACTTCATGAGGTTGTGAAGACAAGGCACCTTTTTCTAATGACTTTTCATCTGTACTTGCTGTGGATTTGACAGCTCCACACTGTTCAAATATCGCTGACACTGACCAGCTGTGTGATCCTGGGCAAATCACTAGACCACTCTAAGCCTCAGTTTCCTCATCTGTAAAATAGCAATAATACTTGGGTAACATTGGTGGGTCGTCAGTGGAAGGTACTGTTGGCTTTGCCTGTCTCCACTTTGCTTGATTTTGGGGGGGACATTTAATTAGTCTCATCTTGTTACAAGAGCTAGTTTACTGTAGCCTAGGGACAACATAATGGCCCTTAGTTCTACATGTTTCTGCTGTTTTATGAAATTTATATGAGATGAAAAATTATTAATATGATAGCAATAGCTCAGAGCCCCTAATTTGGACAATTCATAACATTCAAACAGAAGTTTGACTTTCTGTCCTAATTTAAAGTTTTATATAGTTTTTTTTTTTGCTTTTTGGAGGGGGGAAGGCTGAGCAGTTGGGGTTAAGTGACTTGCCCAAGGTCACACAGCTAGTAAGTGTTAAGTGTCTGAGATTGGATTTAATCTCAGGTCCTCCTGACTCCAGGGTGCCCTATTCACTGCCCTTATAGTTAAGTTTTTATCAATGCAAATAATGAATCTCCCCTCCCCAAAGGGCTACATTATTCAAATTTGCACTGTATATTTCCAGTAGGCTGGAACCAGTAACTGTACTTATATCATTATTACTTCAAATAGTGCAAATTCAAATACAGAAGACTGCTTCAGAGGATTCACACTAATTAGAACCTACTTGTATTTTTAGCTAACTCATGCCCTCTTAATATTTGAAGCAAATTTAGAATACAGAAAATGTTTAGGTAATAGAAGTAAGCAGAGTATATTGCGGTGTTTGTTACCGGACAGACATAGAAAGAACAGGCTTTTTTTTTTTTGAGTGGGGAGAGAACTTCCCTCATTTCTTGAGGAGCTGATGACAACTGGCGACTTCAGTCTGAATCATTTATTTCAAGGGCCCAATGGCCTGCCTAGATCCCTTCCTTCTCTGTGGCATCTCAGCCCTCACTTCAGTTTCTCATTATTCATTTTTCCTTTCAGTTGTCTTTGCCCTGGCAATTCTTTCCATAAGTGAGCTAGCTCAGCTTGCTGAGTCCCAGGGGAGCTTGGGGATTCTGGGTCCATATTACTGCTGTTGCTTCTCAGCTCTCTTTCACCCAATCCTTCCTCTTGGTCTGTCTCCCGAACTTGGTGTGTGTCTCTCTACAAACAATTGCACATCACTCAAGCCTGTCTTGCGGTTCAGAGAGCAAGGTTAAGAGAGATTGCTTTTGTCCCTGGGCTCTAAATCCTGGGATATCGGTCAGTTTCCAAACCATAAACGTAAAATGAGATTGTCTATAAAATGCTTTAAAAATCTCGAAGCACCGTAAAAATACTACCTATTGTTCTTACTGGACTAAGGGATCTCCAATGTCCTTCCAGCTTTAACCTGGTATAATTATTTGTTGAAGACTGGCCCACCCCTTGCCTGCTTGTTGATACCCAATAAAAAGCATAGTTTGATAAATTAAGATTATGTATTAGGTGAGAGTAATCTTTTGCCTCCTTATTGTAAACCAAAGTTATAGAGTCCATCACCTGGCTTGGTCAGTAGAAAGGAAGCCCCTTGAGGGTAGGGATGTTTTGTCTTTATTCCTGGATATGGGCCCTGGAGTCAGGAAAATGTAGTATATGTTCCTGACACACACTGATTGCATGAACCTGGTCAAGTTACTTGACTTCCCAGCGTTCAAGGAAATTAGCACTAAAGTTATGAAACAGTTGCTGAACTGCATCAATAGAGAGTGTTTCTGAACAGGGAGTTACCTACAGATAGGAAATCATAGCTCTGGACCCATCCCAAGCACTCAATATAATGCCTCAATAAATTCTTGTTGAATCAAACTGACCATGACTTCTCAGACTCTTTAGGAAATAAACCTGTCACTGATTTGCTCAGGGTAGTCGAGTCTTAGGGGCAAGGCAGAAATCAGGGTCCGCAGGACCTGTGCCATAACTTGGCACCTTAACCCTTTGCCAAGAATGTTGGTGAAAAGGAAGGCAGCCTGCCAGACTTTATCTGATTGTACATCAAATGCTGACTGCCAGAACTTTGCTTAGAGGAGAGGTAAATCACGAATATTTTTGAATTCAAGCACACAGCGAGAAGAGGCAAACTGTACCATTATGGACACGCATGTGAAGGATGATTGGCTGGATTGTTCGTTCACCTGTGGGGTCGACTGCAGGGGCCAGGGGAAGTACCCTTGCCTCCAGGTGTCTGTAAACCTCTCCCATTCTGGCCAGAAAGCTTTCCTGCACTATAATGAAGAAGCTGTTCAGATAAACCCAGAGGTAATGTATGTACTGATCATGTGTTTAAAGGACCAAGGTTGCCAGCAGCTTTTGGTGGATCGGGGCAGAGCCTTCCCTGCAGGGGTCCAGGGTCTAGAGCTTACTCTTAGGGGGTCTTTGAGAAATCACACTGTGTCCTTCCCCAGTGAATAGAGATGAAAGCAGGTTAAAATATTCAAAGAGCCTTAAGAGGAAAAAAGTAAAATTTTTTTTTTCTTTTTGGAGGGGGGAAGGCAGGGCGATTCGGGTTAAGTCACTTGCCTAAGGTCACACAGCTAGTAAATGTTAAGTGTCTGAGGCCGTATTTGAACTCAGATCCTCCTGACTCCAGCTACCTAGCTGCCCCTAAAAAGTTAAAATCTGAAAGTGAGAATGAATAGGTTTACAGAACCATAGATTTATATGTGGAAGGGATCTCAAATAATGAAGTCTAGGACTTAACCATTGTGAGTGTCATGGAGCCCTTTGGCAATCTGGTCAAGCCTATGGACATCATCGTAGAATAATTTTTAAGCGCATAAAATATATAGCATTACAAAGAAAACAAATTATATTAAAATATAGTTATCAAAATAGATTTTTTTGAAAAGTCTAGACTCCAGGATAAGAACCTCTGATCCAGTCTGACCCCTTAATTTTACAAATGAGGAAATTGTTAAATGATTTGCCCAGAACCATACAGATTAGAGCCAGGATTTGAATCCTGGTCTTCTGACTCTAAGGTTGTTCCTCAAAGTTATTTATGTGAACTTCAGATGCTTTAAAAAAAAACACAACACCCCCCCCCCCCACTCTGGCTTACAGAGCCACACCCTTCTTACCTAACTCTTCTGGAGTTGACGTTCAGTACCAGAACCATGACATCATCTCTCTCTCTCCTCCCCTCACCCCCTAGCCCTCTCCTCATCCAAGGAATCAGGGCAATAACACAATATGGCATGCTTAGGAGATATTCTGACCAGTATTTTAGTTGAGAAGTTGACAATGTCAACCAGAAAAGAAAGGCAACAGAGAGACAGGACTACAATGTCCTAGTTCCCACTCCCTTGCTGTTGTGAAGGGAAGGCAGAGAGAAGAAATAACTCAAGATACCAGGTGGTCTTCATCCTCCAAAGTTTCTTACTATGAATTTTCTTTTGATTCCTGACTTGAGATCACCAAACCAATGCTACATCCTCTGGACCCTTGTCCCAATACCCTGCTGCTGCTACCACCATACTGTGGTCACGAGATTAAGGCCACATCCAAGTTAAAGGTGTTCAGCATTTTGGAACTGTTGTCTCATGCCACGGCATGCCTCATGAACATGTCTTTCTTTCTTCCTCTTTCCCCTTCCTAGTGCTTTTACACACCAAAGTGCCATCGAGATAGGAATGATCTACTCAACAGTGCTCTGGACATCAAGGAATTCTTTGATCACAAGAATGGGACCCCTTTCTCCTGCTTCTACAGCCCAGATGGCAAACCAGAGGATGTTGTCCTGATAAAAAAGTATGACCAAACGGTTATCTTCCACTGCTTGTTTTGGCCATCATTGACTCTGTTGGGTGGTGCTTTGATTGTGGGCATGGTGAGATTAACACAACACTTGTCGGTGCTGTGTGAGGAGTACACCAACATGGTGAAAGAAGCAGCTGGCAACACGGCTTCCCAGAAAGAACGGCAAAAATACAGACTGTGGAGGAAGGGGAGACAGAAAGAAAGAAATCAAGGGTTTTTAAGATAGTGACCCAGTTAAAAAATGGGTCTATTATCCTCTTTTCATGGTTTATTTAATCACTACTTAAGTCTGCTTGCAGACCCTGCAGAAGGCAACCCTGAAATTAAGTTATCTGGTATATCTTATTGTGATAAAAAAAAAAAGGACCATGTATTTTTTTGCCCTACTGTAGTTCAGAACTCCCCAGCTGCACAGATCCATAGGAACTAAACCGCGCCCCCCCCCCCCACCCCCTGCTGGCGGCAGGGACTCCAGGTAGGCCCTACAATCCCCAGTTGCTATTTATTTATTTTTTAAAAAAATCAGCAGATAACAATCTTACTTTGTAAAAATCTCATTGGAATTGGGAACCAAGTTTTAAGTGATTAAAGTATTTTGAGAAATTATGAAAGAAAGGAACCCCTTCCAATCTCCTTGGCAACCCAAGGCAGAGACAAAATGATCTGGACCAGCTAACACCACACAGGACAATTTTATCTTAGTTACAGTTTAAATCAAGATTGCACATCAGTTAAAAAAGACAAAAACCAAAACAAGCCCAACAACAGTTCTCAGGATTTACTAGGTCCTTGCACACCTACCAGGTGTAAATGTATGATTCCAGTGACAGTGGCTTGTGAACATTAGCTGCCCAAGGCAGCGTAGCACCAATACAATGGGCCATTTTTAAAATTTTTACTAAAGATCAAAAATTAAAACTCTTACCCATAGTCGGGCTTTAAAGTGAAACATTTTGTTTAACTTCTAAACCAGTGTTGTAGGTTAACAATAACATGGTTAGCTGGAATAAATATATTACTATTCCTAAGACCAAGTAGGAAGGATGGCATGGCAGCTCTTAAGAGTTGAAATGAGGGTCCTTAAAACAGTGGCATATGTGAAACGAAATAGAAACTTATTTAAAATTTAACGACTTGACCTGGAAACTTCACTGTATTTCAGATGCTCCTGAAAGTCCCTTCTCTAATCTTAAGTATTCTGAAAGTAATAAAATTAAGGTCTAGCAGTGTACATGTATGAACATACATGCATAACAGAGAGGTGTGCATATATCTACATACATACAAATGTGTGTGTATATGTAGGCACCTAAGCCCACTATTAATGAACAAAACTGAACATTTATAACCCGCCCCCGCCATTCACAACACTATCAGATCTGCTGGCAGGTTTTTTCCTCCCAAAGTGTCGCTGGCCCGCTGATGAGAAAAGCTGAAGGCCCCAGTTGCTTTCACTGGAGATCTGCCTTAAGTTCTATGAAAATAGCCAGAGTTAAAGATCCACAATGCTTTGCTTGGCAAAATTTGCATAATATTAACACCTGTCAGATTGAATTCAAAGTCACGTGTATTTATTTATCACTGTGGGTTGGCTTCCTGAAACGGTGGGTCTTAAGATGGAAAGTCTTTCATTAAATTTAGTTATATCCATGGTCATCTCTTATGTTAAGTTCCACAAGTCGATACACTCAGAAACTGCAGACTGATCTGTTTTAGTTTTTTTTTTTTAAGCAAGGCAATTGGGGTCAAGTGACTTGCCCAGGGTCACACAGACATTAAGTGTCAAGTGTCTGAGGCCAGATTTGGACTCAGGTTCTCCAGGGCTGGTGCTCTATTCACTGTGACACTTAGCTGCCCCTTACTGACCTGTTTTAAAGAGTTTATCAAGGCCACAGTATCTCAAGTCCCAGATGTGAAACTTTTAAAAAGGTAGTGAAAAACAAACAGTGTTTGTGGATGTGCTTTTAAAACAAAAAACAATCTAGTGATATTAGTCTTTTAGCAACTCGGTTTCTTATCAGGTGGTTCTCTCAAGTACCTTGCATGGTTCTTGGGCAAAGGCCAAATGTGCAATTGATACCATAAAGTTATAAATTAGAATTGAAGCTATTGCTGTAAGCATCTTATTCAAAATGGACTGGCAGGCTGCTTGGATAAATGGAATCATATAAAAAGAGACAACCTCGATGGCAAGGACTGACGTTCACTACGTGAATAATGTGTTCTAACAGCTGTGGCACTTTGTGTAATGCAGGGCATGCATCTGACAGGAGTGGTATTAAAAGTGATTGCTTATCTATTCGAGTAAAAAAACTCCAGAAATAAGAAAGTTGTGGTTAGAGAGTGGAAGGAGCATACTAGTTTCTTTAAATTGAAGTACTTTGGGGATGTCTTAGGCATCCACATTATTGTTATTTAAAGGGGACTTTTCAGATGGTGAATGGGTCCAGCCCAGATCTGCAGCCTGTACAGACAAGAAAATAGAAGGAACATTACAGTTGTCCAGAGCGGACATTAACATGCTGGTTACAGAATAATGAAGCAAAGGAAATGTCTTCAAAGAGTTAGCAAGCATGAGTTATTGACCATGATGGGACTAAAATAGATTTACAAAATTATTGAGATGAGGAAAAAAAAAACAGTAGGGGGGTAATCAAATACAAACTTATCTACAAGCTGTGGAATTGCTGTGGCGCCTTTGAAATATGCAGGCTTCTTCTATCTTTTCTACAAGATCCCAAACCACTCAATTTTCAGTTAAAAAACAAAATTATATAACCAATCTGGTTTACCTTTAAGAAAACTTAGCAATACACTTTTAAAAAGGAAAAGGGAAAAAAACCCAAGAGTGTACACACACTCTAATCAATACATCATATTCTCATTTAGTAAAGACTACACTTTACAGAAAAATACTTTATCAGCAGCCTGTTTTCATCAAAAAACCAATAGTCAGTTTCACAGTTGAAAAAATTACATTAAAATATTTTACAAATCATTACATATTCACCAGTTCCCCATTTTCTTAATGGGCTTATAAACACAAATCGATTATGGGACAAATCTCAGAACTGATTATTTTCGACACAATTTTACAGGTGACACTTAAGAACCAAGAGAAACAAGCTCTACGGTAAAACGTCAAATGAAATTAACTCTCTGATTCAGAGACGCATTCTCAGAGTCTTCAAAATGGGTGTGTCCCTTTAGGGAGAGGCTATGCTGAAAGGTCAAGCAGGCTTCTGGATTTCTTTCTAGGATGTATTCAATGTTAGGGCTTCTGCTCTTCAAAAATGTGCTCCATTTCTCCTTCTCCAAATGATTAGGCAAGAAAACATTTCTTGAGAGAGCCAATGATACTGAACGTCAATGGTTACAGCCAAAGTTCTAGAAGTGGTTTTGGGAAGTGAAGCAATCCTGACAGTTAAGTAATTTTAGAGCCCATTACACGACTTCTGACCTGAAATCAATTTGAATCATCCAACGGTTAGTTGAATTCAAGCTGCAATGGCTTGGTCTTTTGGAATCCTCTTTTTCTCCTTTCTCTTTCTCAACTTTTCTTTTCCTAAGCTCTATTCTGCTTAGATCTGCTTAAGATTTGGTTTGTTTTCAGGTCACTTCATTTGGCTTCTGGTTTTTTATTTTTCTCCTGAATTCTTCTACACAGCTCAGGTAAATTGAAACTAAATTAATTTGGCTGTAGTAATTTATGCACAACTTTTCACCAGGACCCTAGAAAGTGATCTATACTGATGTGGGTAATGCAAACATCTTTTTATTTCTGTGCAAGGAGAGTCATAAAATTACTGCTTTAGGGACATCTGGGTAAAAACAACTTTCTCTGTTATAACTGTAAGGAACTTGATCAGGGTTTCATGTTTACTATTTCATTGGGTTTTCTCATAATCAATCCCTGATATTGAAAAAATTAAAATGCCAGCATGTGTCAAGTGCTAATTTGTAAAGACACATCATGGTTATGTGTCAAATGAGAAGATGGAATCTGTTAGTTATGAAAGCTTTCATAACTGCAAAGGAGAACAATTACCAAAGACTTAGCAACAAAGGGTTTAAAATCTGCTTAACTGTTCTGAGACAGTCAATTATAAATATGAAAAATGAATATTCCAATATTCCAAATTTATTTTTCTCAGTGGCTTTCACTAAGACAGTATTATTTACATGCTTTAATAAAGTACCTAAATCTTTAACAACTAACTCTAGGGAGCCTATATCCATATGCGTCCTAAAATAGCCAAATATGTTTTATGAATCTTGGCATTACAGTCCCTGGTTTGCTTGATCCAGGGCTCTAGGATAAGTAACTAATTTCATTAAAGAACTTTTTCTAAATGAAGCAAACCATTCAATAGCTCATTACCAAGACAGAGAACACAATGTACAGTTTTTATATAGTTATATTCCAATATCATGCCTAATCTAGACACTTGCCAGTCCTTCTCCATTATTGCACTTTTTTTTTTTTGTCCTGTGGCACAAAGACATCTGCAGAAGCTATTTCCTAGGCCCATGGGCATTTACTCCAAATATTGTGTGGAATGCTGGGTCTATAGTGAGGAAAGTGTCCTCACAACCTAACCCTTTTCCCTTGTAACTCCCAATCAAAAAAAGGGGTGAATCACTTTTTCCAAATGTTTATGAATTTTCCTGGGCTTAAGTGCAACTTAAGAAACTTGGAAAATGGCTCCTGGCCACTTTCAAGTGGGAACCAGTCTTAATCACCCTAGGTTCCCTTTTTATTCTTGAGCTAGAGGCAGAGAGCCTGCAAACAGACAATGGTCCTGGTTCCTTTTTTCCCGCTGCTTGGAAGGATCCTTTCTTTATAAGAGCTTCCACTTCAGGAGAAGATTAATGCAAACAGGACAAGAATCTGCACGTTACTGAGCTGATTTAAACTGATTAAGTTTCTTTTGGTAGAAGAGAGAGAGTGGGATAAAAGTGAAAAGGAGGAAAGAGGTGGCCCTGAGCAGGACATTTCGCCAACTTTAATGATGTATCCCTGGGCAATGGTGTACATTTTATGGAAGAGTGCCTCGGCTTCTCTCAGAGACCAAGAGAATGACTGATTATGTCACTACAGAGGGCAGAGTCTTATACCAAAATATCTGAGGCTGTAAAATAAATGCATGACTATGGGACAGATAATCTAAATAAAGAGTATATATTAATGATAGTTTTTATAATATAAATAGCCTTTTATAAAAAATAATCTTTTAATAACATTAATACTTTCTTCTAGGTTCTGGAAAACATGCATGAAAAATGTATTCAGTTCAATTGCAAAAAGAGGGGAAAATGTCAAACCTAAGGTGAACACTGCATGATTCTGGTACATGACAGCTAGTCCTTCTCATTCCTTTTCTATGGCAGTTTATTTTCCACAGGAGCTCAGAATTTCCCTGGGAAATGAACATCTTGATCCTTTAAACGCTTGTCCAGGAAAAGCACCTTCTAAAAGGTCTCGTTTCTACTTGCTCCCCAAACTACGCAGATAAGGCCCAAAGTCATCAAAAGGTTTGATTTTTTTTTTAAGAAGGAAAAAGTCCCTAGTGAAATTTAAAGATTCTGTTCCACCCCAAGTGTTTTTCTTCATGAGAACTGGGAGTCAAAAAAACTCACTTCAAACTATAAATTGAATAAATGGAAAAGTGATGGATTTTCATTCTTAGCAATTCTCACGCAGCTCTACACCACTCTCTGGTTTCCTTGGACTTGAAGTAAAGACAAACTTTGTCACTTTCACGTTTCAAAACATACAACATTTGCAACATAAAAAGAACATTATTCTCTCCCCTTAACCATCAGTTTCTATATATTTTGTTTTGTTTTTTTAAAAAATGATACAAACAATCTTCAAAGTTTACCTTTTTGGACTTAAGGCATAACATGAAATTGCGCATTAGACTAAAGCTGAATTCTGAAACGTACTAGCTTAGTGCTATCAAACCCTGTCTGCGTTTACGTTGTTTCAATGGTAGAAGAAAGAGCTGATCTTGGTTCTTGCTGTCGATCCTAACGCTGTTCATGGTTTGTGCGATTCCTACACAAGCAGCCTTGGCCTGCTGACAGCGAGAGCAGTGTGGAGCAGCCCTGACGCTATTGCTTCAGTTCAAAGCATGCTGCTTTATTGTATGGAAAATCCAATCCATTTTGGTTGTCCAGCCCCCATGGTGAGCATCGTTCATCTGCTTCATGAAATACTCCAAAGCCTCCTGCTCAGTCTTATCCAAGGCCAGGGTCTTTCGAATATAGGCGATATCATCAAAAGACTGCAGTTCAGGCATTCCAGAGCCAAGCATCATAGAGAAGAGATTGATGAAGAGATTGGCATGTTGCCGAATAGCCAAGTAAGCCTTATAGCACATTTCCTGAAATCTGTAAACAGAAAAGCAAAGTTAGATCGCCATGGAGTAAACGGTATTAATATCTCACTTCAGTGGCAATTTTGGTTTCCGTCTGATAAGCTGGAATTAGTCTACCACAGAGAGCAGTTCATGAGAAAATGAATTTGCAGTCAAAGGACCTTGTCTTGTTTCAGCTGTCAGCAGGGTGGCCCCAGATTAGATAGAGTGCCAGATCTGGAGTCAGGAAGACCTGAGTTCAAATACAGCCTGACACTTACTAGCTGTGTGACCCTGGGCAAGTCACTTAACCTTTGCCTGCCTTAGTTCCCTCAACTGTAAAATGAGAATAATAAATGCACTGACCTCCCAGTGCAGTGGTGAGGATCAAAAGAGATGCTATCTGTCAAACAATAAGCACAGTGCCCGGCACACCACAAATGCTTCTTCCTTTTCCTTTGTTTATCAGCTCCTACCCAGCTACTGAGAAGTCACATAATCTTTGTGTGTCTCAGTGCCCTCTTCTGGTCCACAAGGAGAGCCCATCAGGGGGTCCCTGGGATGTGAGCTTCTTCTCCATGGTCACAATGGTGCCTCTGGGGAGCTTGAGTCCCTGTCTCATAGGCCTAGGCTGGCTCAGCGCTTTCCTGCATCCACGCCAGGCCTCCCATCCCAGCACTCTGCTCTGACCCCTCTAATGAGCTTCTCATGTAAAACTGTGCCCGGCAGCTATCCGTATCTGAATCTCACCTCTCAAATTCTCTCGTCTTTGTGCATTCTTGGGCTCCTTTACTAATCACAATTAAGAAATCTTGCGTCAAGACGAAGGGAACACGCTCCCGTTTATAGCCAAATTTCTTCTTCTTGTGATCCAAAAAGTGTCCAAAGTCTATATGAAATAGCTTTTTAAAAAAGAAGGAGAAATCATGTTATATTTTTGGTCCATGCAAGCACGTGAGATATCCAAAGTGAAAGTTCAAATGTCAAAAGATTTTAAAAAAGGAAGCTTATTACTTGTCCATCATCTTTCACCATGATATTGCTGTTGTGACGATCACCAATTCCCAAAATGAAGGTAGCCACACAGTATCCCGCACATGAGCGTGTAAACAAGTCAATAGCTGCATCATATCTGTAAGAACAAACAGAACAGTTCTTTAGTAGGAAATACAATGGGGCTCCTGTGTTGTTCAATCAGGAGAGACAGCAACACATTCCATTTTAATTAGGTATTCAGCTAGTGACACTAGACATGGAAAACATGTGAACTCTGGGAGTCCACGCCTTTTTGGCTTGCTTTGTCAAGAGGTTCTGAGAGTCTGATGAGGATGACTCAGAGACTCAAGGGAAGTTTCTAGGAGTCATCCAGTAAGACTACATAGAGAAAGCTTATGATAAAGGGTTGTCGATGCACTGTTTTTCATCACTAATATTCAAACGTGTTGAAAAAAACCAAGTATAAATACTGAAAGACTATGTTTTGATAGCAAAAACGTTTTTTTAGGCACGAAGATACAAGGGTTCCACTTGAACTGCAGCATTTTGGGCCCTTTAGGTTCACTAGCATCAATATATTAGAAGTAGACTGCTCCTTTCCTTGTTAACTAATTGAGTTTTAAGGAACCCTATTTAAAAAGTCAATCTATTAGCAAACAAATTTAGACTAAACATAAGAAATATGTTTATAATATCTCCACAACAAATTTTTAAACATACACAAAAACTCATTCTTCTAACCTTTATAGGATGTAAAGATTTAACTGAGCATGCCTCTAAGAGTTCCTTCATTTTTCCTTTTAAAACCAAGGTATTAAATGACCTTTTACCTAAACCCTCAGGGAAACAACATACAGACCTAATAACAGCCAAATAATGAGGAACTATATAATGTGAAACAGAATGAAATCAACTCACATTTCTCCTTTATTCTTGTCTTTGAGCCACTGATGTAATGTATGGCTGTTGAACTGCAAGGCCCCTTTCAGGCCACCTTTACACTGAATCTGCATGATAGTGTGAGAATTTCTGACCACCTCAATGAGGCCAACACAGTCCCCAATTGATAGACAACCATAAGGCAGCATCCTGTAAGAAAGCATTAACTAATTTATAGGCAACTGGAGAAAAAACCCAAACTACTTCGTAACACAATATACGAACATCGCATTTATGTAGCATTTGAAGGCTCTTAAAAACACATTTCTCCCTCCCAGCTTCCAATGTCAGGCAGGGGCTTTCCAGTTAATGAAGGTGAAGCTTTGGAGTGTGGGGACTGGGCAAGGGTCACAAAGCAGGTGTGCTGGGGCTCAAATTCCAGTCTTTTTACTTTGTTACTTACTCCTGCCTTAACTCTCTGGGCACTGATAAAAACTGTATTTTAATCGGCCTTTGATTGTAGCATAATGGCAATATTCCCAAGAACGTCACCTTCCACAATTCACAGGACAGCCCCCGCCACCTCCCCCCTCCATAAGGAAGTTATAAGAAAGGCATTATGAACCACAACACGTCACGGAAATGGAAGCAATCATGTTAGTTCTGTGCTGTCCATGGACTGCTGGAATGCTTTAGTCCTCATCAGACTGCTGCACCGTGTCAGTGTGGAAGCAGCCCTATGTGTGGGATGGTAGGCCAGCAGAGGGCATGCCTGGGTAGGTCTTGCCACGTTGGAAGAGCTCTGGATCCAGGCCGAGATAACCCAGACTGCTGTTCTACCAGTCTGGGGAAGCTCAGGGGGACTCTTTGGAGCAAAGATCATCACCAGACAGTGATTTTTTTTCTAGCCACAGGCACTTTCTATATGGTCTCCCAGAAGCCATGGAAGCACTGCAACCACCACTGGTAGTGAACTTGTGGATCTTGTGCCACAAAAGGACAACTATGAGGAAAACAACTGCATCCAGAGGCTCTTCTGAACACTTTAAATAAAAAAATATAAAACCATGAAACTGTGAAGCGTTTAAAGAGATCATTTGGCTATGTAAGCACAAACTGAAAGGAATACCCCTAAAAATACCAACAAAATAAAGCTCAATGGGAAGCTGTGAGGTTCCTCAGGGCAGGAGGGACGGTCGGTGTCTGGAGTTGGTCAGTTCTATCAATGCTTGTTAGCTGCCTGTTTTATGGTAGCATACCCCTGTTCTGTGACACCAGGATGAAAGATGAGCATCCTAATCTCCAAGGAGTTCGCAGTGTAATGGAGTAGGAGGAGACAGAAAATGGGCACAAATCAATACGATAAAAGACATGGAGATCAACACAGAATGCACCAGGAAAACAGGAGGGAGACACTGTTTTGAGCTGAAGGCCCCATAGAGGAAGTGGCCCTGGAGCCCCAAAATAAGATGCTTTGGGCAAGTGGAAATGAGAAGGGGACATTCCAGGGACAGGAAAGAGCCTGCACAAATGAAGGGAGGGAGGAATGCAAGCTAAGGTCTGGGAACAACTGTAGGAGCATGTCCACAGTTCAATGTATAAAGTATAGTAGTGTTTAGTACATCTGAAAAGGTGTTAAACCAGAATTTTAGAGTTGAGAGGGAGCTCAGTGCTCATCCAGAAAACCCAGACCTGAGAAAAGACTCCCCACTACATCCACCACCCACCCTGTAGGTGGCCTCTCCTCTCAGCTTTGGCCTGAAGCCTTGCACTGAGGGAGGGCCCGCTGCACACTGGGACAGCTCTGGAAAGAATGCAGCCTCTCTTTACATGAAAGCCCAATTGGCCTCTTTGCCACTTCTCCCCTGCTTCTCTTTCTGCGCTTGGGGGCCAAACAGAAAAAGTCTGATCATTTCTCCACAGAAGAGCCCTTCAAGTGTCTGAAAATAGAGTGAAGTCAGATTCTAAATGTCGGTAAAGTCTTTTACCTAATAATGACATATAATAATGACCTCCATGTGTTGCCTTAAGATTTGCAAAGTATTTCACAGACATTGCATGTAGACACAGCAGCCTTGCAAGGTAAGTGCTGCGCCCATTTTATACATCTGGAAACTGAAGCCAAGAGGTGAAATTAGTTGGTGGGGTCGCACAGCTAAGGAGTATCTGTAAGCAGCAGGCGGGCACTGCAGGTGTGCAAGGGGAATGATACAATCAAAACCACTTTTCCTATAAAAATCTAGGTTAATTTTTTTCTTCAAATGTATAAAATTATAAATTGAAATGAACCCTGATTCACTCATGACATCATTATCCAACTAATGCACAGAAGCAGATGGGGAACATTGCCCCTGCTAACGACCTCGACTTTTATAAAGGGCTTTCACATAAAACACATCAGCTTGTGAGAATCATCCCCAAATAATTTTTACCCCATTTTGGAATATACAGCAACATTACAGTTAACATAGTTGATGGAAGGATGGCATGGATACTTAGGCTCATTTCTGTATACTTCCAATGCACTTTAATTATCTTTTAAAAAAGGTATTTGCACACTTTGTTTTAACCCAACAGACACTTGCCAAGCTTTGACATATGATTGCCATCAACGTGGATATTGCTTTCTCATCTCTGCATCCTTCACATGAGTCTTCCCAGGTTTCTCTGGCTTCTTCCCAGTCACCATTCCTTCTGGTGCATTATACCATCGCATTCATATGGCAGCATTTATCTAGTCATTTCCCAATCCCTGGGTATATGTTTTGTTTCTAGTTTTTTTGTTATCATAAGTAATGATATGAATATTTTTGTCCACGTAGATTTAGCTGAAGCTCTTGGTTCATCAAAGAAATCGATTCATGCCCACAGCAACAACAACAACAAAGTAGAAGAAAGTTGGTAACAACCACATCTGTATCTCCTTCAAGTCCACGTGGAGGCTGTTCTCCCACAAAGATCTACACCTTCACTTTTCACAAGCTAGAAAGAGATAGAATTTTGTAGATCTTTGTATTTGAGCCTACACATACACACATAACCTTCAGAGAATGTTTAAAGTCTTACAAAGCAGACGTCTAGAGGGTTGGAATTTGGTATTTTTATAATTTTTAAATCTTGGTTAGAGGCTTTAGAGGTTTTTTGTGACTTAAATTGTCTTGGTTTTGACAAATTGTGAAATTTTAAGGAAGAAAAAAGAACCAAAGATTAAGTGGCCTGACACAGCATTAAGCGAAGCACTGACAACAACCAAGGAATTCTGAAACTAAGGCTCCAGAGTGCTGCATATGAGGAAAATAAGCAAGACAGTAGACGTGCTATCAATGCATTTTAAACCAACACAGGTCCAGAATAAGCCAAAATATAGCTCCTGAAGTTGACCTCTGTCGACTTTGGGTCAAACTTCACACCAAGCCTCCTAGTGGTTCTGTAACTCTGTCCCATGGAGAGTCAGACACGACTGAAATGACTGAACAACAAAGTGTCAAACTTAAACAACGCCAAGGTTCCATTGGACTGACTGGCAAAGATGACAAAAGAAAAATGACAATTGTTTCAGGGCCTGTAGAAAAATGAGAACATTAATGTAATACTCGTGGAGCTGTGAACTGTTCCAGTCCTTCTGGAACACAATTTTGAACTCTGCCCCCAAAGTGACTGAACTCTGCACACTCTTTAGTCTATCTGCTCCATTACTAGGTCGAGGTCCCAAGGAGAATAAAGGGGAAAATGACCCATATATGTAAAAATATTTACAGCAGCTCTTTGTGTGCTGGCAAAGAACTGCAAACTGGGGCAAGGAGGGAGTCTATCAGTGGGGGAATGGGTGGACAGATTACAGCATGTAAATGTAATGGAATGCTATTGCGCTTTAGGAAATGAGGAAGGGGATACTTTCAGAGAATTCTGAGAAAAGTAGTATCAATTGATACAGAGGGAAGTGAGCAGAACCAGGAGAACATTTATATATTAACAACAACTTTTTAAAATAAAAGCTATACATCTTTTTTATTGTTAAGTCATAGACAGGTATGAAAATTAAGAGCAAAATTGCAGAAGACTTAATGTAACTACTAAAATTGAAGAAAGTGGCAAAGGGACTAGGTGCAGGGCAGAATTAATGAACATGGGAAAGATAAAGTTGGGTACAACAGTGAACATGTGCTGAAAGATACTAAGGGAGAGGATTTGGTGAAAAGTTTGATCAAAGACAAGTGTCTAGGTAAAGAAATAATGGGATGAGAGTTCTAAACCCCAATATGTGCTTCAGAGTCGTCCTCGCCATTGGTGCTGTCTCTGTCATCCTCTCCTTCAGCTTCTTTTTCATCATCTTCAATCAGCTCCAGCTGTTTGTTTGCCTTGTACTTTCTCAATTTTTTTCCAGGCTCTCCAATAAAGAATCCACTTTCTGTTTTGTCTGGGTCAACTCCTTCTTAATTGTCTGAAGATCATCACTTTTCAAGTTGCCAGATTTGGATGAAGAGCCCCGTTGCCCACTCTTGGAATTAAAGCCACTTTTGCCTCTGCAAGAAGTGTTTCCTGACATATGTTGGCATTTGGAGGGCATCAATTCACAAGCAATGGGAAGAGGAGATGGTACACGTGCTGGGTAACTGTATATCCTGTCATAATAATCTCATTGAAAATAATAATTCAGGTCAAAGGAAGAGCTGAGGAGAGGGGATGGAGAAGGGTGCTCTGGTACTGACACATACATCTCCACTGACGAACGCTTCACACCTGCTTTTCCTCAGTTCACTTTTGGCTCTGCAGCCAGATTAATATCTAGTACCTGGCCAGCAACTGTTCTGCCATCCTCTCCTGCCACAGAAGCATGGGCATTTTACTCATTAACATACTGACCAAAGGCAAAATCCTTATGAACAGAGCAGCCCATGATCTTGCCATACTTTGAGAAGATGGCTTCAACTTCAGTCTTCTTAACAACCAGAATGTTGAGATTCCCAATGGAGACACGGTAGTTCATGGAACAGGAGTCAGTCTTGTTGGCGACCTTGCTGGCTATGGTGTTTGATGGCAAGGGTCAAACAGTCATAAGTGTAGCTGAAGATCAAAAAAATCTCACCAGTGGGGAGAGGGATAAAAGGTTGGATTCTGAATCTTCACCTCTCCAATCCAAGAGCAGTAAAGAAACAGACTACTGTTCCAGATAGGCTCTTCAACCGTTACTATTGCTTCTCCACCCCCATCTTCACCTCCTCACAAAATGGCCCCTGCGTTTCCAAAAACAATTTTGAAACAGCTAAAAAGTCTGATCAGTTCTATGAACAACTGATTCCAGAAGACCCATGATGAAAAATGCTTCCCGCCTCCTGACAAAGAGGTGGTAGGCTCAGGTTGCAGACTGAGAAATGGAATTTCTGGATACGGTCAACATAGGAATTTGTTTTACTTGTCTACAAATTTGTCAATGAGGATTTTGGCTTTCTTTTTTTTTTTCTTTTTCTATTGAATGTGGGAGGAAGAGAACATTTTTGCTACCTGAAAAACATTTCTTAAAAAAATGTATTTCAGTGGTAAAAACAAAACAAAACACGTTTTTGTGTGTGTATCTGCTGCTGATAGGCCCTTCTGAACCTGAAATAAGCCAAGCATTCACTGGGAATCTCTCTGGCTTACTAGGGCCATCTCAAGCTTGTGCTCTCCAAACATGGCCTTTGAGAGCCCCATTCACTTCTCCAGACCATGAGGAGGCCTTAGCAGGACATTAGTAAATGAAAAAATAAATGAGAGGTGTCATCCAAAGAGAACGAGAAGCTTTCCTCTCATTTTCTTTCCCTCCAAACCACTTCCACTTTAACTCTTTCTATTGCTGTCAAGGACACCATGACCCTCCCAGTCCCCCAGGTTCACCAACTCAGCTTTATCCTCGATTCTCCATGCTTGCTCACCCCACAGATCCAATCAGAGGCCAAACTTTGTCATTTCTCCCTCCACACAGCTCTTTATAGTCACATTCTAATTCAAGTCTCATCACCACTGCAACAGTCTGATTGACCTCCCTGCCTCCAGTCTTGCCCCATGCTCCAATCCATCCTCCCCTCCATTGCCAAAGAGATTTTCCTGTAGGGCAGGTAAAACCAGGTCTTTCCCATACACCAACTCCTGTGGCTCCCACTGCTTTTAGGATCGACTCTGTGGTCCCTTGCCTGGCTCTTAAAACTCCAAGCTACCTTGCCAATCTTGTTACACATTTCTCTTTTTCCCACCTGCCCCATGAAATGGAACCAGACCAGCCTTCTTGTTGTTTCTCACATACACTGTGCTCCATCTTGCATCTTCATGCCTTTGCACTGGCTGTCCTTTAGGCATTCCATCTCTCCCTCTTCACCTTAGACTCTTAGAATTCCTACTTTGCTTCACAACACAAGGGCCATCTTCTCCATGAAGCCTTTTCCAGTCCTCCCAGGTGCTGGCATTCGTCTACTTGTATGTATGTGCTTATATACATGTACATGTTGTTCTCTACTCCCTTCCACCCCCACTGACTGTAAGCTCCTGAAGGGCAAGTACTGCTTCACTTCTACCTCTGTATCCCAGGAGCCCAACATAATGCCTGGTGTACAGCAGGTGCTTAGTACATGCTTGGTGTTTTATATGACTAAGAATTCGTGGTGGTTACAAATGACTAGTAGAAAAAGAGCTGTTGAAGATGGGGAGATGGCTGGATTGATAGGAGGGGATGCTTAGAGGGAAAGCACTTCCAGAAGGTTAACTGGGTCAGAGAAACTGAGGTCAGCATTTGGTGACAAAACTTTGCTGCAAGAATGGTCTATCATTCCAGTGTATAGTTGTTTAAAAAGTACATTGAAGAAGATTATGACCTCTCTGCTTTAAACTCCTAGTTACTGCACAGAAAGGAAAGCTTTTTCAAGAAGGATTGAAAACTAGTATTAAAACATGTCTTTTGTCTCCCTTTGCATGCTCTCCATGTTGGAACTCCAGACACAATTTTTAAAATTCTGATTGCTCTTCTCACTGGGTAGAGCTTATGCCAAATTTCATTCTCTTGTTCTATGCAAAGGAACGAAAGAAGGAATGAATGAAGGATTGAAGGGACTGATCAACCCTTGTAAACTACCACTTCAGATGTTGCTTAAGAAATATGGATATGTATGTATGTATGTATGTATGTATGTATGTATGTATGTATGTACTACAAGCCTCAGTATTGGAGAGCAACTGATTTAATCATGACTAAGTGGCTTTTTCATGCTGTTAACTTTCCATACATAAAAGAAATTCATTATTCATTATATTAGCTCTATCACTCACCGAAGATCAAGGCCCTGATTTTGCCAGATATTTTCCATAATCCGAATGATCTGAAGGGTTAGCATATCCTGCCGTAAGTCTGAAACAATCAAATATAACATATTATTCCATAATACCATAATGGAAATGTGGGTACCATGTGATTATAACAAATTCAAAATGGGCAATATCCTAGACATATATAGCTGCATTTACCCAAAAATATTTCTCATAACAATAAGTAATCATGTTGTTATTATTTTTAAAGCACAACAAATATGAGAGGCAGTATGGTACAGTGGTTAGACAGTTGGCTCTGAAATAGGAATATGGGTGAGGAAGTGTGGTCACTGACACACATGCTGCATAATCTCTCAGTGTCATGGGCAACTCTCTAAGACCTTAGGTTACAGAAAAATTGCCATTCTACATCAAGGGAAGGAACTTCCACGCTGGAAGTTTTCCATCCTGCTAAATTTAAATGTCTAGACCAAAAAAATAAAGAAAAAAAAAAGACACGAAAACAATTACATTTGTGGAGCAAATTCAAGATTAGTCATCATAGTTTATAAAGGGCTTCAAAAACATTTGCAGTTCTGATTTCCTATTGCCATCTCTTTTCCATTTCACCACAAGACTCCTAAGAAAGCACAGTCTATATTTCTCTATTTCCTCACCAGCCACTTATTCTTGATCTGATGATGTTATGGGCAAACCTAATGTTTTTATTGCCCCTGTCTTCCTTCATCTCTCTGGGGCATTTGCTAGGATTAAAAGATCACAGTTCAGAGATAGTCTGGTCTATCCTCCCTCCCCCATTTTACAGATGAGGAAACTGAGGCTCAAGGATGTGAGGGTCCTTGGCCAAAGTCCCATGGATTGAAAACTGTTACTGGGGGAATAGAACCCCAGAAGTTTCTTTGTAACAGACTTTGCCTTTTAACAACACATGGCGAGCCATCAGAAATGCTCTTTCTCATCTGGTCTCCTTATCAGGGTTGTACCTTTCTGAACACTCAGAATCAGAAAATCCCAAAGGTGGAAGGGACCTCAGGGCTTGTTCCTACACATGATAAGAGTTCCCATCTGATGAATGGTCATCCAGCCTTTGCTTGAAGACCCCCAATGAGGAGGAAGCCATTGCTCAGAGAGGTGGCCCATTTCTTTTACGGACAGTTCTAATTGTCAGGCAATTCTTCTTGACATTAAGCTTAAATTTACTTCTTTGCAACCTCCACCAATCTACTGCTGCGTCCTGGTTTTTACCTGATAGCCCCAGAACTACTTGAAGATCTCTATTATGCACCCTAAGGTTAGCTCGTCCTCAGGCTAAACGTCTCCCATTCCTTCAACCATTCTCATCTGTCATGGATCCAAAGTCTAGGACCTTCACCTTCCTGGACACTCTTTTCTGGACACTCTCTAGATCAGTGGTTCTCAACCTTCCTAATGCTGCGACTCTTTAATACAGTTCCTCATGTTGTGGTGACCCCGAACTATAAAATTATTTTCATTGCTACTTCATCACTGTAATTTTGCTACTGTTAAGAATCTATCTGATATGCAGGATGTTATTTTCATCGTTGCAAATTGAACATAACCCACAGGTTGAGAACCACTGCTCTAGATAATCAATACTCCCTCTTTCACCATCTTACCCAGAATCAGATGAGGTCTGACAAAGGCATTATTGCTTCCCTAACTTTGGAAACTATGCCCTTCTCAAGGAAGCCCAAGTTCCTGTTAGCTTTTTAGCTACCATACCACACTACTAGACTCATTTTGGGCTTGCAGTCCACTAAAATCCCCAGATCTTTTTTCAGAATGACTGCCATCCATTTCCACGCCTCTCTTCCACCCTCATCTATACTTGTGAAGTTAATTTATTTTTGTATCCAAGTGAAAGACTTTCAGTGATCTGCAAGGATGTGTCTCACTAGATTAAGTCTAACGCTCTAGTCTGTCAGTATCCTTTAGGATTCTGCCTCTGACCTCTCAAGTGTTAGCTATCACTCCCAGTTCTGTGTCAACTGGAAATCCTCAGTATTCCCCTCCTCTACTAATTTAGTAATTCTGCCAAAAAGGAAATGAAGCTACTTTGGCCTGACCTGTTCTTGACTAAGCCATACTGACCGTAATCAGTTTCCCTTTCTTGCCATCTCTTTAAGGATACATTCTAGAATTTCCCCTGAAATGTAAGTTAAATCAATAGACTACAGTTTGCATATTTGGTTCTTTTTCCTACCCTCTTCAGTCCTACTATCATGGTTCAGGCTTACTTCTTCTTGCCTAGCCCAGGCTCCTAACAGGCTTTCCTAGCTCCAGTCTGTCCATCCTCCACACATCCAAATGACCTTCCTAACCTACAATGCTCAGGTCACTCCTTTCGGCCCAGCAGAGTGGTTCCAAGTAGCTCTTCTCCCCATCACATTAACTACCAAGTAAAGTATGAACTCTTGACAAACTCCATAAGGCTGCTATAATCTTCTTCTAACCTACTTGTTCTGCCTTATTTCATACTAACCGCCCCCCCACGCCCAAGATATTCAACTTTCTAGCCCAGCTATATTTCTTTTATCTATTGGTTCCTCCTGTGCTGACTACAAATATGCCAAGACCTTTCCTATTCCTAAAAACCTTCACTGAAAGCTACTATCCCCTTAGACTAGCGTCTTAGACGACTCTTCCTTGCTAGATCAACTCTCCTCAATTACACTGTTTTTATTTCATATTTATTCTGTATACACATATATAAACACATACATATTTGTGCATATGGTACGTGCACTGACATGTGCACATATTGTCTGCCCTTAAAGAAGGTGCTCAAGAGTAAGGACTTTTCATTGTTTGTATTTATACTGTCAGTGCCACTCTTACCCTTGATTTCTCTGTCTACTGGCTGCTTTGCTATGGCCTACAGACGTGCACGTTTGGGCCCCACTCTCAAAGAAGCCCTCACTTGATCCATCCATCCTTGCTATCATTTCAAATCTTTCCTCCACTTTGCAGCTAAATTTGAGAAGGCTGTCTATAACAGGTGATTCTACTTCTTTTCCTCTCTCTCTTCTCAAGTCTCTAGAGTCTGACTTCTAGCCTCATTATTAAGTTGAAACTGCTCCCTTTGATATTACAATTGATCTCTTAGTTGACAAATTCAGTGGCCTTTTCTCAGTCCTCATGCTTGACATCTCTGCAGCCTTGGACACCAATCACCCTCCTCTGCTTGATACTCTCATCTTGCTAGGTTTCTGTAACATTACTCTCTTCTAGTTTTCTTCCTGCTTATGTGATTGCTCTTTCTCTGTCTCTTTTGCTGGATTTCCATTCAGGTCATGCCAAGGTTCTCTTCTCTTTTCCCTCTATACTATTTCACTTCGTGAGCTCATCCGCTTCCATGGATACAATTATCAACTCTACGTTGATGATTCTCACATCTACTTATCCAGTCCTTATGTCTCTGCTGACCTCCAGGCTTGTTTCTCCAATTGCCTATTGGACCTCTCAAACCAGCTGTCCGACAGACACCTTGAACTTAATATGCTAACTTCCCCCTCTCTCCAACTTTCCTATTGTGGTCAAGGGCATCATTATCCTTTCAGTCCCCTAGCCTTGCAACCTTGGTGACGTCCTCAACTCTTCACTCACCCTCCATAGCCAATCTGTTGCCAAGGCCTGTCCATTTTTACCTCTGTGACATCTCGCACACATGTCCCCTCTTCTCCTCTGACACTGATACCACCCTGGTGCAGGCCTTCATCACCTCATACCTAGACTACTGTCAACTTTGGTGTCCCCGACAGGTCTTGCCACTCTAGTCTATCCTTCACTCAGGTGTCAAAGTGATCTTCCTAAATTGCAGGACTGATTCCTAGTCAATAAACTCCAGTGGTTTCCTATCACCTGCAGGACTGAATAGAAAATCTGTTTGAGATTCAAAGTCTTTCAGAGTCTCCCTCACCCCTAGCCAGTCTTATCCCTTATACTTGCCTCCCCTTTTCCTGACTCTGTGATCCCGTGACACTGGCCTTCTTGAGGTTCCTAAAAAACGACAATCCCCATCCTTACTCTGGGCCTTGCGGCTGGATGCCTCCCAGGCCTGGAATGCTCTCCCTCCTCATCTCCACCTCCTGGCTTCTCTGACTTCCTTCAAGTACCTGTTAATAAAATCTCGCCTTCTGTAGGTGGCTTTGCTAGATCCCCTTCCTCTGTTAAGTCCTTCCAATTTGTCTTGCATGTAGCTTTTTTGTGCATGGTTATCTGCATGTTGCCTCCCCTATCTGCCCTATGAGCTCATGAAAGGAGGACCTTTCTTGCACCTGCCTTTCTGTCTCCAGTGCCTGAGTCAGTGCCCGGCACACAGGAGGTGCTTAAGAAGCGTTTACTGACTGACTAATGCACAAATCCTCCCTTGCTCCAGAAGCTTCAGGAGTTCCCTGTTGTCTCCAGGATAAAGTAGAAGCTCTTGTGGCTTGGCATTTAAAGCCCTTTAGAATCAGATTTGAACCTCTCTCCGCACTGACTTCATGCGACCTCCCCTTCCTGTCCTCCACCTTCAAGTCAGTTGGACTGATGTGATGCTGATGTTCTTCACTGCCACCTCTGTGTGTTCTCCCCAGGTGTCTCTACACTTAGGATGTTCCCCCTTCTCCCCTGGCTTCCTTCGGAGACTCTGTGCAAGGGCTGCCTCCTCCAAGAAGCTTTTCCTGCTTCTCCCAGAAGTTGCTGCTCCCCCTCCCTCCCCCAGCTAATTGGCATTTACTCAGTACACGCCGAGTACGCAATTCTTCACATCCGTGTTGTTCGCCCCCAGTCCAGTGTAAGCTCCTCAGGGGAGCTTCCCTGTCTCCCACACAGCACGCTGGAGGCAGGCTCTTGGTAAAGTAGGTGCTTGCTGACTTAGACTTTACATGACTCCTAAGTGAGTTTCATCTGGGCCTCTCTAGTCCCTGTGCCCCTGAGCATGTGACCTCTCACATCCACAATGATATCCTATTCGTCCCCCCTCCCCCCAGTTGCTGTCCGTTGCTGTTCCATCCATCCGTCAAGGTCTGAGTCAGGAACTGCCTTCCACGTCCACGCCTCCGTCCCTGGCTCTTAAGGGAACACGATCTTTCTTTGCTCCAATTTCTCATAATCCTTTTACGTTCCTTTGTAACACAGTTATTTGTGTATGTTTTCTTCCCTGAATTGGACTGGACATTCACTGAGAGTGGCGTCATGTGTGGAGCCACATCTGTACTTATATCCTTATCACCTGAAATAGTTTAGGCTCATAAACGTTTAGCTGAATTTGTATGTTTACATGCACATGGCTCGTTTCAGAACTTCAGGCCTGATAGGAAAAACTGGTCTAATAGTTGTTGCTGTTATAAAGTTAGTCCTGTCAGATTTAAATGTCATGCTTTTCTTCGCATCTCTTCTCAGGAAAGATATTAGACCAACATGGTGCGCTTGTGCATGAGTATATTTTTTTAAACCATTTGAAATAAAGTTTTATTTGTAGCACCTAAGATCCGGATATACAAACATATCTATATATCTATATCTATATATATCTATATATACATATAGATATATATAGTATATATCAATTTTATAAGTTCATTAATATTTTCCTTACCATCCCCATTTTTAAAGATGATCTCATTGTTCTGAAATAGTAACTCTGACATGATGTCTGGGTTCTCCCAATTCAACCACAGTGGCCTTTTTGCAGAGGACATAATCCGACACTCTTCAAGCCTTAAAAATGATTAAAAACTTATATAAAATATGGCACCTTCATGTCAGACTAATCTACAAAATCTTTAAACAAAACAATACCTTTGAATAAAAAAAATTCCTTTTACATTTGGTGGATATGATACATTTCTAAGATACTCTAGGGAAATGACAGTAAGGAAATATTAGCTTGCTTGCAATTTCCAACTCGCAGCTTAAATTTGAACTGAGTATTGTGATATAGCAATCACATCAAATTTATTTCAGGAAATAACTACAGATTCTTTTTTTTTTCCTTTTTCAAAGGGGGGAGGCAGGGCAATTGTGGTTAAGTGATTTGCCCAACATCACATAGTGTGTCAAGTGTCTGAGGTCCCATTTGAACTTGGGTCCTCCTGACTCCAGGGCTGGTGCTATATTCACCGTGCCACCTAGCTGCTCTCACACATTCTTACTAAAGAAAATATAGCATATACCAGGCTTGTATTTATCCAAAATCAGACTATTTTTGTTCTTACTATTTTGTTGGGGGAAGAATAATCAATCATAGCATCAACTCATTCACTTACTATGTTTTTAAATATCTAATTTTTTTCTAAAATCTTTTGTCTATCGAATAATAGCTCACATTTCCTTAAGTACTCTAAAAGGTTTATACAATGTTTTCTGCACAATAACCCTGGAGGTAATTAGTACAAGTATGATAATTTTCCTTTTTACAAATGGTAAAACTGAGGATCAGAGAGGTGATGTGGTCATCACAAATGGACCCTCTGTATCCATTCACTCACTCATGATGAGTTCTCTTCCTCTTGCCTGGTCTGGAATGCAGGGGCTATTCACTGGCCAATGCCCCTCTGACTGGCCTGGGAACTTTGATCTGCTCCATTTTCTACATGGGCCAATTCACCCCTCCTTGCGTAACCGTGCGGCCACTTGTTCCTGGAGCTGGGATTACAGGGGTGTGCCTTCATGCTTAGCTCTGAATGAGTCCTTAAATTTACTCATAAAGATCTGACACAGCACCATACCTGAGATTTCCTAGTTGATGAGCAGGGTTAAGGGGAGAGATAAAGCCTTGTAGAGCATCCATGTAATCAGGCCGTCTCATTTGTTCAACCAAGAACTTCATCTGTACCTGATATAATAATCACAGTCAATGTCTAAGAACTACAGTGGTATAGATTTCATGAAAAGTAAAGCAATTCTTCCTCTTTCATAACTGAGAGTCTTTGAACTGGACCCTGACACTGGACTGTGGTGCACCTGGCTAAGTGCTAGAAGGCGGCCATAAAAAAGAGAGGAGCTGGGACAGATAGTCCTGCACTCCTCCTTGAAAGGCATGGGGTGGAGAGAAGGCTGAAGAGACTTCACTGCATCTGCTGACACAGTACTAGCTCCTGGGTGTGGGAGAGGAATCTGGATGGGCCACAGTGCATTTGCCTACAACTTTTTGATTTTTCAGACAATAGTATTGCTCTTTTCTCTGTAGCAGAGAGAGATGATCCTGAGAATTAAAAAAAAAAAGGAGAATGGGCAGTATGAATTCAGCAAGGATCTATGCTTAATTGGACTCTGTATTTTATGAGGGGTCCAGTGTATGAACTACAAATCACTTATCACTACTTCAAACCAGACTTAGGGAATATGCAAATTTATTTAAAATACATTTAAATGATTGATGCAGGTTTTTTTTGTCTAAGTTCAGTTACTTTAAAAGAAAAAATGCATCTAAATAAACATTTTTGATTTTTAAGCAGTGGAGTCTCTCCTGCTGTTCAATTAATACCTAAGTATAAGACCTAAGTATAACAGTATAATCACTTCCCAAGAATGAAGCACACACTCTAGTTGTTCTTTAGGTTAACACAGTGACTTTCTTTTGCAGATTTATTTTGGGGTGGGTGGGTGGTAAGATGTAGTACCAACAGAATTCCTGGGAACATTCTGAGAGGACCTTAAAAAAACCTGAAAATTTTTAGCTTGTATTCTACATAGTGATCTAAAATCTGCCACATACATAAAAAAAACCCCAAACAAAAACCCATGCAGGGCACAAAGATAAACAGAGCCCAGACTGTGACTCAGGAGCCCAAATAGTATATCTGCATGTCTATCATTGGCATCTGCTCTAAGTCTCCATAAAGAAAACTGGGCTCTTCCACCTATGCCCCTGGGGTAAAGAGTCAATTCCAGTAAGATGCCTGATGATCGCCACACACATCACAATTTAGACAGTCATACTGTTTAATTCCAAAATGAAAGAAAATCCTTTCTGTAGTCTATACAATAAAAATGCTGCTGCTTTCAGAGAATGTGGCAGATAGAATAAAAGAGGGAAGGAAAGAGGGAAACCATTGGAGTTCCATTTCATATTCCTCACTATTCTAAGAACTGGCTTGGTGGACTGCGTCATCCACCTAGGAACCCAGGGGCTGAGGTGATGGATAACCGCTTTTTGTGACAAATCTACGGTATGAATATATACAAAGTACTCAGGTGGGTAACTCCACTTGCTCCCCAGAAAACCTTGTGAAAACAACATTGCTCTGGTATTTTCAGGGTTTTACAACAATAGGCTGATGGAAGGAGAGAAGCCTTAGACATCTACTGGCTGGAAGGGAGCCTATAAACAAAGACGTACCTTCTGTGTCTCATCCTTCTTCTCCTGTTTGAGAATGTCGGTGAGGTTAATCAGTTTCTCCATGGCCTCTACCTGCCGATTCAAATGTTTTAGATACATCCCACATGCTCGGCAGTACGACTCCAAAAGCAAGCCAAATCTCTGGCTGACAGTTTTATTATGCATTTCAGACCTAAAATGACAATTTGAAACTTAAAAAATAGTTCCAAATACCTGATTTTGAATATCATTTGCATGTGCTCCATAAAGGACTCCATTTCTATGGATACATAAATACTTATTAAAGCAACAGGTGGGGTAGGGCCTGGGAGCTCAGCGTGTTACTTCACTGGTGTGGGGAGTGGAGGATCCCCCTTTCCCAGTGTGGGCCAGAACCTTGCCAGGAGGCAGCAGGGGTGGGACTTGAACTTGGGTCTCCCTGGCTCCAAGCCCAGCTCCCCATCCAGTACCCCAGGATGCAACAATTGAGTCTTACTCCCCATCTGGAGGTGAGGGCAAGCCTAATAAGGATGGACCAATTATAACTGAGACTTCAGCTATCACTTGCAACTGGAGACTTTTATAGGATTACTCAATATTACCAGTAGGCATTTTTTCCAATTAATTGTCATCCATTCATTTGGTATAGGAATGATCAGTAACGATTACAGTTGGGTCAACTCCTAATGAAGCAGAAGAGAAAGAAGCAAAGAGCTGATCTGTACCCTGAGCCACTCCCGGAGCCTCTGCTATGTGCAGAGCTCGGCGCTAGGCAAAGTGGAAGAGACCCACAGAACTAAGGTGGCTCTGACCTCCAGGAGGTCATATAAGGGGGGGAGGGTCAGCACATGCCCAAGTACCACAGCATGTGAGCAATAATGAAGGCCATTCAAGGACTAGGGAAGCTCTGGCAGGACAATCACACTCTCTGGCATAAGAACTCCCCCAATGCTCTAAACTGACCCAGAATACAGTCAATTTGAATTTCATTTCAACAAAATGATGATAAAACTTGTCAGGCTGGGCAGGAATGGATGGGCAGTGATATGTCTCACTGGAGAGAATGGTATATTGACACCTGATAAGATGCCTGATTTCTCAGGGTACTGAAACCTTATCAGACACACACAAAAAATAAACCAAAAGCTCAACTCTGCTTATTATTGCATATGCCACTTCCAGTAAAACGTTAGCCATTACTTGAGGAGGCTGGATAGCACAATGAATAGAGTGCTGGGCTTGGAGTTCAAGTCCAGCCTCAGACGCTTGCTAGTCGTATGACCCTGGGCCAAGTGCTCAGCCTTGTCTACCTCAGCTCCTTCGACTGTAAAGGGAGGATCACCATAGCACCTCCCTCCCAGGGCTGCTGTGAGGATCAGATGAGATGGTCTTTGTAAAAGCACTTGGCACACTGACCAGCACAGAGCAGGCACTTAACAAATACTTGTTCCCTTCCTCCTCGTCCCTCATAAATTTCAGTTTTTCACCAACAAACTTGTCAGATGAAGAATAATAATAAGTGAAGATGATATGAAGAGAAACTTTTGAATCCTTTGAGACTGCTGGCTCTGTGAATCCTGTTCAAATACTAGCCTGCAGCCTTTACTTCAACTTAGAAGTTCCTCACAATATTTTAGATCTTGGAAATGTGCTCGGTGTATCCAGACCAGAGCAACCCTTAGCAGGCAGCATAGCTCTGCTGAATCAATGTCAAGAAATAGTAAGATGCCAAGTGATTACTGATATGGTTTAACTGTTGTATGTAAAGCTGGTGAGGAGCAAGGTATTACGAGAGGGAACCAAGGGAACACTGCTAAGAATGACAAAGTCTTAGATTAGGGGTTCTTCACGTGAACTCAGTGGATCCTGATAAGGGTTCATGGATAGACTTCAGAGAGTCTCTGATGTTAGATGGGAAAAAAAATTCACATCTTCATATTTACTAATCTCTAACTGCAATTTAGCATTTCCTTCAATTATTTAGAAACCTTCTTCTGAGAAGAGGTACCCAGGCCTTGCCAGACTGCCAAAGGGGTCCTTCACACAAAAAAGATAAAGAACTTCTGGATTAGACAAAGACCTTAGAGGGTACAGTTGGTATTGTTATCCTCACTGCTGACTGAATGTAGGAGATTAAGAAGAAAAAAGAACAGCTGACTAAAAATGTGGTGTCTGAGAATGGGATTTATATGTATGGACTGTGGTTGAAGAGATAAGGCCAGCTCTTGGTCACTAAAGGAGAACACCTAGTAAAGTCCAGTAAAAAGAGATTTGTCTTAGAGTCTTATAGTTCTGATCAAGAAGTCTTTAAAGAGAAAACTAGCCCTGTAGATCTGTCAATCCTCATATCATACGAAATTAGGAGGTACAACATAAGAAGAACAGCAGAAGAATGAATCACTAATTCATGGGAGATGAAATCCAGGAAAAGAATTGGCCCCAAAACCAATGCCCTCGGATCCCAATAAAACACATAATGTATGAGTAACAAATAGAATGAATTAGAGATATGAACTCAAAGAAGCAATCTGACCTCAGACATCACTGAGACTAGGCAGGGTTTCATGCTTGGATTAAAGCTCTGGAAGGGCATTCTTTAATCAAAAGGAAAATCTAGATGAAAGATAGTGGAGAAAGAACTGAATAAGAAAATATGCTCATGATGAACATCTGGAACTTGAAGGGCAAACACTGAGAGGAAAACTTGGGAAGGCGTCAATGGGGGAAAGGGGGAAGAAAGAAGAGACATGGCTATGAAGTACACCACACACCATCTGGATAAAAAGAGAAATCAGATGACTTTGGGAAACAAGATCACAAAACTGGCATGGAAGCATGTAGGGATAGAGGACTTCGTGTCAACACTGCTGATCTGCTGCCAAAAGCAGAGGTGCTCGTCACATTTGTGGCTTGTCTTAATGATAATTAATCCTTCAAAAGATAAAAGCAGCTGCAAAAGGAGCTGATATTTCAGACAGGATTCTGACCAATAAGGAGGAATTGGCTTTGATCATAAAGAGCTCATAACAGAAAAGAAGAGGAATTCTAGGCAGAATCTGATAATCACAGCAGATTTTGGGAGAACATAAGGAGAAGATCACATGGCCAAATTGCTCTTCTGTCTCCCAATTTATACTCATGTCCAATTTGTCTGCCATATAATAGTCAAACTAATCTCCCTAAATCACAGGTCTAACCACGCAACTCCACTACTCAAAAACTTTCAGGGTAAAATACAAACCTTTCAGCTCATAACCTAAAGACCTTGATCTGGCTCCAACCTAGTTTTCTAGACCCTAATTGGTCTCCATGAACTCCCTGACTTCATACCTTTGCATGGAGGCTGTCCTCCACGCTGAGAATACATCCCAGTCTCACCTTGGCCTCTCAGAATTCCTAGCTTCCTCCAAGGATTCATTCAGGTGTCACCACCTGCTCTCCTGGGAGCCTATTCTGGACCCCCACTGGTTAGTAGTTTTATCTCGTATTTGCTTAGCTGTTTCCTCGTTTGTAGGCTCCAGCCCATCATGCAAGTTCTCTGAAGGCCAGCACCCAGCACAGTGACTTCCACACAGCAGTGGAAGCTTGATGCTTGTTGGGTTTAACATCTCTTGTGGATGCTCCAGGAATTTGCATGAGGCTCAACAATTCTATCTATGATTTGCATCATTACAGAAGACATATTTGCCATAACTGCAAAGGACACACAGTTGGGAGAGCTCACCAGGCTGTCAGGATGGGCCATATCCAATGAGATGAGCTGCATTAGGGATCTAACCCCTAGGGTTCAAAAAATCTATCTCCACAAACAGGGGATTAAGAAGTCATGCCTTGATGAGGGTTCCTTTAGTAGATCACCAAGTCAATCTAAGTCAACAGTGGTGACATGGAAGTCAAAAACCCAAGTGTTTACATGGACTTCATGATGAGAATTCTGTATAGTTTCCAGAATGAGGGTAGCAAACACTTGATTCTACTCTTCTCCATTCAGAATACATCTGCAATTCTGCATTTATTTATGGAAACCCCCTTTTAGGAAGGACATTGAAAAACTGGAGTGAATTCAGAAGAGGGTGACCAGGATGGTAGGAAGACTGGGGACCATGCCTTGTGAGGATAACATGAAGCAAGCTGGGATGCTTTCAATGTAGAAGAGAAACTAATTACCTGAGCCTCTTCCTCTTTACCTAGTGCTTTCTTCCTCTTTAAATTATATTGCATTTATTTATCTGTTTACAATCCTATGCTCCCAGGAGACTCTAAGCTCCAGGAAAACAGGGTTTTTTTTTGTCTTACTCATGTATCCATGGCATCTCTTAGTGTCTTCCACATTTGGAGGTGAGTGGGGGGGGTGGTGCTCTTCATGTGTAAATTCTATTCACCAATGGACACTGGCAACTCATCCATAACTTATTATCTAGAGAGCTGCCTGGGGCAGTAAGGATATAAATCACTTGCCCATGGTCACCCAGCTAGGATGTGCCAGAGGCAAGACTTAAAACCAGATCTTCCTTACCGGCAGACTGGCCCTTCTACTTGGTAGATGACACTGCCTTGTATATCATGATAGCTAAATAAATGTTTATTGAATAAATGGCTGAATATGATAGATATTTTCCATGTATCTGAAGAAATGTCATTGGGAAGAGGGATTCAATTTGGTCTACCCGGCTCCACAAGGCAAAACTATGGTCTGTGGGTCAAAGAAGCAAAAGGGAAGATTTCATGGTTGCCTGTCTACCACCTGACAGAGCTGCTCTACACTCAGAGAACACACTCCCTCCCCTGCACGCTCACTGGACTTGTCAGAAGCACACATTTGGCCAGATGACCTTGCAAGTCCCTTTGGTGTCAAGCCCTCATCTGCCCCACCCCAGAAATCCCATAAGAGCTACCTAGAAACAGGCACACTGATGGGAAACTCTAGGGGAGGGGTAAATCATAACTGATGAATTCCTAACGCTTACCACATGATATACAACTATAGAATTGGATGGGGGAGAGAGTGGAATGTAACTTACTTTAAGTGCCAAAAGAAAAAGTGTCCTATCCTTTGATTTGTTAGTGCTTTCTTGAGTAAAAATCTCACAAGTAGGTTATCCAAATATTGTTCATACTTCAGAACCTAATGAACAAGAAACCATTACATGAATTGGAGAAAATTTTTTAGATGGTTAAAATTTTGAAAAAAAAATGTTCAAAATGAAAGCTGCTATTGTGCTTTTAGTACAATGGACTAGAATTTTCACATTTTAGAGAGAATAAGCAGGTTAGTCACATATCAGATGGCTTTTGATTTTATATATCTTAGGAGAAAACATTTACTATAAACAAATAAAATCAAGATGATGTCTTATGGGTGAAATCTTAATTGATAAAATACACGAGCATACCTGAACTAGCTGAATTAAGTACTGAGAAAGTTTGTCATCAGTTAAATATTTCTCCAAGCATCGAACAGCAAAAGCTCGAACCATAGGGTCTGGATAATTACAATCCAAAAGTTCCATGGCCTGTTCTGGTTTGATTGGGGGCCAATCTTTTACCAAGCAATACATCTGTATGTAAAAAGATAAAAATAAGAATATGTATCTTACATATACATAGTTAAGAACAAAACTGAGGCAAATGTGTTGGTTTCCAGGTTCTGAAAGTAATTAAGGCAAAAAATACTACATACATATAATTTAAACTTCTCTATTTATTTTATTAGCTGAAGGGGCATCATTTTATATACTCAGTTAATTCTACCAGGAGATTTTTTTTTTACTCCTGATTACATACTTTATATGAATATTGCTTAGAGAAAAATAAAATCCATCAATTAATACACGCTCATTTCCAACCTGTTTCTCCAATAATGGTATGTATGTGTATGTACATTTACCTGGGCTACTTCATCTCTAGAATTCCACTTAACAGACAGAAGAAGTTTAGGTAGAATTTCCGGTATATTGACACAATAATGCCTGTGCAAAAATAAACAAGCCAATTAAACACATACATTTACCTTGTTTGTACATCATTCACAAGTTTTCATTGTCTATCAATAATTTGCAGATATTACTATAGGTTTTTTTTTATCACTACAGTTTTTAAATAAGTAGATGAAGGGTACAGAGGACAGAGTGCTGGACTCGGAATCTGGAAGACCTGAGTTCAAATCCTGCCTCACACACGTAGTAGCTGTGTGACCCTGTGCAAGTCACTTAACTTCTAGATGTCTCAGTTTCCTTAACTGTAAAATAGTGTAATGGTAATAGAATTTGGAGATGTCCCTGTATTGGCTTGGTTTTTGGGTTGAGCGTTAAAACCCAGAGCTTGTAAATCCCACTTGTGGGATGGACGTGTTGACGTGAAGAGAGAGGGCTGAACTAGGAGGAGCTGTGAATTGGGAGAGAGGCCCAAGCTTAGAGAAGACCAGAAGGACTTTGGGAGAGCAGTATCCAGTATTGTGGAGCCTGAGTTGCTGAGAGAAAGACTGCTGAGAGCCCGTTGGAGCTGCCCATGACTTTTGAGAACTGCCACCTGGAGCTGCCAAGAACTG